>JACDQD010000002.1:9435392-10177892 GCA_019843655.1 Lethocerus indicus | reverse complement strand
ATCCTCACTGCACTGTCACTGTCACATGTACTCAAATTTTATATTAATGCCTGAAAATAAGTTTATTATATTATATGGGCTTAGTAAGGTTTACGGAACATGTATATTGGTTTTTATTTATTTTATTTAGCTGGTCAACTAGACATTAATCATATGAAGATTATGTAAAAAAAAATTAAAGGTGTACTACACATCACACACATATATTATTATGAACATAGTAAGGTTTAGGGATCATGGAAATAGGTTTTTGTTTATGAGATGCAATAGGCCCTATACTGATATTCAGATAATATAATGGATATATACAAACATTAAAGTTTATTTTATGACAGATATGACTTTTCGATGTGATATCACTTTTGGCACTTTGGTTGTTTTTCGGGCATCGTCACTGCTCTGTCACTGTCACTTGAGTAGCTAATACAAGTGACAGTGACAGTGACAGTGATAAAAGACCA
The DNA here is from genome assembly GCA_019843655.1 of Lethocerus indicus. Taxonomy (NCBI): domain Eukaryota; kingdom Metazoa; phylum Arthropoda; class Insecta; order Hemiptera; family Belostomatidae; genus Lethocerus; species Lethocerus indicus. Next base: position 10,177,431 of record JACDQD010000002.1, on the reverse strand, counting down.
AACCAGAGAGAGGAGACAGAAACACACGAAATCTACAACAATAATTTTGTTATACTATATAGCCATAGTAAGGTTTTGAGGTACCATGGATGTTAGTGGTTTTTATTTATATGGTCAACTAGACACTACTCATATTATGTATATAAAGGTGATCTAAAGTCGCACTACACACAGCAGACATGTACTAAAATGAATATTTTTTATGCCAGACATAAGGGTGTCACAAATACTTAACTTTAGGTATCACGAGTTGCATGTACTCAAATTTAATATTCATGCCTGAATATAAGTTATTATAATTTATGGCCATAGTAAGGGGACCACATAGGGCCCATTGATATTTGTTTTGGTTTATATGATGAAATAGGCCCTACAGATATTAATATGATATGAAAGTGATCTAAAAAAAAGAGATAGGCACGTAATATAAAATGTAATAATATAATAATGAAATATATTGAAATGCAATAGGTTAATTTTTTGACAATTAAGTTAATGCAAACCGTGTCACTGCATTTTTTTTGCTTTACGAGTGCAGCACAAGAGGACACTACTTTAAACATGTTATGTGCTAGGTTTATTAGGGTAAGTGATCGGTACTTGGGAGGGTATGTTACTTATACTAACATACAAACCAATCCGTTTGCATATGTGCATATTTATTGAAAAATAATTCTATGTCGTGGCCCAGTGTTCTTATTCCATTTTTTAAAATCGCATTTACTATTATTAGGCAATACATTTGTATTAATAGGAATTCATTTCAAATATTCATGCAGTAAGAATAATGTTTCAAAATATGGCTAATGAATGTCAAGACTGTACAACTGTAACTTACTACGTGAAATTGGCTGTTCATGAAATCCATTTCAATTTTCATGCATTTTCCCCTATGTATGCCAGTTACTCTGTTATAGATAATGCCATTGTTGGAAAAAATATGAAATTAGAAAAAAGATCTCTAGATACCAAATTAGGATTTTTAGCTTGATATTGATTTTAGCTAAACGTGTCAATAATATGAATAGTTATTACATGATAGTTTTATTGATATAAAGTTTGTTAAACGAGAATTAAGTTGATACCATTGTGTTTTTTGAGGAGAAAATGAATAACAAGGAAGGAAAGTTATTAAAAAAGAAAAACATTTACTGTAATCATCTTATAAATTTTCATTGGCAAAGGCACTTCAGACAATGTCTGTATACAACATTCCAACATAGCAACAAAATATACATTTCATTTAGATGTAAATATTAAGAATTTTAAAATAGATTTTTGCAAATGACTCATATATATGATTAAAATAACTACAGAAAAATTGAATTAAAACACACTACATTTCAATAACACATCCAAAATTTTTGCTAAAATTATCAATCCTGTAAAAATTTAGGGAATGCAAAAATCTCAAGAAGATTGAAATTAATTAGTAATAACAGATATCTGTATTAGAAATCTTACAATTTACACGTAGAGTTCAATGTAGTAGCACCATTAGTAGAAAGTATAAACTAACACAACAAAAAAGTACAAAAAATATTTTGTGATGCTTATTTTTAGTTAAAAATGGGGTTTGATTCAGCATGATTGGCAAATCATGAAGATCATTGAGCAGAATTCTCACTCAAAAGTAACTCAGATTTACAATTCTTCCATAATACGTTTTGGAGGAGGAAATTTCATAAAATTTATAAATTCATGACTTAAATTTTTTCCTTTGTATTTAGCCACAAATATGCCTTTGTTAAAATATTTTAATACTGGAAATTTCTTTACTCTGTGGTCTGTGGCAATTTTAAGATTTGCTTTTCCCTCACAAGCCGCCAAAACTCCTGTGTCAGGTGTAATTTTCAGAGCAGCCTGTCCATATTCCATCATCAATGTTTTACAAGTACTGCAATCTGAAATATTTAATAATACAAGTGTTAGTAAATAAATAGATAAATTAAAATAGCTTGTGTTTATAACATTATTATAAATGTAAGGAGAAAAATACATTATATAATATAGATTTCATTCTTACAGTAAGAAATATATCTTTAACATGTAATCACCAGATAAACATTTATATACCGTTAAATGAAGTCACAATATAAATAAATGTCTTTATGAACTGATGAATATTAAATACAAGAATATATCTTCTTGACTTATTTTCATCAATAAACACTTGAAAATAAGCAGTTAAATCAAATGAAATAACAAACATAAAAAGTATTATTATTAAAATTACAAGAAAAAAAATACCTTGATCATAATACAGAATCATTATAGACTGATGCTGGCTCATTATTTCAGAGTAGTTAGAATCTGTCAACTGAAGTATTTTATCTGAACCTTCAATGCCTGACCAAATGTTTATGTCACTTTTTGGACGTTGTTGTGTTGTTACCGTTTTTTGTTCTGTAGGTTGTGTTGTTGCTTCTTGAGATGGTGAGGGAGGAGTTGTGCTAGGTGGTCTATTAGAACCATCAACTTTGGCCATGAACTTCAAGAAGTCTTCTTTCTATAATATAACATACATTTAAATATTTATTCATTTAAATACTTAAATATGAAAAGACTCTCTAATCTATGATGAAGAAGAATACTAATGATAAAATTAATATTTATATTTATTTATTCTTTAACGTATGCACATAATAAACTAATAGTAAAGTTCAGTAATTTAAATTTATGTACACAATAAACACAACAATATTTAATATAAGTTATGAAATACCTTTCTTCCACCGGTGTATTCAATATTATTTGTATCCTTGTTGTAGTAGTGATAATATTTGAATGTAGGATAACCAGTTACACCAACTGTGTTGCAAACATTAGAGTGCTTGGTACAATCCAGTGCGGCAAATGCAACTCTGGAATTATCCTTACTTTCTTCTGCTGCATCAGTGAATTCAGGCTTTGCCATTTTGCAATGGCCACACCCTGTGATAAATTGTTATTTGTATAAATAGCAAGAGTACCAAATTATGCTTAAAAGGGAAGATTTAATCATAACATATTAAAAATACAGTACAACTTACATGGGGCATAAAACATTACTAGGACATGTTTCTTCTTCTTAAGAAAATGCTTAAAGTTTTCAACATTCAAATGAACAACCTCTGATTGCTGCTCAGACCATTCAGGTTCTGGTGGGGGGGGAGGTGGTGGTTCTTTGGGATCCCTCATGAATTCAACAATTTTTCCAGACTCCCTCAGAGCAGGTGTATCCCATGCAAATTTCCCATTCTTGAAATATTTAACTGTTGGATAACCTTTTACACCAAAGCGTTTTCCCAAGGCAGAATCTTTAGTAGCATCTACAGCAGCAAGAGATCCAACTACCTACAAATTTTACATTATATATACATATATATATATATATATATATATATATATATATATATATATATATATATATATATATATATATATATATATATATATATATATAAGAAATCCAGAGAATTATTATTATTTTATGTAAATGGGAAGACACTAAAATAAATAAATGTGGAAAAAACTGACCCCTTCGGATTTTAGTAATGTTGCAGCTTTATTATATTCTGGCTTCATCTTTTTGCAATGTCCACACCACGGTGCATAGAACATCACTAAAGTTGAATTTTCACTCTAAATAACAGTGGAAAGTTTAATATGAACAAGCCAATTACATGTAATAAGAAAAATTTTGTAAGATGAAGTTTGTAAAAATTATTATCCTTGAAAGACTGATGAACACAAATGTGTTGATGGACAATCTCTACCAGTTAATTATTAAATATATAGATATTATGTGTATAGAAATTACTAAATCTCTCATGACTTACTTGAATAAAGTTATCAAAAGAATCTGTTGTTAGATGGACAACTTCTGTTTCTGCCAGAGACCAGTCTTCCTCTTTGGGTTTTGGTGGAGGAGCAGTGGGGTTTTCCATAAATGCTATTAATTTATCTTTTTTATTTTCACCTTCATATGAATGCTTTAATTCTCCATTCCTGTTAGACAAAATGAGATACATTTTTTATAGCTAATTCTGTTGTTATTATTATGTTAAATGTATATTATTTATTTATTGCATGGCCAAAAGTAAGAGTGCATAAAAAATTATTGTTGCAATATTAAACAATAGCAGTAAATAATATTTTGTTTATACACTTTTATTGGGAGTAAATAGGAACAGCGGGGGTAGGGGAATAGGTAATTACTTACACAATGAAACAACTTTATCTTCATGACAGTAACAACCCCATAATTGCAACTAATTATTGGAGTATTTGAACTTTACAGATCAACATAATTTTTGACCATGAAATGATGAAAATAAAGGAATGATGTTACAGAAAATAAAAACCTGCATAGATATAATAAGTATCAACAACTTTTCATTGTTAATTACAATTTACATTAATAGTGATAATAAATTTCATACAACTGAAGGATACTATTTTTTCACAAGTAACATTAGAACAAATTACATGTCTTGTAGTTAACAGAATTATTTTCCTACTTGAAATATAACATTGTTGGGAATCCAGTAATATTGAATCTTGTTCTCACGACAGTGTTCTCAGGTCTGTTGACGTCGATAGCTGCAAAAACAGAGGAATCTTTCAGGGCTGTTGCTGCAGCTGCATATTCAGGCTTAAGCTGTTTGCAGAATCCACACCAGGGGGCATAAAACATCACCATGATTGGTTTGGTTTCTTTTCTCAACAACCTCGTCAAACTCTGAACAAAATTACCACAAATGATGAAAATAAAAAATTTCTTAACTCAAAAACTTATAAATTTTACAGTCCTAAAAATTTATTCATTGAATTCATTTAAATTTGATTCATTTCATGCTACTTCCATCAAATTAATTATTTTGTTAATTAATTTTAAAGTGGAAACAGAAGAAATTTAAAAGAAAATTGAAATAACTTTAATGCTAAAGATAAACTGTATGTATATTAATGTTATATCACATCAAAATAAATGCTATGAATTATAGTAACAGAAAATATTGAAAACACACATTGTAATCGGGCAGGTGAACAATATCTGTACTGGTTTCATCTTCTTCCCAGGGTATGTCACCAGTTGGGTCACGCATAAAACTGACCATACTTGCTGTTGTCATTTTCCGATCGTAGACTTTATGGAATTCTCCATCTTTATAATGCCTCAGTACAAAAGGGTCTGGTACAACTTTCAGTTTTTTACACATTTTTTTGGCATCTCTGAAATAAATTATTTTACTAGAATAAAATATTATTCAGATATTGTAATCATCAAATTAGAAGAATATTGAAATGCAAAAATAAATAAATAAAAGTAAATAATAAATGAATAAATAAGTTAAAAGGGAAAAACTTAATTAATCCAGGCACCCACCCTGAGCAGTCAACTATTAGCATGGACCCTTGTCCCCGAATTACTTCAGCAGTTTCACTGAAGACCTTCAAGACATTGGATGTTTGGCGCTGAGAACTAATAAAGCAGGCAAGAACATTGTTCTTGGTCCGAAGTATTTTTTTGAATTCTTTTAAATCTGCTACATCTTCCACATTGGTGGCCTTCCCATTCTGCTTACAGCCTCCATAAGATATAGTAATTAAAAGAACCTGCGAAGAAATTATAATTTCTTTACATTTATTATAAGATATAAAATTTCAGGAGACTTAAATAATAGGCATATAATATTTCAATTTGATTTTAATAGGCAAACATAATATTTCATATTAAATAAAAGTTGTAATAGAAAATGGAAGAATATGTGCATAGAGACGGAGTGCATGGTGTTAACAATATTAAATTGTAAATTTAAATAGCAATAATGTATTCTACATAACTTCTTAAAATAGTGGTAAATAAGAGTGGTATTGTTATTAGCTTATTGAATCATTAATGAATTCATTAATTAAAATTTTATTATGAAAGGTTTCAAACACTCAATGATTGAACACTATCGCACCAATATATTAAACAAATAAATGATTAGATAAAATTATATATCAATTAAGAAATAATATAATTAATTAAATGTACAATAAATTATTAATTGATGACTTTCGAATTAATAGAAGGATCTAATGAAATTTACCTGAGTGGGTTTAAAGCTTTAGAGAGATGTATCCAACAGACAATTTGGAATTAAAAATGTATTACTGAAAGGTAAAAAAATTAAAGTAGGAAGAAATTCTTATTAAAATAAGAATTGAACCATTATTGGATTACAATTATCAGTAACAGAAATCCAAAACAGCTACTTTCTTAATATTTTAAAGACATACCAATAACTATTTCAATATAGAGTTCAATAATGAAACTTGACATTTTTTGCAAAAAAACCTTTTTTAATGTATAATATTATACTTAGTACGATACAATTACTAGAGTAATAATAGAATGTAGTAGCCGCTATCAATGACATTACGTAAATTGTGAATGAAAAGCTGATGCTTACAAAAACAAAAATAAAGAGATGTCCCTCCATGGCTGTGAGAACGACATAAGTACTATATATCACAAATATAAGAAAGAGTACGATTCACGTAAAATCTAAGTCTAACAGTACATGTCAAACCATCCAACCGGTTAAGCAACCTGACTCACGAGGTTTCACGCTGCCATCTTGTACACGTACTCAGAACTCACGGCCATTTAGATAGAGTACAACATTTTCTTTCTGCAGGTATTATTCTGAATAATATATATTCTGAAACCACAGTCGTTTATGAAAGCATGATATATCACCCTTTCATTAAGACCTCATCCGCAATGCGGGAGGTGTGTCTGTTGACAAAAGTTATATTCTTCCGATTTCTGTACCTTGTACAAACTGTATTTCGATACTATGTGTGTATGAATCCGGTTCAAATCAAAGAATTTAAGTTTGCATAAAAATGTCTTAATTTTTACTCAATATGTACGATTGATGGAGGGGGGGGGGTCGAAAAGCTTTGAAATGTTTACTTATTGTTTGAAATGTTTAATAGCGAATTTGCATCACCTCCCGCACTATTACACTATACCGGTTTCGTCGTTAGTAAATTGTGACAAGAATTCTGAAGTCAGTATTAATTCCTTTGTTTTAATGCGTTCACATCAGATATCACTCACAGTGCAATTTAGGTGGCGTTTCCTCCGAATGGCGTTGGCTCTCTAATTTAATTTTTAGAGTAAAACAGGGTTTATATAAAATGTTCCAAATAAAAGTTTAGACAAATACGCAATTGTAATTAGGAAAACTGGTTTTGTTTCGTATGTTAAAACGTTTCCAATACTACCCTGGATTTTGATGGCAAACATAGATTTTGAAAAAATTTTGCGGTGTTCTAATTACGTTTTCATGATAGCACTTGGGTGAACCGCAAGGGGAAATAATGGAACAGAGACGTACTTCTTGCTTTCTAGAGTTCTTCAGTTAAACACACGGCCTCAAGTATTTGTTTTAATTGCCCGGTTTTAAGTGTTTCCAGTCCGTTAAATTACGTAATATATATACGACATAAACAGCGGTTACATTTATTGTTCTTCGGATTTTGCAATAGTTATTAATTTTTGCTATTAATAGCGGTGCTTTAATTTTCTTCTCAGAAGAGAAGGCTCTCGAAATTTAGTATTGCTATAGACTTGCTATATGGCGACTTCATCGTAATTTTATTCTTGGGGTGCCGAAAAAAGACATCCCAAGAGTTATTCGCGATCCATAAGGATCACCTTCAACTATCCGTGGTCTTCTGGACTACTACTGGTATACTGCCAAGAAATCGCATAAACTGACCAATAATGTCCGGGTTGAGTTAATCGGGATCGAAAGGTGCCACATTAATCTGTGGGCATTACTACCAGATCAGAAATCAGATTTGAACTCGATCTTATATATCGCAAAATGACAGAGGTCACTCAGATATCAACCAAACAGACCTGGGTATGGGAGTGTAGTGGGCTGGCAAGACGGCCGGGGCAGCGGAAACTAGCAGAGGTGAAATATGAATTCCGTCAAACTTTCCTAGAGAACGACAGAGGTCACGAAAACAGAAAGTTACCTGTGTAGCTGAGCCAATTAACTCTGGCGCTATGGCGCCAGGCATTATTTTATAGTGGAACTAATTTATTAATTGAAATTTGTAAGGAAGATAAATTCAATTTCTTAATACTGATTGAATGAGTAGCGATATTTTTTTACTATTTTCCTCCACCTTATTTTTCATATAATATTGTCATGCAAAAAATAAATTCTAGCGAAAAGTTTTGAAAAAATGCCGTGCTTACGAAGTATTTTTCCTTGGCTCGATTTTTATTTTTAAGTGTCCACAATAAGATAGCTTATAGGATAAAATCACAGAGACCAGCATAATATCAAAATATTATATAGACGAAAAATTATCATATTCTGTACTTTTTATAACGTTTAAATTAAGAAGTGTACCTCTACTCTAAGACGGACATGGAAGGTTAGGAACATAATTATATTAAATAATCCAAATTTTTAAATAGTTAGTTTGATGTTAACTGATAATTATATTTCAACGTTAGAGGTTGATATGACAGGGTGGTAGGGGGGAGTGTCTATATCTAATACTAAATATCTTCGCGGTATCTTGCTATACTCCAGACTTGAATTTCGCAATATCCAAAATCGGTTAAAATTTACTGTAGGGGCCCCGGAGGTTATCGGGTGTATTCGATATATCGATGTATACGGGTGAATCGATGTCGTCAACTTGGTCAGCCATATTTGTTCACATGGCGTACCATTATTACGGCGTCCGACGGGTTGTGCTTTTTATTTTTACCAAATTAGGCGGTTTTTATTTTTTTTCACATCTCGAGGGATATCGGCCCACAGGTGGAGGCTCCTTCTCAATCGGAGTCAGATTCTGAATGAGGTTACTTTTATTATATTATTTTTTATATATTTCTTTTCGTGTCATAATTACTTTCTTTCCCTTTACTAAAAAAAATAACCTGTCGGACGCCTTAATAAAGGTACGGGATGTGAAACAAAAATGGCTGCGCGATGTGAAAACAAAGATGGCTGACCAAGTTGACGACATCGATTCACCGGTATATATCGATATATCTCGAATACACCCGATAACCTCCGGGGCCCCTACAGTAAATTTTACCCTAAGAAATTCTATTCTTGTAATTTTCTTGGCTAAGGGTTCTTAATTTCAAGTATTTCTTATGTTGCCAATTCTTGCTGAGTAATTCGTTGCTTGTGCATTTCTAGCAGATGTTAGTTTCCAAAAATACTTGGTGGTATACTTTGTGAGTTGATTGTTGAAACTCCAGTTTGAATGAAAGTATATAATATACTCAATGGCCATTAACTTTAGCGGAAGTAAATTAATTTGGGTTCTTCAAAACAATAATTGTGTGCTAGTTATGGACTGGACAGCACAAAGTTCAAATCTGAACCATATTTCATTTGTATGTTAATAGAACATCTTTTTTGTAAGTATAAGTATCTAATAATTTAAATGATTAAAGACAGAAGTCGCTATAATAGATTTTTTTTATCCATTAGTCTTGTTTAAATCTATATTTTCTACGGTTTGTAAAAAATATAAATGATTCCTGTGGTAGACTGAAGTGTATTAATGACAGAATTTTTATCCTTAGTGTAATGTAAAGTAAATTCCTTAACTAGCATTTAGAGATTAATCAATATTACAATCTCAGTTACCTTTAACTTGAATATTAATAATTTTTATCTCTAGAAAACCTACTAGGCATTTGCCTAATAGGCTGTTAGAAAGAAAGGTATAAAACATTGACTATTATTTATCATGCCAACACCTGTAATTATATAATCACAGTTTAACACTGATACAAATAAATCCCATAGACAACACAGAAATGTTATAATAAATAAACCTCAATTTATTTGGACAATGTATTCCATTACATCATAGGCTTTGATGGAATTACTTGTTAACTATTTAGAGAAGAACTACATTTCATAAAGTGGATTGAAACACATGTAGGTATTAGGAGATGTATATATTTTACACGCATTAAGATTTAAAATAGAATTGAACATCCTGGGATAGAAAAAAAATCCTAATTGTCAAATGAATCCAGAGAACTATCCAATCCGTGTTCTGCCTGCAACATAAAACAGGACCTAATTAATCTTTGAAGATACATAAGTTATATGAAGTGGTTATGCAGTGTTCTAATTATTCGGACTTAATAAATTTACATCTAATATTTTGTTTATAAATACATATATACATAATAAACAATTACGTTGTATTGCTATCAATTTGATGAATTTTTCATATGGATTTTATATTATAATAAGATGAGAAATTCATAATTATTTGGTGGACTGTTCTTACTCTAAAAGCTTATCACGTATAGTTGTAAGATAATCGCAGAATATGTTCGCCTTTTCAGCTTCTGAGCATTTCTTTCTTAATCTCAATAACATCCTTTCCCAGTGTTAATATACTAATTTACCTTACCGTCGAATAAAACCGGAGCCGGCTTTCGAGTTATGGCCGTTAAACGTGGCTCAAGCAACAACAATAAAATCCGCGTAATTAATTAAATGGGCGGAGAATTACTTTCTAAGTAATTTAATTCAACAAAACCCCAGGAATAACGACTCCCTTCTACTTCAAGAATTTTCAACTCTGGTGCTCGCTCTGATCGCAGTTGGACTCGTTTTTCGGACCTGTGTTTAGACTGTAACCACTTTTATAGCCAACCAACATACACGTATCAATTTAACCGAAGGGTTGAAATTGTTAAAGGATTTATTATATTTTCATATTTCGTGTTTGAATGTATTATTTTAATATTTTGCTATACTTATTTAGGTGTATTATCAACGTTGAAATGATTCGAATTCAAATTTTGCACTCCTACTTCGAAATAATTCAGCATTTTAATATGACATTGTAGCAAATTAATCATTTCGCTTTTGATAATTTTTTTTAATTAGTGAATTAATAACTAGTTGAAAACCCGTGCTTGCTACGGTTTTGAGTGAATGGAAAATATAATGTTATATACATAGATAAAGTCATCTTAAACGTATCGGCTTTACTTTTTGGAAGACAGAATTGCTGTAACGAGTCAATGTGATTGGTTGAGAAGTAAAGAAACATACTAGTTTAACATAACTGTTTTGTGGTCTGCGAGGGGTTGGAATACCGCAGGTTTGTGGTGTTTCTGTCTCCTCTCGCTGGTTCGGTCTTTTGCTAGACCGGTTTCGGCTGCTCGCCATCTTCAGTACCGCTACTGAAACAGGTCTAGCAAAAGACCGAACCAGCGAGAAGAGACAGAAACACCACAAACCGACGGTAAAGAAAAATATTGTTCTGTAATAGATATACACATATTCACAGACATGTATTGTAGGTCAAAGGTCAGATTATTGGCGCGGGGGTTCTAATTTGGCTCCTATATACCGCTTGAGAAGATTTGAGTTTCTCTTGCCTCAGTTTTTCGGAATTGCACTTAATTTGTACAATTGTTTTATTATAATATCGACGCCAGAAACTGCAAACATGGTGGGAATTGTGATAACGCTAAAAATGGAAACAGACAGGATTGAAACAATGCCTTTAAAGATAAATCATTTAAATATTATGAATTTAAATATTATGTATGAATAAATTATACAAATCCAACTAACTAGGAAAACTAGGAGACTGAGTACGTGATTCAAAATGTAGATATTATTTTTATTTTTCTGTTTTAATAGTGTCTTCAATAATTCGCGAGAAATTTATTCAGTGTCATAAAAGGTTGTTTGTTGGTCAACGTGAATAGGCCGAGTGGCACTCCTACTAATGCTCAATTACTGTGAGACCGGCCCACTCATCTCTGGGCCGGTGAGGGGCCCCTGCTCTCAGCCCGCTAGTTCACTCACCTGCTCCCTCTACATCATCACCATGCCTTGTCCCTCTATTTCGAACACTCCCAGCATAAGAAAAATATCCTGTCCTAATTTCAAGAGTCATTTTCCAGTATAACCTATACGTTCAGAGCTCAGTACATTCTAACAGCTTAATATCTAAATAGATTATTGCCGATAGAGATAATAATGTGCCAGTGTTCTTCCCACGGTCAGTAGACGCGGACACCCCCATGTACGGGGGTAGTTACAGAAGATATTAATTTTTAGTAAATGTATAATAAAATGTCCGAAAAAGGACACAATTGCAACGTTTTTCACTCGCTGTTACTACAACTGGGGTGTAATATATTTAAGGTAATTATTTATTAAATGTACATCTTAATCAATAGAAAAAATGATATTAGAAATTGTTTATTTATCTGCTTGAAGCCGCGTTTATATTTTAGTAATACTTCGGAAAATATCTATTTGAACAGTACTTCTGTAAAACAAATGAAAATAATCAGTTATTGGTAAACCTACAGAATACAATTTGATGATAATTCTAATTTTAAAGAAGGTAAAAGTGTAAGTCTTTTTAAGTTCTTCATTTTTACGTTTAATTTTTTGCCGCTCTGTAAACATGTTTTAAAGAGTAATAAACAACAGTTAAGTTCATCTGTATTTTATGTAAATGAATTTAGATAAAATAAATGTTTCACACGTATTTTCTAAACGGTTTATTCCGCTAACGAGGATATATAGGCAAGGATTTAATTTACGCAGATGTCAACCACCACGCCCTGAGGTTTACAGGAACACACCTGTTTCAGCGTTCTGCCATTCCCAATAGGATTTCGAAGCAGTGTTCGACAGGGGACGGTAATGTGTGCTCTAACAATACACGCGATGCTTTTATTGTAGGCATTATAGCGTGAAATCGGTCTCAACTCTTCTCATCAGTATTATAACCGGTACATATGTGCGTATTACTTGAGATGCATTATTGACATATTTTTTCCTCCGTAATGTTTGTGATAACCAACTTTAGATTTCGAGGCCTATTCGGCTTCTTTAATAAATAATAATAAATAATTAAAATTTGAAATTACTAATCGAATTAATTAAAAGTAAATATAAAATATGACTTTTATCATATTGCACAATCTTTTTATAGGTATATAACATCAGTAAATGATTCTTTCTTCAAGAAGTGTAAAACACAAGTTAATTTGCTTAGTCCTTTTGAGTTATTCTTGGTGGGATTTGTTAGTGCAATTTATAATCTGAAAACTCTTGTAATTTACTACCTGCACATTAATTGATCGGGAGGTATCATTTAATGTGTTCATCATTCTGTATCAGGCAGTTCCTTTTCTTCAAGAAGTACGAGGTAAATATGGAGTCCGATTTGGAAGGCCAACTCTTTTGTGTGTCACTTTATTAACCTCTACTAACTGGGTGTTTCAATTTTCTATTTAATTCAACACATGATATAGGCGCCGTGAAGGACCGGTTTGAAAAGATTTTTATCCAACCGGACAAATGAAAGCACAAAAAGGGAGAGAAAATAAATGTTGGGAACAAAAGTGATGTATGGTGGCCACGAATTTATCCCCATCTTAAAAATACATCGCGGCAATTCATTTAGGTAATTGACAGGTACCGGGGAATGAGCTGTTCCAGGACCATTTGTTTTTCATAGCAAGGGCTTTGTTTTTGAACTGCGAAGAACAATTTTAGTTGGTCTGTAAATTTTCTACTTTTATAAAATTTGGGTAGTAATCGGAAAAATTATACCGATACCCATCGGCGAGCGAGGAGAAACCGTGACCATGAATTAATAATAAAAAATAAGTACATTGCGGCTATCCGGAAGGCAAAGCTCCAATGTTAAAAGGAATGTGTACAGACTGTTTGAAACTCGGATCCGTGGGGTCTGGTATATACACTACGTATGGATAAACAGGTGCATCAAAACGTCCTGACCTCACTGGTGGGGGAAACAGGCGATGGAGCCTGGGCAATGACGTGGGAGGAAACGGCCAGAAAGCTACTTTCCTCATTAATCCGTGAATGAAAACGTGTGGGATGCTACATATAGGTCGATTGAATCCGTGGAGACAACCGAGAGTCATGATCCAAGGTGGTAGAATGAGGTGGGTCACGGAGACACGATACCTCGGTATCAGATTAGATCAGGGTCTGACATTTATTCCTCATAGACGAAGATTGCCCAGGTTGCAGCAAAGATCAACGCGTGGCGAGAAAATCTTGCGTCTTATGACGCGGACATAATGAAGGTATGGGAAAGGAGATGGAGAAACTCACCGCACGGACGGGCAACTTACTAGTTCCTGCCCAAGGCGACAGCCCTTGCAACAGTCAAACCGCCGGAGTAGAGCATGAGCTTGTTGTTCCTGGTAACGGGGTACGGTTCGCTCAATGTTCATCTACACAGGCGGGGTCTAGAGGACCAATCGGAGTTTGCTTGCGGGGAGGAAGAGGAGTGGGATTGGGATCACGTGCTGCGAGACTCCCCACTTTACGATGAGGCCGAAAGAGACCTCGTGTCGGCGATGGGCGTCGGAACCCTCTTTGAACCCGAGAAGCTGTTAAGAGATCACTTCGATCAATTGAGATTATTTGCGGGAATGGTTTTTTCCCAGCGGTCCGCTGCCTTCGGACGGGCGAATGGTGGGTTTTCCTCTGCGAGGTTACCTCCACCCCCCCCCCCCAGGATGATCCTCCACCTCTACGAGATTCGAGAGAGGAATCTGACGGCGGGAATGGGCCAATGATTCAGTTCTGAGCGAGAGGTTGACGAGCCAGTCGCCAACCAGTATTGAGAGCAGAACTCTCGCAAATAACGACCAGAATGTAGAATCAAATGAAAAAATGAAATGTTCAATGAAGACTTGTTGCATCATCTTGATTGATATTGTTTTGGATTCTCGGAAACCAGAAGCAATGATAGTTATTTGAACTAAATCTGGTGGAAGGTGAAACAGCGGGGCATATACCGATAACCGACTTTGAATTCTACTTTCTTTTCACTAATTAATGCTAACCAGTGACCCAAAATAACGTCTTAACAAAAATCATATTATTCATACAACAGCGGTTGTTCCACTTTCTTTGAGCCCGGTTCTTTAAAATTTTACACTGGACATTTCTTCCCCCGAAACAGGGAATTGTGAGAGGGATCCTTCGTCATGAAACTTGGAACCGAAATTAATTTCCCTTTCCCATAGAAATGTTCTATTGAATTGAAGAGGACTGACGATCTGTCCCGTTTAACGTGGTAAAGAAACCGAAGAGTCACAGAGGTAATTTTTAACCTGTAGCTTATATATCGGATACAAAAGCAATTTAAGTTGTCCTTTGGAGTCATTATTCTGAGCTGCGAGATTAGACGATAAATAACCACCACTAAACAGAATTTCGTCAGGCTTAGTAATTAATGTTCATAATTCCGTAATTACCATGTGTATCTATCGGAATTGTTCAGTTCATCTGGTGCTTATTACCACGGCTGCATTATCAAGTTAATCTAATGAGTATATTGGAATATAGAGCGCAATTTATTTAATCAGCTGACATTTTTAATTGAGGAAAATAACTGTTTCCCCTCCATAGGGGTTGGTCGAAGAACTCAGTAACACACAACTGTTGAAAGAGGTTGTTTATGATGTTGCAGTTTGATGTATACTTTTTAATAATGCGAAACCGATTGAAAAACATGAACAGACTTCTAATTCAATTATGTAAATCGAATAATTAATGTGTACATAATAAGGATAGAAAATATCCAACCATTGCACGCTGCAATGTTGCTAATATTCAACAAGAAAACGCAAGTTCATTTGTAAAACAGTTCCGTCTGCGTATAGCATAGTACCATTATTCTTATCCCATAGATCCTAGGTTCCCAAACTTTTTTTCTCATAGACCACTTCAAAAATTTTGCTGGTTCCGGTGAACCCCCTGCAGCTACATTTCACCATATTCCTAAAACTCGACATAAAATGTGAAGATTAGAACTAACTCGACCCCCGTCGAGTCTCCCGTGGACCCCTGGTTGTTCACGTGGACCACTTTGGGAATCAATGCAATCGATCATCATTACAATCATCACCTAAGTATCATTTACCTATTTTGTTCACATTGCAATATGTTACTGCTATACTTGTATCAAGAACCCACTCCGTCAAGAGGCTCTATTTGATTTTGCGACTGAAAATGTAATAACATATAAATTATAATTATTTCTATTATAATACGCAAGAAGTTATGTATGAAGAGTTTAGGCATTGTAATGACAGCTAGATGTGTAAAAGACAATGTGTTACCATATTTTACGTTTTATTGTCTGTTTTTTTCGTTTTTACAATTAATACTCCACTTATTAGATAATAGTCGTATGCTCATGAGCATATTCAGAGCATTCCTGTACAACAATTGCTGTCGGAGAGAAGTCTAATTCTTCATACTGCCTTTAATTAAGATGAAGCTGGATGAGTACTCCCATGAACAGAGATTTGTTAAATGAGGAGTGCGAATGATTTTCTAACGTATAACTAAGTCGCTGCCTCGTTCTCGCAGTATATTATGACGTACTGGGTTTGAGCAAGTCTCCATTTTTCCAGTTAGTTTACTAACTGGAGTTTACTTACTGAGTTGTATTTCATTTGTTACGACTCGAACTTCACATAAACGACCATAATGCGAGAGTTCTGTGTTTTACATTGCCATTTTCTAGGTTGGAAATAAATTATTAAGTATCGATGCAAAAATTAATATTTTATAAATACTTCAGTTTTTTTGTGTACCCATGAACTTTCCTAAACACATTTATTCGTATTCGTAGAATAGAAAAGCGTTGATATGTTCTATTCAATTCAGCTTGACTCAACTTTAAAATATTTAAATCCAACTCGTTAGTTACTTCACATATTCAAAGTGGACTTGGAGGTGGATATTTACTTTAGGCAGAATTTATTTCTCCACCGTTAATCTTATTATTCAATTATTGGGAATTTAATAGAAATTTTAATGCCTAACTATAGTTACTATTAGTTGAAATATCACTTGTTTAAATACATCCATTTCTATTGTTTGTATAATTCTTTGAAAAATAAACTATAAACGAAAATATTTTTTTTTAAATTATAATTGACTTAAAAATAACATGATTCCCGTATATCGCTGATGACGCCCGTAAATGATATAAACAAATTGAATGACCTTCAAAAAATATTTAACTTGTGTATTTCCTGGTTGATATCAGGTTGCGGAAGTAACTGGTCCTATTTTTTGTTTTAATTTTTTATATAGAGCAATGAAATATCCTGGGGTATGTTATGTGCTTATCACTGTGTTCTTTCACTTCTATTCGATGTCTTAATTAAATAGATGAATTCTGTACTAGCACAATTATAGTAATCGCACATAAATACACCGGTTGTCATTTTTTATATATCAAATGCCCTAGAGTGTTAAAGGTGCCCAACAGCCCATGTTTTCCACTAGATTAGGTAAATTATCGTGGTTTATGCCCTTGTAAATGCTGGATATCGCGTCTGTTCCTCTCGATTTAAAATCATGCCATTAATCTTATCATTGACTCTCCTCTCCCTCTCTATTCATATTTAATATACAATTCAATTTGATAAGGCATTTCTTTACTCTTCACTGAATTGACTTGTGAATATTTTTTCAATTCACTCAAATCCCGTCTATAAAACTGACCAACTATGCATCCAAAACTCATTCATTACATACAGGTTTGATATGTACATAATAGGGACGAAGTCAATAATTCTATTAATTAAGAAATATATTTGCGATGTATGCCCGTCCCGAACATTAAATTCGCCAATTCGTTATGTGGTATAATATACCTGAATAATGCACATTATTATTAAATACCATCATATAATAATGGTCAAATATTAAGAGCACATTCAAAGTTCAAACTTGTACACATTGTTAATACATCAAA
Organism: Lethocerus indicus; assembly: GCA_019843655.1. Classification (NCBI taxonomy): domain Eukaryota; kingdom Metazoa; phylum Arthropoda; class Insecta; order Hemiptera; family Belostomatidae; genus Lethocerus; species Lethocerus indicus. The sequence continues at coordinate 10,159,587 of JACDQD010000002.1, read as the reverse complement.
GACTATTTCATGTGACCACAGAAGAAATTAAATGATTTCCAGCGGAAGGGCAGCGGGGGGAACTGATTTACGCTTCTTTTTATCCCGGCACCTCTCAATTCCACGGGTAGGTCCATCCCGTCCATCCATCAATTTCGGTAGCTTTTGATCAACCGGCAATGGTTACACCTTTTTGACAGAGGACTCGTCGAAAGCCGCCTTTACCTGTCTGCGTCATCGATTCCCAGATGAAGTTACTCCTCCCGGACGAAGAAGGAGGAGAAGAAATCCCTCCGATAACAGGTGAACCGGGTTAAACTATTGAAGCATATTATTGATATATGAGTGGTTGAAATGAAACGCGATTGGTAGGCGGACAAATACAGAAGACCATTTGGAGGTCTGTCATTCAGTCCTTCTTTCTTACCTGACTCTCCTGGGAAATTTTTTCTTTCCATTTTGTACCCCTTTCCGGTCTTTCCGAACAACCGCGATCGTTATAATGTGGCGTGATGAGAATTGAAATTGGCTCCTTAAACAAAGCGAACCCGATATAGTATAGGAGAAAAAATAAAAATATCGAGGTATTCGTTGAAATGTTTGCATGAATTGATTCAATCCAAGAGAAAGGCCGGGGTAGATTACAGACAATTCTAAAAAGGAATAGAAGGTCTATGGCTAACCAATATTACCACAGTGTGAGATAATACTGGCACAATGCCGGAACGTGTCAATTCCTCGCTTTATTACTAATGTATTGCAACTGACGATGGATGACGCGATGCTGAAACCGGTATATCATAAGAGGAAACAAACGAATGGAGACAGCATAGTACCAGAGTGTACTTACAGTGAAAAAATAGTTTCATTAGTATCATGTACACCCTATAAATGAAACGTTCGGCATACTCCAACAATGAACAGTCAATAGATCATGAATTGTGTGCTTTTATTTTGAAACCTCATTTGAAATATTATTTGGTCTATTTGGAACGTTTGAATCTGATTTTAATTTTAGCTGGTTTTCTTGTTTCAATTAGCTGTTGCACAATAACGTGTATAAACCAAATATTTTTTGTTTGTGGTTCAGATGTTGTTCACGGTCAGTACGTGACGACCGAGTTGAAATTACAGTTTTTAAATATGAAATATAACTATTGCATCAATCATCATTTTATAATTCTTCCCTGATCTTGTTCTTTTAATATTATACTAGTCCTAGTTTAATCTATTATAGTAGTCCTAAAAGATACTTCAATCGCGTAACAGTGTTTCCATTTAAGTTGAATTAATCAGTACGTGCCTTGTTAATGATAAACTGAGTTCATTCCATTTAATGATCCTTCCTATGTACTCTGTAAACGCTTATATGAGAGTTTTGAGGTAAAAAATTACAAGTTTTTCTCGCTAATATTAATTTTTTAAGGAGTTAGTGTATATTAACAAGCAGAAACAAATATGCCCAAAAAAGTGCCCAAAAATTGGTTATTATTTGTAGACAAAACGCTCTAAGTTGAAAATTAATTAATTAATTGAAACGGCCATAAACTTGAGAATGCACCAAAGAGGACTACAAAAACGACAATCGGGGTGGGGGAGGGTAATTTATCGGGCACTTTTTGAACGCTCCATAAATAAAGAATTCATACTTTAAGGAGTTCATGGTTAAATTTGAACATGTTTGAATTTGTGGAGCGGATTAAATTTTCTACAGATTCATAAAGTACAATACGTAATTTTTTCTCATTGGATTCCTGAGAAATGTATGATTTTTGTGTGGTTCAGGAGGTTAGGAGGATGGGCATTTTTAATATCCAGGAGGATATATTCTTTTTGGGTTGAGAGAAAAAAGTTGTGGATATTACAGCCGTCGAAATGTCTTTGAAATAAGATGCCGAGAGTTGGAAACCCGGGAATATCGGGAACCGTCCTTTTGGTAATATGAAAAACCTTTTCACACGTGCTGGAGGAAGCGACAATTTCATTCACTTGTTGATGTTCCCTCCTCAGGGAAATATCCCATCTCAACACATATAATTGGAACTGAATACACTACGAGAGGACGAACTGCGTACAATTTAAATTCCCCTGCCCCTTCTACCTTGAACGGCATAGGAAAAGGGGGTTACATTTTTAGTTACGATAATTTAATCTGAAATTCTATGTCGCACCTATAATTTGTAAGGAATCTGTCGTTAATATTCCTGAAACAGTCTACTTAGAAACAAATAAAAGCTTAATCTAGCCAAGAAAAGTTAAATATTAAAGTAATAAGCAATTGATTTGAATGATTGTATTTCAATAACAAATGGCCTTTTTTTACCATTGATATGATTGATTGATTGAACTTCATTTGTAGTGAACTTCATTGTTCACCTATTGCGCAATAGGTGACTTTTGACCTGTTATGCGCTTCACTGATATGAATTAAATTATAATTTTGTACTCAAACGTACACTAAATTATTATTCTTTTTGAAATATTGAATATTCAATTATTTAGTATTTCTACTAGCGTCTCAGTTTGATTTATAGTGATATATTTTGGCATAAGTAATTTAATATATTAAATAATAAAATAACTGTTTCTTAGAACGGTTTACAATACTATATATTTACGTTTGTCCTAGCCGTTGTATTAATATGCATTTCAGCAATGACAACCGGCAGTCAATCAATTTTAGTGTTATAGACGATGACTAAGTTAACTGTCACAAAATAAGACGATGATGTGATTACATGATATAATTCATATTTTTCATGTATCATATTTATTTAAATTTGGATAGATTATTTATCGTCTCGTTAATTACGTTGAAAATAATCTTATCCCGTCCATATCAATAGTATTTAAATCACGCATCAATAATTTAAATTGTGTCTTTATGTTTCTATATCCGTTGAACGAGACTGGAATTCTTTCTTATACTATGATAATTAACGTGTTTACTAAATGAAATCAATATTCCGATTGTTATAGTTTTTTGTATTATATAAATTATTTTAGCCGTCTCGCGATAATATTGTTTTTCTCGAAATGAACCACAGTTTTGCGCATATTCGTTCATTATCGTTTACTGTGGATTCAGCTTCGCCCATTTGCATCAGTCCAGTGTTCTTAAGAATATTCTTGTTATTTTGTTTACCCGGAACAAGAGGTTTCCCTTTTAACTGCTAAATCCCCGGTGACTAGTTAGCACACCACCGATCATCCAATGGGTGCCGGAATAACGTCTCAATGGATAATCGGTTATGATAACGGATAAATAATATCTCTTGTTATGAGGAATTTCACTTACTAATTTGATACTAGTTCGAAATGTACTCACTACCCGAATCTTTTATGTTATTCAGTCAAGAATGGGCCAGTCTTTAACCCCCAACTTAAAAATGAACAATGCACAGGGACGATTTATAAAACTGGAGTACGGAATATGTTACTGTATATACTCAAACTTGTTTGTCAGTTAATGAATTCCATTTAAATGATATTTTTTAAAGTAATAAAGCTCAGGTATTAGAGATATGTCTTGATTCTATAATGTATCTATTCTATAATGTCTATATATTGTTCCTCGAGTTTTGAAATATAAAAGTATATACGCTAGTACATTATAGGAACGATTTTTAAGAATCGTATTCAATTTGATGGCTCCAAGTGAGGATGGAAATAATGTCGGACTAATTTTTTATGATAATAGTAATTAATAATTTCAAGCTGAAATATTATATCCGGGAAATTTCCCGTGTGTTAACCTGGAAACCGAATATGATTTACATCTGCGTTCTTCACTGGTCGTCCGTTGCACGTGTTCAACTCTGGGCAAAACCCGGTGCTATATCTCAATATAAAAGTTAATAAATCTTGTAAACACACTTTTCTGACATATGTTCTAATTATAACGTGAAATGAAATGATCAATATTCCCATTATCAATATCGCATTGACGCTATTGTAAATTACTACCATATATTAGTATCGTTTATTAGTATAATAGCGGTATAATAGTATACCGCTCATTTATATTTAGTCTACTTTTTTGATACATCTGAGTGCAACAAAATGTAAATAATTGACAAAGAAATATTTACCCGCGAGTTAATTTGTATTATTAATTAACTTGCAATTATTTGTATGGATCAGTCTACGCGGTCCTAAGCTTGTTAGCTTTTAGCTACTCGTCATTGACATTTCGTCAGTAATTGTAAAGCGAATATTAGTTGCCGATAAAGTATCCTGGTGGGGGAAGTGTTTCATCAGTGCTACTAACATTACCTCCTGTAGGTCCTGTAGGTTAGAAAATTGCAATAGCCATGGTACCCTCCAGGGCACCCTCGAGATAGCAGTCAGTATTTATTTGTTTTCACTGCATCGTAGTACAAAACTGGTATTTAAGATATCTACCTTAAATCCCGTGTTTCCTACATTTTCTGACTTAAGGAACCTTTTTTGTTTACGAAGAAAAATTTACCGATTCGCAAGACATATTTTATCCATTTCTGAGTAAGGCGTTATAAACGCCTTAAATTATATAAGCTTTATTGTTTGTGGATTAACTGAAATGTACGTAATACTGCATCAATAAAAAGCTGAACAGCGAAATTGTGATTAATGGACGATGAACATTACAAGTATTAAGCAAGGATATTGGATGTATTTTATTGGTCATATTTGACGTTGATTCAGTTTGAATTTACCTGGTACATGTAGGGGTCCGACCTGCGGCCGAAACGGAGCCTGACCTGTGGAGAGCGGTTGTTGTTCTTGCGGACAACCTGATGGGCCAAACCGTCGGCTAGAGCTTCCCTCTGAACCAGCATCTCGTACAGGTCCCTCACACCTGTTAACAGCCAACCGAAGATTAGTAAACCGAGTTAGAAGCGTAACACGTAAACTGAATTATACCGAAAGGTCAACGTAATACCAATTGGGCACCCTGTTTCACTGAAGGCCTTTAAATTTTTGGTTCCAGTAAGTTAAGTATAATGTATTAGCCATGACCATATGTGTTTATGCAATACTATATAACTTCAGCTAAGCTAGCGTAACGGGCTGTTAGCTGTGGTATGAAAACCCTCCCGTAAGGGACAATTTATAATGGTCAAGGTGAAATGTTACAGTAATGAGCCTTCTATGCGGACCCATCGTCTTAAGCAGTATTTGTATATGATTTATGTGATGGGAAACCCAAGGGCGCGGAATAAATGGACCACAGACCCGATCATAGAGCATCCTTAAAGTTATATATTTAATATAATAAATAAATAAAATCGTAGTAAATCGTTTACTTCAACAAAGTAACCAATAAGATACTCGTAGACTATAGCCTGGACGATTATTTTGAATTTGGCTCGACTTCGATCGAGGGAATTATTATTTTACCTCCTTTAAAATAACCGCCTTTCGCATCCCATGAAAGAATTCGTAACGAGTGTTTCAAGCAAACAGAATAAAAATGTCTCATCCCCTTTTAGGGGTTTATTGAAAGAGAACTCGATCCCCGAGGCAAACCTTTTAGGCAAAAAACGCTAAGCATTGCAAAGTAACTGAATATTTCGAACCAGCCGATCGATATTAGAAAGAAACTTAATGTAACTGAAGGGTATATTTTAATACCGGGGAGCAGTCAAAGCTAATTTATTGCAAATATTGATTGCTAAGTTTGCACTGATGATCAGTTAATTACAGGACAAGAATTAGTGGGAACTCAATGTTTCAGATATTATATTGGGCGTTGATTAACCTTTAAACGCTTCCGGCAGCTAAGTTTGATGCCTGAGCTTAGTTGATTTAGCTATAGTTTGAGTAATAACTTCACTATAGTAAAATATTTGAGACCAATTTTAGTCAATTAATATTTCTTTATATTAATGCAAAATAAATCGATTTGAACAGGTAAAGCGATAATTTATTGGAAACTTCATTTTGTGTAGGGTTTTGTTTCGTCATTTACTTCTTACCGTTATTTCAAACCTGTTATTTTATTTTAGAGGATGGACTTGATAAAATTTTTACCATGTTGCGTACAATTAAATATAGTTCTTATGTTACACGTTACATTTTTATATTACTGCTTATGTGCATAAAGAAACGTAAAATCTGGAGAGAAATTACATTGAAATCTTACTTATAAATTTATATTGCTGTTTAATTTTGTAATTTTTTTCTATTGCAGTCATGGAGATGATTCTTTCATAGTTGCAAATGTTCGGTCACTTTAGTAATAATATCGTGAAATCAGTATGTTAAGCGAATATGACGCCTAACAGTTTCCTTGGTGTTTAATGTCTTATTAATCGGTCGGTGAATTTCTAGAATTCCGGAACATTTAAGTTAAGCCCTCGAACAGGCCAGAAAGAGCCCCTAAACGCTTTAGGAGGGTCCCTAGGCGTTTTACGAGCGACTACCGACTGTTTAATGAAAAATAATGAGAGCCAGGAGAGCCGGCTGAGAAGAAATGTCAGAAGAGAGTTAAGAAACAAATGTCGAGTGGCTCTAATAAATTGGCCTGGGAGAACCTCCAAAGTGTTTCCTCTGGTTGGCAAGAGGGCGCATTTAAATGAACCAGTCCCTCCCATCGCGCTCAGACAACATTAAATAATTTATATCGAGTTTAAATAAACTACGTATTTTTCTAAAACGATTTAATAAAAGCCGGTGACTTATTTAGTGACATAAATTATAGTCTCGTCTCCGCAACAATGGAAATAGGAAATTAACCTTCGATTTTATTTTATATAGTTCTTGTATTCTATCAGTTGCACTATTGCTCTTCAGATTTAAAAGTATCCCACAAGGTGGTAGGTCAGAATTAATGTTTTCAATGGTTTGATAAACTAAAATTTATTATAAATATACTAACTACTTCACGATCAACCAATCAAACACGGACGAAACGAAAATATACTTAAAAATTGTTAAAATTGTATTATACGGGAGTTAGACTAAGATTCATTGTATAAAATGTAATATATTTTTTTACCCATTCAACGTTCCCTTACATATTCTTTAAAAGGAAATATGTCCACGCCTTTTTAAATTGCATATATTATATAGGTTTACTGATTTTCAAATTTTAATGTCTGAAACTTGAATTAAATAAAATTAATTTACATTATTTGTATTAAATACGCTAATTGATCTTTTATACAAATATATGTTATATATGTACTTTTTAAACACCAGTTTTATATGCATATATATAGAATCGTGTAAATGTGGTAAATAGGGGTACTCCCAGAGGCGATATCATGATTTGCATGTCAATCGGCCGAGCCCGCCACGGTCTATTAATCATAGCGGGTGGATAGCATGCTTCAAGATATGTGAGTAGGCAGGTGATCGAACTCAGCGCTTCGAACTGAATTGCAGGACCTGCTGCTGCTACAATCAAGATGAGTCACTCACACAATGAAATATTAATATCTTTTTATCCCGGTATCAACCTACGTTTGCTAGTTTTTTGTCCCTCCAATCGAAACAGGATGGATTCAGTAAGGTAAACTTTTGCCTTTTTTGTAAAACTGAACTTTTTAGATTTAAAATAATTCGTACTGACCATATATTACGTTCATGATTAATAACGTGTTACGTAAACCTAACAAAATTAAACAGCCGATAAGTTTAATATCCAGTATAATATAATGTCAGTGTATGTTTTAAGTTAAATTCCTCCGCATTTACGGCCTTTCTTTTAATGAAAATAATACCATCGAAGAGCTTTTTAAAAGCAAAGGTAAAAAATCTCGAATCATTTAAGTACGTATTTGAAGGTAACCAGAAGTACTATTATGAGACTAGGAACATATAATTGAATACGAGTATGATGTAATCGAATTAAAATTAACGACACCTGTAAAATTGCTGAAAATCGGTGAGCAGGGGACAAGCGTTCGGCTGCCATTACCAGAAACCGAAACGGTTGATAGGGCGCCCGGCTCAAGGGTTTAATGCATGGCCGTGGGTGCATACTATAAAAGCGTTAATTACAATTGATCCGAAAGCGAAAACGCGGTCTGGTTTCCAATTGAGTTGAAGCAGTGAGGTTAGAGGGAGGGGGTGCCAAAGCCAACCAGATGGGTAATTTCGATAAGCACCTAGTTATCACCGACACCTCAGGCCGCTGCTATTTAACCCCCGGCGACATCTCCTAATGCATCCTCTACCTACGCCTCTCCCCCCCTCATTAAATGCCGTTAACCCAGAGGGGAGTGGGACGAGCACTCGAGCAAAAATCCAGGCCTCATATAATTTGACGTTAAGTGGCCCTCCTCACGAATTTTGGGAATGAAATTTTTTTCTATTCAACTGATATTTTTTAATTATCGGATAGTTGTCCAATGTTATCTGTACTACAACATTCAGTTTGTGTTAAGGTCGCGTTTGAAATTCTAAATAACAAAATAAGTAATCCATATTATGTCCCAAGGCGTTAATTGTTGATATTTTTCTTTTCTAAAATTACAATTATAATTTCTTTTAATTTTTCATTGTTTCGAATTCATAATTTCGAATAATTTTACTTTATTTTTCCAACGATCCCAATTCTTATTAATTTAATTGTTTAAGGTTCAATAACCGCGAATCACTAATTTCCCTTACTTCAAGAGTTCATTTTATTACGTAAATATATTTACAGAAACACAGGTGTTCTTTCTTACTTATCTCATGCTATCTTTAACCCTTTCGCGGCGGAGCGCTCAGAAATGAGTTGCACTCTAAGCGACTCCGGATGAGCGCCTTCTGGCGCTGTTCGTTCGAAGCGGGTAACTCTGCCTGAGCGCCTATAGTCGCTGTTCGCTGAGACTGAGCATCTATAGCTGAGCGCCTATAGGCTCTGTTCGCTGAGAGTGAGCATCTATAGCTAAGCACCTAAAGGCGTTGTTCGCTGAGAGTGAGCATCTATAGCTGAGCGCCTATAGGCGCTGTTCGCCGCGAAAGGGTTAAACGGTCTCCTAGACGAAATTCCGGGGCGAAACCGATAAGAATTGTCTTCATGTTATGATTGGTGTGTAATCGTAAAAGGCAAATTCGTTAAGGGTATTTTAAACGGACTCATGACAATGAGACAGATAAATAATTCGATTTCTCGAGGAGGTTATAGCTGACTTTTTCATGAGCAAAACATAATTAGCGTAATTTATATTTTTCACTGGAGAACTGCATATCATCCGATAATCGAGAATAGAGAACGGTTCACTAATTCCAGTGTACTCGTTAGAATGAATTTGTTATATTATGTTTTAATATGATATTAATAGGCACTTGTAGTTTTTTGTCTACAAGCAGTAACAAGAATTCCGAGACAAATATTCTGCCAATTTTTGTTATAAAACGATCCGAATAGTATTTAAAATATAAGATCTGAGGGATGTTTGCCATTCAATATTCTAATCGAGAACACCACAAGTTGTTTGATTTTCACATGAAAAGTCGTTTTATGTGTCAACAAATTTTACGTGATTCGGAAACAATTCACGACTGTTAGGCGATACTATAAATTATTTATACATTCTTATAAAAATTCATGAAATATATTATATCAAGTTATTTTTCGTAATGAATATTTTTTCTCTCTCGACTGCAATTTTTTTTATATTGTATCTATTGACACTGCTCTCACTTGACACTCACTCACTGAACTCTCGAAGGAGAAGCCACCCAATGATGGTACTCCCGCTCCTGCCCTTACTCTGGTCTTAAGGAAATCGCGTGGCCATTTCCGCTTTAGGCGACGCACGGGATTTTCGGGAAGGTGAAGCGTGGAAAGTTGTTGAATTAAGGGATTGGAATGGAGGGATAGTTTGGAATGGAAGGATTTATACCGGGAAGCTGCTAATTCCGTAATGAATAAAAAATATTATTTCATCGCTCTTATCAGCGTTCAGGAAAATAATCTTAAAATTATGTTAATTTTGAAATGAATAATTCAGAGAAGGAGTACAGATTCAGAGATGTTCATTATGCATCCGACCGTCATAATGAAGTCGAACCCGTAAAAATCTGATTTATACTCATGTTTTTAAAAATGGTAATATTATGTAAGAAGTCGGGGTGTTTAACGGTAGCCTAAATGTTTCCAAAATGCGCCCCTTTTACGTCTCCCTCCTACCCGAACAATAAGTGTTCTTTTAAAATGGATCAGATCTCGTGGGGAAAATAACAATCGGTCGGGCATCAGACGGGTGGTTGAGTTCAGATGGATTAGTCAGAGCGGATAAATAATTTGTTGTATATATAATTGAGAGGGTTCACTTACTGTCATAGTCGGGTGAGGCGGGTGCCGATGTTGCTTCTTGAAACATGACCAGGGCCAGGCAGAGCACGATGTACATGCTGATCAACGACAGTGTAACCTTCATTGCTGAAAATTTGAAGAAAACATTTCCTTATTATAATTCATTCAAATTTAATATTGTATCAATGGAGTTTTTTATAATAGGAATGCTGAATTGGTGGAACTGTTATTGAGATTCTACAATTTAAGAGATGCTCACAGTTTGTTCAGTTTCATATCTGTACCGAGAGGGAGAATATTTCCGTGAACAAGTCTCGATTCCGTATCCTGCGTTATGTAAGTTTGAAATTGATTGAACGGGGAGAATTTCTTGAATTCAACCAAGAAAAGTACAGAAATAAATCAGCAGGTCTCAAAAAGGTGAATGCACGTTTATGACGTGGTCAGTACGTCGGAAAAGGACCAAAAAACTGAGTTGCGCTTTCAATATTCATTAGTGGCATACATATTGTAGATATTTAGGACACGATATGTAACACGCCCATTAATAAATTAAATTTGCAATTTTGCCATATCTCTATCAATGTATTATATTTAATCCGAATATAGGAGTTATATTTTTTAATAGGTATTTGAGTGTTCTACGCCAGAGTAGATTCTATTTCACTGTAGATGACTTAGTGAAAATGTAAGTTTTTATTAAATTATTTTTATTGTTTTTACGAAATTACACGGCAATGAAGATGAAATTAAACGAATAATAAATGATAAACAATACTAACGTACCGTAAGTAATGTCGTATCGCTAATACTGTCTGTAAAGCGGATCACTACATTTCTTATTAGTACAGTGGCAATCTCTTCTGTCATTAATAATGTCTCCACTCGCTCCCACATACGGCATACATTAAATACTATCCACTTACTCATACGAGTTCATTAAGCGGGGAAAAAACAATAACGCAAACCAATTTACGCATGAAATAGAAATTAAAATTGTATTCTAAAGATCTTTGAACTGGCAAAAAAGGTTACGGCAGGATTGCAATCCTCTATTTAACCTCTGCTCATTAAACGTACTAGACTCATTTTTCGCGTTCACACACGTACATTTTCGCGGCGGGGTTTATTTCTTTCTTCGTTATCGTTACTGGGAAACGTCTAAACCGGATGTGGATTGTGCAAGTGACGCCGTCAGTGGGGGCTGAAAGTCGCCCAGTCAGATTTTAATAGCCAGCCAGTTGGACCCCCCCCCACCACCAACGATCCTCTCCAGTTCAGACAGCTCGCTGGCATCTCATTAGCCTCAACCTCGTCACACCCAAATTCGTCCAACGGCAGTCTATTGTCGGTGTCGCCCTACTAATTACGCCTCTCTGAAATTGAATCGCATATTCTGCTTGCAATTTAGTCAGCTCTCCCCTATTTCCCCCCTCATCCCCTACCGTACACGCCTATTTATGAGTCTATGACTGTCGAGCGAGCGATACATTTCTGGCGTTCGAAAGGCGCTGACCCTTTGCAATATAAATGTGGCCCTTATCCATCCCACATTAAATTATTTTATTTATGGGCATCACTACAAGAGACACGTATGTCGTCTTATGTCAAAAAAATGATCTTGTTGATCATTCAATATTACAATTAATGAAATAACCACAAAAATGCATTTTTTATGCGTTTGATTATATATATATTCGTATTATATTTTAGTTTTACATATAGTCTTGCCTTTTCACTGTATACACTGTAAGGATGAAGTTATAAGGACGGATACGATATATAAGATTAATTCATTTCTAGGTTTATTTGAAATGTATCCTGCATAATTTCATAGTATAAGATACTTTATACAGAGTTAACCTCCACCACTAGTATTGTATTTCGCCCAATTTTCTGATGACCACTCTTTCTCTTTTTTGATGAACATTCTTCATGATCATCAAGTGAATAACCAACAGGACTATTATTCAGCGGAACATATTTGATCAGCAATGGAACAGTACACTGTAGAGTTACCTTTTCGTAATTTCGTACGTAACTAACATTTTCCGTCGATCAATATTAATTGTTTGCAATCGTCATATTATAAGCTTTTTCTTTGCTATTCTGGGCGGTATATCGTTAACGTGGCAACATATACTGGCAAATCGGCAATTGGCTACACCTGTTAGCCCAAGACCATACGTTTACCATGTATGAAGTATACAGCCTATTGAATCGTAATTATATTTTCGGCAACAATTACCATTGTATTGGCAAGTATTAGTATTTCTGGACAACTGAGGATTATATTTTTCCGCACAAGTGGAATTATCAATATAGTAATTTTCATCGAAATTACAATTCCAAGAGTGGGGGATTTTAGAGATTAGTTTTCTGTCATATTATCTAACTTTCGGTTTTGTAGCGTATCGACCCGGGTTGCCAGCTGAACTGCCACTCGCCACTCGACCAGAATTAATCTCGATGGAAATATGAAAGACGAGAAAGAGACCCGGTTGTTTCGGAACCTACGCTCCGTTGGGTTAGACTTGAGGATCGTGCGGTGAGTGGTATCTTGGCCCGGTTCAAAGACAAGACAGAACCCAAAGTAAGTGATAATATTTCATACTGTACTGACAGTACAAGTAAAATAAGTGACTGTGCGAACAGGATGCCCCACGAGCATCCAACGTGCCAAAGTGACTGACACCGCTACTGAAGATGGCGAGTGGCCGAAACCGGTCTAGCAAAAGAAGAAATCACCGAGAAGAGACAGAAGAACACGAAATCTACGTTAAATACAGCAATTCCATAAATGTAGCGTTTCTGAGGATAATAATTTAGTTTGTAAAACATAGTTTCCAATTCTCATTGTAATTTTGTCTTCAATTCAGTTTTTCATTCACTATTTTTCATTAATTTTTAGAGGAGATTAGTATAAAAAATAAATAAACGGGAAGCTATTGCATGTGGTTATTATTATTTCAAAAAAACAACCCTACAGAGTAACGAAACGATACATTAATCTCTTTTTACCTAAAATCCGAATTAATAAAGCGAAATTTCGGTATCGGCTCGGATTACTAACCAGTTACCCAGAATTGAATTGTTCAATCGCTTGTAACATTACTGTAACATTTTTACTTTCGGCGGTTGGGGAATATATGGCGGAGCCCGTCTATTAGCGAGAGAAAATGCTTTGGGCCGTGACGAGAAGCACGCGTAACTTGCCTAACGCTGTGAATAGTTGTTCAATAGCCACAACAGTTGCACGCCTGCAACTGGTGGACCCTCCGAATTCCAGTCGGTGATATAAACGGAGGCTGCTTTATAAACTTTATTTAACAGAACCTACATTACAGTCGGTGCCCATCTCCAACCACTTGTGTCGCAATAATATAAGTCCTCTCTGTTATATCGCGCATATATAAACAATACCGTTAACAATGTAGATATTTTTTAGATCCTCTGCATTTCCTATGGAGGAAGCATCTAAATATACATTTTACATTATCTTCTTGCTCGTTCAGTCATTATTTTTCAACTTGCGCTATTGGATAATATAGTAGGAATATTCACCAGATTATCTAATAGTTGCAATTTTAATTATTTTTAAGGAGTTATATGTGAGTCTAACAAAGATAAGCAGGTCTATGAGAACTAGGTTTTTGATCTGTTGGGGGATAATTAGCCCAATAAATAGAACGGGCATTGTGTGGGCAGGAGAAATTGTTATGAAAGTGGCTCAAGTTGGGAGACCGAATTTTGCTCCAATCACCGGTAATGTGATTCAACCCATAGGCAAAAGGGCGAATCATAGTAGACAGGGTCTCACCCAACAACAGTAACTAACACCCACTCAACATATAATCAGTAAACACGGTTCTAAAGACAGATAAGCAAGCCGGGACGAGCTGTACAGGCGGGGTATAGTGTAAGAAGGAACTTTCATCACTGGAGGATAATTTTATAGGAAGAAAGGGAAGGGAAGGGGGCCGTGCGAGGGTCGAGAGCCGCCTCCCTTGGGGCGCCAGACCGCCCTCAAAAACCAATATCCACCGCGCCCTATATACCCCACCCTTCGACCAACCTTATGGAATAACTCGAAAATTAACAGACCCGCCTCCGGTTCAATAAAACGCCTATAGTAAAGCAGAAACAAGAGACGAATTAGTTAGGAAAAGGTTGATCGCGGTTAGGAAACCATGGGTGGATGATCGTTCAGCCCATTGGACACGAATAATGTTTCTAATACAAGATATGATTTCGCCTGCAAGAACCTCTATTAGTTTGCCAGAACGATTGTTATGAATCATAAAACGGATACAAATGTACTACGGATACTAATGTTTACGTGCAGCTTAGCCTATAACAAAACAAACACGTGCAAAGAAAACAAATACAAATTCACAAAAGGCAAATATAAATTCATATGATAAAACTTATATTATATTCATACTTCATATGATATTTATACTTATATTCATTGTTAACCATGAGGTATTTGTTTTATTTTCCCCAATTTAAATAGTTATAAACTTAGTCAGAAAGAAATCAAATCTATGCAACACAGTTAACCCTTTGCACACAAATGTAATACATTTTGTCGGTACCATACATTACAAAATTATAAAATATAATGTTTAATTTTTTGAAATGGCTTACTTATGTTTATTTAGCTGCAATCAATTTAGTAATAAATAGATGTATTTGAATAGGCATTGTAATATAAGGATTTTATTCACAAACAGAATTTTATGTTCGAATTTGTATTTTTAGATTATTTTTTCAAATCAATTTCACATTCGTTATCTTTTTTATATGTCGGTTTCTTACTATTTTATATTAACTACATTATTTTTTTATTTTTTCTATATAATTCTTAAAAATTATTAGTTTTACATGCAGTACAGATTTTTACTTTCCCTGGCCAACCTGATCTCTAAATCAAAAAAATAAATTAAAAAATTCGCATCTTTTTTTTAGTAAATATATATGTTGTAACAAAATATGTTACTATAGAAATGTTTTTGTTATGATAGAATGTGGAAAAAATCCGAGTCGATAGATAACTTACTTAAATATTAATACGAGTACAGTGTAATACAATTAATATACGAGTGCAAGGGGTTAATATAATGTGAAGTTTGGAGTACGGAAAACCTTAAAAAAAATCAAAAGCCAAAATCATAAGTTGTCTAAAGCTTTCACAATTTGTGGAAGACGCTAAAAGTGTCAACCGAAACTATTTCTGATCTTTAAAAACATTTAGAAAAAACATTCGTGGTAGGGATATACTATCGGAGAGCTTTGTGTAGAAAGGTATGTGTTACACAATCCTAATCCTAACCTACACGATCCTAAATATAGAAACCAAGAATATCTTAAATCCTATTGACTGATATAACTACTGTATTAAAATACAAAACACCTTTTTTCGATGTCGCTAATAACCCGCCTTCAGATTAACCCACTAACCCGTGAAATTATTCAGTTATATTGATTAGTCTACTTGGCTGAAGCACTCAGCCTAGAACAAACATTTGCCGGTCATTAATTAGGTAATTGGATTACAATTCGAAACGGTCCAATCCAACTTTCTGAACCTTCGATAATTAATCGAACTAGGGGTCGGCATAACCAAGAACATCCTAAGTGGTTATTGAAACCTCCTATTGGATATGACTTACCGTTTGTGTTATTACCGCACAAGCAATAGCGGTTAATCGATTTGAAGCTCTTCCAACACCGATAATTAGTAACATGCAACAAAAAATGATGACTTAATTCGAACTTTTTCTTCTTACTACAATACGGGGTTCCTTGAGTATACTGATCACCCTTATCTTGGTAGAGAATTTAGCGTACAAAAATCTAATTTCCTGCAGGTTTTTAACCATATCCTCGTGAATAATTTGTCCTAGCACAAGAGGGCTTAACAATGTTAATATTTTCCATAGATCTCGTGTAGACCACAAAACAGGTATGTTAAACTAGTTAATATTTTCATAATATTTTTCAGAAATAATTATATTTTTATCCCAGCCTGCAGACACTCCCCCAAACAATATTTAGAAAATAAAAAAGATTGCTTTTCAAAAAATTCCACAATACGTAAAAACAATTAATTATTTTTTAATTTATTATGATTTACGTGTACTTAACTGGTAATAATGTTTAGCAGGAACGAATTTTAATGACGTGTTTCGTTGCATGCATTACTGCCAACAAATTATCTATTTCAATTTCATCACGCACGCAAATAGTCAATGTAAATTTATACATAAACGCCAGAAGTTACACTGTTAATAATGGAGGGGAATCGGGAACTGTTCCCAATAAATTCACTCCTACTAAACAGATCTCTTTTTGGAAAACAAGGTCTTTGCTGAATGTGTTTAGCAAAACGACTTTAACCGTCGCTATCCAAATAATTCCATAATCCTTAGCTGCAGTACAACGGATAATGATATTAAATATTTTATGTTCCACGAAAAAATGGTCCTCGATATTGGATATTGCAAATGGCATCACCAACAAGTTGCTTCTTGCTCCCGCATCGGACTTACCATTGGGCTATTGGGAATCTTTAAATCTTTGAAAGCAGTTGGATAAAAATGAGATATAAAACGGCGTGATTTACGTGCAATCTGCTCACGGACAGAAAGTATCCCCGCCCTCATGGTGGAGTTTTATTACAGGACGGTGTCGTTATTTTCAGAAGCTTTTTCACATTCGTGGTAATTCACTTCGAAAAAATTGTACACATTCTTCGATCTATTTGTCGTTATAATTTTCACCCATTTTACCGTTCATTTCGTTAGTAATAATCGGATATTTACTCATATCGGTAGACCTTTTCTGTCAAATGTCTAATATCTCATTTCTCCACATCCTCGTGTCAGGGGTGTCCCTATTAAAATGCGCTCGCAAAATTTTAATTCACAGAAAATTGTCCACGATAATCAACGTCTCTTTAAATATAAAAAAGACAACAGAAAAATGGCTTTTGTAAATATATTTCAATATATTAATTAATATACCTTTTTCTTCATTCGAGTTAGAACCGTTTAAAAAAATATCTTGTGTGGTGTTATTGAAATCGTTAAATTGTGCACAAGTCTCCGAGCAAAATTTAAAAAAAATTAACACTCCAATAATTTGCAACTGATGATAAAATTTATTTAGGTGAAGCTGGCCAGAAAACAGCATTATACAACAACGGCGGTGTGACGCATTCGTCGGGTGGTGCCACGGGTATTAAGATGGGCGTTGTAGGTTGGAGGGGGGAGTGGTCTAATGAAAGGGGAAAATCGGTTTACTTATTTCTGAGCGGGGTGAAATAAATGGGGGTCGGGCGGGTGGTTGGTGATAGCCCCACCGGCAGGCAGGCTCCTCTCTTCGCCCGATATTCGAACGAGTCGAGAATGGAGCCCAATCAGCTATTCAGTGTTACTCACCAATCGACCGCTCAATCATCGTTTAGACGCTACGACGCTGATTGGGCCGACATTTAGACCTCATCCCGAATACACGATCTCCACCTATCATCGTACATAAGATCTTTAAATAGATTTGTCGCCAATCGAAGAGCTAGTGGGCATATTCTAATGTATGCTGCCTTCATTGTTCAAGTTGAATTCTGTTTAGGGCATTAGTTGACATCCCATGTATTGCTTTTCGATCCGATTTACGGTTTTAAAAATTTTGATCCTTGGTAGCCTAGAATTTAACCGAAATTCCAAACGTTTTACGGAATTTTAAATATTATTATTTTTTATTTTGAATTCTCGTGCCAGTAGTTACATTGGCGCACATGTGACTAAGGAGGCCGAATACACACGAAGGTATTTTAACTTGTAAATGTGGAAGCTATACTATATATACTCGATTCCCTGTGGCTGCATTAAGAACGATACCGAAGAACCTGAATTATTCATTTGATACATGATATAGCACCGGGTCGTTCACACAAGTGGGAAATTTCTGAATTGTTCAAGCCCAGAAAGCATGTACATTAAATGCGAGTGAGATATATGTAGAGCTCATAAAGTGGAGACTTACGACCCAAAGTGTCAAGCAATCTCGCTTACAACGACCAAAAAGGTTGGTAATTAAATATATTAGTATATTGGTAAGTAAATATACTATATTATTATTGTATGTAAATATATTATTATATGTTATTTTTTTGTCTCTGTTTCACACCCTGCAACATATCACGAAACCGAACCTATTAGGCCGCGCAAAGTACGTGTATGTTTCCCCCCAATTTTCTCCGTTCATTTCCCCGTCAGACCGTTACAAAATATTAATTGGCCACGATTAAAACGAAGAGATTATTTATTTTTATTTCTACCGCTGTCGGTCGCACGCCGGCAACATCTGGCGACGTCAGCCTTCACATTATTAATTTCAAACGGTTCTAATTCGAGCAGTTGTATAATAATACACGCTCCTTCGTTTTTCTGTCGGATATTTTTTTGTTTTCCCATTCTCTTAAGCGTTTCAAATGCCATCTGAGCCGACACATCCGGTTGACTTTCCTCATGTTTCTCTTCCGTCACGGTTATGCGGCTGCCCATTCAACGAACGATTCTCGTAAAGGTCCTCCCAACATCCTGTCAAACAATAACCCCTCCCCTCCTCTTTCCATAATCCTTATATTGTGTAGTATGTAATTAACGCTGAAGTCGCCTTAAAGGGTTATCTAATCACTTTAGACATACTGAACATATTTTTTCGTTAATACTACAGTACTTTATTTATGTAAGCATATAGAATGGACTGGAATATCTATGTAGAGTTTCGTCACATAACACATAACAACAGAAGACAATCAATGAAGTGGTCCCAATTTTGACTCTTCAGAGGAATTTTAGTGAAAATTCTCAAACCGGCTTTAATTAAAGCAATAACAGAAACTCTCTGTCCAATATCCGCTAATGTGGTAGTTAAGGGGAAGCGGGTCGAGTCCGGCCGCTGTGACACTACTTTCTTAACATTTCGAAGTGGAACCTTATAAAGTTTTAAAGTTAACATAAATCTAACTTTCTGCGGCCAAAACTTTGGCTCTATCGCGGCTTGAGGCAAAAACCCGAATCTTAAGAAAGGCGAAGGTACCTGATTTAAGCCGGATAATGTATTGTTACACTTTAATTAAAATGTGGATTGTCAGTCGGAATATTCAAATAATAAAAAAATACAAATTATTAATCATTTAATTGCTATATATTTATTGTATTATGTTGAATACACTCTTGTTCCTCTTCCTTTCGTTAAAATCGCAGTACTATCGTTTTATAGTATATATCTTTTAAAGAGGTTTATGATCATTTTGTATTACTTACGGGTATTACTTACATATTGATTTATTAGTAATGGATATTTTAAAATTGGAGATGTAATGAACACGATCAGTCTATAACATGTGAGTATGTTTAACACGAATACGAATTCGTCGCATCCAAGGGTAAGCCGCTTGTTTTCTAGTACAAATATTTTAGTCAAATATTTCGTAGTCAAACAGGAGGCAGCGCACGGTGTTAGAACTTTTGCCGAATTTAGAGCTGAACCGACTTTGTGTGTAGTTCGTACGGAGTTTGTTCACTACGTCAGGGGAATTGTTACCCGAATCGTGTTTGGCTACGTGTGCAGGCTCTTGTTTCACTTAACGTTCGTTGAATGAAGTACGAAAACTGGATGGGAATCTGTAAATTCGGACCTAACATAAATATTTAATTTTGATAAATTGACTCAGGGGGCAATAGTGGGTTCC
The DNA here is from genome assembly GCA_019843655.1 of Lethocerus indicus. NCBI lineage: Eukaryota > Metazoa > Arthropoda > Insecta > Hemiptera > Belostomatidae > Lethocerus > Lethocerus indicus. Next base: position 10,139,608 of record JACDQD010000002.1, on the reverse strand, counting down.
CCTATTCATGAATAGTTTCCCGTTCTAACTATCAGGAAAGATTTGATAAAGTTATTAGACTTTTTTGACCAAGTATCGTAGTTATGGATGAAATTTCTCGTTCCTTGAATATACTCAGTCGTACAGAGCTTTAGAAAATTTATAGGAAAATGGACAATGGGATAGTATTTAAATAGAAAGACAAAGTTTAACACCGGATTAGGTTATACAATTTCCTTCTGATTCCATGTTTAATGCGTTAGATCTGTTAAAATACTTATCTTCAACCTAATTTTTAGAAAAAGCGACATACGCCTACATAAGTCATAAGACAATAAGTGACCTTTTCAGAAACTGACAGTATCAGCGTCAACAGTAAACCTCGAGAAGAGAAATATGAGAGCCACCACTGATATAAATTTAACCTACAATAACATTCTAATATAACGTTTAAACTGATTAGTTAAATTAGAAATTGAGATTCGGATGACAACACCATGCATAAAAGTTTTTACAAGAAGAATGTCATTATCCTATATCTCATATTAAACTATTAGTGTTTCATCGTTGAAAATAAGATTACTTATGATATATTATGATATTATATTAGTTTTTGAATTGCAACATAAGTATTCCTATGTTGTAATTGAAAACCCCCACTTAAAGAAATACACATTTGAATTTTATCATCTTCCTTCTGAGATTATTAATGGCAACATTCGTAAAAATATTCAGGCGTTCGTATTGCATTGCAAAACGCGAGTATAGAAGATGTCAAGATTAAAAGATATAATCTGTCCGTGTAATATGCGAATATTAGATAAGTTTTATTTTAAAAATATCAAAACTATTAGTGCTAGCTGCGTACTATCGTGACTGGAAAGAATTTATACCACTACTAAATATATGAGTGTCCTTTCAGAATCACGGGAAAAAATAATCAACTGAAAAGTATTATTGTATTTTAGACCAGAGAAAGCGAAGTTTCTTCAGCTGGGCAAATAAGTAAAAAGAAGGTTGGGAGCTGGGGGCGGATTTTTCCGCTCAACGAATTCTACCGTGACGTGCAGTTAGTTTCAGCTCCTTGTGTGAGCTGTGCCCCTTTCGCTTAGGGGCAAAACACACGGCGCTATGCTTCCTGTTATATTGAGTTTTCAAATGTTCTCCTTTACTCAATGTAAACTGGCCCTGAATTTTTAGCGGGGACAATTGGGGAGGCGCTGAACGTATCAGTTTTCGAATTGTCATCTATCGCATGGGGAATTAATCAGCCTCGGTATTCTGCAGGTTTCTTTAAATAAAAATACTGTCACACGTGAACAGATTCAACAAAATAATGAAATGCGCATAATACCGTTACGGGCTGTATTTAACAACAATTACGGCTACGATTACTGTCAAATGAGCAATATACTGTCAAATAACGTAGCAATTTCTCAGTACTTTTATCCATGAGAAACTCTCATATCATGTCGAACGTATCATGTTAAGGTAAATATTATTTTATTCAAATTTTGCGTAAATTTTACTCAATGTTTTCAGGGCATGTAATAATTTACAGGCTTAATTATCATTTGAAGTTGATATCTTAAACTGTTCTTTATTTGTAGTTTCTGAAATGTAATGCGGTGTATGATACTACGCCAGCAATACAGTTCAGCTGATCGGGTTAATATCAGTGTCGCCGTTAGTTCTCTAATTTCTCCCAGCTAGATCCACCATTTCCACATGTGACTACTCCTTGTGGAAAGCGACCAAACGACTCCTCGCCTATCCCACAACGAGTACGCCTCTTCGCAAAAGTGATAGCTCTTGGGCCAGGACTGATAGCCGCGGAAAAGGCGGCTGAGTTCGCCAAGCATTTAACCACGACCTTTCAACCACATCCTGCCAGTGATCTAGAGCACACCAACTCGGTTCTAGAATTTCTCCAATCACCCCTCCCTCTCTCACCTCCTCCCAAGGCTATTAATCCTTCGGAGGTCTCCTACATCATACGAAAACTCCCAGCACGTAAAGCCCCCGGCTCCGACCTAATAACATCCGAGATACTCCGCCACCTTCCTAAGCGAGCGATAATATTCCTAACATACCTCTACAATAGCATAATGCGAACCACCTAATTCCCAATCCTTTGGAAGTTCTCCCTAATAAAACTAATCCCTAAACCTAACAAAAGTCCTTTTTAACCGTCCTCCTACAGGCCAATAAGCCTTTTACCATTGCTCTCAAAAATCTTTGAGAGAATCCTTTTAAAATGACTCCTTCCAATCATCGATTCCTCAAACATAATTCCTAACCATCAATTTGGCTTCAGATCGCAACACTCTACCATCCAGCAGTGCTTCCGCGTTGTAGACGAGATCTCCTCTGCACTGGAGCTTGGACAGTACTGCGGTGGTGTCTTTCTCGATGTTGCAGAAGCATTCGATCGAGTGCGGCACCCCGGGTTACTGTTCAAGCTGAAAAGTATCCTTCCAAATACATATTACCTCATCCTCAAATCCTACCTTGAGGACAGGTTCTTCAGAGTTAAGGAAGGCCAAGTGCTATCCGACCACTGTTCGGTCGAAGCGTCTGTCCCTCAGGGTAGTGTCCTAGGCCCACTACTCTATACGATATATGTCTCCGATATACCCACACATCCCTCTTCAGTCCTCGCCACATTCGCTGACGACACTTGCATCCTCACATCCGACGAAAATCCCTCAACTATAACTAGCAAACTCCAAGAGCACCTTTTCAACATCCAGTCCTGGTGCAAACTGTGGAGGGTGAAGGTGAATAGCTCTAAGTCTACTCACGTCACCTTCACACTACGGCGATAGCCTTGCCCTCCTGTTCAGTTCAACAATGCTCCTATTCCCATCCAACAGCAGGCTCGCTACCTGGGACTCTACATAGACAAAAGACTCACGTGGAACCCCCATACGCGTCTCAAAAGAACAGACCTCAACCGCAAATTTGAACTGCTGAGACCTCTATTGAAGAAGACATCAAAACTGACAGTAGACAACAAACTTACAATATACAAAACCATTTTAAAACCGACATGGACTTACGGAATAGAGCTATGGGGTTCCGCTAAGAAATCCAACATCGCCCGCATCCAGAGATTCCAATCAAAAGTCCTTCGTACCATCCTTAATGCTCCCTGGTATGTTTCTAACCGAACAATCCATAATGACCTCAACAGACCGACAGTCACCGAACATCACGCTTCCTTAAATTCCACTCCCGCCTCTCTCCACACCCAAACCCACTCGTTCAGTCCCTTTCCTCTTCTACCCATCCACTATCCCCACCACGACGGCTTAAACGCCACTGGCCCACAGATCACCTCGGGCAGTAATTAAATCATGTCAAAAGCGCCATCACTGGGTGGTTTCTTTGTCGGGACTAACACGCGGAAATAAATACTTGTATCAATTGCACCCATAACTGTATAGGTTGATTGTGCAAAAATAAAACAGTTAAAAAAAAAGATCAACCATTAATTTTATTATATTGCCAATATTATCGGAATAAATTCACTGCAATAAGCAGCAGCATTTAATAAGCAGAAATAATAATTTAAGACGAAATTATTCATTAATAGTATAAAACAGTGTGAATCAATAGTATATATACAGTTAGTTAACTGTTGAGTTGTCCAGAATTTTTAAATGAGAAAAATGTGCTGAAGCATTACATTTGTTCTGATGATCTTACTTATTACTCGTTCTTTCCGCTGAACAAATAAATTAATTTTTGCCTTTCTTTCTTGACTGGAAGTCACACATTCTCATCCGATTCCATGTTAATAGTGGCTTCACCTTGTCGCTTAACCTAATTTCAAATATGTTCCCGCCGCCGTTGTAAATTAGCGGGGTCCCCGTAGGAAAGCTTAATATCCGCGGCTTTGTCTCTCAACAAAGAATCTTTGCGCACATTCCAGCGGTAAATTCGCGGTTCGAAGCGCGTAAATAAAGAATGTCTGCAATTACTTACATGCTCCCCGAGTCCGCCTTTTCACAGTCACGAAAACACCTCGGCGATGAGCTCGGCAAGCGAATTTTTAAAAAAACATGCCCCAGGCCGAATGGCCCTCCCCGTCCCACTCATTAGCCCACTTCGCGAACCGTCGATAGATTATTAAATAAGGTGGGGTAGATATAAAATATTTAGAGTCCAAACTCAAGAGGCAACCGGAAAGGCATTTGTCCACAATGGGGAGCACCGGTCGAATGCAGCTCGTTATTGCCACCAATGAAATTAATAGAACAAGATTTGTGGTGCCAATGTTCTCTAGGCCATTCTCTTGAGACAATGAGCCTTCGCTTGAATTCGGACCAACAGTACGGGACCTGCCCCCCTCCGTTCCTTAATGAACCATTCGAGCCTCACCACATCCACTAATATCTCATCCGTCTCCAGCTCCTATTCTAACAAAAGATTTAAAAGCCCTACGCATTATAAATTGTCATTCCAGTGAAGATAAACGAAGACATTATTTCACAATTAGTGAACTTGCAATATATAATGACCAAAACAAACTATAGGTGATTAATTTCTCCCGAGTATTTTCCCTTGGCTGCAATTAACGGATACATAATTTCGTAAATGTTATAAACACACACACACACACACACACACACACACACACACACATATATATATATATATATATATATATATATATATATATATATATATATATGTATAAAGTAAGATACTAAACAGCTATCAAAATATTCCAAACCACATGAAATGGACATTTGTCATGCGACAGAAGAATGAATTATGAAGAAAAATTATTTTCGGGTACATGGTACAAATAGGATATATTTGGAATTTCGTTACGCTCTGGTTACATTTGGGCATCTTGGTATTTATTGTCGACAATTTTGTTCAATCGATTTATTTATATGTGCAACAATATTTCTATATATATATATATATATATATATATATATATATATATATATATATATAGTGTGTGTGTGTGAGTTTCCAACTGTGTACAATTCTACAATATTAGGTTGCAGGAGTCTAAGTCTATCTAGCTAAGCGAGGAGAGGTTTCGACTTCAGATAGGAAAATTCTAAAGTGACAACCTCCTTCTCTTCATTATGACTCGATAATTTTGTTTTGTTGTATGATAGCATTATAACTGAGCGTCACATAATGTTCTCGTGATTTATAACATATGTCGTTGTATTTTGTATAATTATTTCATAGTAAATATGTCATATGTCCATGACGTTACATGGATGAAAACTGTATACAATCTTCTCTCGTATGGTTGGGGGTATTTAATATTTGTGAGTATATAATATATAATAATATATATAATATTTTAGAGTAATACTATAGTTAAAAAAATATTATGTACCCATAAAAAGTCATATCAGATATCATATTTAAGATATAAAACTATATAAGAGCTCTTTATGCGATAAATGCCGTGCACCGCTATTACTTCTTCGAAAATATATTTATGTTAAAGTATCACTGTGAAAATGCACACATACGGAGCACGTCTGATGAACGTTTTTATGCCTAGTAGGGGGAAGTGAACAGTTGACCTAGTTGGATCTAGGGGTTTCTTGACACTTTAAAGGGAGGGTTTGAACGATGAACCGCTTTTGGACCTGGGACGCTTCGGCCAACTTCGTCACAATATGTTTTCCTTTGTGATCAATCAACACGTCAGAATAGAAATTTTTTGCGGCTCGAATAGGGAGGCCGCTTCCAAAACCGATATCTGGTTTGAGGTACATTTACGCACCTATTTTTTAGTTTTTTTTTCTGAAGTTTTTACGTGTCTGGTGTAAGTGTTATAATCCCGAGTAGTTCTTGCAACTAGCAGTTTATATGAGATATTAAACCGCAAGTCATAAATAACTCGGAAAGATTCAGACGGGCACTAGCATAGGATTGTAAATCAAACTCAACTATACGTTGCAGTAATCTGAGTTCGTCTAAAGCTGCTCGACATTCCTCAGATGTACATATTATATCGCTGATGGATATTGCACTCGAACCTACTGAGCTGAATCTACTATTCGCTGCTGCTACTGAGTAGTTTATTATTCTAGTCTGTTTTACCGCAGAGGCTTATTCCACACATGAAATTGACAATGGTATATAAATAGAAAAATGTCAAAATCGGCCTAAATAAAATAAGCGGGTTGATAGTCACGCGATTGAAAATAGTCAGCCATTTACAGCTTCGTAACGACGAAGTAGGGACAACTTGGATAAAGCGGCCCGTGTAGGCGGGCATATCGAATTGGACCTGTTCGACTTCGTTATACGAAAATGTTGTTTCCGCGGGACAGATTTGTAATGAAAACCAAATTTCCAATCGGGAGTACGTGACGTTTGGAATTGGTGGGCTGTCTCGCGCCCCTCAACGACCGTGGTTCGCATCTGGTTTGAAAATTGAGTCCCCCCTCCCCTCTTTGTTTTTCTGATTTTTACCGGCGCACATGGCTTCGCGAGAATGATTTTATTCATCTCTGGACAAGTCGATCAGGGTTTTTAAGCGTAATTCCTCCCAACGTCAGTAGACAACGCGAACGCTTTCCCACGCCGCGGCGGGAACCGGGGAAAAGGTCACTGAAACGATCTGAAGAAGATTCGTTGGGTGAATACAACGGCAAGAATGAATTCACGATTAAGGGGGACAAATTAGTTCAGTATTGAAGGTTAAATCACCAGACGCCAGGACAACTAGGCGAGGAAATGAACAAAAAGTTGCATTTTTGCTGTGCGTTATATTTTCGTCGACAAGTCGTATCGCCCGGTTGAAGTAACGTTTTTACATTACGACTCACTATATGGACGAATACACTACTTAATAGTTGTCGGCAATTCTTTTAGAGTATCAATGCCATTATATTAATAGCATTGTCCTGATAGATAATTTCGCATATTGATCTGTTACATTTAAATATTGTGCTATGAAATTGTATTATGATTGATAGGCATTTTTTATGAACATTTCAAGAAGGGGGTAAAATTGTGTTCTTACCCTTCTTTCTTTTGACATATTCGTATATAATTATTGTTATACTATTACCGCTAAATAATATAATTATAATAGTTGTATTTGGGGAGTATATTTATATGAAGAAAAATGTTTTAGGGCTCAAATTATAAACTTTCAATAACAGAAATTAAAGTTTCTTCCACTTTATTTTGTGTTCATTTTGTAAGTTCTCCCACGTAAATAGTCACTAACACCATTTTTCTTTGAGATAATGGAGTAATTATTAAGAAATTAATTGTCTTCATTTAGTCGAAATAACGGATGCAAATGATGATGAATAATAAATCACATTTCAAAATCTAGATCCTACTCAGAAATTCATACCTATTAGTATAATACGGGCCGACCTTAGCCAGTAAAAGTATTTTATTAATTAAAGGTTTGCCTAGTTAAGTTTGGATTGAAAAAGAGAAACCTCAATTTTGATTAGTTCCTTTGAATTCCGCTATACTATCCTAACATTAAAGTAGATATCAGTAATAAATTTTAGATTCATATTTCATCGGGTCTATTATGTTGTAATATATATTTAGGTAACTAAGTTTTTAATTGGTTCAAAGAAAGGTCTGTAATTCGACGCCATGTGAAACGTTTTTGGGAATAATCAACCGTAGGGTGTTGTTCAGGGCATAAAGGTAGTCTTAATGAAAAGGATCTTGTTTCTTCATTAGATTTGAATTAGTCGCCAGACGGGAGAGGTGTCGACTAAAATGTACGCCCAATTGGTTGAAGTTACGGTCGAACGGACCGAAATGACGTGTTCGTCATTTAAACTTTAAACGGAACGGTCCCTAATATAAGTGGGCACCTTTGGAAATTATATCGCACAACACTCGATAGAAAATACAGTGTATTCGCTTGGGAAAAAAATGCTCCAAATTGGTTTTTTATGTATATTTTTTCCCCTATGCGAAGAGGCCACTTCCAGAGCAATTGAAATGAACCGTAATTCTGAATCGATTTTCGGTTATCGGCGGCGATGATCAATGTTCGACGGCCTAAGGAGTAAGTGGCTACGTGGTGGAATACGAATAGACTACATAGAGTTTAACAACAGTATAGAAACATAAGCAAAATGTTACTCATTTACATGTGTCGCAAATGCGGACTATAATGCGCTATTAAGGCAACTTACGAATAATTAATTATTGAATCACATATGCAAAATCATTATCGCTGTAGATATTCTGTTTAAGTCTATATATTGTGCATTTTGATCTGACTTCTTAAATGAATCGATTTAAGGCCTGCTGCTGTACTTGCAGGTAGAAAAAGCTGCGTCTGTTTGTTCCATTATTACTAGACTTTGTTGTGTTCTTTGTAACAAATCCGCGACTCGTTATTCTATTCTGTAAAGTAAATCAATCCCAGGGTCCAGGTCCGATTTATTTTTCCGTATCTGGATATTTTTCCACATTTCTCCAAAGCGATATTTGGTTTCGAGAGGGTTGGAGATAGGGGATTCTCGGCTTTATTGGAGCACACTGCAAACATATTGTTTCGGGCCGAGTGGCCAGAGACCGCGTTGAGGTCTAAGTTTCATAAGGCCGAGTTTGATTAAAGTATCAAATGTTGGACTTCTTAAAAGTTTAACGATGGCTGGGCATAAAAATCGGGGCCCGATCGGGCTATAAAAGTAGGCAGCTCACGTCGTATACATTATACTTTTTCCCGGTTGTTAACTCCATTTTTTCGCCACCCTCCTCGATTTTTACGACGGCTTCGTTATACACTTCCAGTCCGAAGTTTATGCTCTTCGTCTCCCGTTGCATTAGGCCCGTCCGTTTCACATAAACCTACTTGACCCGAAGATCTGATGCGAAGACGAACGCTCCTACTACGGTTATTATAACCCATTCATTGCCGTTGTGCCTTTGAATAACTTTAACCATAACTACTGGAAGGACGCTAAACCATTGAACAAATTTAACTCATTCTATCTGTTCCTCTTGATTTCATGTAGATTAGTCCAATAAAAAATATACTGCCATCATATTAGAAATAAACGATCTTTTTATGCCGCTCTTATCACTACAGCACACCTTAGCCCTTTCGATGATTTAGTGTGTCATCCACATAGGAGTCAACCTTGATTCGTTAATTTCCCAGATATTAACTTACCATGTCTTAGGTAATCAATAATTACGCCAACAAAAATAATAACGTAGGCAAACACAATATAGACATTTTTTTAGTTGAATAATTGGCCAACAATTATTTATATAATTAAAATATTCATAATATTAGTTTTATGTATTATTTTATGTTTTATATATTTAACTAATCTCTTGTGGGTCAAATTTTTCATCATGTGTGTTTCCTGCGTTTGGATTTTAAATCCACAGAAAATAAGCAGACAAAATCCTATAAGGGCACTTTCCTTTTTTTTATATTGTTTGTGGAAAATTGAATAAATGATGAAATATATTATGTATGAGTTATACCGTTTTAAGAAGTGATTCGCTTAACAAGTCTACAATGGGCGTTAAAGTGTAGATTTCGACAAAAGAAATGTGCAAAAGAAGGTCCACTTCCTATCCTAGTTCATTTTTTCAGAAGGACGTCAGTCGAGTGGAAATTTCACTGCCAATATTCCTCGAAAGTTTCGCCAGATGAATACTGCATTGGAGAGAGTTTTAGTGGAAGGAAACATTTAGTCCTAGAAGGGTAGCAATGACAAAATAAAAAATGCAAAAGGTCGTCTCCTCGGACGAAGGACGATGGGAAGGCTTCATGGCTGAAGCCTGCACTATAAAGATGATTCCACCAGTAAGGAAATTAAAAATGGAAAATTCACTTAAAACCGGAAATTGAAATATGCCTCTGGTAGAATAGCTAAGATGGGAAAAGGGCACTACTGTAGCAGATATAGACGGAAGCTGCATGTTTTTGAGTGGACTTGTCCAATTAAGAACAAATATTAAGAACAAAAGTAATTTTTAAATGGTTACTTTTTTGATTCTTCAAGTATGACACACTATACAGTATGAGAAAATTTATATACTGGTAAAAATGTCCAGTTATACACGCAGACACGATTTCATTGACTTGTTTATTGTAGCATTTTATATATAGAAAGAATAATCCAATTTCAATATTAATTTATATAAATGTTGAATGGCCTGCGGGCTGGTTTGCATGCATTAACCAACATTTTATATTGTAAACAATGTTCTACGTACATTTCGAAATTCCCAATAATAAATTGTGTAAGTGCCGTGAAAAAGAAATAATAGTCTGCAGCAATTAAATAAAGTCAAAAAATATAATCCAATCATTTATATAGCCTGTTATGTTATAATGCAGATTAGTAAAATAACCCTGGTGCATTTTAAAACTTCTTGAGTAATTTAATTTGTCTGAAACTGTAAGAAAAAGAGTCTATCTTGATAGGGTTTCTTTGAATCCTTAATTAGTTTCTCGGGTTATAGCTTATTCGATCCATGCCCTATAATGTTTTTTGCGTCCACATTTTTCCATAATGCATAGACATAATTGCATAGAAATATTTCCAAAGAAGTTGGATAAGATATAAGATAAATAACGCCTCCACTTTGGTAAAAATGTTTTCTCAAGACAACCAAATATTATTATTTTACTTAGCGTTCCCAGCTTTGATTAAACCCCTGCAATTTATAATAGTAATACATTTAGGATTGTTATAGAAAAATAAGAAAAACATTCTGTAGGCAAAAAATATATGTTATGAGAAAGGTAAAGCGAAGTGACGACGCGGTCGTCAGCCTGATGACTAAATGATGTCTATGGATCAATTAAAACTGCATCCAAACCAAATAAATTGATCGTGAAATGTTTAACGAAATTTTGTGTTGGCTTCAATCTGTGCTAATATAACTTCTGTAGTATAACTTGTCGTTTATGGATTTAAGGCAACTAGGTTAGGAATCTGAACAATGTTGATCGTCCTCGGATGTTTTGTAATAATACTTATTTTAAATTTGCACATAATTGAAAAATTTGTCTATTTACACCGAGATTGTGGCAACCACTTCTAGGCCCGAATGTTTTACAATCAGGAGAATTACTAGGTAAGGAAATATTTTTTTTAACTCTACTCTTGGTGTTAAACTTTTGCTTTCAATCCTCTCTTGTGATTAGTTGTTTCACATTAACTCCTGAAGGCCATTCTTTCCTGTTTGGTTCCTCCACGTTTCCTGCCACGTGCCTTCGCGTTCTCCTTTGGGAAAAACCTCCTGCAGATGGAAAACCTTAATCCACTTGTCCAGAGATAGTGGATAGTGGCTTGTAAAAAAGGACCTTCCAGCTAATTGTCTGAGCGCTGTAAAGTGTTGCAGTAATTGCGCCTCGGGCTGAAAGAGCGTTCCTGCTCATCGATACTGCTGTCCACGAAGTCTCTTCTGGCTCCATCGTAGAGTGGCCAGTCCCGCAGCACGTCATCCATCCCAATCTTCACTCCAGAATAATATACAAAATTCCACACTTAATTAATGATTGGGCTTTAGACTTCTTAATATCCCTCGCCTAACTGATTGCAATGATAATTCCTGTAGTAAGTGTCGCTTCTGACAAAGAAAATCGACTAGGAGCCAGTTCTGCATTGAAAAATGAACCAGTAATCTAATGATTACAGTGTTAACCCGTAATCGTTAAACACCCGGTCGATAGCAATCTCAATCCAGAGGGGCCATTTTTTAAATTTCGTCTCATTTGAGCATTCGATAGGACTTTCTATTTTCGTGTCATCAACTCTCGAACTGCGAATAATAGGGGGACATTTAGAATGGAATCCAGGTAATCAACTTTAAGATACGTCTCAGAGATATAAACATTATTTTAAAATGGGCAACCCCCGCGTTGCCTTCTCTTTTATATAATTCCCCAGGAAATCGATTCAGTCAAATGATATCGGGACACTAGTAGCTACTGACGACACACTTCGTTACCAAGTAAAAATATCGTAAAGTACAGTAAACAACGGAATATACATTAGACCCTTAAATCCTTATATTTAATATTTTTATAATTTTAACTCTCTGTTCACGCTTGCAGTGTGACATTATCCCACCCGGGGGTTAGTAAACGTCTATAATTTATACTGAGTGATGCGACCTTCTATAGCTGTGAGATATAGGATTAGCATTGAGTACTATGGCCAAAAATGTTGAATTATATTTATGAACCGAAAGTTTAGAACAAGTGAACAATGGCGACAGAAAAGGTGTATATTCAGTTACAATTCAATGAAGGATACCATTTTTTGCGAATCGTATTTCTGAACTTTTCATTCCTGTCGACGGGCCGAATGTTGTTTTCTATGTTTCCCTGGGACCGCAACCAAAACAATTATTCACAATCCTCTTAGAATCCGAATCATTTCAATCGGGATTATAAGTGTTTGGAGAGGGCTCTGGAGATTCAAGCGAGATTTGTTAACGCGGATTATATTTGAATTGACGGTCAAGCCCACTCATACGATTAAATCATATGATATTAAATCATCATATCGTTTACAATGGTGATAGGAATGGAGATAATTTTCCGTTTGCAGTCATACGGTTTATACTGACCTCCTAACTATTGCGATATAACATTACAGAAATTAAATTTAACATTTAATAATGACTGCGGCGGTGTCTGATAAGTCTAGTTAAATAGTAGATGGCGTCACATAGTATATGTTCCAGAGTATAGTAAATTAGTACACTGTGCATCGTTACTAAAAGATTTGTATCCTAAATATTGTCATTTAATCAACTTCGACTTCCAGTATATTACATTTAAAATGGAAACAACTATTTGATACTGCATTCGTGGTACTGTCGAAAATAAAAGGATCGAGACTATAATTTGCTCCTCAGGTATATAATCTCTAATATAACTATAATCTCCAACATAAAATAATTCTGTACGTTTTAACAAAGAATCCACGTAGGCGTTAATACGATAATTAATAGTAGTCATTAATTACGAAACGCTCAAAAATAAGCTTTTCACCATGAATCAGGACCTGTTAAAAGAAGAAGAATAGACTACGTCGATCTTTCTCCGATGGGGTATACAGACCTGACGGGGTCAGCGTATCCTATTCCCAGGGAACTTTTTATATAAATCGGAAGATAGGTTCTCAAGTAACAGACAATTAATCAAAATCCTTTTATTTTTTCTTTCCTGCTTTCTCTTCTAGAAATTAGTCCATTAAGTATACTAATACTATGTGTCCGTGGGTTCCCCAACAAAAGATATTCCCAGAACTTTAATATCGTCCCTCTTGCTATATTCCGATACAGGATACTGGCTGTCGTCTCCATTCTGTCAGCAGTGAGGAATATTATTTGAGTAATACGATATGTTTCTCATGTTCTCATACATTGACTAGGTTTCTAGAAAACACAACCAATACTGCACCTCTAGGGGCCCTGATCTGGACTCCCGGTCGATTCTCAAATATCGTGTAAAACGTTTTACTTTATTTTTCGTAAAGTTGTAATGGTGATACGATGAGGCATTGTTGTGAACACACAAAGGTCGACGATATAAAGGTATCATTTCCAAACAATACATTTTGAATTATGAGTTTTAAATGTTTATAGATAGAGCGAATCTATCCTGGCCTGGGGACGAAATCCTGTGTATCCAGGTCACGTCTATAGGCGAGAAAGGCCTCCCGTTTGGCAAAGTCCGAGATGGTGTGCGAGAGGGAAGGAGGCCTGTCTGATACCCGATACCGAGTCCGATTTGGATATAGGAGTCGCGAAGGGGCCTACCGGCCGTCTTTGGGAGACGTCTATTATAGATAAGTGAGTACATTTCTTTTGTTTAAAGCTCTTATAAACAAAAGAGATGGGAAACAAAAGGGGGTGGCCCCCGGGAGTGCCCTAAACAAAAGGGGGCCAGTCCGTTCTCTTAGTCCCCTTAGCTCACCTTTAGAGTCTCAAATAAAATGAAGTATTACCGTTCTCAATAAGAACGCCATTTATTTTGCATCAACTGAAACAATTAATTTTGTAACTTCCTCTCAATATTTGTCGACGAGAAAAGGATTGGCGTTAATATTTAATAATTTATAAATTGAAATGTAATAAGCACTACGTAGCAAAAAGAAAGAACACATAGTTCATATTTACTAGTTTTCATGTTTCTTATTAATTTGTAATGAATGTATTCACACATATACATTTTTATTGTATACACATTTTTCTGACTCTTGATGTACTCTTCATTAGTCGATCTTCGTATTTTCTAACCCATAATTTTATTGCTTATTGCTTTTCTTAGTCTATTCCTCTTCCGGAACCACTGGGGAGAACCGAACGTCAAATGGAATTCATTTTTCGAATGGGCTGACTAGATTAGAGATAGATTCCAGTTGTTACTTTCAATGTTTAAGAGTATCAAACTGAAATAGATTTCATATATTTGGAATAGAATCCGTCCTCCAGCGCGTACAAAATAGTCCGACACTACGGACCTATGGCATTTGCAGGTATGAATTTGATTTAACTGTGTAATTAGTTGAAATATTGTATCTAATGATGTGCATTTAATACGTATGTGTGTGTACAAACATATATACAAGGAGATCATATCCAACCAGGACTTTATCCGAATTTTAGAATATTTTTTTTATTGCTGGAGGAGGCTGCATAAACATAAATAGACCAAGTTCACTTTAAGATAAAAAGGGGAGTCTTAATTTGGGGGGACAAGGTTAAACTCTCTAAAAGCTTCCTTTGTAGGTAAACCCTATACGTAATTCCAGGAATAAAATATAGTATATTATTGACTGATACCATTTATTTGTATAAGAAATAAATCTCATTAGGGGGTGTTCCAAGGGATCTTATGGATAAATCTTAAGCTTAACGTAAGACCCGGAACTTCAGTGGAGTTTTGGAGAGGTATTTATCGACGATTCATTTTATAATAACCTCCTAATTTTTTTGTGATCTGGTAAAATATAATTGTCGGCATATATCATAACTGATATAATTCAAAATCTGGTATCAATAGATTATATTGATTAATTTAATGTATTTTGTAAGGGTTCCACAAAGTCTGTAATGTTATTTGGTTGATGGAATTACCTAATACGGATTGAGCATCCTGTCATCACTGTCACTGAATTTAATTAAAATATCTACTACTGACAGGTCCTTATTTTCACTGACAAACGAATTCCTCGGTAAGTTGTAGATTATAATTGGTTCAGATGGTGTACAATAATAGTTCAGGGACACAATAGTTCATTAGTAACCAGCTTGATTACAATCTTCATTATATTACTGATGGAGAGCTCCTAACTATCGCAAGTTGCCAAAACTGGTCTAACAAAATGCCAAATAGGTGCGTGGTTGGAGAATATTGAATGAATGATGTCGATAATATTTTTCTATATAAAAAAATACGGATCCTTTCCTTTAGGCACATTTTCTCCGTATCTGATTGTTTTCCTCGATTAGTACGGTTTTTTTTACTCCTGTGTTTCCTTTGGTCTCTGCAATCCACGTTTCTCTTTCTCCGCCCGGAAGCTGGATAAGTTCATTCGCAGGAATCAAAAGAGTTGGGGTAAAAGAACAAGTTGTAGAATGAAGGATGATGTAACGAACAGGAGAACTATAATGACCCAGGAGTTGGGTCAATTGAGGTTGGAAGGATTCGCTTCTGGGAAGTGAACAGAAGTTTTTAATCAAGTTTATTACAAATCTCAGATGGGGAGCACCCTACTGGATTTAAACTCAAGTGAAGTTATGTGGTAGATAAAGCTGGGAATTTAACTTACAAATATGTTCCAATAATACAATAATCATCGCCATTAATTATTAGATCAAGGTAGACTCATCCGTAGTGTTTTATTTTAAAAGAGCACATTCCAGAAGTAAAGTACGTTTTGAATCGGTCCTCTTGGAGCCCCAAAACTGGTAGAATACAGATGCAATGAAAGTGATATTGTTGTCCTTCAGTAATTTGCTATTAGTCGATAAATATATTTAATCACTTTGCCAGAGGTCGATAACTGAAAAACTGATAGAAAATATCAATATCTTATTATAATTAGATGAGACGCCGTGTTGTTAAAAGTGGAAGGCGGTCACGAAAGGGGGTTGGCTTACGATGATTGGCTGAGAAACAGTTTGCCGGTATCTACCGGTGGCGGTGGGGACACCTCCCCCAGGCGCCTTCAAACAGAACCCCACGGTTTAATTATCCAGTCCAATTTCCAGCTGCTCCCAATTATATTGCTCCCAAATAATCATCGTTCCGATTTACCGACCTTACTTATGATTGCCGTCCGATTGTTGGCTGTGCTCACGTGTAATACACATTTCTAATTACTCAAATGCGGAAATATAAAGATCTATCAATCCATAAAATGTCATGCCTACTTCGAATTTCATCTAAGAAATGATTTTCATTAATATAACAATCAAAATTTATTTTTATAAATATACTATTTCTTCCATTTCAATTTTTAAGAATCCATTCTAGTCAATTTTCATCGATGCAGCAGCACGGCGCGCTTATGGAGTATAATACAATATAATACACCATCTCTCGTAGTGTAAGATCTCACTTATTATTTACACGCATGTTATTTACAAGGGATATTAATTTATCCTAGAAATTACAAAGTACAAGAAATTTAATATTTAAAATTTTCAAATTGGAAATTAAGGACAATAATTATAATTAAATTTGGTTTCTTCTCTTTTGAAAATAAATTTTACCTCCGCCCGCTTTTATAAATAAGTTGAGTGCGTCCGAAGCGGACGTGCTGACAGAGAGGGACTTATTGAAGGGAGGCGCTCGAAGCAACAGCCTCTTTTAATATAAAACTTGCCTGAATTCAAATCGCGAGAGGGGAATATCTCCAATAAAAACATCCCACGAACTAAGAGTATTATTGTTCGAAAATAAACACACTGGTATATATCGGACATAGAAATTTTCTCGCAAATGTTTAATAATTAGAGCAAGTTTATTTTTTAAGGCAATTAAACATTAATATTCACACGGTTGAAAATATTTCATATGCATAAAGGGGTTGCCTCTGCGCTCGTTGGTTATACTCAGGTTTTTTCATTCATAATTGTTTCTAGTCTCCACCGGCTGGTTTGGTCACTTACAAAAACGGTTTCGGCCACTCGCCATCTCCAGTAACTTTTTCGAAAGGCCCAATGGAGAATATTTATAAGAATCGTGCACCGTTAAAACTCCAGGACTTAAGTTCTATATTATGATAAAAAAATAAATATAGTATTACAGGAATTTAGACCGCAACTATGTCGACATATAAAGGAAATATTCAGATTTCTATTTCATAGTGAATAGACATCAAAGGCACGAATAACCAACGGCAATCCCTTTGAACACGTGCATATGAAATATTTTCAATAATAAGATGAGTTGGCCGGTGAGAATGGATTATAGGTGTCGTACGTCCAATTCAGGCGACCTTATTGGGCAGGGATTTATACAGGTTGTAGAGATGGACCGATAGATATCGGAGATAGATATCCTGAACCGGCGGCCACCGCCCCAACCAATATCTCGGCAACTAATAATTCTTCCCCCACCGTAACGAAATGCTATGCATCTGATAAGAGGTTTTATTTCCTCGACTGTCAGCGTCGAAAACATTGGGAGGCATAAAGTAGGGGAGAATATTGTTTTTACGGGCTCCGGGGGGCGAAACAAACGCAGAAACGTCAAAGAGAGATGGGATGATAAATGTGAGGGACAAAGTCATGGTTACTGACAAAATTAACCGGGCGTCAGATTTTCTTTCACCGCTCGCCCGGTCACTGATACCTACATACTAATTACATTTGTTCTATTTACCGCATAAATATTTACGAAAAAATAAATACGGTCCCTGATTGATGTTTTAGAAGAAGGTGCCCATTTATTCAAAAACTACAGGTTTAAAGAACGTTTTTAGAGGAGACAGAATGTTAAATTAATGCCTATCGGTTTGCGTACAGAGAAGTGCCATTGGTGTTTGAAGCGCACTGAAACGGGGAACTTTTCAATTCGGAAAGAAAGAAGAAGAGAAGTGGGTTTTCGGAATTAAGACTGACTTTGAAATGTATCCGTCGAATGACAATTTAGTTTCAAACCGTTTTTTGGCCACTGAATAACCTCTGCTTTATTGGCAGGTGAATTAATCTCCGTTGAATTTGTTATGGAAATAAATAATCAGAGAATGAACATGAGATAAATAATGAAAAAGCGCTATAGTATAATCAATTTACAAATTATGTGTAATAATTAATGCGTAGTAATGTATTAATGTAATGTGTAATAATCTCTCCGTGTCTTATATCTTTATACCATACTTTTGTTTAGTACCTTTCTAGAGCGGTATGTGGTTGAATATAGTTCTTGAAAATGTGGCTTTACTTTGGCAAATTTGCATTGCCGCGATCTACATATGCATGAACTACGAAAAAACATATCAACATCCTGTTTCTAGCAAAATGTAATCCTGAATTCCCGAAAGTAAGAAAAAGAAAGCATGCACCTTATGTGCAAGTCCTTTTTAGCAATGGATTAGAGTATGTAGCAGTACGAGATAGTGCTTATTTGAATACTGTTGCGGATCGTGCTACATTTTATATTCTTGACGTGTACGCAGTATGCTTATTAATTAATATTATTAATATGAATTGAAAGTTGGCAAATTTCCAGTTATTTAGATATTTCTCTTTTATAAATATAACCAGGAAATGTTTATTTTATATATTCGTTTGGTATTTTTGCGACTAGTTAAGATGGGGCGGGCAATTATTTTTTCAATTTTGTACTCGAATTTTACTATGTACTGTAGATGGTTAAGCACGCGAATTATAAAATAAAACCCTTCGCGTCTTCACGTTTTGTGTAATCACGTCTACAACTTCTTGACAAAACAGGTATTATACAGATGGGTTGATCTTAAACCTATATTTTCAGTATCCCTCAGTTTTTTCAAAGGAAGACATAATTCATGAATGTTAATATTAATTTAATAGGGGTTATATATTTGAGTGGTTACAAATACACACATCAGCATGCGGAAAGTATAGTTCACTGTGCAGTAATAAATACTTAACTTATATTTTTCTATAGACTCAATATACGATATGAAACTGCTGAAGGCGATTGCTGAATGCGGTGGACGGGGGCAAGTACTCCAACCACGTTTTGAAAAATGTACAGTTGAATAAAGAACGAAAGGATGCGGACGCCACGGTAAATTACATTTGGATCGAGGTTCGAGGGATCAATCCCAACTAAGTTTGCTGAGGTCCATTTCGCGCCTCTTGTTAACCGAGGAATAAGGAATAGAAAAAGTTATTGTCATTGAGGATTTCAAAAAGTTCCGAACGATGGTGCGAATGAAAGTACGATGGACTAACCAAAGTTTTGTGATGAGGAGGGTAATTTACATGATATATACATCATCCCTTAAATTATTCCTTGTAATATACAGTCATCAAATTAGTTTCTTTGTTTGTTACCATTGAGATTAAATCGTAAGGGTAGGCTTTAAATAATGGCGTTGTACATGACATCGTCTAAGTTGAGATATTAAGGCCTCAAACTTTTATCCACCGAGTGGACGTAGCCGATGAGAATAATGCGAATTTTCACTGTAAGGGACGGAAACGAAATTTTCAATAATATATTTTTATATATCTATATAAAATTATTTTGGAAATAATTTAAATGGAATCGGACAAATGGCTGCTTTGAATGACATAGTTTCATAGATTAGCAAAATTAATTTGAAAAATACTGGCACTAATATATCTGGTTAACTAAACCAAGCGGTCAAACAAGTTAAATATCGTATAGTAAATTAAATATTCAATTATCTTATTCTTATCTTATTTATATTATGTGTTATCTTTACTTCCAGTTCTAATACCAGTACCTTATTAGGTACGAGGACAAATTACGATCGTTCTTCTATGGACATCCACTACTCAGGAGTGTTTCTGAATGTAATAATTGTAACAGGAAGGAATTATGAAATTAATTATAAATTTTCACTGCCCTTCTATTGTTTACCTAATTAACTGAGCGAAAGTACGAGCGGACAAATCCAACATCAGTTTAGAAACAAAAAATTAATGTCAGTACAGTAAGCCAGAGACCCTGAACAAATTGGATAATGAATAATTTATGACTTTTGTTAAGGTAACGTGTTTTCATGCGGCGATCAACGTGGAGAGGACTGTCGGGAGGGATGTCCTAGCTACAATTCTCGGTTCGAGCGACAAATTTTTCATCTTTTATTTTGTCAGGGGGAGAAATTTCGCCCTTACGAGGGTCCGGAGCAAGCCTGGGTTGAGTGGTTGGCAACGTGACTTTGTTTTCCTTATAGGGTTGCCAGCCTTTCTTTCCAGATGACTAAGGGAGTCAGCCCTCGTTTAACGTAGCGTTTTTTCAACTGTTGGAAAAAAGGCCCCCCTCAACGGTTTTTTAATAACGAAAATATTCTATTTTGCTAAAAATCTTAGGTGTTCCCTCGAAATTATTTATATTAATACTTAGATTTCAGGGCTTAATATAAAAATTCTTTTACATTGAGAATACTATTGTTAGTTCTTTACATTGGAATAATTCGTTTATTCATATCATTACTCTAATTTACACTTTTAATTATGTTTATACACTTTTATTACAAGATGTGGGCAATATTGAATACCTTGACAGAGTAATCATATTTTAATATCAAAAGAAGAATGTAGTGTTTCATTAACCCAAACTTGTAACCAAACCCGTCGGCTGGATGTAATTTTCGAGCCTATTGCCTCAACGGCTCGGCCCCTCTCATTTATATTCGGGAGTATTCCCTGTGTTTGTACCCGGACAGTGTACGTGCACGGGATGGAATTTATTCCATTATTATTATTCCATGATCATATGAATTATTTTCCACCCTATTGCAATTTTTATCCCTCGTGCATCTGTACAGTACTGTATTTCCTATAGCAGACATGGCGATCAAAGACTGAAATACAGTTTTTACCTGTACACTTAGTTGAAATTTTCAATCCTAAGCCGCCAAATTTGAAGCCAAAATATCGAGCCGTTGGTACGGACAACAGAAACGATAGAAAGGGAACAATTTCTGGAAAGAGTTTTATGTTTTCGTTCAGATACTCGAATCTCAACTGCGTACGAGGTACGCGATCTACAGGGTCACCGTCACATGCTTCTCTTCGCCTCTAACGTTCTATAAGAATATTTGCGGCCGACATCCTTGCGGTCCAAATCCTGAGGAATTCAACAGGACAAAGGAGCATTGGGAACTGACCGGTCGATGCTCCCATTCCTTATTTTTGGAAGGTGCTTCTTGCCGCTGTACGGGCCGTGTTTTAGCTGAGGTCGTGGTAGGGCGAGTACAAACATTTTGATGTAAAATAGAACGGAGTTAACCTTTTGAAAGTGAATACGGTCTTATACAAAGTTTGGAAGAAATAAAAACGCGTAAGTTTTGCAATTAAAAACAAACATATAGCATAAAGCGACCCAATAATCAACCAAAAATTAATGTAAAAATTTACGATTCGAACGCAATCGTTTGTTCTGGCCATCTCTGTCCAGTCTCTTCTTATACCACACCTACTCGCAGTCTTTATGGATCTATCGCCGCCAATATTAATATCAAAGAACGTTATAATGGTCCTTAGGAGGAAAGGAACCACAGTGTAGCAGTATCCATAAACAGTGTGATTATTGTGATTTAAATGAATTACTAAACTCGTAGTAAATTCAAATGCCCAATTGATGAGATTTATCATACATTGCTCGCTAGTACGGTTAAAACGTTATTATTGCTTTTAGAGCTAAAATAAGCAGCCTATTCGGTTTTAAACTAAACGTCGAAATATAAAGAGGATTATTTTTCATTTGGTTACGATGATGATAATTATCCGATTTTCAGGTTGGAAACAATACATTGCCTTCTTAATTTCAGCTACTTCATTCAGCGAAAATGATCAGTTCAATAAAAATTATATGTCTTTTGATTAGTGTCCCTGATAAAGTACTTCACAAAAAGAAATCCTTCCCTAAACTTTTACGGCCTGGTGGGAATTTTATGTTCCAAAAAACTCCAAAACGATGCGATAACGTAAAAACATTTCCCTCTGAATAAAGCGTAGAATATTGAATAATAAATAAAAACCGCTGAATTGAAATGCTGTTTATGATTTTCTTTAATAATTTCTTTAAACAGATTTCATTATTCCTATAAACTGTGCTCGGTATCGAAGTTAATGGAATTACAAAATGTTGGTTTGTGCCTTGACATTACATTTGTTCACATTCTAATTTGAGGAATCATTTGTAATTGACCAGTTGATGGTTTCAAGAAATAATCGTTAATTAAATATTATGTTATTGTATTAAATTATATTAGTGATTAATATCTTATCGACTCCCTTCTTGTATACTGGATTTTTTATATTTATTAAAGTTTTTAAAGTAGATTTTTGTAGTTTTATGGATACAGAAAGAAATATTATAAAACATTAATAATACATATTAATAGGCATTTTAAAACTGGACATATTAAAAATAAGCTAAATGTCACAGTCCATACCATTAATTAATCTGTCGATTTAAAAAAACTTTTTAATTACAAAATTTACCGCAGTTTATAACGCCTAAAAACAATAATGAATCTAGGGATTTAGTACAGCATTTTAAAAGAAGCATTTCCCCTAAGGGTAAAAATGGTGAATGGGTAAATTTTAGGCCCAATATCCTAACCCTAACACCACGTAGTGTGCATTATGCAGAAACATAAATTGAAGATCCATTTTTAGATAAGGCCATTGAGATGAATGGTCTTCAGCAGACACTTGTTAAAGTGATAATGGACAAGTCGGCCAGGTAGATGGCAGCTGCTTTTGAGTTTATTATATTTTCCGCCTCTAGATATCAACGTGTACTCTTAAATAACTATTCGGAACGTTTTGAGCAGATAAAGGAGGAATCTCTTTTAATAATTTGGTATAGTTTGGATATTAATAGTAGAAAATTAATAGGAATAATAGTTTGTGTAGACTGACTGTTATGGGTTAATAACACCAAGAATCTTCAGTCTGGCGATCGATGACCGCTGATTCCGGACTTATTGAATATGACTTTGTCAAAGTTCAACTACGTAATAATACCGGGCTTTGCCAGACAAAAAGTAGATAGAAACAGGTTTAAAGTCACCACAAAATTTAATGATAAATATAGATAACTAGATGCCTATAATCCGATCCGCTTATATGAAGAGGTTTAAGAACAAACTCTGCTCGACAGGATAGCAGCAATATTGGGATTTTTTTTGTTTAAATTGAATATCCCTTCTCCTGATCGTTCATGTAATAGAAAAAGTTCGGAATATATTTCAGATTGGCCTAGATTGCCCAGAACTGGGTAAAGTTGTTAATTGGAATTCTTTCGATCGCAATGAAAACAGAAAAACATTGGCGAACCACAAGTCTAATTAATCCATTTTTAACTATCTACTATTTGTAAAATGAGTTAATCGCGGTATTGTTGAATTAAGCATTGTCGATAGATGATTGCATCTAGAGTATGTTGAACGTAAAAGACTATGACATTGTATTGGTTTCGCTATAATATTATTCGTATGATTGAATGTAATGATTTTGATCTTGGTAACCGTTTTATTTCCGTTTATTGTTTTATTGTATTTTGGGCATGATTACAAAAATATTTATTGTAACCTTTTTCGCAAGAATATCATCGATGTTATGCCTGTCCTTATCGGACTGGACGTTACTGGTCCACTATAAAATTCACTGACACTGAACGCCGGATAATAGGATTCACCGCTCGTGCTAATGGCAGGAAACCGCCTCAATAAATGTCCGATACCATAAGTGGTAATTGATAGGAGACCGGTGTTAAATACGAGGGCCGCTGTCGGCCCGAATTAATTTCTGAGGTGGCCAAAAAACGGGCCACTTCTCAAAACGGCCCCGCTTCTCCAAAATTGGATTACACCCTTGGGCAGTACCTGGGCTATGAGCGCCCAAAGTGGGGGAAGCAAATCCCGCACAAGGCCCGTTCGAAATCGCATTACCCGCAGCACCAATTGTCGAGAGGCCCCGGGGAGGTGTTGTCACGGCCAGAGCTCTAACACCCAGTGGCCTGCCCACAAAACCATCATTCTAATATTTCCCCATAGGACCAGCCCAACAGCTCCTCGCGGCACGCCATTTTCCGACAAAGCCGATCCGATTAATTTGTATATGCTTCCCAGCAGTTTATAGCTACTGCTTTCCTATCCACCACATAACCTGTCCGTAGTGCGTGCGGTATCTTCGATTACACTTGGACAAAATGTAGAGATACAATGATGTCACAAATTACATCTACAACCTGGAATGCAAATCTCAAATTTTATAAAATCCCCCCCCCTCGTTTTCGCTGTAACAGATGGAAGCGCAGGGAATTGTGTTGAATATTTATTTCGTTAGAACTTTTGCTTTAATCGATGAATCGTAACAGGACAAGGGTCCATATTATTAAGCAGACGATTTGAATATAGAAAATTAAAAAAGTACTGTTATACACATAAATATTTTAGAACTGTTTAGTTTATAATATTTTAGAGAAATACTTAATCATATAACAATGTGATAACGACATATCATAGTAACTGAAACTTTTCGGCATCAGAAATGATATTCCTTATTAGAAAATAATGCGGTTGGTAATTAGCTATTGTTAATTCATGAAAATATTAAGAGGTTTTTATTTCTTAGAAATACGTCTTAAAAATATACTCACACAAAGGCCCAAATTGCACAGTAGGTTTTGAGTCAGTTACCATTCGATGTTTCTTGATGAGAAGTTCACCTCGAGGGAACCCAAAAAAAGTGGGTTTCACCTGCGTGAAATTTATTACTGGTATTAAGTCGGACTGGTGGCGCTATTATTGTGTCAGGAATACTGCCGACCTACTATCACATCAATGGATGATAAACTGAACATTAGTAAAATTTACGATAACGTCATAGATTAGGATGTACCGAAAAAAGTTATAAAGGGGTCGAGTCCGATACCACTGAATTCTTGATTTTATCGATTCAATAATATCAATATTGTTGGAATTATACCAGAATCCGAGCATTAGTAAGAAACCGAGAATTGAAGAGAAACTAAACAAAGCTCAATCAGTCTCAGTTATCAAATTTCAACTTATCGAATCCAATTGACCACAAAAAATTTAATTTATGCTGCACTTATGTATGCTGTATGTATGTGTACTTAGGTTAGGTTAGATTGACATAGGATACGTTCTTAATGGCGGAAATATGACTGTACTCTTCAAATACTACGTAGAAATATAATTTAGGCCAAAATAATAAAAGCTAAAAGTTATTAACGAAATAGATATAGATTTCTGTCACTATTTGGCCAGTTTTCTGCGATTGTAAGTGTCGCTTGTTTCTAATATCTAATTTAAGAGACATTACTCAATTAAATCCAATTGTTGGGTGCAATTTGCCTTTGACCAATTCTAATTTGGGGATTAGTTGCCATCAATTCTAGTTAATGCGGATTCCTAACGGTACACCCAGTGTAATATATATTAGCAAGTCGGGCTAAATTTAGATTCATTGGCCTTGATTGTTCTTAGTGAAATGAAACAGATTTATTTAATGAAACCTTAAGCCCGTCTTTTTGCAAATATATTAAATTTCAAGTCTACGGTTTAATTACAAGATATGAAATTTTCATCGTTAAGCATTCTTTCCTTCAAAGAAGTAAGTGCTTATGTATATCCATAGGCACTGGCTATTATAAATTTGCTTAGAGGTCGATTTCTATTCCCCAATGAGACAGAAATTTATATTTTCGGTTAAGAAACCTATGGTAATAATGGGAACATAACAATTTGAAAATATACAATAGCAGTAAATATTTTTTCGATTGAAATGGAGTAGCCAAACAACAGGATTCTAAAGCCGTCAAAATGGAGTTGCTGGCAGTCATTCGTAATTGTTAGACTGGGCAGTATATACAAACAAAAAATTAAACTGACGTCAGAAGTGACAACTTCCATTACCGAAGTTTTGCAAGCGGCCAAAACCCATTTCATAATCCCAACGCTCGTTCTGTTTCCTTCATTCCACGTATGAAAAAAACTGAATACGGCATAAGTTGAATTGCTTCTGTTCAATACATGAAAACCATCGAAGAGGTTTATATTCAAAATAGGACTACGTGCAGGCCTTAAAACATGCATAGAACTTATTTCTTTATTTTTGTTACGGTTGCTATATTTTTTGTATGTGAATTATCAGACGAGGGATTTAATTATATTCACATTTTAGAATAAATTCATAGTGTGTGCGTGAGTGTAGGAAAGGACTTGTCTAAACGGAAACCGGGGCAAATAATTTTGCTTATTAGTTGAAACTTTAGCAATAAATCGTATTCGTGGGATATTGGAGAAGCGTAGAAACCGGCTTCAAGCCGGTATGAGTGGTCAGGATCAGAGTTGACTAATACCGATATGTACTGGGATGATGTGTTTTGAAGCAATGAAGCGGAAGCGTAGGGCCCATCACGGATGGAGAGTCACTGGGACTCATTAGCCGAGTTCCTTCCTTAGACCGACACACCCACAGCTGCCATAGACCAGGCCAACTTATTGAATGACCTCCGTGGCTTTGGGGACATTCGATCTACGTCCTTAAATTTCCCTTATAAATAATAAAGTCCTTTGCATGTGGTTCCCAGTATATTTGGTAGCTTAAACTCGTCTTCGTTTTCAAATATAATATTTGGATTTTGTACCACATTTCTTCATGATGTATGTGTTTTCTACCGGATGAATTAATCAGTTCCTTATAATTAAAGAAATTCTTTTTCATTTGTACATGTTTCTAAAACGATAAGTTTCATCCCATACTGTTAATTTTCAGAGGTAAAAGTATTTCTCACATTTCAACATATCTCTGAAGAATACATCCACTATTACGTTCATAGAATATTTAGTACGATGCTAACGTGCTAAATGTTTATTATTTTATTCCGAACGGACGATGCCGTGTATGAACGGCACCTCTGATACTAACCTACCATACACCCCAGCCTCGCTGATCCGGCGTTTTACGGCGCCGTTACTGAACAACAGTATTCTACACATTTGCCGTTAGAACTACGTTTTAGGTTTAGTTCGTACAGTCATTTCTAACAGTAATCATAGGCCAATGGGATGTTATTTCTATCGAAGGTGTCGAAAATATTCCTTGACATGTCAACTAACTAACTCCTACAGCTTCCTGTAATTTATGTTATATTTCATTAGGTTATATAGTTACCTTCAACCGCAGATAAGTTATACAATACAGAATCTACCGAATATTCTACCATATTTTAATCGCTCGCGTTACCATTCTTCGCACACAACTGTTGAAGCCAATTCGCTGTTATAGGGGAAAATATGCTACCGAAGTGCTTTATAAGCGGGGATTTAACTTTGACATCGGCATTATATAGAAACCACAAAAGTTATGAATAATGTAGGCCTCCGGACATTTATACCGGGGATATTCGTTTTGTCATACTCTGAAATAGTCTGAGAGAGAGAGAGAGAGAGAGAGAGAGAGAGAGAGAGAGAGAGAGAGAGAGAGAGAGAGAGAGAGAGAGCGTATTAGCTTAGGAGTGAATAGTGCGTGAGGAGTCAAAGAATCGCAGGAATAATGATATTCCATATACCTTGCCAACAAAACCCACAATTAGCTCACACACAGAGCCAAGAATTATTATTCATAAAACGTATTTGGTAGTTACAATTGTGGGATATTTGTATTGAGAAATGAACGTGCATGTAGAAGGTAATAAGGGTATGGTATATGGTATGGTGAGAGAGCTAACACTGGTTCTGAATATAGCGACATACATTGAACCAGCTAAAATTCACTTTATTTCCGTCATTTCCCGGCGGGCCGCCTACAGGAATAAATTCGTGGGCGGTTTTCGCATTAGGCCCGCCCTGTAAGTCCGTCTTGATAAGTAAAAAGCTATGAGTTGAATGGCGCTCGGGTTTATGCGGGCGGGTAATAAACCCTGTATTTCCTGCCCGTGAGGGCGTCTCATTTCCACTCAATTCCGACTAAATATCGGCCCGTCGCTCCACGGTGGTTACCGGGAGCACTCATTCGGTCCCATACCGTAGGCCTAATATCCAAACCAACTCGCGACTCATCACTCTTGTGTACAGCCTAATTCAATCTCTTCGTACTTTCAGAGTATTTCATTTCATAAGGACTGAAATATAACTCAATAAACACTATTTAAGAACTGTATGTGAGGATATATCATATTAAGTAATATTAGTTGAATGAGAAATATCAGTTATTAGCTATATAAGTTACCATTTATTTTAAAAACATTGATATAATATAACTTCATAACCTAGACAATATAACATTTATGTTTTGAAATTTGTTGTTTTGTAATAACTGAAGTAAATAAATTATTGAATCAGGTTGTTCCAGATGGCACTGAAGAAGTGGGTATTTATGATGTTCACAATTATAAGAAACCGGTTAATTTTTAATCCACCTTATTCGTGCGCCTAAATATATAATAAATAAAACTATATTTAATGATTAACATAATGCCAATTTATTCAATAGCTCATTGAGAGTTATGATGGGATTTAACTTCTCAAATTCCTTACATTTGATTAAAGATAACACTACACTTTATAGTCTATAATATCATTAATTCAACTTGAAACGTCGGCATTAATCCCTTACGTAGGAGGGAAGAGCCCAGGTTAAGGACACTCCGCGCGCCTCAATTTATAATTAAAAAGGCCCTCGTGTATATTATATCTCATAAATTATTCATTGTCGCTTGAAGGTTATAAAATAATTTTTGAAATACTGCACCTAATTTTTTACCCCTTAGTTAAGCTATTTTATGAGGGAGGAACGAGGAGCACCTCGCAAACGATTTTATCTTCGCCGAGTCCAAAAGATGTCGTTAAATTACCCATCTGACAATTAAAAACAATTTGACACGTTGAATAGAAAAAACTTAAATTATTTCTTAAACGCAAATGCATACAATTACTGAACTATGAAAAGTAAATAAAAATCATCAACATAAGAATAACAAGACAGACCAGCTCCATATTGTATTGAATGGCAGCGCAGACATTTTTGTTTCAGGGTGCAGAATTAATGTAGTATTATTATAATATTGGGTTCGTATGGCGACAATACTTTTCAAATTCCTCAAAGTTTAATAATAAAAATTAGGTTTATTAAACACGGGTGAGTTAGTCTTCATGTGAGGGACCCGCAACGTTTTACACAAAATTGTGTGAAATTCTCCCCGAGATATCGAGGCGAATCTCGAAATTGCAACCAAACGTCACCGGTACGAATCTAAGGGTTGAACTTTGCCGGGAAAGATCCCAGTATTAGGGGAAGGCTTTTTCAAATTGGTTAAGTAGCGGCGGTCCCGTCGGGCTGATTCGCCGGGTAGGGAATAAGAAAACTGGTGGGGAACTAGGTCAGAGAATTCCTGCCGGAGCCCGGGCCCAACATTGTTCTGGAAATTAGGTTTCCACCGGCCGATTGCCAGAAACTCAACTGACGGCCGCCGGTATACGCCCTTTTAGAGCAGCACTGGACGGCGCGTTAATTTCCTGCCGAGTCTTAACAATTGGCTTCCATTTCCTCCCGGTATCGGGATAAAATATCGAAACGCTGAACCCGGTCGCGGTCCCTCTATCGCCACCGGTTGGGTACGTCACACCAACCCCTACCCACCCTCAAACCAAACCGAACGAAACCGAAAGCGCTTATTCACTCCGGCAAGGCCCCGCCTCCCCGGACCTGATAAGAATAAGAAATGTAAGTCAGATAAAACTGTGATAAATGAAATCGTTACGAGCGCCCTCCGCCTCGGTTGGGCCCATATTATAACAGAATTAAATGCCCTTCGCTCTAATTAATAGTCCGTTTATACATTATATTTTTCAAAATTTACAGCCGGCTAAATATACTTCTTTATTTATGCCGCCGTATAACTCTGTCTTCCTACCTGTCTTTTGTCTCTCGTAATAGAAGGGGCAATGAATTAATCCCTTAAAATATCTTTAAGGTAGACTGCATTTCGGTCACTAGAAATACATGTAAGTTGAAATATCGGACTGGAGTAGCAGTGAAGCGTTTACATTTATATCTTACAATATAACTGAAGAAATAAGGTTTGGGCGATACTGCTCTCGTATAGGACCAACACTAGTATAGCGAGAGCAGAACAAACGATGCTTCGTGTTAAATAATACTCATCGGAATGCAAAGTGTTGAACTTAGATCTCAGAGAACAAATTAAATTCAAATTAATCTTATGAAATCTGACAATCTAAAGAATCTGCTCTCATTATTGGGATCAGAAATCAGTGAGCTTTCGGTCCTGTAATTCAAAATGAAACTGGCCAGAATTTACCATCTTTAAGAAATATCCGCTTATAAGGGATTGAGGGGGCTCATTATTCCCAGAGTCGGGTTGGAGGGCTCGGCCACCCGGTGGGATAAATCACGCCAGCTGGTCCCAGAATATATTTCCCGGTTTTCCTTTACGAATTTCCACCCCTCTCCGAGAGTGGGTCACCTAAAATAGAACAATTAAGTGGTGGCTGACAAATATGTAACGGTCAACTCCGGTAATTAATAACAATTTAAGAAGCCGTCATTTTAAATATTAAAATAGTTTGTAAACAATATTATTTCCAGAAAAGGCTTTCGCTGGCCTTCACTTATGTGTTACGCGTGGCCCGAGTGCATATTTCAAACTGGAGGTTCAGCAAATGTAAAGTATCCTTGAAATGGTATTCAAAAAACTGTATTACGTTACACAATGACAAATGATTATCACTCTACCATTGTCGAACTGGAATGTCCACGCGCAAAAAGAGCGTGAAATCGTACGCCAGATTGATGGAAATGATTATTTGGCTCTAACCCCGGGCATATATACAATTTCAAATCGTACCCAGCCCTTTATCTATCGGTGAATCACTGCTGCTTTGGTGGTAATGGGGGCACCGGTGTCAGCTGCCGCTACCATATAAAGCTCAAATATCAAATCAGAATACCTTCATGGCAAGTGAAGTACAGCCGCTAAATGAGAACTCTTAACAATCTATTTACTTTTCTCCAATTAAAATATCATTTATGATACTGATTTAGTCTTATAATTTAATTCCGAGTATCTAAAACTGACTCTTCGATATGATTAAATTGTCGATTTTATGTTTCCATTTTCGCAATGTAATATTGCGCAACATCTCTATTGTTTATAATACTGTGTATATGCATGTATAACGAATAGGACAGGTAACCCACCATTCCCCTCAAAGATATCTAAAGATAATAAGTAAATTAGTAAAGACCAAAAAATCCAGGAGAGAAAGATCAAACTAAATCTCGCGTACAACCCATAAATACTGCATATACTAATGCAGTTTAAAACCGGTCTTACAGTTAAAGTTAAGATTATAATTTATTTAATATAGTCTCACAATAAAAGAAGAAAAAAGAAGGAAGAAATGGCTGCCACTTAATAGGACTGCAGCCGTGTGCTGCCCAGCTGAAACTTCCAAGCAGGAAGTAACAACCGAAAGTGTCCTAAGTTTGCTAGGAAACACGGTCGGTAAGCACCAACCGAAAGAATGTTATAAATTCCATTTCCTCTCTAATTAGGGGAATTGGATTCACTAATTATGTGTAAGTACTAATACGTTACTAATGGCCACTTATTATTATTTTCTATGAAAAAATATTTCAGAAACAATACAGATCTGTAAATGCGCCAAATAATACACAAATTGTAATAATTCTCAATGCAAACATGATTTTCTCAATCGATGTTAAATTATTAATCTACTTACGTAATTGGTAGAGGTACCCAATCGTTTAGACAATCTTGGTTGCGGTTCAATTCCATCTTGAACCTACATGTGTGATCGGCTTTGATCAATGTTACAGAATTTCTAAGCATAGGGGACATTCGCTCCCTGTCTGAGATACTAGGTGTGTATGTGAGCGTAAAAATGCTAACCATTTCATGGAAGAACTCTCTACAAACCATTTAATCACTAAGAATAGAATAAATGTTATTCTGGTTTTCGTTATGTTCAATTTTTAATACACTACTTTTTACGTTTCGCACGTTGCAATCTGCATGTTTAATATTAATTCCATCAAATAACGTAGTATAACATTCTACCGCGCAGGGTATCTCTGACGGTGCCCCCAAGTGCCTGTTCCACTTCATTATGTAAATTCCATTGAATTATTGAATATTACAATTCGGATCAATACGGCTAAATAATTTGATAAAAGGCTCCTTAGCATTTCTAATATTCACTAGGGCGGGGGTTATCGCTCAGTGTTTGAATAGGAGGAATAATTGAATGTTTGTTCAGTTTCTGCATTTGAAATATCCGCTTTCAATTGTTAAATACAGAGCGAGTTAATGCGGAGAGTAGTTTTCTACTCTAGAAGAGAGAACATTTTGATTTGATAATCGGAAGTAGAAAATATGAATTTTGCTGCAGCTAGCGAATTTCTACTATCCTGGGTATGATTAATTTGCACATTCGTATGTCAGAACTGTTTGTTGCCTGGATGGAGCGATTTAAATAGAATTTTAAGATTATACAGGACTGCGTTATCATAATTTGGAATCATCAAACCATTTTTCGGTTGTAAAACGAACCATGAACCATTCTTGCCAATGTTACCGGTTTCAGCAGTTGAGGTTTACCTCCCGGGAGAGTAAATCACACTGCTGTAATAACTTTTTTGTTTTGTTAATTTTACGTTCGAATTATAACCAACGAGTGACTCCCGCATTATTATTATATACGTTATTATATTATATAAATTACATATTGTATTATATACATTATTATTATATACGACTACCTCTCCGCGGATGCTTTTTGTGCGCTTGTATTTTTATGGGCAATGTACAATAAGTCATTTTAATAAAACGGCATAACGATGTAATGTGGAGTAGATATTACTTTTATATTCATCTTGAATTATATTACATCGCTATTGGTCGTATTGTGAACCTTACCTTAATATCATATCTCTACTTAAAATTACTAATTAATAACAAACGTTATATTTCCTACGTGAAACAGAAAAATTAAATTACGGCCATAAAGAATTTATCATTACAGCGAAACTCTTATCGATGGCGAAAGTATTTTTGCGATGGCATCAGAATTCCACCCACTGCGCTCACAGTTCAGACCATACATGATTGCATAACTTTGCAATTGACGATTTATTCTATACTTCAGTGAACAGTGATTCCAGTTTAATGAAGAAGAAATAGTGTATACGAATTATTCAGAGAGCATTTCTTTTTCAAAATTGTCTACTCATTTCATGTTCCCTTTTGTTTTTATTTTACCATCAATTTTTAACAAAAAGCGAAAGCAGAATCAATACCGAGAAGCAAGGTGAAAATACTTTTAATTTTTTCATGACTGCATGTGTCTAGCAATTATTCTAATAATCCGTTACCTTTCGCGTACTGATGTATGCTTTTCTTTTAATGTACAATTTGCAATACTTCATTTCAATAATGTGTATATTATACAGTGTTTAAGATATTACTTTAATAATCCTATTGAGTCAAATCATGTCGCTGCCGCTGCCCTTACTTTATTTACAATTATGTCTCCATGTATTACAATTACCGGCATTTCAAGAATACCCTAATTATCGAATTTCTCAAGTAAACTTGATTCCAATTGAATGGAGTTATACAAATTATTGAGAAATCGTAATCAATTAGTCTTTTTGTGAAATAGACAGAATTATTGAAAAATATCAGATGGATAAATTGTATAAAATATAATTTTGTGATCCAATGTACTACAAAAATAGAACCACAATAAAACGACATAATCCAAAAGTGGTTATTTTAATTAAAAATAAATTTATACTCATCTATAAATTTATATTGTGAAAAGGAGTATAACTCCGATCAGTACAACTTTGAGTCCATATGGATCCATACAGTAAGCTTATTTCTTGAAATAAAATAACTTGAAATTTTAACTCAAGAGAATTTCACGAGCGAATTGAACTTTCAACTAATTAGCTTTCAACATATCGCATCTCACTAACCATCCCTAACCATAACTAACCATCTCACTAACATTAATGCATGTTGGACCTCTATCGACTGCAGAGTTACATAGAATGAGAAATCAGTCACTTCTTACCCCTAATTTCATTTTAATATTGAAGAATAGATATCTCAATGTAGTGGTGAAAATTCCTGTTTTCGGGTAGTAGTATATCGTTTACTTAGGATAATTTTTTTTCAAAATTACAAATAAAGAAATTATAGTAAATAAGTTTTTACTGAAATATCTGGAACCTGAATTAACTAGCGGGCCAATGAAATTGGCTTGCCTTCCTTCAATAAGGTCCAATAAAGTGGTGGATGTTGGAGAGGTGGAGGACATTATTATTCTTCATTAAGTATTGCTTATTCAAATTTCAGTGTGCCTTTAGATATGCTAATGCATCCCATAATGGCACAAGTATCAGATACAGATCAGGGAATACAAATATAACGATGGAGTAAGCAGCACTGTACAAACCACACGCATTTCTGGTGAAATCGAAACGCTTAGATGGCTTTTGAATCTAAAGTAAGAATGAAATGTGTTGGTTAGTAAATATTTCTACCTGAACTCTTTCATATAAATCTTATAATAAATTTTACAGATTTCAACCTTCAAAGGGTCTTAGAACATTGATGATGAAGCAGTTCATACCAGGTACCTTATAAATGCAGCAGAATTACAGAATTGCAAATTTACAAGCACATTTTATTTGGTTTATATTTGTAATTAAAGGAAAATGTGGTCTGGGTTCACAGGTTATGGGTGGGCCGCTTCAAGTATCAAGCTATATCGGACTACAATCACCTATAACTACGGAAATACGATTCAATCGCCCCATAAACTCCAGTATACTCTCAAGAATAAATGATATTTGTTTCGATAGACTGTTGAGATGTACTCGAAAATATAATCGGTGTATTAAGTATTGCGTAGTGCATAATAAAGGCGATAAAATAAAATTCCAAAAGGTATATAAAAATTTAATCGAGTTCAAATCCCGATATTAAACTTTTACAGTCCAAAATGTTTCATTTTATATTTCGTCTTCCCTGATGGTTAAAAATGGTTATGGGTCAAGAAAACTGTACAAGCCCATTTACAACAATGCACGGAATACATTTGTTCAGAAAATATGTTTGTAAGTTATAACTAGTTACCTTTAACCCAAACTCGCAATCGAATAATTTGGCAGTGTAGCATTACAATTTTAATTTGTTCGCGAATTATTCAATGCAACGAAAAATACATTCCCGCAATTGCCTAACTGGATAATTTTTGCTTATAGAAACATATCTGCCGTGAAAGCTTTTAATTTTCTAAATAAGAGTGCGAAACCGAGTCGCTGTCTCCTGTCTGTTTCTTATTGCCTGTGTTTTACCTGATGTCTGGTGCAGAACGGTTCGGGACGATCTGAAGAGCGTCTCTCTGGTCGTCTGAGTGCTAGTGGGAGGTGTGGACGGGCCGGGGTCTGGTGAACAGCGAGGGTGAATCACCGGCCAGCCCCCTATATATATACCTCTCCGGTGCGGGGGATGACGGCGCGCAGTCGCATTAGGGCCAACCCCCGCCTCCACCTGTTGTCTTCTTTCTCGCCCCCTCCCTCCGGGAGGACTATAATTTTTACCGATCCCTCTAGCCCCCCGGTAACCCCACTACCGTAGGCCCTAGAGGGGGACTTGCCCTCGACACAGGGGGCAATTCGTTTCGTTGAAATACGGAGAAACGGAATTTGGTGCACAGAAAAACTGTAAATGTTCAGGGAAAGGTAAAAAAAGTTGCGGCCCGCACTAATAAATACGACCTGACAAGACCGCTATAAGATGTGCCGAAGTGGAATTAGGGGAAGGACGAATTTGTCCTTCTAACAAAAATTCTAACGAAAGTTATTTCTGCCAAATTAAAAGTAAATATTCAGGTCCAATTCTGATCAAAGTCGTCCAGATACAGTGCCTATGAATAGTTCTGAACTCAATTAACTTCTTTCGTAGCTACAAGCTACTGAACTACTCACTGCACTTCTCTCTTCTGTCGGCAATCTCACTTAGTTTTGGTCTAAATCCCAGAAGATCCTTCCCTTTTCTGGAATTAAGAAAAAATATTTCGATTTAAGTTATTAGTATTTTCTGTGTACAAGTTTAGAAAGAATGAAATTATTGATTATATAAAATTTAATACACCCAGAACCGAATGAGGTCACATCACGAATTTTTTTCGGTGACTCTTCTTTTATGAAACTTGTGTGGCCCATGTGTAACTAATATCGTTAACAGCTCTCTATTTATAATTTCTCTTCAGAACGAAATAATTTTTTAATAAATATTGTATTTACTTCGTAATTTATCGTCATGGACTGTTTGTGAATCGTTTAGTTCAACCTCTGTCAGGTTCTTTTCACAACAAATGTCAAAAACAAATCAATAAACAAAAATTTGTAATTCCCATGTCCCTTTATTTTTATTGTTCACGATGAATATAGAAATTCTACACTGGTACCATTGCTATAGTAGGATACATTTACTGCAAAATTCACTTTCATAGCGAAGAAAAATGAAACAAATTGAAGGAGGGATGAAATGTAATTCTACAAATGATGTTTATTCTTCCACCTCAGTCAATGTCGATATTGAATTGATATTCTCGTATTTTATATCCAGTGTAGCATAGCTTATCGACTCTCTATCAATGTAACGTTGTTCTGTTTATTTTGGGATGAGTCGA
Source organism: Lethocerus indicus (assembly GCA_019843655.1). NCBI lineage: Eukaryota > Metazoa > Arthropoda > Insecta > Hemiptera > Belostomatidae > Lethocerus > Lethocerus indicus. The sequence continues at coordinate 10,102,682 of JACDQD010000002.1, read as the reverse complement.
AAAGTCAAAAAAATATGGGTTTTTTCGTTTTAGTCTTTTGGATACTTGAAAACCAATGGTTTTTGAACCGCCCAGGCCCAAAAATTTCCTTGTATTCCAAGGCAGTCGCTGTGTTCGGGCTGGTTTCATCTCGGGAGTATTTTAAAGTGAACAATTCAGATGAGAAGCGAGCAGAAAATCTCGTGGTTTTCTGTCCATTGAAAGGACAAGAGCGTACTTTTAAAAGAAGGAACGTGAGGTCCGAAAAATACGATCGCGTAAGGGTACAGATGGTTGATCCAGTTCAAGGAAGCAGATTTCTGCGTTTGGATTTAAGCTCACCCTTTATTCAATATCTACTGAACAATAGAATATCTATATATCCTAATTATATAGATCCTTCTGGAAAACGCATAATTTATGTGATATCATTATAGAATCAATTTGTCGTGTTAGGTGAACGAATATTCGCTGACTTATGTAATAATACAATGTAGTTAATAATACATTTTTTAATATTACAAGTAAACATGTATTATCAATTCTTGCATATATTGAATATAATCTCGTAAATATATGAAACATTTTCATTTCGCACTATTTTATGTAGTCTATTCATGTTCCTTACATTATTGTATGTCGTTGACCTGCCACAATTATGGCTGAAAAAAATGTTTTGTAAGATTGCGTGAGTATTTTTGATTTTACAAATATAAAACATTCGAATATATTTGGCCGAGAGAATAATAGATTTTACTAGTCCTAAAGAGGACTTTTTAATTTACGTTTAATTGGATAGAATAATTAATCTTGAGACGTTGTTTTAAGAATTAGATATCTCGTATAAAAGTCAGAAATTAGTCTTGTTTCTGGACTGTTGACAGTTCAGTTTAATCCACTGGAATAGAGTTGCCTCAGAAGTCCCTTTCATTACTGTTTTAATGAACTGGACTTGAATACAACACCGTTTATTTCTAAAAACACAAAATATTTCCGCCTTTTCACTCTGCAGTTTTAAGTATACAATTCAAATGTACTTACAAATAGAATTATCAAGTTCTTTTGTTTACCTCTGTTATTGGCGGGGTTTATATTTCAAATTTAAATACAAATTAATACGAATAAATATATATATATATATGATACATATATCATCCTGATACCGGTCTCGTTGGCAGGATTGAACGTATTATTCAAAATACTATCTGGCGACTGTTTCTTACAAATGAACGTCTGAACCCATTTTTATCTTCTTCATCGTGGGTTCATCCTTGTCCTTGATTGCGAAAGGAAATCTACTTGCCGGAAGATAGTTGTTCGCTGAGAAAAAAATCCCTTGCTGATTTACAGAGATGGGCAGAGGAATGCACGTCGAACCCCGCCATGAACCAGACATATATAACTAAATAGTCAATAGTAGCTTTGTACATAGATTTCTTACGGTAATAATTCGCATCATTGATTAAATTTTAAAACAATTTATAGCTTAAAATTACAACTACGGAAATCGAAACTAGTATTACTGCTGTCGTACCGTTATTTTTTTACTTGTAAATTAACATAAAAGGTGTCACATTGTCTTATATAAAAAATATAATCGATGATATGCCCAGTTATTCCAGAATTGTTATTCGACTTATGTATGAATTTGGATGAGCCATTAGTGGAGGTAAGAGGAAGCGGGATATCCGGTGACCTGTTGGCCGTCTATATTTATTTGTCAGTCAAATGTAGGATTGAAGGGGCGGCTATGCGATAGGGCAATCAATCGCGGTCTTAGCCGGCAATTATTGTTCGATGATGGCGACGAGATAATCAAAGGGTTGGGGTGAGCGGCGGCCGTAATCTGTTTGCGTTTAGCGCGGCAGAGGGCTGGCAAAGTGGTGCGGCCGGCGGCCAACAATGATTGATATGACCGTTTAATTAGCTAATGTCTCTGCGGCACAATACCTTAACGTGTCGAATTTCTCCGATCGGTCACTCGGATTTGATTAAAATCCAAATACTGAACCTCAGGCGCCCGTTCACTCCCGTTTTTTAAAAAACTTTTCAAGCGCAGTTTTTTTTAACAACTTGTTTTATTTTTTGTCAATTCATCATTTCCCATTTGCGCTGCAATTCTGGACCCAGGGACCTTTACAGTTAATGATGTATGCATATTGTAAACTTAATAACGATTGTGTACAACCGATGGATCTGTTCCCAAACAGCGATAAAGTAAGTTTTTGCGAGTAAGTCCCTTACTAAATAACAAAGGGGAACAAATCGGTTTCGTATCTACGCCCACTGGGGCCTGTGATTATTCCGTCAGAGGCCCTCGGTGCCGGGAACGTTCGACCCGAAGTGGGCGGGTCGGCGAATCGATACAGATTTTAGAGGCGGATTCAATTACAGGTTTACGCGAGCTTATTGCGGGTTCAATGACGCATCCAATACGGTCAACAGAATTAGGCAAATAGATTACCAAGAACGAGGCACAATAATTTAGTCCTGAGGGAAGGATTCGGTTACTCGCAGGACTCTATGATGAAACATGAAATACCCCAAGATATTTATACACCTTAGATTTCGTTTTCTTCTGCCTCCTCTCGCTAGTTTGGTGTTTTTTTGGAGTTTCGGCTGCTCTCCATCTTCAGTAGCAGTGTCATTCACTTTGGCATGTTGGGTGCTTTTGGGCATCCTGTTTGCTCTGTAACACACTTCACTTTTACTTTGGGGGCTGTCTGGTTCATTTATACACCTCTACGATTTTCTCAAACAATTAAATGATGATTTGGACACTGTCAATTATTTTAACTGATTCATTCTTTAACTTCAGTTAACGCAACTAGGATAAATTATGTTAGAATGTTATGTTAGAATAATTATTGTCATTAACACGATAATATTAATTATACCTCATTAAAATAATTACCTGAATAAATTTACCTGTTACTGCAAATAATTATATATCATGGTTTGTTAATTAATTGAGGTGTAAAATAAAAAAAGGTCAATCAGGGGACCTGAAAAGTATGACCGACAGTTTTTTTATAGCCAACTAGTGATGGAGTTTAGAGAGGAATCGGATTGATCTTGAATTGATTTTCACACTCATTATTGGATATCGGACAACACTACGCAGGGATTTATGAATTGAAATTACCCCATTCAATTTTAATAAAGTTAAAAATAAAATATGAGGGAGACAGAAATGATTTCAAAATAAATTTCCAAAAAGCTAATAAAATAACATTCCTACTATATCTCTTGAAACAGTCTCAGTGGAATCATTTTTTCTCGATGAAAAGTAGACGTTTATTAAATATTTTCCTTCCTGTGTACGGGGAAGGTTTGATCTCTCCGGCCGCAAAAGGTACAGGTAAATCTTGACTCTGCCAAATGAGCATTCAACTTCGTCTGGGAACTGACCCTATTAATATAATGGTGGGGTGTAATTTTCATTTTAATGTTGGTTTACACTTCTAGTTAATTATTCACCCGGTTATGAGATTTCTCTATTTTACATCCTTTTGCCTTATCTGTTACATAATATATATATATATATATATATATATATATATATATATATATATATATATATATACATGCATAGTTGATCTCGAGTCATCTGGTATTCTCTCCCTGCTATCGTATCAAAATATTTGTTCAGCTTAAGCCATTGTTCATGAAGGCTTCAAATACCTCAGGTAAACCTCCAGCTCCTGATTTAATCGACTGTACTCCAACTGAACCTCGTTTGCACCATAGAAAAAATAAACTGGCTTTACTGTCTTTCAGTTGTCTTTACAACCTCATTTTATCTCATTAATAAAGAAGGGGACTGTATATAAATACCTTTAGGGACAATGTCATTGTTGTTACATTTTATTGGGCTTTAACTTGCCAGCTGCCCTGGTATTTTGTCCTTCGATACAGTAGAGTACATCGAACTGCTTAACATTTGTAACCGTTATTTAGGTTCATCCATGTCACATTTTTTATCCCTATTGGCTTAAGTTGCTAATTTAAAAACTTAATAAATTAACAAACAGCAATATTATGATAAGGCCAATAAGGTTGATTTATATGGGTGGAATTTATTTGGATCTTTAAAAAGATTATGTATTAATAATTTTATACCAAAATGAAACATTCTCGGCTATAAGTTGATTTAAATAAATGCGGCGTCGTTTGCGGCCCATATGATGGAAGAAGAGGGAGAGGAAAGTGGGACGGCTCAATATGTAATGATATAGGATTCTGGAGAGCTCACTGCCGTCCACATAAGAATAAACAGGGAATCAATCAGACGTATCGGGGATCTTCCGCTGAATGTTAAAATATGACCGCTCCCCTTTCCGTCTCGTTCTGATCGTTTGAAATTCCTATTGGATTGCAATGCTGTGTATTATATTGAATATTACTCGTTGAATATCGATGTATTGTTTGCGGCATCAACTAAACGTTATCCACGTTATTAATGTATCGACATTTTCTTATATCAGAAGTTATAATTAATTGGGAATAGGATAACATAGTCGTTTTTCCTACTTATTGTTGAGTAATGTAGCTATCTCAATCAGCGTCTATCTCAGTGTTACAAATTGTCATTACCAACATTGTAGGGAAGCTAATAATTCAAAGGATAAACAATGATTTGTATTTTCTGTTCTTAAATGATCTTACGTTGTGACATTTTTATACCATTTAAATCTCAAATTATATACATCTCAGAAGAGTTGCATCCATTAATATATAATATAAATAAATTATGACGTTTGTAAATCCGTACCGAACTCGATTTGTTTGACAGAATTAATGGTATCAATTAATATTGTCTTGTATAATTTGGACATCTAAAGTTATATAAATCTTAGCCTTCTGGGGATGTTTTAAACCTAAAGGAACATCCCCTATCCCCTAACCTTTTACACATCAAACATATTATTCTCTGAGGTTTCTTCGTCTAGCCAAATTTACACCTCTTTTATGGCTTACTGAATAACTAGATGCACAGAGGATTTCGAAATATTAGTTTCCAAGATTGATAGCTACTTTTGTGATGCGCTTTTAAGACAAACAATCCTACGTGACACACGTGTTCTGGCCCTACGTTGGACAGGAATCGTGACGAAATCGAGAACACTAGGATTACCCGCGGTTGAGTAAGTTTTCCGTTTTTTTAATCAATGTAACGATCGGTCAAAGAGGAAAAGCTTTGAAAAGGTTTTTGACCGGAATATGAACGACGTGAACGGAAATGTCCGCAGATATTAAAACATAGATGGGAGATCCATAATGGCTAGGCGCTTAGTAGATTAGACTGGGGGAGGCGAGCGCCATTGTCCGCAGTGAAAATAAGCACACTTGTAGCGACACTGACAATAATTTTGGCCGCAATTATAACCACCAAATAATGGTCATATTCGTACCGATTGAATAGTTATGAACGCCATTATTAACCGGCAGACGCCGATATAGATAGGTAAAGGGATTAGGCCCGACATCGGCAATTAATGCGATCCACGCCACGTGTACATCGGTGCTTCCTAACTGTTCTTCCTAATTATGCAACATCACACTCGATCAACATTGCTATTATAACATGAGTTATAATATACTAAAAACATATTTTCGTTTTTTTTAATGACCTGGAAATCTACATCCGGTTTTTGAAAGTAAGTGTAGCAATTAGTGTTCGATTTTTGTTTACTACATCACTCTTTCACAGAACTTTTTCAGTCTCATTATAAAATCGAGTTATTAAGTCGGTAATTTACGAAGACATGACATCTTCGAAGAGATGATTATCTTGTTAGCTATCGTCAGAAATTGTCTAATCTTGTATTTTATTATTTTTAGTTAGTTTGTGATTTAGTTTTATTAATTGACATTGAAAGTAGAGTAAGGTCAATGTAGCGTTTGTTGTGACAGAACAAGTGACCCTGCGTAGATACCGCACTGAATTAATAAGGGATTGAATTATTTATGACGAAGGCAAACGGAACATGTATCATAGGCCCAAGGAGGCTTACAAATGTTTCTTTCACTTGTGATATTCTTCATTCATAATTTTCATGTTTGGAAACTTATGAGATTAGTATAAATGGACCCTTTGTTCCTCCTTATTCATGCCAACAAACGAAACAACTTTACGCTCACAGCCGAAGTGCTGTTTAGTTTCTGCGCATTAGAAACTACTTTATTGACTGATTGGGGGTCTCAGAGATGTTCTAGGCGTCTCTAGCCCTCTCAAGCTCTCGAGCCCTCTCGAGCTCTGGGCATTTAGGTAATTGGAATCCGCGGGCATTTACTTGAACCGCTCGCATAATTCAATCTTGTCGCACTTAATGCATTTCAGGCGCCGGATCCCCCATGAAGATTTTGTTCAACTTCAAAATTGATGTCCAAACAGCCAAACAGTATTTCAACGCTAGTTAAAAGGAAAGCGGAAATAATCAACTAAAGAGCCCGAGTCATTGAAGCACCTAATGAAGTGCAGAACATTTCTAACTGTTTTTATTGATGAATAACATCTCGAAACTATTCAACCTAATCTAAGCCAAAATGTCAAATATTTATAGTTCAGAATATTTGTTTTGTGGTATGCGAGGGGTTGGAATACCGTAGATTTCGTATGTTTCTGTCTCCTATCGCTGGATTGGTCTTTTATTAGACCGGTTTCGGTTGCTCGCCATTTTCAGTAGCGGTGTTAATCACTTTGGCACTTTCATCCCCCAAAAACACAATAACAAGACACATATATACACGCGACAGACAACCACCACAGTACAAATGACTTTGGCAGTGCAGTGAGGATGCTCAAAAAACATCCAAAGTGCTAAAACAACACTACTGAAGATGGCGAGCAGCCGAAACTGGTCTAGCAAAAGACCAAACCAGCGAGAGGAGACAGAAAAACACGAAATCAAATATTTATCTATCTCGATGCTGAAAGTCTATAATTTTCACGAAAACTAAGATCTTCATATTCCCCTTATTATGGATTCAGCATCCTCTATTAATGTTCACGTAATGGTCTTCTGTAATATTCATTTGTATTCGTTAATTTTTGGTGATTAATTATTTTATAACTCATTTGTAATTTTTCCATTATTATATGGAGGAATAATAACTTTACTCCCCAACTACGTGGTTAATTGAGCCTAAAAATAAATGGAAAAGAGGGAGCATCAAAAATCCAAGCGATGTGACTTCCCGGTTAATAATATGAACAGGAGGACTAGTATCAAATAGGTATGAACTCACTCCCTCTGATTTCAACAGATACATTCAATTAGTCCTACAGATTAAAATAGGAAGAAAAATGTTCCCCAAGGAAGTAAAACGGAGATGAGGATAGGAAGAAGGGAGAAGTATGGACAAATGGGGACTACGATCTCCAAAAAACTGCAGCGCGCTCACAAAAGCTACCGCTGGCCATTCTTCCTCTTTTGAATGCCCTACGAAACAACTAGGACTCTCATATTCAAATGAAGTTTGAAAGATTCCTTAGAAAAACTCAAATATTTTTAACATTATTTTCTACCAGACCACCACTTTCTTTTAATTACCACTTTATTCCTCTCCTTAATTCAAATTATGAATTAATCAAATTCAAACATCAGAGAAGAATAGTATAAAAAAGCAACTGGAAATTATTTCTTGTTTACCTGTATTCATATCTACGAACTACTTGAAGTACCGGCGAAGTAGCCGTACCATGAACAGAAGTCGTGTTTTCTAATGCTATTAGCCATTGAAATGGAGTCGTTTTTCGTATGCAATAATTTCACGATTTGGCTTGGTAACTTCAATGTAGTAGTGAATGCTGTTTCATTACAAAATTTAATTAAAATTCAATCCAATTCGGTTCAAATGTTTTAATATCAGCTTTACCTCTCAGTTCAAAATCTGCGAATCGCTTTTAACACCATAAATAAATCTCTTCAAACAGCTTTATCCATTATTTAAAATATTTTCATGTTATTGAAAAATAGTATTGTTCCATAAAGAATTTTGGCCTGGAATATATGAGTTTTGTGGAAATAATTTTATGGCTCCCATTGCAGTAATAGAATTCGTGAGAGAATATTGAATTTAGGCGTTTCTGCTTTATCGTCTCTCTCTATCATATGATCCAAGGTGTTTCAGAAATGTATTCTAAAAATATAAGATATTTTTGGGGGGGGACATCGTAAGTATTGTAGCAGCAATGCTCACAGGATTCCCCATATGTAGCGGAGGTTCATAAGGGCCGCAATATATTAGTAACTGTGTAATAATGTCAATGGTGAGACCCGATACTGTCTATTTAGCTAGAACCCAATTATCGTGTGGAGATGGAAAATCTCGCAACAGATGTTTAGATGAATATTATTACCTAAAAACTTCTACATTACTACTAAAGATTCCTCTTATACAAAACTCCATATCAGATTATGATATTTGGTCGTTACGCACTATGCTTGAATTATGTTTTAAGAATCTGAAACACGAAGTAAACAGCAAAGCGAAAGGATTATATTTGCACTTTGTTTCACCTTTGTGTATGCATACGGCTTAAGATAAAACGGCTTTTAAGATAAACTAGAAGCAGCTTCAATGAAACTGGCGAAACAACAGAAAGCACGCTGCATAATTAACTTGGCGCGCCTTTGTCCCTTGCGGACATTCCCGCCACCGGCCCATTCAAAGTAGTCAGACAATATTTAATAGACAAGGGGGATTCTAGACGCTGAGAGAAACCACTTGTCGCCCCCTTCGCCTATTAACAATTTGCTTGGTCCTAATTGTCAAAATAAATGCCTGAACGTTTCTGCGCTTTCTCTCAGAGTTGAGGCAACAATTTCAGAAAACCGGAGAATTATGTAGAAATAATAATAGTCACCGCCCAGTTTTCCCCCGTCACCATTATTCAGGAAATGTCAACACATTTTTTCTATTTTGAATTTCTGTAGGAAGGTATTTTCCACCTGCGATCCACTGTCTCTGGTCAAGTGAACTAAGGAGTTCTCTCAGCGAGGTTTCTCCTAACGTGATTAGGAATCGCAAACCGGCTCACGTGGCCGAACTGGGATAACGTGTTTTGCTCGGAACCGAGGGAAAGTATGCCTAACGAAGATTCGCAGGGAGAAACCAACAGCAAGAAAGAGCACAGGATGAATAGGACATTGATTACTTGACATTAATTTTTGAGAACCAGTCGCAAGGAAGGTGAGACCAACACTTTCACTGGTGTCAACCTAGGCGAGAGAAATGATTAAAAAGAAATGTCCGGTACCTACCCGATTGCCGAACAAGAAATAGAATTATCAGTGCAATAATTAACATAGATAATATTAAGTACAATTAAATTACATTTAACCCGGTAGGAATCTAGTTTTATGCGTTTTTCAGTCGCATTCTATTCATGACACAATCAGTTAACTACGTATTCCGGCTTGTAATGGATATAAAGAAGAAAAAGAGTTTTTATCCATGATGTGATTCTCTGTCCGGAGATGAGTAGGGCACTTGGGTATGTTGTTTACCGGTGTTTGTCATTGCTCTGTTAGTGCAAGTAAGATGGTTTTCAACCGCCGAGGACTACCTAAAACATATTTGAAATTGAACCATTCACGCGTTCTCCATGTGGATGAGGATTGGGTTAATTTGACCCGAGTTAATAAATGCTGGACGGATGGACGATGGAACATGCGGAGGCGCGTACCTTGGCGAAATTCTTATATAGAAAGTGGGGCGCGGATTCAAATCTGAAGAATATATCTCGGTTCGGAAATGAAGGGGCCCTACATCAAAGTGGGTGCCGAGCGCGACGGGTAGAAATGTCAGGGCTTCTTTCTTAGCCGAAAGGGATTAGCGCCTGATTGAAGTAGCCCTCTCCTTTGTCCACCCTCCTTCCCGAGGCTATTATCCATTTTAAGAAGATATAATTGATTTCTTTTGTCCATCTTGAGTACAAAAAGATCGTTTATCCCCGGGGCTGTAAATAATTAATTAGAGTTATCTAAGGTTTGCCCCATTCCAACCCCACCCACTCTGAGAAAGAAGAATATTATCGGATTTGAAAATGCTTTAAATAAAAGAGACGCAAACATTTCTTAAAGAGGCGGGGATTTTCAATCTGCAATTCAAGAGAGGAGTTGAAGTTATAAATTTGATACGTTGTAGTGTATTTTTACCCCTCTGACAAAATTATTTTGGAATATATTGTTGTTTAATATGATATAAGTTTGTAATTCAAATTGTGCCTTCGGTCAATGCAATTATATATCTCGTGCACAATTACAAACAAGTGGAATATTTATTAACTAAGACAAGTAAAACTCTTACACTATAATAATATATATTTATATATAATATATAATTTTGTAACATAATATTATGGTCATGAAATGGTTCTAAATTCTTATTTAGAAGACATTCTGAAGCATATTTAATTGCCTATTATTGTAACGGTGATTCATATTTCTCTATTTTTTTATCGCAGGGACCTATTTTAATTGTGCTAAATATTTCCAGCGGCATCATTTGATAATAATAGGGATTTGTATGTGACCGGTTCCTTTGAGAGGTGTCCGATCTTTTAATTCCTCTCTCGTGTGTTTATTAGTGGATACTGATATCCGTTACAGTTAATACGTTGTTTGATGTGGTAAACTCGGCCTTTCATAATTAGGGAAGAATTAACACGCTTTTATAGTCAGACCTTGTCGTCCTCCTACACAATGTAAAAATATAAAATAGCGCACCCGCATGGATACGATACCAATCGTTAGAGGTGGCTTGAATGTACAGGTGGTTTTCATATTCATGAAAAATGTTATATATTATGGAAGCTGGAACTAAATCCATGTAGGTTCATACACTAACTGAGCAAATACAAGCTGACTTGAACACACAACGACGGGCTGGCTGATATAAGAAGTGATTTACAGAAGTTTTTAATAGAAGCATGAACAAATACATTCCATTAATAAATTACATAAATATAAAATATTTCTGAATGTTCTTCATAATTTAATTCTTATTTACAGTAATTAAATTATTTATTCTTTATAAATAATATGAACAAAATTAGATCATAATTTATACTAGTAGTAAATAAGATACTACGGACAACACTACTTTTATATACTTTTTAGCTACTACAGTTCTGTTCAAAGTCTTTAGTCTAAGTCGTTGTCACGGCAAAACTCTTGTGTCCGAATGGTTGGCAATCAGCAATTAATCCATTTACCGATAGGTTTGAAATATGGTCCAGGGACTCATCACCATGCGGCTGAATCACCATCAAATTGCAAAACATTTAATCGATATGAACGGTTCTGGCCGATTGGATCGGTGATTGCGGTGTGGTTATATAACATTACAATCTGTCATATACCTGTATTTCCAATCTGTGAGGCGCAGTTCGGTTAAGCAAATTTCCGATATTAACAACTTAGAGCTCAGTAATTGTGAATTCTTTTATGGAAAATTGTGGATTGTAAAAATATCAGTTAATAATTAGTTATCTATGTAATATCAGCCATATAAATATTAAATATGAATAGATATATAATATTTTTGGTACATGGCGGTTTTGTGTTTAAGTAAATTTGAAAAAAGAGCCATTAAACAATTTATGCTTAGTAAATTAGTTTAATATGAGCGTCTCATACGGTCTGAAACGGTTTTGATACCTCATCTGTTTTACTCATGTCATCAACAAAATATTTATAGAAATATTTTGCAGACGAGATATCGTCTGTAAAAGTGGAGAATTGAATTTCCCTTATGCTCCGATCTCTCATGAAAATACATAAGCTTTATCCACGGACTGACGAAGATTTACAACATATTGATTGAATTAGCAGGATTCATAAAAATGTTATTTCGTACAGCAATACTTTGCAGAAAATATGCAATGAAAATTACGGAATAAAATAATTTTCCATAAACGTTATTCAATTTGTATTTAATAATTTATATGATAATAATGATTGCCATTACAACTTTGTGGTTTTCTACCCCCTCTTACATGTTTCATATTTATCATTCCGGAAAAGTACATTTTTTAAGTCAACTTAAATTCTTCCTACTTGGGGACAACTTATATGTCGTATTTTAGGAATCTTCCGACAGTCTAAACTGGTATTTCAATTTAGCGTGAGTTCTGAACTACATTAACGACAGTAATAACAGTTGTGCTGAACGTAATTCTTCAAGCGTGCATAACTCCTCTGAACTTGTATTGTATAAAAGTATTAAGAGATAGTTAAATACATTCTTGTCCCGCTCATGACGATCTTCATTCCCGTTAACGCTACTGTAATGACAAACTCTTCGAGATTTAATCTATATAGATTCGATTATAAACATATATATATCTTTGATTTAAAAACGTGCCGTGTTGTCAATATCCAATTCTAATCGTTGAATCCGTCGATTACGCTCTCCTGAGAGTCACTGATCGTTTTCGGTCCGAATTTTCAGAAAAACTAACGTCCATATCAAAAAATAAAATAAAACCAACATAAATATTTATCTTTTTGGGTAGCTCGGCTAGGACTCTGCAATGCAAACGTGCGCAAAAGGTACACATTCGCTTCGGAGCGTGTCGTCAAACCTGCCTCATGACAAAGTCCACAGTGTTATGGAGTTGAAATGGCAGCCTTCCAATGCTTTCGAATAAGCCGATATCAATTGTTAACACATTTTTCCGGTGCCTCATTTTTTTCAATGCCAATAAATAAAAATAAATAAATAAATAAATAAATATATATATATATATATATATATATATATATATATATATACAATATGTGCGTGTGTCAGCCCCAAATTCGCATGTCCCATGTGTGTTGACGACAATGACCTTGCGTCATTTGTGCTTTAATCATTCTACTATATTCATAATAATGGAATTAAAAAAACACAATGGAGTATAACTTGTAAATTTAGATGCTAATGCCTTTAGAGAGGATATTCATACACAGAAACAAGTTATCCTTTCATAAATTTTACATTTGAATTGAGAAGTAATGTGTTAACTTGATATGTTCTTGAAACCTGCTATGCATTCTCTTGGGTGATGTCTCAACTTCTAGAATGAGCAATCCACACACCTGTATTAATATTTTAAAATCATAATTTACTTCAGTATAAAAATGTATTGAATTTTCTAATTATTCTATTATTTTTAAGTAGTAATCATAACCTGTGTTATATATAATAAAACACATAATCACACACATATTTATTTGTTTTATAAACATGTTTATAAGATGTGAAACTTCTTGCAATTCTTGGCTGCTAATTTATTTATTTATATTTTTCTTGTACTTATTACATAAGCTCAATATATGTACATATGTATGTTACTCAGTCCAGTAAAGGGATATAAAATGACTTTAAATTTTATAAATTTACAGAAAGAAATTTTATTTGTGTAGCAAAAGTCATTATACATGAAATATGTGTATACTAATAGTATAAATATTTGTTAATGATAGAAGAGTTGAATATTTACTGCTTATGTATGTTCATTCAGAAATATTTTTATACTGTTCTTTCAAGTATCTGTTGAAACAGGGTTTAGCCTTTCCAGCAAATTTTCCTTGGTGTGTATCGCATGCGGATAGGCCCATGGCTCTGATAATGATGCATAAACAAAGCGAATATTATTTGTGAATCCAGCTCCTTGTCGCCAGCCATTAACGAGAACCAAGGGGTCACCCGGTTTTATAATGCCTCTGATTTTTCCTAACTCTATAGCATACTGAAGCCTCACATCAACATCCTTTGCCCAACATGGTAATGGATGTGCTGAAATCAATATTTCTCTAATTATAATATCATTATAGAAATTATAATTTTTAACAGTATGTAATATTGATATGTGGTGACCAATACTGACCCTGAATTCCACCTGTAATAAATATGTAGTATTTTACTCAGAAGTAATATTAATACCATAATTTCATACTTCATTTATGCTAGCCATATAACTGTAATAAAGGGGAAAAATAATCTATTAAATTTTTTCCAGGAATACATCAAATTAAAAATATTTTTAAATAATTTTGACCAATATAATAATTCCAGATGTTCTGGATGAGATATTAAACAAAAAAGATACAAATCTAGTCGATTCTGGGAATTACAACAAATCATCTTCTCTATCATTGCAATATTTGGATCCAATATTTAAAGTATATATTATGCTGAAATTTTGATTGCAGAATGAAAATGGTTCGAAATTATACCATTTGCGCTATTGGCAAATCGAGGCACATACCTCAGTATAGTAATTATCACTAATTCAATCCTACTACCGAATACGAGGCGTCTAACATGTAACATGGATACATTGTAACACAAATGTTGATACTTAATCTGGTGAGTTTAAATTGACAGCATGTTTAGTCATGCCAAACCTCCTTAAATTTAAATTTAACTCAGGTGTTTTAATGAAGTTTATACTTACATATGAAGTGTACAGGGACGATCCCCCTCCACATGTTAAGTTGCCTCGAGACGGCCCCGTACCTGGTTATGGCAAGGATGGGGCACCTGGGTCTGTACCTGGCCATCAGCTGGGCTGACCTTCCCGACGTGGTAACAACCAGAATGGCAGCTGCATGGGCTTTCATAGCCGCCTCGACAGCAGCTATAGATATTGCATGCGCTGGATCTACAGGCGGGACGGCCTATTTTCACACAATAAGACAGAACAGGTTCCGTGAAGATATTGAGTATATTATTAAATGATATAACGTCAGGTAGAACTGAAGAGATCCGTTTCCACGTCAAAGTTTAGAGTATCAATAAACTACATAAGTAATTTCAAAACATATCATTAAACAAGGCAGATGTCATTCTAAAAGAATGAATTCAATTTATTCAATTTAAACTAGTTGGAATCAAATAGTTATCCCCGATATGCAGACATTTGCAAAATGAACTTCCGGTCTCAGCTTTTCTCCATTTGCACAAGATTTTCTGCCTCCCGTTCAGAGCCGTAAACCATTAACCAGTGTTCCTTTGTGTTTCGTACAATTATTATCAAAATAAAACTAAGCGATGTTCCTACCGCTTGATTGAGGGAACTGAATAGTTCATATGCCCATATTTCAGCCTCTGCCTCTTTGCAGAGGGTGGACAGTGTCCTGATGGTTTTCACGGGTCTGTCGCCTAGGGCCGTCTCATCGTTCAGCACTATGGCGTCCGCACCGTCGTTCACAGTGCTGGCAACGTCGGTCACCTCTGCGATAGTCGGACACGGCTTGTGCAACATCGAATTCAGGAACTCGGTCATGGCGAACACCGGCTTCCCGGCCTGCAGGCAACACGGGCGGCAATGGGCCGCTGCATTAATTTCAATGGAACAATCGAAATATTAATTTATTAATTCTTAGTTGTGTGGACGGAAAGTGTTACCACCCTTGCGATCATCTATCTCTATTCGTTTAAATCTAGATAACAACCGAGCAGACAGTATACCTCTCGCAGCCGTTACGTGTAACTTATATAAATTTATTAACTGAACACTAATGAGGTTGGTAACATAAGTATGGCGTAGGACCTGAAAAAGTAGGCCTCTCTGACTCTCTGAAAAGGACTTCTCTGACTCAGGGCTTGGCATAGGTTCGTAGGCGAAACATTTTAATGTAAAGATGCGTTTATTAAGGTTGAGTTTTTTCTGCGAGATTTTTCCTTTTATTTTAGTTTGTATGAGACCGAAAAACTAATCAAAACGATCTTGTATTTGGCGTATTTTATACGTCTAAATAAATTATATGGTTCTGTACTGGTTAGTAACCTTTCCCCATACTCAATAGAAAGGTGTTATTGATATTTTGAAACATTGTAGAGAACTGATAGAAGATATTTATTATAACGCAGAAGCATAGGCTAAATTAAAATTCAATAGTTCAATAACCCCTGAAAGCAGAGACGTGCAATGCCGTAATGGTAAATACCAAAATATAATCTATGATTCATGTCTTAAATGACCATCGGTCGAAAGGCGATCAATCATCCTTTTTTTCGGAATTTGTCTCCTAAATTGGCGAAAAAAGCGATACGAAACGGCTGAGCGGCCAAAATCAATTACCTGGGTGATTGAAATTTTCATCAACAGGTTTTCATCAGGCAGACTTCCTTTGAGCGTTCTGGGTGTTTTTTTTTTGTTTTTTTTTTCAACCCCGCATACAGTACGTCATAAAGTTTTCGCGGAACAGAATTAAAAAACATTTATGACAATAAGTTTCAAAAAGACAATGTGGTGTTCATTAAAGCAATATCCCAATGAAATCACAACTCGATGTCCAACGAACATATTTAAAAATATGTAACTGATTTTTCGGCTGCTGCAGCGTGTCTTATTATTTTGTATGTCATTGTTTCTAGTTTTGATTTGTAGAATTGTCTTTACCTTATTGCATTTAGCGAACATAGCTCTCTGAGCTTGTATGACTTTTTCCGTTGACATTTCAATACTCATCGCCCCTCTGTTGACCACGATGCCGTCCGAAACTTCCAGAAGTTCATCGAAACGGTCAAAGGCCATTCGGCTGTCGATTTTAGTAAACACCATTATACCTTGTCCCGATTCACCTGGAAAAACCCGCAATCCTTTTTTTATAACTTTTTTCGGTATCTTTTGTATCAGTACGGATAACAATCTGTACGTAGTATCTCGAGTTCGCGGTCAGCGATTTCCACAAACGTGTGTAACTCAATGATAAATAATAATTTTTATACATTATTTCGGCTCAGAGAGTAGAGAGAGAGACAGAGAAAGAGAGGGAGAGGGAGAGGGAGAGGGAGAGGGAGAGGGAGAGGGAGAGGGAGAGGGAGAGGGAGAGGGAGAGGGAGAGGGAGAGGGAGAGGGAGAGGGAGAGGGAGAGGGAGAGGGAGAGGGAGAGGGAGAGGGAGAGGGAGAGGAGAGAGGAGAGGGAGAGGAGAGGAGAGGGAGAGGAGAGGAGAGGGATAGAGAGGCGTTTGCGGTCCTTTTGTCAAACATCTCGCAGATAGTCGTTCACGACATTGGAATTGAATACTATAGACATGTTGGTTTATGTCTCTGGGCGAGTTCCACTAGTGGAAATAACTGGATTATGCTGATGCGGTTTGCATACGAAATGGACTTTACCTTGGTTACCTCCCCCGTCCATTCGGACGAAATTGAGGCACTATCGCTAAACCGCCAGAGAGTTTCGCATTATGTATACGATGGAGGTATAATACTGTTTGCTTTGGGAATTCAGAACGTACATTATAAATTATTTTGAATTTACACAACCTACACCTATTCAATATCTTCGCTGTTCATAAGCCTCCTATTTTCAAAGAGGTTTATTATATTTATATCTCAAGAGTTTCCTCACCATTGGCCAGAAAAATAGAATGTGTGTTGGTTTATATACTGGATTTAACTTAATATAAGTAGTCCCGAAACTCTTACACACACATCCTATACATCTACAATGTTTATATCCATTGAGATATAAATGATATCTTATTAGTTTCTCGAGTGCTCACCAATGCCCGTTAGCAAATTTGGAAACTGAGGGGCAGGTTCGGATCTAAGAAGTGATCTGTCTTTAATTATGACGAAGGTAACGGCGATGGAAACAACAGATACTAATAGGTTACCGAGAAGCTCACGTATCTCCAGGATTGGATCCTTGGTTCTGATTTTGGACACGAAGATTGCGTCAACTGAATTGTCCAGTACAAATTTTATATCGAGTTTGTCCTTGGGGGTGACCTGATCCTGATCCAGGGGGATACCGGGTAAGCAGACGTCCCTGTTCGGCCCCAGATCACCTTCAGATAATATCTCGCAGACTATGTCGTTGTCCACTGTGGGAACAAATAGAGACAGAAACATTAATATTAACATATTTCTCATTATTTTGGTTGCTAACCACGGCAAAAATATTGCTTTTATGGGCTGCATATGTATATTATATAGAACCGTGGGTTCCACTGTAGTTTGTTGGAATGAAATAATTTCATTAAGGAGGTCAGCGTTATTTTTCGACTGGAATCTAATGAAAGATTAAGTCGTTCTAAATGAACGTTCGTATTTGAGCCATTCAATACAATTGTTCATTAGGAACACGACCCTTATAGAAAATATTGTTGTACGGGTAATTTATTGGGTACGCACTATATAACTTTACATTATCCTATTTCATTCTCGAGTGCTGTATATTGAAATGCCGATCAGTGACTATTAAACTGGGATAGCGGAGGCGGCTATTGTCCCACCAGCATTACCGGATTGAAATATTATGGTTTGTGCAGAGAGGGATAGCGAAGGCGGCTGGTGACCGCGTCATCATGGAAGCCCGGCCTGCGGCTGTCGGACCCAAAACCACCAACCAGGTACACTCGATCCGTGACACATCCAATCCATTTCCACTAGACCCGGTAATATCACTAGGTTCCTATCATTAACATACCTCTGCTCAGTTAACCTGGCACGTGGTATCGATTCAACGGGTTGGCACCACAAATCAGATCTCAATGGTCTTTCTCAATGACTCATAAATCTCATTTTGGTTAGGGTATAAATTTACCATCCATTCTTTTATATAAAATATATATATTTATATTTCTGTAATCATCATTACTAGTTGTACTGCCCCAAGGGATTTTAAACTCAAATGTGCCTCGGAGAAATGCCAAATGTAATTAATGCATTTCCCTTTTAACGGCATTCTTTAATCTCGGCGGGTTTCAGCACCTGTTAATCTGACCGTCATCATGAAAGTTATTTAAATAAAAAACAGAGTACGATTTATTACGTAAATTTCAATAAGCAGAAATAGTAAATTAATATCGGATTCGGAGAAACATGAACCCCGGTTCTCTTTGCTCGACGCGTTATGTACCTTCCGGTAATAAAGGGAAGTCTAAGGGATGATAACAATCGAATCCTCTACTTCTACTACTTGGCTTCACATAACTATATAGACAGTGTACTCGTTCACTTAACCTGTGCCGTACACACACTCACACGAATATGTCATAATTCTTGCGCAAGAGGCCTATGAACAAGCATAATGCAGTATTCTTAATCATGTTTGTTTGGCATCCTGTACTTTGATTGGATGAACTAGTGTTGGCTTTCCAAAAATATAACAATAAAAATGTTTAAATTTTATGAAATATTTAAACCTAGTTTATTTGAATCATATATTGTAACCAACGCTCATCTCTCAAATATGAAAAACTCCGTTTGTATATTCTACCCAACTTAAATAAACCCAACTATAAATGAATCACCAATAATAATTATATTTAGAGTGAATAATTTACCTGTTCCTCTAACTTTCAGTTCAATCCTCCCGAAGTCCAAGAGGACTGTATCGTTTTTTTGAAGTATGAAAGGGAGGGATTTGCAGTCAACGAAAACTTTATCCTTGTCACCGACGGTTTCCCAAGCTGGATGAGCCGTCAGTGTCACTACTTCACCCTGCTTCAGAAATACTTTTTCTTCCTGAAAAATAAAAATTATGTATTTCGACCTGTTCCTGAGTTTGAATCAGAACCTCTTTCGAAGGCAATGGGAAGTAGTACAGACGATTGCCGGTAGATGGCAAATAGTGTGCTAACAGCGTTGTCCGAAATTGGCAACTAAAATTTCGTTGACACTAAAAAGCCCCTAATCCGTCTTTCTTCTGCTTTAGGTTGGTATTAATGCATATTTTTTTGTAATAATATACTAACAATTTTGGTACTGCAGAAATCGATTTATACTTCTATGCTTTAAAGCAATGATATTTAGTAGGTAATGGCATTTAGGAATGAGTTTCAAGTAAAACTGAGATTAAAATTGTTCCCCACCTAGATTTTAACTACAGCATACTAAAAGTAGTAGGCTAAAAGCTTAGTTATTCAGCTCATATGAAGTGTAGATATCTGAACTCATGTC
This sequence comes from Lethocerus indicus, assembly GCA_019843655.1. Lineage (NCBI taxonomy): Eukaryota > Metazoa > Arthropoda > Insecta > Hemiptera > Belostomatidae > Lethocerus > Lethocerus indicus. The sequence goes on along the minus strand of JACDQD010000002.1, from coordinate 10,082,785 downwards.
TTTGGTACTGTTTTCATTATATTTCATAAGCAAGAGAGGAAGAACAAGAATGAGAAGAATGGCGCTCGAGAATATGCAGGACTGATTTTTTCTAGTTGACGGTTTGAAATAAGAGTTTTTTTTTACTGCTGTAACCATTCAAAGAGCTTACATTTCATATAAAATATTCATATAATTGTTATTCATAACAATATGTTATTCATATAATATATAGATAACATTCAAGCTTACGACACATTCGCGGAGTACTGGGGGGATTCCCATTACCTATACCAAGACGTAAGGTTATAAATTAAATAATAATATCCTTACATTCGCCCTTAGACCTCCGGTTAGAATCTCCGGTCCCTTGAGGTCGACGACAATGGCCAGTGGGTAAACTCTTTGGTGGAGTTTACTGTACTCCGCCATCGCGTTTCGTGCCATTTCTAAATACTCCTGTCGCCCGTCCATGGTCCCGGTTCTCGTATCGATCCTCACGATGTTCATACCCTCGTCCATCATGTTCATCAACACACCTTTATCCAAACAACTAGGCCCTAAAACATCAACATAATGTTTTCAATCAGGCCAAAGACCAGTCCCAGTTGGCGGTCCTGTGAATCAAGAATAAGATATCGGGGGATATCGGTTTTCACCAAGTTTTCACCAATCGGAACGCTCTTAGATTACCTGTTTAACATGCTTTATACTATTGAAAGTAAAGAGGGAGGTTTGGTATAACAAAGGAATAATAAACTATGACATTTCACAAACCACATTAAGTTGTTTAAAAGATATTGCAAGGAGCGTTTCATAATGTTTTACTAAAATAATAGTGTCATTACTTAAGAAAGAATCGTGAATGGTGGTGAATGTAATAGGAGTCCAATAGACGAACAGGCACATGCGCAATATCCTTGTTAACATTACTATGTCTAATAATCCGTACTACTAAAGTCATGTTTGCAATCGCGGCACTCTCGGAGGATCTCGAGGATTTGAATGTTTTGAAGAGTCCAATAGAACGAGTACCATGGCCGAAAATATGGTCCATATTCAACACCCCCACAATTAGATAAAACCGCCAGCAAGTTCCTTCAATTGTAGTATGAATGTCTCTAATATAATACTGTTTATATTAAATAAATTTCGGAATATTTAATGGGATATACATACAACCGTGATTACCTAAAGTGCACACGATGGAAGTGAGACGTACAGGAGCAACAGGGGAGTTGATGTCGAAGTTGGCCATGTGATCGAGGAGGTGCTGTTGGAAGGCGGCCTTCTGCTGCATCTCAAGCGTCGAATCCGGCCTCGGGATGTGCTGCGACAAATTACAATATAATGGGTAATTTTTATATTGTCCGCGCATTTTCGATACGCCCCAGCAATTCAGGGAAGGCTAAGTTCTCAACTAAGCACATCGATTCTACATTTCGGCTTGTACGAACGCAAACATAATAGGCAATATATTAACTACTAACTTGCATACAACCTCTATTTCTTCATTAATATAATTTAATATCACGTTGATTCAATATTTGTGACATTTATCTTTCTATTTATTGGTAGTATTTTCTGTTAGGGGAGACAGGGGAAATATTTCTGATCATTTTCTCCAAACATCGACAAACTGAAACCTCATTGCCTCATTATGAATTGGTTCATTATTTCCGTAAGGAGTTTGGTTGGCCTTTACATATGTGTACACACGTGCATATATATATATATATATATATATATATATATATATATATATATATATATACATACATACATACATACATACATACATACATACATACATACATACATATTTACATATTTACGTTTGGCAGTTTGAGTTTCCAGGAATATTATTCTGGCCGTTCCGAAGATTGAAATAAAGGTGTGTATAGCAATTTTAGGACAGTTAATTAATAATTAATTTGAAATTAAGTTAGTTTAGTTGTGTTTGAGTAATTGAGTTTTATAAGTTTTTGAATCTTACCCATGGCATCACTGTTACTGGTTTTGTAGCCATATTTAAATTTTGTTTGTTCTTCTAAAGAAAATAATGGACTATAAATGAAAATAATTGTATAAATTCTGTATTCCAATTATGAATTTAGAGAGAATTTTATAATAGCTTCAAAACAGATGATTAAATTATGTTCTTAAACATAATATATTCCCAAGAATGTGAGCAAAAAAAGTGTTTTGTGAAGTTTTTTTATCTGGGCTTCTATTCATTTTTTTAAATCATTGTACATATGCTTTTTAATTGAGTTCCAAGCGATAACATACCAAATAGTTAAAAATATTAAACACGCAAACCATTGTCACAAACTGTTCGATATTCTTGGTCTAAAGTAAGGCCTATTTCGGTTTATCGTCATCGTTAGTAGCTATACATCAATGATAGTATAAAGCTCTATTTATTAACTAATACAGTGAAAGATAGGAGAAATGAAATCGTACAAACAAGGATATTCCGAATCCACTAGAAACATCATAAACTAATTAATTTGGTTTTAAACTGCTAAGCTTATTATTATTGGCATGTTAGTGCAATCTATATTTAGTTTTGACCAATGTTTGTCATCTCCTGAAACCGTTTAGAACACTAACATCTCCTAGACGTAATTCAAGTATATGTACTGTTGACATTTCATGCTATTTATGCATGTTGTAATTTTATGAAATCGTTTCGACGTGCGTATATTCGATACGATAAAAGGAAATTATAATTGGATTAACCGAGCATCAATTGGGCCCCAATATTTTACAGAACTATGGAACCTAGTGACCATCATGCTACGATTCTTATCCGAGGGGGTACTTTCGTGAGTGAGGAATCGCGTGCTATCTATGAAATAAATTCTGCTGTGGGTTCAGTGATGGAGGGAACGGCATAGTAATAGAGGAATGGGGCGTGAAACGGTGCGCGGCATGGCTCCCGGTAGAAGTGAGAGAGGACAAGTATAAAGTGGGTGGCTAATGTTTTGAGCCCGTGGCAAAAGGAGACGGGGGCACGTATCGCATTTGAGTTAAACAGAGCGAACGGAGGAAGGAAATAAAGGTCGGCGCTTGCGTCTAGGAGCGGGAGAATGATAATGGGGGCCTGGCCCGAGGAGCCGGCCCCGGCCCCAGCCACAGCCGGAGCCCTCAGTCGAGTGGAACCACACCGGCCATTGTGCCGCCTACTAACCAGACCGGATGACGCTCCACCTTCTCCTTATAGCTCTACTCTGCGCCGCCCACCCACTGTAAGTACAATCGATACTGCTACATTAATCGATATGCGCGTTTCACCGTTAACGGACGCTCCGCCTTTTCCTTTATGTTGCCTAAGGAACCGAGAGTTCTATCCGATTACCGAGAATTTTATAATATACATTGTTTAGTTTCGGATGTTAATGTTTCTCAAATTTTCAGTTTTATTTCTAACCTTTTTTATATTCTATTTAAATATTCCAACGGGTTTTCTGCTCAAAACGGCAATTGTTCGACATATGAGAGTAATAATGCTATTAATTAAAGATATTTTCTGGGGATCCGAGATGGCATATTGTATATAATACCGGGCTCCTATCTCTGTAAATTTCAGTCTCCACTCACTGCTTTTTTAGTGCTATACTAAAACAGTATTTCGGATTATCGCCTTTGTCAGTCCCTGTGCCCTATTGAAAGGTAGCCGCCACACGTGTCGGCAGTCGAATGTGCAAAATATATACGACGTCTGTGACAACCTGCGGCTGCAATGTGCTTCTTCGGCTGTATACATGTGTGGCTATGTACCTCCCTATATATTGACGTTGGCAAGAACCCCAATACGGGTTTACTTAAGACTAAATACGCGTTTGGAGTTTTCTCATGACTAATGAAATGATAATTTTAAATAACAAAATTCTATTTTTTTGCTATTGTTGGGTTTTATCCGCTTCGTCTCAACCGTAAGCGATGGCTATAAGTTTGATTATTTGAATATGATATCATTCAATATGATTTGATTATTTATATGGTGTAGTCAGCTGACTATAGCGAGGTAATTTGAACTTGTACAATTCCACTGATTCATTAGTGCAGTAAACTATTAAACCAAGTGTCATTTGCTTAATTTAATCTATGGAATTCGATCTATGGCAAAATTCTGAATTAATTTTCAATTTGCTGTATTAATTGAAACGGAACGAACCAATTTTTTTATTAATGGACCGTGTATTTTTAGTGAATATGATAATAAAAATATATGGGAAATAAATTGTAAAATAATGGTATCTGGCGCCATATAAAACAATTTCGTCCTTCCAATTTCGACAGGACCGTCCCATCAATTTCCGTACATCGCTCATTCCACTACGCGCAATTGGTTTAGCACTTTTGCAGGAGATATCGAACTTCTCAGCAGCTGTACTTCTATATAATTTCAATGTGGTATTAGTCTGATCCCCAGCAATTGGTGCTTATGTTGTTTTACCACCCAAGTTAAATTGCTATTTAATATTTGAATTATCTTTCATGTACCACCCAAATAGTTTAGCTAACTTGCGCAAGCACTTTATGCTTTGAAGCAGATGAGATAATAGCATGGGACAAAATCCCGATTCTATAGAAAAAATAAGGCGTATTTTAAGCAGAATTAATGGTTAGTACCGAATTAACCGATACCAGGGTTCACTTCAACTTTAACCTTTTAAGTAGAATCATGTACATTTTTTAATGTATTTCTTCATGTACAATTTTAAGCACCTGAAATATAAATTCCCCGATCAATTGGCAACAAATCAATGACGATGAAAATAATTCGTTGAGTTGACACAATATATGCCTCAAGATATAGTTAATTTCAAGTTTAATCATAAATTAGTCTGTTATGTGATGATAACGAGAATAAGTGTCGAATAGGTCCAATCTGCGAGGGGGGAGGGGGGAGGTAGTCAGAGTGATGAATTTTCACGCTGCCGCAGTTTCCTAAAGCTATTCTGAGTAGCTCCACTTGCTTTTTCCTTATTTTTTCGTCTCAATTTCAGCCAGTCAACATTGACTGAAAAAATTTAACAAACTGCTCCCACGATTGCCTCTTTTTATAAACTGCAACCCTATGTTAATGTTAGTCTGCGGGAGAGCATTTGCAGTTGAAGGACACATTGAATTCAATTAGAATATAATTGATTTGTATTCAATTAGAATATTTACCAATCCCGGTAATCGATATGGGGCTTGCGGCGGTTGTGATTTTATGAGGAGCGGAGTTGAGCCCGGAGACGCCTTAAACTTAATTGGTGGGGTAATGATTGCCGATCCCCCCTCACCGACCCTCCGCCCTCCAACAACGCTGATTAACGCTGGTCTCCCGACGTTTCGAGTTAACTCGGATTATCCCTTTCCTCCGCTTCCGAACCGATACCGGGGTGAGACTCGTAATTATACAATTCCTTCGGCAACAATGAGACTCAGTTGTAGCCAAAATACAAATTGGCTTCAATTGTATACTCATCAAAAGATTAGGAAAGGAACGGATTATTCTGAATTATGATTTAATTTAAGATTAAATAGATTATTTTCCAATTTATTAATTGACCCCAGTGCCTTTCTCAAATTAATTTCTTTCTCAATGCAATTATAACTGCTGCTTATAATTAGAACTGAATATTTCTACTACTGTACTCTACTACAATACTAATGAGACTCGTCTGAAGGAATATAATTATATTGCGGTTGTCCATCAACAACTTACACAGCAAACACTGTACAATTTCAGGTACATACTGCAAACTCTGCAACAATATATGATTTAGGTTACACGTAGATTATTATTATTATGTTTATTTTGAAACATTAAATATTAAGAAACGCGCTGAAAATGTCACATCACTGTAATTACTGGAGTAACAGTATTACTTATGCAACCTACAATATATCTGACCCTTCTGTCTATGAAATAGAAAACAGGATCAGAGACACTGATTCAGTTAACATCTTCGGCAGCCACGATGCGTAACCAAATCACTATATCGTCGCACCGATATTTTAAAATATTCATAAACGGCCGTTATAAAAGGTGAAGAAATTCTGTTGAAGGCGACACAAGCCGCCGAGAGTATAGCCCAGTTATATATTGGGCGTTGTGAATGTACCAGCTCGTAGAGAGTCCATCGGACGATGGGCCGCAATTGTAGGGGCCACACGCGACTTCCTACCTTCTAGGGCTTCCCTTTATGGATCCTCATCCCCCCACGTTAAAATTACATCATTCCTATTTCGGCTGGCTCACAGGACCACTCTGAGGGAAAATGGATTTCAGCTCACCTAAACGCGCCCACTTCAGCGTCAAATTTTGAGGGTCCCAACGAAATTTGAGTGATTCAAAGTACCTGGCGGTGGACAAAATACTGAATATTCCGAGCTTTATGTATTCTAATTGTATTTTCAAATACCGAAAAATATTTTCATTGATATTATTTAGAAAACGTTATAAGATCAGTTAATTGTTGTGCTAAAAATCGTCTAAGCTTAAGTTTATCCAGAAATAATCGGCCATCAGACGAATATCAACCATAATTCATCTGTGCTTAATAGTCACGCGGAACAATAGAACGCAACGATTTCATCTACGATTTAGTGATTAATAATTATTACATTGTCACGTGCCGAGATAGTGACAATCAATTGGTGGAAACTATTCACTTATTAGTGTCACGTTTGATCGATGAATCTCATGTAGTAGTTCATGCTATACTCCTGACGCCAAATGTACTATACTGTACATGTGTAGTGTAATCTTTGAGCAGTGATTATGACACTGATATTCCCATCGCCCAGATAGTCAAATATCTCCTATGAATTTCTAACTTTACCAGAATTTGTTAGCTTTTATGCGCGTTACGCAAGGGGGCATGTTTAGCATGGAATGAAAAAATTCAATTTGTAAAAGGTAGTGGTTCCTAAAGTGGATGCTGAAGAACAGCCGGATGAAGTGAATATTTCAGGAGAAACCTTTACAGAAAACATTCGTCTTTGAACCTCGGCATTTTTCCTCAGCATATTTTATAAATTGAAAAAGAAAATATTTAATATGCAATTAGAATATTGTTTTTTTGAAAATCAATATTCAGCTTTATTTTCTATAGATAATAGATTTTAAAACTGTGTATGATTCAATATTATATAATGCTTAACATAAGTTAAATAGTCATAATTGTAAATCGTTGTTTATTTTCCTTTTATTTTTATTAATGTAAATGAATTTCATTTGACGTGCATTTAATACATAAAATTCTTTCAGTTTCATAATATTTTTCGTCATAATTTCAGTATGGAAACTTCAGTATGGAAACGAGTGCACATAAAAGAACTCAAAATATCGCTAGTATAAAACTGCTATAAAACGCGGACTAGTATAATTATAATAGTTCTCAAAATAACTTTAGAGACATTGGAAATCAAATTATGATTTTAAATGCATTTAAAATTTAAGGGAATGTTAAATTTATATTGTACGAATTACACGGCAACCCACAATTGTTCGGTCGGAACAAACCAGGTGAACCGAAGCCACCGTCCCAAGTCTTAAAGAAAACAGTCCTGCATCATTTACAAGGTGATCTCTTTTCAGTTTGCCAGAGGGAATTTAACGTGAGACTGGAAGGAGGAGGATTTAGTGTTTAATTAGAGTCGGGTTTAGCAACAAAGCCTCGCAACGGAGTCGAGCCCGTATAAGCCCTCGGGCAAAGATTTCCCAAAGTGGGTTTTACTCCCACTGTTGTTTTTAAATTCCAATTTCGACATGCCCAAGTATAAACTGATTCGTCATTGGTTTCGAGTTAAAATCAGTGAACCGAAAATAATTTTGATTTCGGTTTAACGAATCGATTGATAAATAATCAAAACTGACACTAAATATTTTATAATTGTTTTTATTTAAACTAACATAAGTTCTACTCTTCCATAATTCACATGTATTGCGTAAATTATTACTATATATTTTGACACTTCTCGGGGCCTATAGCAATAACGCTATAAATAAAACTCTTCATAATATGTTTATTTCAATCACATAGATAAATCAATAATATAATTATCATTCACGGGTTACAAATATGAATTGAATGCGGTGTTAGTTCATACACTTCTTTTTTTACACTGACCACTTCTTTGGGTATTAGTCGTTGCATTTCAGATTTGCCAGTAGACATTACTATGTTAGTATATATATATATATATATATATATATATATATATATATATATATATATATATATATATATATATGTGTGTGTGTGTGTGTGTGTGTGTGTGTGTTTAGGCGGGCTCTTTGAAATTAATTTAAGAACAGAAGGATTGTGCTGGTAAGTGAAGCCCCCGGATAGGGAAGGTTGGGAAGGGGCCTCGTTACGGGTGTTATCCGAACCCAATTTCCGGGGATGATGTATAGTTTAAGGCAACCCAATAGTTTCATTACCGGCCATAATTCAGGCGTCAATGCACAACGGAAAATCTGCGGGAGAACAATGCCGAGAACACAGCGGGTACAGTCGCCCCTCGCAGCACGACAAATGAATGAAATCGATGAATTGAAATATTTCCGCAAATTGATGACCTCTGGTTTTTCCCGAATAATGCCGCCCGATCAGTCATGCGGCCTGAAAGCCAGAGTTGAGTTTTAACCACCATATTTCCACTAAATTAACATAGAGAATCGAAGCCAATAAAATCGCGCTAAATTAAATCCGACGATTTATAGCTAGCAGAGACAGCTTTTAAAATTGTGTACCATAATAATCGAATGAAACGTATTCGCACTAAATAATAATTCTTTATTAATAATGCATTATTAATTATATTATTTTTCAGGCCAAAGAATTTATATTAGAAATTAATTAATTGGGAAAAGAGAGGTCACTTTATATTAGAAAATGTAAATGTATATTTTGAAAATTTTAATTTTGCTCACTAAATCTCATCCTTGTATATTATAGTTCGTCGTTAGTACATGTTACACTGATGGTATTAATTACTTTCTCATATTTAAGATCTGAATTTTTTTATTTCTTACCAGGTTTGTAAAGAAAATAATTGATGCGTAATCTCTTAATTCTTGTTCTAAATCCTTGATATGATACGCCACTGATGCTGCAAGAGAGTATATCTTAAGATGATTTTTTTAAAGAAACAATATTACACTATCAAATAGACATAATTAAAACATTTACAATTGAACGGCGATTGAATGGTCGAATTCAATTTAATTCAAGTGTCTGACAACTTCATAGCGCGCGTGTTGAGCGTCATTTAGATATCATCCGAGCAGAAGAATGGATGCGTTCAGGCATGATTAATTCACGAATAATATTCTCACCCGTTTGAATGGTTATGTGTTAAATCGTTTAATAACCCATATATAGATTTAGCTTTATCTATGTGTGTAACGCAGAAATCATGAGATATTTTCAACATTAATTATGTTAATAATATTAAAGCCTGTCCATACTACTAGTTGCTTCCGTCTAACACCGAAATTACTAACTCGAATATCCGCAAAAGTGAAGATTCAGTGGAATGAAATAGAAATTCATTCCGTTGGTCGAGCTCAAACTCAGACAAGCGAAAGGAGAAATAAAACATTCAACTGAAAATTCGAATTGATTAAAAGATTACTACGCAAAATAAATTAATAAATACTCATTAGCATAAAGTTCGACAGTCTGTAGTTCAGAAGGTATGCTTCCTGTCAAAAGTGCCAACACCTTGAATACTAGCTGGCAATGTCCGCAATATACTGTGAACAGGTTCAGTATAATGGAAATTCTTTAATCAAACATCGTGGTTAGAATGCTGTAGGCGTCTTTCAACCGGAGATTTATCGATGACGGACCGAACATCCGTTCATTTGCAAATGTATTGTTTATGCCCCACGAACTTCACAAAATTACTTCTCTATTGTATACGATATTATCCCATAAATGCTTTAAAACTGTCTCTGTAACAATTAAATCGCGAACCATTCCTGTTCTAAATCTAGAAGTGAAAGGTAAAACTAATACGGCGCTAATACTAAACCGGCACTTCGCCGGAGTGTTGCAGTAGCAAATAACTTATATTGGAGGGGTGATATATTTAAAGATACGATATCAAACACTGTCAAACTGTTGATAAATCGAATTAGTGAATTCGAAATTTAATCAGGAATCGATGGTTGAATTAAATTTAACTAAAGCTTTTCATAACTTCATTCCGTGCTTCAATTAAGAGACTTGTTCGCGAGGACTAACCGCTAATGATGTTTATGTGTCAGAAAGTTTAATAACGCATAAATAAATGACGTGAGTCATTTACGTGATTAACGCTGAAATAACTTATAAAAATATTATACTGATATAGTATAGAGTCGATAATATTTCATTTTCTCGTGAAATGGTTTTCTTTTTTGGTCATTCTGCATGTCGTACGTTTTAAAAAGTGTCTGCGAGCCTAAATATCATATATTTCGGCATGTTGGCACTTTCACGCGTGCTTAAAAAATCCGATTTTACGCAACGTTGTGTTACAACGAAAATTTATGTAGAGCACTGTATGATCTCGGCTGAGGTAATTTCTCTAGTTAGCACCGGTCGGATCATATCCGGCCTATTCATGAGCTGACAAAGCAAAGATATAACAAGCACACGAGGGTCAGGTGGGTGTCGGGATGTCCAGTATGACATAAAATTAAAGTTTGGCCAGTGGTGGGTCGATCAAAACGGGGCCGGGCTCGCGGAGTTCGGGCGATCGACTTCCGGACATCAAATGGGAGACATGAAAGCCCCTCCCCTCCCTTCCAATATCCAATCGTCGTTTCGAAACAATTCTGAACCGGTCCATAAGCATCTTCAAGCGCCTGATTGCTCACCAAAGGTTTCCGCACGGGATCAAACCACAAATTTGTGTCTTTGAATTTCGGCTCCAATCACAAATCTTTGGGGCACCCCAATTTTTCTTCCTGGGTCCTGCTAAATTAATGATTACGCCGATGATTACGGAAATTTAACACACAGTGGTACATACTTATTACAAGAGTTGTTTCATCGTATTTTCGTATGCTAAATATTGCTACATCTGCGTTCAATTTAGCTATTAATAATTTTAATATTCCAATATGGGGTTAATTCTGAAGTTTGGTATACAGTATGCTCTAACTTACTAGTCGTGCCTTTCAAATATCGGGAGGTGATTAATTAATTACCTTTGTCTCAAGTTAATGGAAGACAATGTTCCTGATTTGCTGGATAATGTACCGGGATAATTTGACATACGCAGAATATGCGCGAATGGATTATTATTAATACATTCTTGGTGAAAGGCTGCTGGGATGACTGCACTAGTATATACATTAATCTATACCTATATTAACAGGTCGGGGCTGGCCGGCTTGTTGTTCTCGGCTCGGCTTTTGGGGTAGAGGTTTTTGGGGCCTCCGTTTGTAAGTGATGTTTTCACTAATTTTTCACTAACGATAAAAATAAGAGACGGTACACCACGAAAGATCAACACGAACACGACTATGATAGTTAATACAAGGATAATAGCAGAGATAGACTTAGAGCACAAAGACCAAAATGGAACCAGCAGGTCCTCGAAATTATTTTTGACAAAGAAAGTTCAGCCTGGGAATAAAAATAGGTGGGTCGAATTGGAAAGTAGCATTGTAGTGCCGCCAGACCCAAATACCTTAAATTCCGAAATACTTACCTTTTACCCGATGTTTTAAAATAACACTATTTCACTTTTGTCACTGAGATGATCACAGCTTTTAAAGGGCGGAGAATATTTGGCGAATTGAAAACTTTGTGACCTAGGGCTGGAAGATTTGGTAGTGGCGTGGCGACGCCAACGAAATGCGAGTATTCTTGGGTTTCTCATTAGTATCCAGAAGGCAGAACGGACAGGCGGATGAAACCTGGGAAGACCCGCCTGAAGCGGAAAATTTACCATTCTGTCTCCATTCCTCCCGCTTGGTTTCCCTTCAAAGAGACACCTTTGAAAGCGTCAGTTTTTATCACATCTCGAGCATTATTGAATTCTGCTGTTCGTTTCTGCACGTCCAATATTTTTCGAAAACAACGGACATGCACGGCAACAAAGTTGCCAAATTATCAGCTTCTCCTCTGTTGCCAACCGGGACCCGAAAATAGAACGGGAATCTCGAGCAATCTGACTGAAGCGGCCCTTACGCAGGCACCCGAAATTGACCCAACTAAATTTTATAATACTATAGCATAACTAATATTGAGTAGTATTTACTTTGTATACATTTTTATCTTTGTACTGAAATATCACAATAGCAACAAATCGTGCCCCTGAGTGAAATGTTGTTTTCTCTCAATTATCCGTTCCAGAATATTGTGCGCAATTGCCGCATTGCCGGGGGAAATAATCCAAGTTTGTTTGATCTCATAAACTAAATTAATACATTCTATACAATTTACTTAAGAGCAAACAAGTAAAGCAAGGAGCAAATAAATGAAACATGAAAATGTTGAAAGTTTAATAAACCTGTTTTGTTGTCTGCGAGGGGTTGGAATACCGTATGTTCGTGGTGTTTCTGTCTCCTCTCGCTGTTTTGGTCTTTTGCTAGACCGGTTTCGGCTGCTCGCCGTCTTCAGTAGCGGTGTTAGTCACTTTGGCCCTTTGGATGTTTTTTGGGCATCTCATGTCACTGTCACTTTCACTTGTACTGTAGTGTTTGTCAGTTGTATATATACGCATTTTCTTATTGTTATTGGGGAATTATGTTTATCTTATTTGGGTTGGATTTTGTTAATCCGCCTAAGTGTGCTTCAGATTGTCAGAAATGAAGGGGGTTTGGTGGTTGGGCGGTGAGTCCTTTAATAGGATTATCGGGACAAATATGGTATCGCTCTGGGAATTAATCTTTTCGTTTATAATTCTGTTTTTCTTGGTTTGAATATTTCTATGTTTTCTATTATGTTGATTTCTTTCCCTTTCTTGCTTGGATGTAATAACCTTAGTGATTTGTTTATATTCATTGTTTCGTGTCCGAAGTTTATAATGTGGTTGGCGAAGTTAGATTCTGTCTTATATTTTATGGCTCTGATATGCTCCTTGTACCTATCCTCTATCTTTCGCCCGGTTTGGCCGATGTATACTCGCACGATCCGCATGCTATCTTGTATGCCCGCTCTGTTTGTGTTTATTTTGTTGTTCGGTGTTCATGTGTTTTTCTAGTTTATTGGTTGTTTTGAATGATATTTTGAAGTTTAGGGGGGTTCTTCCAGGTTTGTGAGGTTCCTTGTGGGCTTCTCTTTCTTTTTTAACAGTTTTGTTATTGCACTGGCGCGATATCCGTTATTCTTTGCTATTTGGAGGATTGTTTTACGTTCTTTGTCATATTTTTCACTGGATAGTGGTTATTTGTCTAATATAAGACAGAATCTAACTTCGCCAACCACATTATAAACTCGGGACACGAAACAATGAATATCAACAAATCACTAAGGTTATAACACCCAGGCAAGAAAGGGAAAGAAATGAACATAATAGAGAACATAGAAATATTCAAACACAAGAAAAACCGAATTATAAACGAAAAGATTAATTCGCAGAGCGACACCATATTTACCCCGATAATCCTATTAAAGGATCTCACCGCCCAACCACCAAACCCCCTTCATTTCCGACAATCTGAAGCAAACTTAAGCGGATTAACAAAATCCAACTAAGATAAACATAATTCCCCAATAACAATAGCAAAATGCTTATATATACAACTGACAAACACTACAGTACAAGTGAAAGTGACACTGCAGTGAGGATGTCCGAAAAACATCCGAAGTGCCAACAGTGACTAATACCGCTACTGAAGACGGCAAGCAGCCGAAACCGATCTAGCATAAGACCAAACGAGCGAGAGGAGACAGAAACACTACGAACCTACGGTAAAATGTTAAAAGTTTCAAAGTATGCGTTAAAAGCAAATCCAAATGTAAATTTGTTCCAAAATGATTCGATCTCTATTTGTCTAGGTCCTGTGTGAAACTGGACCACCTACAAATACTGGACGGTCTACTAAAGAACCACTACGACAGGAGGGCGACCCCTACCAATCACCTGAGTAAGTGTTAAATATCGAATTCACGCAAAAGCCAATTCAACATTCCCAATATGTTATTTCGGAAACTGTATTTTTGAATGAAACGCGACATTTTCAATTTGCGTTGACCGTATTATTATTTGTACAACGGTTCCGTCGTTAATATAAAAATCGAAATTAAATTTTATTTCCTGACAAGAAGCGATTGGCATCGACGGTATTGAAGAACAAGCGTAAGCAATTATTGCTGCTAACATTTTTGAGTAAATTTTCATGATTTAGTATTGCGTTATACCGGTATTTCGTCTAACTCCGCTCACATTCAAAGTCACTGGCGCAGAGGTTCGGACACATTATGTATATTTATGCCAGAAATTAAAGTATCTCAAACTTCACTTTACCGTGAATAGTAACCGACTGCTAGTCTATTGCGAACATTGTAAATCGGCCTAGCCACTGACAAAATATTTCAGGAATGGGGCATTTTATTTTCCCAATCAGCCTCGGATTATATTTTTAGACGATGAATTTAATCAGGAAAAGCTATATCCGGAGAGGGAAGATTTAATTTCAGAACAGGAGATGGAATTCTGTTTCTTATAATTTTTAAAAAAAGTTGAAACACTTGTCACCGTTAATTTCCTTTTTTACTTCCAACTGATAATTTAATTGCCTTTATCATTTCTCGTAATAATGTCTTTCTTCTGAGCTCGCTTCACTGGGTAGTTATTATGCGCCGCAAACTCAGTTGAAATGAATGGCATTGCTGTAACAGATAAACGAAAAATGATAATTTTATTTTATAAGCAGTTATACAGAGACGATTTTATGTGACGTTAAATTCATTGGGACGTTACATCTCGTAATACAACATTTTGGGGACATTGATGTAACGGGGACATGACTGAATATCTAACATCATAATCGAAAATATCGGAATAATATTTCAATACTATTATAATTTGAAAATTAAATACAGTATCAAATCAATAATTTATATGTACTCTACTGACATTACGTTATAATAATTAGGAGAATGATTATAACTTAATAATGGAGACTAATGATAATAACGTGTGTGTGTGTGTGTGTGTGTGTGTGTGTGTGTATATATATATATATATATATATATATATATATATATATATATATATATATATAGTTTACTTATCACATTTATGAATACAATATTAAACAAAATACTGCAGTATTGAAGTGTTTCAAATACAGAAATAGTTACGTATGTATAAATTTACTATAAAGTAAATATACTAATAATGGAAAGTATACGTATCAAAATATTACGGGATTTTGAAAAAGTACTTGTTGATTTCAATTTTTTTATTCGAATCCCGCTTATTATCGGGTGTCTGTTAGATGCTTTGGTTCAGTACTGAACAACATTCCGTTACTTTATGGCCCTCTCCTAGCCTAGAACAATAATTTCCAGTTATACGATGTTGAATTCCATGTATGCCATCTCATTGCAGATAATGCTACGACGGTAGTCTGCGAGTTGTATATACGGAGCTTCGGATCCATAAGTCCAGTCAATATGGTAAGTATTTGTATGTAATGAATATTTAATATATGTATTAGTATTCTTATATTTAATATTTGTATTCATACTTAGGGAGAATAATCCGTACCTTATATTTATGTAGACATAATACCATATATTTTTAATTGGGGAAGTTGGTCAAATTTTATGGGGGAGTCTGCTCACAGAAACCTTATGTAGTTATATTCTTATTTTAATAAAGTTACCGAAAGTCTTTTGGGTGAATGATTGCGGGGTATTGGTGGTGGATTCTCAGCGTTTTTAAAGGAAGTTTAATAACCAGGATATAAAGAAGACAAACTTTGACAAATAATATAATTACATATTATTCCGCAATTTGATCTAAACTAACTTAAAAGTTTTTAGGGGACCATTAAGATACTTTATGAGCCTAAAAAAATGACATCACGTTTTCAAGATATCCCTCCGTAACATAGTATAAATCAGGTGTGTGAAAATATTTTTTTCCACATTCTTTGCACACTAAAATATTAACACCTTTTTTTGCTTGTAGAGTCTGTAATAAATCATTATATTTATAATATTATTTTAAATATCTTGGTTTTAATTTAAGTATCGGTACTATTCTTGAAATGTTTAAGAAATACTAATTTCAATTAAGAGCAAAGGGAAACTACTAAGATGATCAAGGTTCATGATAAATAAACTACCCTATTAAGTATAACATTTAGTAATGAACAGTTGGGGAACCTATTCCTCAAGGGTCGGTCACCGGACTGCTATTAATTAATCTAATCCCAAAAACCCTAAATCCGAGCTGGCGGAAAATAAATGACTTTTGTGCCGAGTGTGAGAACAGTTGACGCGTGGAAAAGGGCCGGGATCGGAGTGAACTGTTCATAACCGCCCTCCGTGCCTCGCTCTGCTATATTTTGATAAATGCCCCACTGACTATAACTCATGCGGCTTGACCTCTCTTAATCGACAGTTCCGATTTTTATCCTTTTTTTAACGACTTCCCGATATTCTATGGGACGGAACCGTTTGTCAAATGTCACGAAGGGTATTGAAATAGTTATGGGCGGTGGAAAAAGACGCTTTTCGATCTTTCGGAGACTCGTGTAGGCCATCGTATGAAAGCTCTCGACATAATTCTCTTTGGACGATGTAGGTTTTGTTCCTTTGATAAGTAAATGTGGATCTCGGGAATAAGTATTTCAGCTTATAAGTTTATGCCGCTCCTAATACTTGGGAATGTGCCCCTTTGACATAGAAATTGCGGAGTAATCTCCGCATACGCTTTGACAAATATAAAAAGTTATTCTCTTATTACTGCAACAAAGCACAGTTCCAAGAAACTATTTCCTACTTTTTTCTTGAGTTCAACATTTATTTTCCGATCATTTTTTACAGTATATACTTCCGTCTTATACATCCTTCAGTATATACTTCCATATATATATATATATATATATATATATATATATATATATATATATATATGTACACCTTATTAAGCACAATGTTAAAATATTGTAGTTACCAATAATTGTCGTTATTGTAGTGCAATAATAGTCGTTATGTTGTTGCAGTATTGTAATATCAGGGAGAAATAAAACTGTGTTGACTTGTATTAACTTTTAATTGCAAAATTTGGTAGAAGAAAATCCTTCTGTCCGTTCATGATTTAGCGCTTTCCTCGAAACACTGCGTGGTAACGTAGATTTCTGGGATGATTAAGAAGCTGAGGTGTGATGAGGTCTCAGGGGGTTGGTTGACTAGCAGGGAGCCCAGCTGTTTATTAGGACGAACTCCAGTAGCGGCGTCAGTGCCGCAACTGTGGCTCACTCAGCCGAATATAATCGCTTTCCACCGACAAATATCTCTAACAGACCCCGGAGGGTTGCAATTATTTCACAGTCGCTTTCCTCTATATTAGAATTCAACTAACCTTAGACCGATTCCGCCCATAATATATTACGAAGAAAATTCATGGATTTACCATGATAGATTTTTTTTTAAGTGCCACGAATTGGTTTAGATCACAATCCTCGGACGCTTTGAATATTCAGTAAAACCCGACTTCGAAACTATTCGTGTCTCTCTGAGTTTGGGAGACATACTCAATTAGTGTTATAGCGCATTTAAACAGATATCATGGGAGATGTCGGTAGCGGTTGGGGTGCGAAGGGGGAATTGGGTGTTGGGCTGGCGTTCCAGTCGACGGGGTCCGTTCCAAATTGTGCAAGGGTCCGTGAACAGGCACTACGAAAGAACAAACGGTGCGAAGGCGACGATTTGTCTGAATCCGCTTTGCCGGGGCTCTTGGGCCCATTTCTGTGGCCTCCACCTGTGCCTATTTCAGCGGGCCCATTCTAGCCCTACATCTAGACCTACAATAATAATGGCTGATTTTCTACAGAGTCGATAAAACCTTTTACAGTGGGTCGAATCATTAATTATCACACCGCCGAGCGTTGCATGCCGCACTACAGTTAATTGCGTTCGGAAATCGATTACCCTTTCTAATTATCTCCTCTTTAAAATTGCTTGGAACAAGTGGAGTGTCAACTTTTATTTCCGACTATCACTCTCGCCGAAGATATACGAATTTTAATGTTAATTGAAAGACACTCTTGATAGAGGTGGCGAAAAACCGGTTTTACATTTTATATTTACACAAACAGTCTACTCGAAGATAACCTCGTAAATATTTTCCCCCCTTTGAATAAATGTTCCCCTATTTTCTTTCAAAATACATGTACAGGGAAATACAATTAAATAATTGTACATACAATACACACGAAATACAATTAAAATAGTTTTACATTAATAATTTTAGTTTTCCAATGGTGTAGGTTGACGAACTGAATGTACAAGTAATTACGATAGTTGTGTTTAAAATATGCCATTGTCTTAGCTGTAGAATGAGTCAGCTGACATTAGTTACGTATTTCAGTATATTTAGATGTTATTTTAAGTGTTTATTCAGCTCCATGCTAATTGGTTCAAAATTCATGTTATAATGAACGAAGGAGGATACATTTAATTACCACACTAAAAATATTTCATTTTATTTGTGTAGAGGGAATTCATATTGCCAAAAGTGCACTAATCTGGAGAAGGCGAAGGATTGGTATGGGGTTCGCTCCGATGTAAATCCGATCCCTAATATAGGTCAACACAAGAAACATAGTAATTAGGCCAATTAGTGAAAAGCTTCCTTAACGAAGGTGGACCTCAATTTTTTTAACCTTTCGGTTTTGAACGTTATAATTGCAGATGGGACGGCTGAGTGGGAGTGTTTCTGAATGGTAAATAAGGAAGGACATGGGGCCTTGCACAGTTAATTGGTAGTTAGGTTATGGTACATCTGATTGTGCTCCGGCCTCGGGTCACGTAATAAGACTGCCCACGCCCATATTCTATCTAGTAGACGTGGGAACAAATCGGCGAACTCCCGGATTTCCCATATATTTTGGAATTTAGAATACGGAATGAACGAATTTATGTGAACACCTCGCATGAATTAAGCGCTGACATAATACAAGAGTAACGAAGACGAATATTCTACTACTACATTATATTCTACATATTCAGATAAAGAGAAAAAATGTTTTTGCTCGACTTTGTTCTGTTTTGCTTTTATAATTTTTAAATTAGAACAATTTCTAGAAAATTCTAAAAAATTTTCTGGAGCTAAGCATACTATGTATTTAGGTCAAGTGTTTATTCTATTTGTCGCATATTTGATTTTTTTTTATGTAGAAATGATATAAGCCTATGTTCAACATTCCTGCTACTGCTGTTGATGAATTTCCTTGCATTTTTATGGTAGGGGGGATGTATGTAGCAGCAAATTTTGGTCAATAATGTATTTTTCCGTTATTGGCTTGTAAAAAATTTAGTATTTCGAAAATTTTTCTTTTGTTATTTAGTATTGTTTGTACCTTTCAATGCCATTCTACTAATCAAGATACAGGTTAAATCAGTTTATAATTGTAACCAATTAGAGAAGGTGTGGATTTTCGACCAATCTTTTTAATACATGAGACCTCCTTTTGACATTGTATCGTAGATTTCGATTTTTATTTGTGCTAGTCAATTGTATCGTGTAAAATAAAAAACTCGATAAGGACGAATAATCGAGATTTCTTGCGTTTCATTATATTTTTTTCGTAGTTTCCGTTAGTAATGAATTTATAATGAAAGAATAATCTTAATTGAAAAACGATTTCAACAAAATTAAAAGAGGAAAATTCCGTAGCTCTAACCCATTAATTCAACATAACAAAAGGAAGCGGGGCAGACTTAGTTGATTGGCCGAAAGTAAAGAAAAGAAGGATAAGCCCTTTGACAAAATGTCGGAAAAGAAACCCCTATTAACAATACATCCTCCTGTTTTTGACAGGCAGACTAGGCTGGGTTTCCGGTTTCTGCAGACGCTTCCAAATATATTGAAGGTAATCTTGGTATAATTTTGGCGACTAAGCGGCAGTTCTCGAAGTCTTGTAGGGCTACAAGAAGTGTGTTCCCGTTCACGTCAGCGAGGATTTAACCGCCTGATTGGTTGGTCCCTCAGATCCCTCCCAAACCAAATAAGACAAAAACATCCTCCAAAAACACAATAACAAGACACACACACACACACACACACACACACACATATATATATATATATATATATATATATATATATATATATATATATATGACAAACAGACAACCACCACAGTACAAGTGAAAGTGACATGAGATGCCCAAAAAACATCCAAAGGGCCAAAGTGACTAACACCGCTACTGAAGACGGCGAGCGGCCAAACCGGTCTAGCAAAAGACCAAACCAGAGAGAGGAGACAGAAACACACGAAATCTACGGTATTCCAAACCCTGGCAGACCACAAAACCGGTCTAAATTACACACAAAATTTACGAATACAGTTGTCGTTATTAGCTGTTATATAGTGTCATATTTCCTCCATCCAGAGTATTGTACTGAGGCTGTCAGACAAATCAACCCCCGAAGTTATTTTCCGCGTAATTCGCCGACTGTTTATTCGACACCTTATTCGGAGGGAATATAAGTCAAGCGGCAGTCGATCAACTGGCTGTGTTCAGACACGTGTCAAACCGGTGATCGCTGGATACACGGCTTCAACAGGATATATATATATATATATATATATATATATATATATATATATATATATATATGTATAACCTATTCCTATTATGTGCTTTATCTTAACCCTGCTTTCCGAGAGTGGTCGTGTCCTCAATAGAAGCAGCATGAATGCCGTTGAAGATTCAAACCACCGAAACACATAGTTGAATAACTGGATGACGTATAATCGAATTATAGAGTCAAGCTTCATGTTAACAATTTTCCTTGAGAATTTAAATATATTAATATTCTCTTGACCGTGAATAATTTTTTCACAGTTTTTGATTTTTTTTGTGATTACAAAATTTTCATTGAAAACGTAACTGTCTGTCAATTAGGAAACTAGTCATAATTAAACTAGGGGATCTTTATTAGATCCAGACAAACTAATCAGTAATCACTTTTTACATAGTTCAGTTAAAAAGAAAAAATCAACTGCGCGTGTTGCATTACATTCAATTTTCCATCAGTGTATTTATCACTATACTGACGTGCTTTATTTACTTAATTTGCCACGGTTTAACACATTTTTAATGTTTGCCAATTTATTCGACAGGTTCCGTATTCATTACGAAAAAAGGACTGGGGAGAAAATGGGATTAAATATTTTCTCAAGTGTGTCCAGGAGATGTGGGTTGAGGTTGAAAAATGACGAGGCTTTGTGGGTTGACTCGGGACTAGGACGAGGACGAGGACTTATCTCTTCGTAGAAAGATTGCCGACTTAAAACGCGATAAGTCGGCCGGGAAAACCGCCGTTTGAATTTTCCCCAGTGGTCGATCAGTCCGCCGTCGAGAAAAAATATATTATAGAATCTATTATCTAGCCCCACGTGGTTTGTGGGCGTTTGTCCTAACGAATTTATTGTCCTATCCCAGGAACAATATTTATTGAATGTG
Organism: Lethocerus indicus; assembly: GCA_019843655.1. Taxonomy (NCBI): domain Eukaryota; kingdom Metazoa; phylum Arthropoda; class Insecta; order Hemiptera; family Belostomatidae; genus Lethocerus; species Lethocerus indicus. The sequence goes on along the minus strand of JACDQD010000002.1, from coordinate 10,061,144 downwards.
GCTTTATTTATACAATATGAAGAGTTTTAGATGTTAGATGTCAGATGTACATCTGTCATTGTTTTTTTATAATGTTTTCTATAACATCGAGAACGATTATATATTCAACTATTAAATGGTAATTTCTGATTGTAATACACAAAAAGATACTTCTCAAAAATCATTTCACTTTCTACCCTTCTTTTTTATTAACATTTTTGTTTACTGTATTATTAAAAAAATGGTTTGCTTTTTTCATCTGTTTGTATGTTTCAACATAAAAAAATTATCATAAATGTTTATCGTATTTGTAATAATTTGCTTATGTATTATATTTTGATTGCGCTGAATAATTTATTTTTATACAGTCGTGGTTGTATATGATTGATATTTCCTGTTTGAACTGTTGAGGACTACGAGGTCGACTTGAACCTTCACCAGAAGTGGTACGATGAACGGCTTAAACACCGGGACATCACGGAGGTGCTAGATCTAAGCGACCCAAGCCTGGTCAAAGCCATATGGAAGCCGGAAGTTTACTTTCCCAACGCCAAACACGCCGAGTTCCAATTCGTCACAGTCCCAAACGTCCTAATCAGGATCAAACCCGACGGTGAAATACTCTACATGCTTCGGTACCCTTCTAAAAATATTCACCAACCCTTTGACATTATTGCCATTTCAGTAAACCATTTCTCTGTTCTTGTAATGACATCCAAAATCCAACCCAACTGCGACTCTAAATATCACTTTTTAGTGTGGTTTTATTTATCTTTTGGTGTATTCGACTTTCCAGTACACGGTATTTTATAATTTCTATAAGTTTCTTCTATTATTTTTTTCTTCTTTTATTATTATTTTTTCTTAGAAATTATAAGATCATTTAAGACGAGTATAGCTTACATCTGAATTTAAAACGTTGGGTATTAAACCGAGTCATTTCATTAAACTAATTTTAATTTTATTCGTATTAAATTAGAGAAATTGATTTTGATTGCAAAGACATGTTATTATTGGTTAGATTTGCACTTTCGTTGCTTTGGCTCAAGTCGAAGAGCTACTTATTCGTAACACTTAACCTTGATGCACCGTCACTCATTTTATTTTGTTTATTTCGACATTAATGGATGGTTAATATTGTAATTTGAATGATAGGAATTAATCTAAATTTTTGTATCACTGAATGTTCTGAATAATTACTCCCAGTTTGAAGCTGTCATTTTCCTGCATGATGGACCTCTCGAAGTTCCCCCTGGACAATCAAATATGCACTATGGAAGTGGCCAGTTGTGAGTATTTCCAGAATAGGCGTTTTAATATGAATATTTGTATGCAATTTTATTTACATCAGAATTTAAATTATTATTATCATTATTCTCTTTAGTCTCAAAGACTGTCGAAGAACTGCGTCTCGGTTGGAAGGAACAGAACCCGGTAATTATGGGCAAAGGACTACGTATGCCACAATTTGAAATCGTAAAAATCGAAGCCACAGACTGTCAGGAATCTTTTCAGATAGGTATCGAAATTTAATTCGAAATCATTATTTGAAGGGATTATTAAGTTTTATTCTAGTACATTTAATTGGTCTTTACACTAAAATATATTACATTTTTTTTCTGGAACTGATAATTGTAGTGAAATTACATCAGATAAAAGAAGATGTAACTTAACATATGTAAAACAAAAATATGTAATGTCAAAATACTTAATACAGATGAAATTGTAGTTTTGAAATGAAATCCAGGAAATGTGTGTAATTTTATTTTCTCTATATGCAATCAACTACTAATCTGAATGGAAAATTATGAAGTCTCTATATACAATATATTTTCATTCAACCCATATGAATATGGGACTCTGCTGTAGCTCAAAGTATCATGTAGCCACATTATTCAACCCACATTTTTCGTCCTCCATCCCGGCCTGCTTTTACTAGTCGTTGCTAAATACAAATTGTATTAAAACCCTAAACATCTTTATTTAGTATCAAAAAAACCTTCCATGCACTTACTTTCAAAGAATATTAGGTATGACGTCAGTAATTTTAGAGGAAATAAGATTTATCTCTTAACTATAAGATTACTTTATACAACTTTTCCTTCCATCATCTGTAGTTTCATTGCGCCACATCGTTTACAAACTGTCGAAATAAATAAGATCATTTACACAGGTTTTAAATAAGGGTCACTAATTGATTGATATAGGGACTACAATTAGCGCCTTTCTTCTATTCATCGAAACCTAATTTTATGGGTCATGAAATCTAAACATTACTGTACCAGTGTCAGTGCTTGCATGTTGCTTCATCAGTCAGCGAACGTGCCTTAATGTATATGAAACTGTTCAGTTCAACACGAATTGTACGAGTAGACGGCTAATGATCCCGAACTCTCGCGAAAGTATAGCGTCCAATTGCAATGACGAACTTTAATTGCAGGGTGTGTGATGGAAACGTAAAAAAGCATATTGCCTCTAATATATCAGACTGCGGACTATATGAAGGCGGCAGTTTGCCTAGGTGATTAATGCAAGCCTTCCGTAACGATGACTTGGTCCATTTTCAGGTAATTACAGCTGCCTGGTGGCCGAATTCTATTTGAGACGGTCGATAGGTTTCCACTTCGTTCAGAGCTACTTGCCGACGATACTGATAGTGGTCATCTCCTGGGTCTCGTTCTGGATGGACGTCGACTCAGTGCCCGGGCGCACTACCCTGGGCGTCACCACCCTCCTGGCAATATCCTCACAGTCGGCCGGTAATGTTAAAGGATACTCATTCCCCGATAGACCGAACTGAACTTCAAATAGTCTGCTAACAGTATGTGTCGCAACGCTCATAATTATTTCACTGTTATGTCTGCAAACCTTTCCGAGATGTCAACTGAGAATTGTGCAAACGTGTGTTCTCCAGTTACTCCGAGAGACACCGCTATTTGTAGGGCTACCTTCCCGGGTCGTTGATACCCTTCGGCTTACATTTCTGTTGATAGTCGACATACCAATGACCGGGTAGAGAACATCCGTTCTCATTCTCATTGAGTAATGAACATCAACGTTCATTGGATCAATAGATTATTAGTTTGTTTTATTAAAATTTACTGACTGAATAACCATTAATCAACGTAATGAAATTTTTAGCGTACATTAATTTGAAATCATAACTAATTATATAAACAATACTAACTATCCTGCACATTCGCCGATGTGTTATTAGCTTTAATACCGCTAAAATGCAACTTTACTCAACCGTAAAGGCTTTATATACGTTTAATTAAATAATTATTAACCCATAGAATCATTTATTACCGACCTCTTTATTAAATGAACGATGAACGAATTAAATGTTACTCGAATTATTTATTACTTCGAAGGTTAAAATTTCAGTTCATAACAAAAGCCAAAGTTAAGGTTCCATGGTGAATCGAAGTAATATTACCCGCTTCACGGGTTCCTGAAAAAAGCGATTGGAAACGTTGTTTTTGAATCCACACAGTCGTGCAATTCTGCCGTGTTCATTTCAGAAATATTTAATGAAAAATAGTGCGACGATGTTAGAAGTGAATACCTGACATTCGCAATACCTGACATAGTTTATGCCCTCGCCAATTTTAATCCTTGAATAATTTCAATTTTTAGATACTTCGTTATTGACACAGAAAATTGTATTGTAAAATTCATTTATGGTTCCTCTTTCTTTCTTATTTTGAATATATGTGATGAATTTACGTCCTAGACTAAATATTAAATTCATTGGAATTTTGGAAACAAATTAAAGATGAAAAATGTAAGAAAGAAAGAGCTTAGGCAAGGTTAGGCAGTTATTCCAGTTGCATTTACCGAAGTAGACTTCTCCTGTTAAAATCAGGTTAGAAGTGCCGGTAATTAATGTTTTCTCAATTCCACAATTTAATCAGTAATTCAATAAGGTATTATGTTTTTAGCAGTGAGGTGGGGAAAACCACGAAAAATCCTTTAAATTCGCCGCATAAATATAAAACATACAATACCGTCTGCTCATCTAAGTAGCTACATGTCAGTTCTTAATTCTTTCTTTCCTTTAATTTTCCTGCCACGACTGCAATTTTTATAATTATATTTAGTGACAGAGCGATGAGATGACTCTGTGAGATTGGACTAATGCCCGAAATTACCGGGATGGACTCTTTTGTGTTCTTTCTTCGTAATCTGTTTAATTTTCTTCGTTAGTTCTCTGATCCTATATCAAATAATTGAAGAAATTATTTTCTTTTAAATGGAGTTAAAATTCCAGGCATTCAGAGTGGCCTCCCCAAAGTGAGCTACATCAAAGCAATCGACGTTTGGATGGGAAGTTGCACAGGTGCGGCTACTTTACAGCCTATGCTTATTTCATTCATTAATTACATACATTTAATGAGCTGTATTAATTCTTTTCGTGAATTCTGCCGAAGCGTTCGTGTTTTTCGCCCTTTTGGAATTCACTTTCGTCAACTTCATGTGGAGGAAATTGCGCAGGGAATCAAGCATCGCCAAACGGGAAATAATTCAAACGGAAGAGCTCACCTCTGTGAGTATAATCTGATTAAGACAAAGCCTTATCCTTTTCAAACTACGGTGAAACATTAAACGTCTTCGCTCAGCTGAGGGTATTTTTCTAAAACGTTTATCCTGTGGAATTTTTTTATAATTGTTTTATTTCCGGTGGGTGGACAAAATTATTACCTACCTAGCAATTTCAAAACCGGATTATAGAAAGAGGAGACAGTAAAAGTTTTCCGTTCGCTTTATACCTGTTTGTGGTTCTCTAACCTAGATATGGTTCTGTGTATTATATTTATATTTACTGTTGTAGTATCTATTTCTGTTTTACGTGATGGCTAAATTGAATGTGTATGCACAATGCTGTGGGACTTGACATATGATTTCATGGAATATTTTTATAAAATAAAGATGCGCCTACCTGGGGACCTCCACTATTACTATTTCGCAGATCTTCACGAAACATGTGCAGGATATGCATGGGAATGCTCCTGTCGTTGTTGTTTCACCTTACGCTTCATACAAAGCCTTCAGTACTGACTACAGCGAGAAACCGAAACCGGACTAAGTTAATGAGGGCCGAAAGACGAGAGCAGTCAGAGAATCGCACTGGGGAAGAATCTAGTTATAAATAAGAAGTAGTAAATAAAAGTTATTATTATGAATAATTGGTGGTGTTTTACTGAGCGCAGAGAAGTTCTTGGGGCTGGGCACTGTGTCGGATGTTGCCCTCGGCCCGACGCATCGACGAATTCTCGAGGTTGGTTTTCCCGCTAGTTTTCATCCTCTTCAACGCTGTCTACTGGTCCCACTACCTCCGCTCATAGACCCAATCTTCCATCCGACGTTATTTTTATTATATACTCAAATAAATTAGTTGTTGTTAACAGTGATATATCTGATAATTGCAGGAGTTTGAGTGTATGATATAAAATTATAATTTATCATCATCTTATTAGCTCTTGTTTATTACTTCTTTTATATTTTCTTTGTACGGACTACCAACACGAAGTATTATTATTATAAGTCTGAAATTTTGTAACCAATATCCGTAATTTCCGAACTGTAACATTGTTTGTAATCATTACATCTCTTTCTTGTTCTGTCAAAAATACAAGCCCATTGATTAATGTGGACATGTGGCCGGCCTCCAATTATCTCCACTGTATCGGTGAATTGCGATAAATAAAATTAATTTTTTTAATAAAATAAATCGTTTCAGATTACAGGAAATTATTTATAGATTCATTGGATAATTTTTATGAAAAGCAATTTCCTGAAATGATCAACAGCTGCAACAATATTAATCTTTCGATTCATAACTGTTCTAAACCATAAAATAATTAAAAAACCAAATATACTACATACTAAAATATATTATTGCATATGAAGATTTAAATATTATATTACCTGTATTAATATTAATAAATAATAGATATAAAAATATTTTAGTTTTGAATGGTTTATTGACAATTTAATTCCAAAAATTTATAATAGGTTTTTCATCGTTTGAGTTATTCCGACATAAAATAAGTTAAACGTTAATACTTATCCAAACCAATGATGTAATGAGCGTTCTACTGGGTAATGTTTTAAAATAAATATTCTTTCTATTAGAAAACAAATTTATTTTCATACATATATACGATAAAATTTTAAAACAACAGCACCTTTACAATATTCTGCCGGATCGATTTATGAATCTAATTAAGATACATATACAAGTGCATATACAGTCATAACATACGACACGGCAAAACGTTAATTATCACTTCAGTAACCTAAAATTGAGTATAAATATATATGTATATAAGTATTCGTAACATTAATAAAGCATTTATCTCACAGTAATAATCATAATAGTATGTAATAATATAATTCGTACCACAGGTAAGAGTCCTTGAAAATTATGATCTCTTCATATCTCTAAACAGACGCCGACTAAGCAGCCGTTCGCTTTGGTTTTTTTTCACTCATTGAAATTAAATGTATAAATTAGTTTATAAATATAATCACTTTGATAGGTACTTTTATACTTAGTCGGTATCAATATCAGTTAATTGTCCAATAGCATATTCCAAACACTTCGATGCTCACATTCTCTCCAAGTGATAACATTGAATTTCATGAAGGTAAATACACGGGAGTTTTGTACACATTTATGTTGGGGTTGAGAGTGATAAGGGTAGGCTGTGATAAGGGGTAGGGCACGAAAGTGGACAACAAGACCGACGCACTTGATCAATAAATGCCAAAAGAAGGGTTGGTGGTCAAAGTCAGACCGTATCCAGTGGTACCCATTTTGAACCTAGTTTTTAGGCATTTGGATAAGAAACGGTTCGCATAAATGTATCATGAAATTAACTAAATAATCATAGTGAACTAAATAAAATTCCGTGCAAATTTAACTCTGTTTGAAAATTATAGATACTGTAGATAAGAAAAGTATTTTTACCAGCTTTCAACTAAATAAAATTTATAGTTAAAATTTTGGATTTATAGTTAAAATAAACCGTTATGTGCTTATGTCATTCCTATCTCCGGTTAGGACAAAGTTGTATGATTTTATATCTCCTCTTGCATTATTCATACTGAGGTAGAAGAGTTTTAACTCCCCGCCGTTGTATGTATTAATATAATGTGTTACAAAGTCGCGAAACCTTGAACCTGTTTTGAGAAACCGGTTTTCTGAATTTGTAAATAATGGTTCGGTGCTGCGGTCTTGTCAGTGTGTACACTGTCCTCAAGTATGGCTTTGCCATTCAGTGGCTACTTTTAATACGAGGACTACAAAACGAATTCTAAATGACATTTTAAAATTGTTAATCGTGGACAATTCTATTCGTAAAATTGATGATCCCGCCCGGTTAAGGTTCGCCCGTCTCCTGAATGGACTAATGCTCTTGGGCGTATATATAGACCCCCAAGCAGTCAGTGCTTTTCAAATCTTTCCTACCGCCCCAATACTTACATATACTCAATTATACAATGACTTATAATTACCGTAATTAGATTCTGGAAAGTCTCTAAATTAGTTTCCACCGATTCCTATATTGTTATTTTCTTTCAAAATTATGATGATTCTGAGAAGAATAAGGTAGAGGATTATTTATGCCCAGTTAATCTTTTAATATCTAATTATACGAAATCAGAAATGATAAGAAGAAAAATATATGAACGAGTATAGCTTTTTTTAGATATTACTTATTGCATGCTAAACATTAATTTTACGATATCTTTAGATTCGAATAAAACGAGTATTCTTGTTTTCAGTCCTCTTATTTAATCTGAAAAAATTGGGATGAACATCAAAGGTACACGTTAAAACTGAAAATAATGTGCAAAAGCTCTTTGATTCCTTCTAGCTTTATCCTGTGTATACTTCTGATTAAATGGGAAGTGTAGGAAAGTCTATAATCCGGATATATAAAAGCAATTTACATTAGTAGAGTTTCGAGCTTTCGAAAATTCATACCTATAGACCTACTCATGAAAATAGTGTGCCTTATTCCGCGCGTTTAATTACAATCTTACGAATTATATGTAAAATTATTTTGCTTATAAATAATGCTGAATTCACATATTATTCCAGAACACTGCAGTAACATAGAGCTTTTAACATTATATTAACGTTTTCTTCTTCCCATGACCTTACTGTTGTTCTGGGTCGCGACAGAATAACAGGGAGGGTTTTCACAAGTTACAGGGCCACTAACAATAGTTTCTATAAGAATACAAATACGCATTGTCAGTATGAATTTTATATTGCCATAACATGAAGACGTCACGGCCTAAGATAGCTCAAGCAGCAACATTTTTGACATTTTCTATTTTATAGCGGTGTAATTTACATTATTACAAGCCATTTATCAAACAATTCATTTATTATGTGACTAGAAGGTTGCTTGTCAACAGAGAGTGCCCTCATCGCCTGGGGTGCCAGCCGTCATTCCCCGGCTTTCCCAGACTTGACCCAAGGTGAAAAAATGTAATTAAATTCACATCAAAGAAAGAATTTTAGGCGCTGTTTCTCGAATCTTACAACACATTGGGTACATTGCATCGAATAAGATCCACATTTTATTTCAAGCATATTTACAATGTTGGTTGAAAATGGAATATACTCTTTTATTTATAAAAATCTTTCAGTATAATAAACAGTTTGATAAAAGGTCATCCTTTTGGTTGCTACAAACACTCAATGAATTTATTTTCGTAGTCTCAAGATATCAGTAAATGAATTTTCTGGGCAGATTTTTGCATATTTTTCATACCAATTAATAAGTTACATTTTATGTAAACAAAGCATATACTTTTTGTTACTGGGAATATCGACTATGAGGTTATAATTTACCGTATGACAAGTTAGTTATTATTTGTTATCCTGTGGGTTATTTTTATCCTACTGAGGGTCCGAAAAACCCCTATTGAGAGTTGTAGAGATCTTCCACGTTATTTAATTAGTGAATTCAAATTTTCCGACAGTTAAAGAACCTCGTCGTGCATAGGTTCCGATCTACACGGCTTTGATTTTAACGAGTACTTACTGTGAGATTCGTTAAATACAGTCCCAAATTTTAATTAGGATTTGAAATTGATTTGTTTTCGATTACGCTCTCTGTACTCCCTGTAAGACCCCTGTAAGAGGAAGGCTGCAATAGAAAGATTGAGAAGCACTGGCCTGCGTGGGGGCGAGATTGTTGGGGCTCGTGAGACACTTACGTGTAGAGATAGTAGGACCAGTAAAGGAGGTTGAAGAGGGCGAACGTGAGTGGGAACATGAGACGGGAGTATTCGTCGATCCGCCGTGCCATTATAGTGTTGTTGTTAGAGCAGAACGCCGAACCGTTGGTCACAACTACCTTCCTCACCTGGACAATCACAGTAACATGTAACTTGTTCACTAATTTAAAAGTTCAATTTTCAATTAATTTTCTTTTTCTTAAAGTAGTTTAATTAATTCACTCACAGAAGTAAGTAGTTTTCTGGTAATTAGTAGGTAAGTAGTTATTAGTTCATTAGGATGTAACTACTGAGATTCAAGGCAGAACATACTGTCATTCAACTATCAGTATTGATATATCTATAAGGAGAGACAATTTAAATTGCAACCCGATATGCATTTACTACTTGAAACATTTCCAGACCAGTATAGGGAAATTATTCTGCATAGACCCCGGTGACACTCCCAACTTGTAAATTTATAGAACACTTTAATAAAATGTATGTTAAGAGGCGTCCTTTTCATACATAATATAAATAATTAACTACAGAACGTAGCGTAATTATAAATTACTTGTGTAGTCATTGTTTTGTCTATAGACATTGAATATATATGTGTATTATTTGTGTTAGTTAATAACAGCTGAAATTCACTCCAGAGTAATAAACGGTTTTAAAAATGTAAATTATTCACCGAATTTCAAAATAGTCCGTTTTTTAGAGGGAAATAATTTTAAAGCAGTATTCAAATTTAAACTTTGGGAAAGTTAATTATCGAGTCCGACATTTACCCCACCGGTTAATTTAAGTATTTACTTTATTTTATTTTAGCCAAGGCTGCGTACAGATGGAAATCGAAATAGGTTTAAATGGAGGGCGAGTACTGCTCGATCCATGGGATCAGGTCATTGGCCCTGCTATCGAATCCTCTGGACAACAGTTCACCTATCCGACCGCTTAACGGTTGCAAATAAATACAATCGGGCAGAGTGGATTTATCGGACAAAGCATGAGATACTAACTGGCCGGGAGAAGTATATCGTTGTTATATAGTTCGTTACTTTATTACTGGGTAATGTTGAATATTTCACTCTACGTTTCAATATTCAATTTTTTGAGCAGAAAATAAATGGTGCGATCTATTAGCAAACGTTCCAACTTAGAACTACACCTGAGATATACTTATATCATTATATTATGCGTAAAAATCTTCATTTTCTGAATGTTAAGTAAGCGAATCCGACCATAAAGCAGTTCCAAATAAAATACTCAACTGATAATTTGTAACGAACTCGCCTATTTTAAGGCTTGTGTCTTCCCTTGAAAAAGAAACAGGTTCAAAGAAGAATAATGCTCTACGGGCGTCATAAATTGTAGGGCCGTGCTAAATTCTGTAGAACGGAGTGATACTTTTAAAAATGAGTTTCTGTTCCTTTTCAATCATTTCTTATATATGTATTTAAACAATATTACGGTAGGACAGCGGTATGTGCCGTTTAATTATGTTCAGCGATGAATCATTAGATCGCGGTATCGTCCTAAATATTTCACTAAAAGAAATTTCCGACATGAAGATATGGAGATAAACGTGTATGAAGTGGTGCCCGCCGGCGGTCGTTTCGGGCACCCCTCTGTCATATAATTACGGCTCCCAGTTAGTTGCCGACCCGGGGAAAGCGCACTTTTAAAAGTGGCGGCGAATACTTGAAGATGTGAAGGGGGAAGGCCCTAAGGTCATTCATTCAAAGGGGGGAAAACCAACCCCGGCACTGAAAAATTCATTTTCAGGGAGTCCGATATTTCCCTAAACGACATTTATTATTTTGTCACTTTATTTTCGTCAACCCATTTAACAAGTAAGGCGTGTTTGAAAAAAAAGATTTTTTAGCTTTCTGAATATTAGAATTTCGTCAGGAAATTATTAAAATTAGTTTATCTGAATAGTGGGATTAAGAAGTTATGACATTGAATTATAAAGAAGAATCTTCCCATAAACTATTAATAATAAAATTTCTTCATGTAAAGAAAAATACACATTGCGAAGGGATGAGCGGCTATACATCCAAACAATATGTAATATCTGTCAATATATAAATTGATAATCAAAAAAATGGTTGTTTATGTTGTATATGAAAATATCAATTATAAAAAGTTTTTAATATCAAATTATTTTGATATAAATTAAACATATGAACGAGATGAACCATGAAAACCACAGGATCCAAACACTCGCAGAACACAAAGCAGGTCTTCCAAACTTTATCAAACTTACTTATATACTTTTCCCAGAATGAATGGTCGTACACGAAGTTCGAGCCAACTCTTCAAGGAAATAATTTCCTAACCATTCTTTCTTATGAGAACTGTTTGTCTTTGAATTGAATTAAACATAAGTTGGATGCATCCCTCCTGGGAAAACCCAGGTATTTCTTTCAGAATTTTCTCATCCCAACTCGAAAGCGAAATAAGAATGTCGAAGCTGAGGAACTTATCGAGTAGGGCTGTGAAAGGTTATAGGTTTATTTGTGTTGGCTGGGGAAACAATTGTTTAATGTGGTGGGGGTGGGGATCTTCGGAATGTCAACCGTGAGAGAACAAAACAGAAACTGCAACAGAAGTTGGGGACGCGGACGTATTTAACTTAGTTTCGAAGTTGCAACAAATGAATAATTTCATCAGTGATGCGGGTTTAGTAGAGAACCGCAGAATATAAGGGTATTTAACCCGAATAGGTACATCAGTTCTCGATGGAAAATCAAGCACCGTACCTGTAGTCGCTATATAGAATCCTGCTGCAAGTCTTAATCGAACCGTAATGAAAGAACAACACTCAATTCTATTTTTATACTGTCTGTTATTTTTCCCGTTACACATACACACACAAAATCTCATTCCTTAGTAATCATTCCAAGTTTTCCCAAAATTATCCCTTATAAAATTATTTATTCATATTATTTTATACCATTTTTATTCCTTCCTTAGTTTATTATTTGCTCTATTATGTTTTATTCCACTACTGACTGTAGTCCAGTTGTCAAGTTCAGTGAATTGTGAAGTACTTTGTTTCATTTAATTGTAATATTTTAATAAAAATGCCCAATAGATTAAAAATACCTATGTTAGCAACCGGAAAATAATCAGTTATTCGTTATTACAATATTAACATGCTACTATAACAGAAGAAATAAAAGATAGGAAGACTGTTAGAAATAAAACTGTTAAATATTTCTTAATTCATCTGAAATCGGGAAAAATCCTGATTATATTATATGGAATTGTATGGATTCCTTCCATATGTGGTGAAGGAGCAGAAGTTCAATTTCAACACAACTTGTGATCCCTCTTTGGCATTTGAAGCTACAGAAACAAAAACTGAAATGGGTATTAGACGAGAGAAAATTTACTGTTGGAGCTCAAATTCAATTTGAGCCAAACTCAGTTTGAGAGTAGCTAAATGGATTAATGAGTTCTTATTTCTGACTTTCTTTTTCTTCCCATTCTTTTTTGACTGAATTATGTTCCACTATTGACCACTGAATCTTATAATCGCGATTTTTCCCGACATTTACCATCCATTAATTAAAGTATAGACGAAGGAACTAAAATTGGTACAGTATATTCAACGGTTAAAGAAAAAACGATGGAATACATCTATAACATACTTATAAACAATAATTCTTCTTATAAGGGCTTCATACCCTTTTTACCTAAATTGTTTTGCCTAACTGCGTATTTTTTTCTTAAAATTTAAGGTTAAATTCTCTGTAATAAATTTAAATTTTGTTGTGAATCATTGTTTTTCATTTGTACATCTCCCACTGTAACTACGAGAGATAGAGCGATACAAGTATTAAGGAATTCTAATGTAGTCTCTGTCGCCTCTACGGGCTTCCCTTTCGCCGAACTAGTTCCAATATCCGGCCGGCAAAGCGGCTGTTTCTGAAGCCGCTCCGATGTATCGACAGCACCGATTCTGTAACAATTCTGACATTCTGGGGATGGGGCCTTGTTCTACCATCCGAACGGAGGAGGGATACTTATCCAGAGACCCACTGCTGTACTCCACTAGAATTGTCACTGCAGTTTTCACTTCTCTCACTACTATTTACACGTGTTTACAAAGCGTTTATCACTAACCTATAAGTTTTCCGTACGCAGGATGCAGAAAATGTAGCTGGGGCCGTAGGGTCAGCGGACCCATACACCGGCGTACTCGTGGTTTACTCCAGGTGAGGCGACCAGGTAGGGTCTCCGGTCGAAGGATAAGGCTAAATGAATGCAGGGCAGACTGAGATGACGGGAAGGTAAACAGACTTAGGGGGCTAAAAGCGTACAGCCGGCACACAGCCCACCCCTCCTGTGTTTGCCGCCAACCGGCGATACCACCTCCCTCCATCGCGACAACCCCACCATAATCACCTTCCATCACCCAACTCTTTTTTTTTTTACAACAAAATAAACCTTCGATCGACCGACTGTATTTCTTCATTCAGGCTTGTTGATGGAGAGGAAACATTGTTTATTCCTTAATCGAGTATACAATTTGGGATTACTAGAACGAAGCATACGTAATTGATGAATCCACCTATTATTAATCCGTTGGAATTATAAATAATAATAATTGTTATAAATATCTTTAAATAGGTCTGAATATACTTATATTGTAAGCATACAAACATGGAATACTTAATTATGTTCGGGCGGATTATTATGCACCTTCAAATTTACCGTTAGCACTGATATTCATTAGGATAATATTTGAAGGGATCTAAAAAAAGGAAACTTACAACAGTGACAGCGACAGCAGCAGTGTCCGTCTCCCCGTCGGAACCCTTCCCATTGACCGCTTCCGGTATGGTTATGGTCCGCTTCAATATTTCCGGTATCAGCTTGCGCCACATGTAGTTGACAACCGTGAATTCCAGGAGAGCGCAAAATACGAAGGCTAAAAACGGCGGAGATTTAATTTGTCGGACATCCTTAAAAGACGCTTGGCAATAATCGATATTGCGTGAATATTATCTTGTAGCGCCAATACAAACCTTCTATTAACGTTTAGGTTTTTTATAGGAACATGAAGAAGGATTTGAATTGTATGTGAACCAATTGTATGATCTTGATTTCGCTGAACCGACGTACGTCGGTGCCACTGTCCACAGAACACTCTATCGGCATACGTCAACGGACAACTATTGAAGTTGGGCTAGGAGAGGATCAATTACACGGAATGAATGAGCGGAATTAGTAATAATTAACCTGATAACCGTGTCTCATTCAATATACCACTCACTCGACCGTTAACATTTCGAAGTATTTATGTTAAACAACTCGCTTAATAATATAATACAGATACAAGGTTATGAGAAAAGGCCAAAGACAGGTAAATGCAATTAAAGTAATGCAAAATATGGTGCGACACGTGGACGGTATTAATATGAGTTGTGGCCGCTATAAATTATTGGGTTAAGTGGCTTCAACATTGACCCCCTCCAACGGGCCAATCCCCGGAAGCTGAGCCCTGGTTTACAGACTAGCGGACAAAGTGGATGGTCGTTTATTCGGGATTAGTCGGCAAGAAATATATTTCCCACCGACGATATATAAGCAATTCCGTCGTAGTCTTCCCTGCGACTATTGCACCGGGGGGCAACAACAATAAAGCCAAAAATAATCCAACACTGTTTAGTGGTTCATTTGAAACGGGATGAGCGGGGAAATTAATTACTTTCTTTTTTACAGCCCGGCAACAAAAATACCAGCATTGTTCTATCTGAATATATTAAATCAATAATCCGTTAGTAGTACACAACGTTGTCTATGAATCGCCACAACTTCTCGGAAAATAACATCAGATAATCAGAATTGAAACTTTACGTTTCTCGTATTAATGTACTCAAGCATTGTGGTCTTCAGTCTGGCAGGTTCAAATTACTACCGGTCGTGTGTAATTAATTACTGATGACTACATCCTTATTATTTCCACGTACTCAATAAAAAAGACGGATGCAAAATGAAACCGTGCAGAAAAAACTACTTCAATCTGTTAATTAATTATTTAAAACAATTTGCCAAGTAAGGATATCTGATTTAGGTACCGTCCAATATAATCTAATGGCAACGGCCATCAACAAAGTTAAACATTGTCTCCATAATGGTCTTATCAAAATAATAAATTACACTTTACTATTAGATTTACCTGTACACGTTCCCATCCAAACATCGATCGCCTTGACGTAGCTAACTTGTGGTAGGCCACTCTGTATCCCTATAATTTATAAATTTTTTAATAGTGAAATTTATAAATGAATTTTAGTTCTATATAATTTTAGGAAAATATATTGTCTTGAAATGTATTTCAAGCTTACCATTTGTAGGTAACTCTTCTGTTTTGTACGGCCTATGATACTAAGCTTCATACACCGATACGCTATGCGGGTCGAGTATTAGCGCCGTGCTTGTTTCGTTTCATATACGAGTATATAAAATACGGTAAACAAAAATGGCATGTTTAATGGTTTTATAGGGGATTAATCTTTTGTGAATGCACGGATAAAAATCTGCTCCTTCTATTATTTCGTTCTAGTAGTTTTGCACCCAAGGAAACAATTGTAAGGATATAAGTTACTGCAAGCATCAGCCAACCTCAATAATGGTATCGCAATAATAGCCAGACATTTCCCTAATGAATAATCGGTTAATAAAATAATTAGACTAAATAATCATAGTTAATAAAATTAAGGATTGTATAATAGGTGACTAAAATCCAACTATTTTTTTGACTCACGAATGAAACACGTTCTCTTTCAACCGGGGAATAATATTAATAAATTCAATTTAAATGTAATTTTATTGTTGGTAATTCCGAAGATTGGTAGTTTGGATAGCTTTATGTCCGGCATGAAGACTTTCCGTGTCCGGTTAAACAAACCAAATCCCGCTTTTTTATTGGGCGAAAGAGTTTCTAAATTAATCAACCGGCCACCCCTTCCAAACTCAATGCGATTTTTCCAGTTAGTAAATATAGTGTCATAGACTTAAATCGGTAATATACTCACCGGCGGACTGCGAAGAAACGGCGAGGAGGGTGGTGACGCCCAGGGTAGTGCGCCCGGGCACTGAGTCGACGTCCATCCAGAACGAGACCCAGGAGATGACCACTATCAGTATCGTCGGCAAGTAGCTCTGAACCAGGTGGAACCCCACCGAGCGGCTCAGATAGAACTCGGCCACCAGGCAGCTGTAATTACCTAGAAATTGAATTAAGAAAATTGTTATGGGAGATCAATTCACTATTCGTACCGGCAACGCCAAGCTTACACATTGTGAACGTCTTCCTATTTCCGACATCGATCTATCGCTGCCTATACAGAAAAAGTTAAATTTTATGGTTCCTAGAAATAAAACTAACTTCCTAAAACTATTCTAAAGCAACGAGAAAAAAATACCAACGGAAAAGCGATCGAATATTTAAAAATTTAGATTTCACATTAAATTATTTTTCTTGATTTCAGCACGCCTTTTATAATTTCACAAACATTGACATAAATTATTTCTACAAAATTGTATTTGCCTTATGTCACAGGATGGGTAAACAATGAAACCCATTCGCATTTGGCTCACAACTAAGTAAGATCTAAATGTTTGTTCCCTTCATCCTCGGAAGTGTGTACGAAAATGTAGAGGTGACGTAGGGGCTCCATTGGGAACTGCATGTACTTCGATACATCGCAAACAGAATAATAAAACGATGGAATTGACGATAAATAAGGATGACGGTAACCAGCCGGGCTTAGACTGAACAAGAAAGAGGAAACCGAAAGTCCGAATTTCGCAAAAATAATATAAAACGACGAACTAATATAAAAAATATATTATATATTAAACATTGTTCAAAACTGATCATATCAATACGATATCGATGTCAGACATAAGTCCAAGGGATTGAAAACTACAATGGAATATGCATTAGCGTTGATAGCTGTTGTGGAACACGGGGCTAATACAAAATACGGAATACAAAGGTATTAAAGTTGTAGAGAATAATATTGACGATTTTCAGTACTACGTACAGTGGCCGGATGATTTTATTTCATTACATTTCATTTTCTTTATTGGAAACATTTTCCCCAATATATATTAACTTCAATATATTATTACTTTATTAAAATATATTTAAGTCCATAAACAGGATTTCAACACAGGAACCACTCTATTTATTGATTATATGAATAATTCACTGCTTACTAATTTTTTCAATATCCCGATTCCCAATTTAGCGTCCCCACGGCATCTCGGTGCGGAACCCAAATCCTGTTCCTGCAACTTGCCGAACCTACAATTAACTTAACAATACCTTTGTTCTGCACTTGGCCAACTCTCAAACACCGAAGCCGCTGCCGGTAAAGCAGAAGTTACTTATTGCGGTGACGTCATTGTATTTATTAATGGAGGGGAAAAACGGATGAACAATACCTAAATGTTTCATATTAAAGTTTAAATATCCGTGGTTAAAAATAGTCACCCAATTTAGGTTAATGATGACAACTAATTCATAAAGTAGATTATTTTATAATTAATTAATTTTTAACTTACGCGCTCTACGAGATTTTTCAATTAAAATTTCGAGCTCCATATTATTTTGCATTCTAATTCTTGCGCATGTCAGGTACATCGGTACAACACAAATCCTGCAAATCCATACTGGATTGCCAAACTATAGGTTAATTAATTGGTAAGAGTATTTATCACCATTTGTGGCCTCGCCGGCACCTGTGGTACTGTTCGTTTAGTATACAGCTAATAGCAATGTTGTTACCATTGCCGGTTGTTGGATCATCTTGTTAGCGAGACGCTAACTACTGCTCGGTCAACAATCAATCATACACTAACGAACCGCTATTATAGATGATGGCGAAACGGTGAAGGCGGTCTAGCTCCAGTCCATCCGTTTGGGCGGTGACACGAAATAGATAACGCCGGTACTTTATTTTATTGCACACGGTAATTACTCGCTACATAATACTTGTTACCTACTTATATATTTGTATTCAGTCTATTCAGAAGGCGCCCCTATAATTGACCACCGGGTTACTGGAATTCGGCGAACAGAACACAGCGCATTGTGAACCTCCGAGGGACAACGACAATATCGGTTCGGTGTAGCCGCCGTCGGAACCGATTGGAAGCGCCCGCAAACTATTTCTAAAGCCGACACAACTTCAGAGTCGACAACTTTCCTTAACAATTTCGTGGTCCAGCCCACCGTAAATGGAGTTTGGACACCCGGCCGTTGTTAACATTCCTGGCCCGGCTCCCGATTTAATCTGTTTAAATAAAAAGTAACCGAAACCCCAGGTATTGATAAGTCTGCCCGGTATCCTAGTCCGCCAGGAATTAGAAACAAAACGCGCCCAAACGTGCACAAGGGGAAATGAACTCGTATTACTAACAAACGCCCACTAAAAATTAAATAGTAAGAATAAATAATAAATATAACGAAATAAATAGAATCACGCAAGAACCATGTCAACGCCGATGTCATTTGCCACAAGAATTGCTTATATATTTTAATTATAATATCTAGAGAGCCGAACTAGTTCGGTAGAATTTAATGGAACGTTCTGTAGTTCACTAAGATTACACGTTTTAAAAATATTTATTATTTAATTATGATTTATTCAAATGGAAGCTTCGCTGTGGGGCGGGGTTCATTCACGATGAATGGGAGCGGAATGACTCGTGCGGTTTTATATTTCCCCTATTTAGTTATTCGCATGCTCGAATAGTTACTGAAGGAATGTTACTGTCGGCGATAAGCCGATACTAATGGAGAATGGGGAGAATACAGTCTCCCATCACAATGTATGAATACAGTAATAAGACATAACATTAGTGCTCACATGAAACTTCTTCCGCTTGAATCAATTTAAATTGTATTGCAACATAGTACAATTACATTATGCAATTGTATAGAGAAAAGTTTTAATTTATATTATTTTCGTTAAATATAATCCACTGAACCAAATAACGTTCTGTGGGAGTTTTAAAGTACGAAATAATAAAGTTAAACATGAAAGAAAATGGTTATGAAGAATTTCCCAAAAATAACTTTGGTTCCTTGTACTGAACGGGCCACACTTTAAACATGCTAAACGATTCAAATAGAATCGTTGAAGTTGACGAGAGCGTATTTTCAAAAAGGAAAATTGTCTCAGCTTGCCATGTGGAATCGGAATTCACAAGTGAAGAGAAACGGTAAGCACGGTAAAACTCTGCATTAGTAACATGAAGGGAGGAGTAAATATTATTTTTGCGGGGAAGGAACATTTCTGGAAGGAAAGAGCTACGTGTGACTACGGTGTGACGGTAAATATCCCGCATTATTAATAAAATTAACGCATGAATCGATTGATTAAATTGATGGAAATTAAATTAGCGTATCTCAAACACGAGAGCTTAGAATTAAATTTTTCTGAAAGGACGAAACATAACCTCAGCAACAATGGCTGTAATGCAAATCTGTGTTGTAAAAACGATTTAATTGAATTCCCGAGCGCCTTTATACACAATTGAAGGATGAGAGATTGTGTGACCATTATATTGTCAGACTCTACAAGTAAACAGCTTGTAAGTACCCAATTAAGTCAGCTTATTCGCTAGAATTTTATAATAGGTTTTTCGCATAAATAATAATTTCAATAATGCTGGAGAATATTTCGCCACAGTTTGTGCAATAATGCAACAACAATTAATCGTTAGATAATATCAGGACCCATGAATGTAGGAAAATAGAGAAGTGTAATTTTATAAATAAATTGTGTACAAGACGTTTATGATAAACACCATCTGTAGACAACTGATAAGAAGAACTCCATATAATGCTCCTCTTAACGATTTTGTCACAGTAATCTTACTAATGTCTGGCCCGTTAAATCGGGTAGTATATTAGTATTTAATAATTTATATGTCATGTAGTTCACTTACCTATTTGAAAAGACTCCTGGCAGTCGGAAGCTGCAATTTCAACGATCTCGAATTGAGGCATCCGCAGTCCTTTACCCATTATTACGGGATTCGTTGTCTTCCATTCCAGCCTCAATTCTTCGATGGTTTTCGAAACTGAAAACAGTAATAAAAATTAGACTTGAATGAAACCAGCCGAAAATGAATGATGACTTCCGCGACCAGTTTTGTGACGTCCATCGATTCAACCTAACCGAACGCTCTTGGGACTGGTACTCACCCGACGTTTTCGAACAAATTCCTTCTTCAGGGGTTACACTGAAACAGAGTCAGGCTGGGTTCTCAGGTTACGGGATTCAGCTTCGAGCGATGAACGGCAGCATAGTCAGGTTAAATTTTAAATAAACCGAATTTTTCGGATTCCCATTTAGGTAGGTCTAATTCAAAAATAATTTTCGAATCTCGTTCATCATTTTTGGTATTATTGAATGTCGAGCAGTGGTTTAGTAAACCATTAACTACAGTATATTACATTATTTCATTGGCAATTATGTGTAGGAAATAAACTCCAGAAATATGAATAATCTATATAATCTTACAACATTTGTATCGTGTTAGGCACGGGGAGATACTGAATACATTTCCCTATAATCAAAAAGCAACTTCTCCTTATGAAATATTTATAAAATTTCTTACTGACAAGAAATCAATTATTTTTAAAAAATGGCCCGAAATGCCTTCCGCTTATAAATAGTGAAAGGATAAATATTCACGCGGGAATTAAATTTCTTCCCTGACTACGTGGGGACTCGTTTAAATGTAAATGAGTTGTGTACAACACAGGTTATTCACTTTGTTTAACGACAAAATTGTGTCGGCTATTATTTTGTTTATATCATTCTCTTGTCTATCTTATTTCTCTCAATGGGGTTTTTTTTTGAGAAGACAGTATTTTACAGGGAGAATTGTACATAATTTTTAAATTATGAGTCATCAGCCGAATGTAAACTGCCCAATAAAATGCTTCATTTTATGGATGATACTCACAACGTTGTTAATATTTTAACTCGGTTTTTTCATCGCTCCAACCGACAAAATCCCTCGCAGTGCAGTTTGCAGAAAATTCAGTTAATTTATTACCATCATTTTAATCGTATAATGCAAATGGCAGGTTTTAAATAAATAGATTGATGACAAATATTTCAATGTATTTACATGTATATATTAGAGAATATGTAGTACACATTTTCCAAATGTAAAGTCCTATTTGTTTTTAAAAATACTATCAGATTTTTTTATTTGAATGCTCTGTATAATTTTATTATAAGTCTGTAGCATTAATTCCATAAGGACAGGAACATTATATAAAAGCACTGTTTTATGCTTAGATATATAGGGCTATCGGTTGGCAATACTAATATTGGCCTAAGTATCTGTTAACCGCACTGGAGTTCTATTGGGTTGGACAGGGCAGGCGATGAGGGGATTGGGTCCCGCCGTCCATTTTCGTTGTAATATCGTTGGGAAAACCAATGAAGGGAAAAAAACATTATTGGCGTTATTTGAATTGGGATGTTGCTCCCCGTGCGATATTGCGATTCGGCATCCGAAAACAGACATTATTCTTTTTTATCATCCTCGAAATTTTAGCCTCTGATAGTCTGATAGCATTTTTTTGGGACCACTAAGTACGTAATTAAACTGCAGTATGATTTTGAGGGCTATCTATTTAATCCTTTTTTTGGCCATCGAAGAATATTGCTGTTTGTGACCCCGATTTCATATCGGCCCAGTAAATACAGACATATTCATTGAAAATTGTTTCTGATATTTTGTATATTATCATATTAACTATTATGCATATTATTAACACAGTAAATCTTTCTCTTTTTCACAAACTTTAATAGTCAGTATACTAAAAAAGTATGTCATTTATTACTTCGAGTAAGTCGTATATTTTCTAAACTGTATTGAATTTAGCACTCAAATTCCGTTAAAAACTAAATACATTTGAACATTTGAAGGTTTGAATGGTTAATATAAAGTTGATCAGGTTTGATAAATTAGTGAATTTAAAACACTATGGTAGATGTTATTTCCAGCAGGTGTTCAAGATACCAAGCATAATTGTTCGAGTGCTTTGGGGCAAGAGAAGGTATCGTATTGCTCCCGACTCTATGATTGATTTCTTGATGTATTCTATGATTTGTTGGATGTTGAGATTTTTGACAATGGACATTTTACAATAAATAAAGAGCTCTAAACCGATTCCAAGTTTTTACTAAACCAATTTTCATGTCTCAAGGTTCATTCACGTACTTCGCAGAAAGTGGTACTTAACCGCATTAGACTTAAATCGCCGGGGGATGAATGCGATGATGGACCCGGCTAATTCGCAACTCGATGGCGCCTTGTGGACGTGGAGTGGAAGGGTTGGCGGTCTTATAAAAGGAGGCCGAGGTGTGGGATTAAATCATGGTGGGGGCCTTTCATTTAATAAACCGCCTCAAAAGAGCAGTTCAATAACACAGAGAAGGAGAGAAGCGAGAGCCCTTTATAAATTTCCCGCACTCGAGTTCGTTACGATGTTTTCCCCGCCGTCCAAATTGACCCCCTCCACCGTACCGCAACCCAAGCACCGAGTCACCGCGTTAAAACTTCCTCTGACTCTAAGAGCTGTAAAAAGGTGAATGAATTTAAAATGCAATAGAGCTCTCCGCCTCTCATGCTAACTAAACGTGTTCTCGAAAAGTCCGTTCAGAGTCGTCCGGGGTTAATCGCTGAGTTTATTATATCCATTCTAAACCTCCATTACTCCATACTAAATCCATATATTATTTACAAACACTAGCTATCACTAAGAATGTGTCTAATTGCAATAGTTTCCTAGATTCACAACAAATTATGGATGGCTATCATTCCATGAAAATAAGCCAAAAAGTAAATAGGTATTAGACAATTTGGACACTTAAGGTATATTGTAGACATTACGTGATTGTACCCGCTAAATATTATTATCATATACTATATGAATATATCAAAATAATGTCTCTATAAACCAAACTTTTCTTCATTTGAGTCGCAGAGTTGTTTCATCGGCTATTCTGTAATTAAATAAATATTCTTTAAAATTGTATATAATATACACCGATTGTAAGAAGTCCACCGTCCACAAATCTCTTATACTATTTAGGGCTTTGTTTCGTACGTCGGCAATTAATAAAATAGCGCTGGTGGCAATCCACCGGCCTTATCGGTGGCAATCCGATACATCTTATCAGAAGAAGCCGCCAAATCCCATCAGCTCGGGGGAATTTCTTGGGAATCGCTCAATCACAGTGATGCCGCGTCGACCATTTAGCTAACGGCTTTAGACCCGCATGATATTTTTGCCCGGCGCCCTTCATGCCCTCCCTTATCCTAGCAGATACCCGATATTTGCTACGCCTCGAGCGATCCGTCAGGGCTATAACTCTCTAATAGTGTTGCAAAAAGAACCAATCGGTGATTTAATTCTTCCTTATACGTCCCTGGTAGGCGATCAGAGTAGCCATTGATAGAGCACAATTATAAAGTTTTGAACTATTGAACATTAGATACTGAGAATTATTTAATAATAAATTATCATCAGCTAATGTTAAAATCTATTATGTAATGCCTTTAAAGGAGGCCAAAATACAGACCCAATAAAAAAGATTTACCAGCAATAATTTGTTAAGCGTAATGAGTTACGACGCCCACAAATTGAAAGTAGGTTAAATAACTTTAAATATGAAATTTCCGTAAATAACTTTCCTAGTCTTTACTCTTCTTAATACTTATGCATTATAATGTTGCTTTTTCATATTCGTACTTTCATAAGTACGTTATAAGTTTAATTATGTTTACAAATTATATCAACACGTGACGAGGTTCGATAAGTAAACATTTCCTTAATCTGTACTGAATTCCCAAGTCGTATTAATTTATATCAGAGATGACCGAACTCCACAACATTTACAGAGTATTTTTACCATCAGCAAAATGTGTGAATGACAGCCAGCATACCTAAATAGATCACAATGTAGCTAACAGAATACTACTGGCAATGGTGAAAACATTGAGCCCGGAAATACTTAATATCTTCAACATACTATTTCATTTTATTGTAATATAGATATTTTGTGAAGTATAAATAATGTTTACTCATATTCCATACGTATTGGTAATTGGATCACTCTATTATAAATTAATTGAGTTATACCCTCCCCTATTTGTGACATTCTTATGTAGTGTGCATACTCAAAAGAAACGAAAGGGAAAAAAGCATATATTGTAGGTGCACGGGGAATGTAGAAACGAGAATGTTACAAGGCGCTCTTCTTAGAATAGCCCTTGGGTAGAAATAACAAAGATCAAAGGTAAGACTCCATTTTAATTTTCAGACAGAACTGTAAGGGGCCACGCGCGCATCAAAACCGACGGGGAAATTGAATCAGTCCTGATTATATAACTTACGGAACTATGTAATTGTGTGCACGATAAAAAAACATCATCCCCGGGGATTGGGACTCCCTTTGGAAAAACAGAGGGCTTCAAACTTAACGAGTCTAATTTATTGTGGCAGTAAACTAAAAGTCTGATTAATACCGTGCGGGCGCCTTAAGACAATTGGAGAGGAGGTACAAATTCCTCTGCTAATCGAAACAAGGAATTAGTCAGGACCCGATCCAGGACGCTGTGTTTTGCTCCCCTTAGAATATATCAGAGCGTTATCGGCATATAGTTTTAGTTGACTCCGGTTAGTAATAACAGGTAATCAATACTGGTCGGCGCTGGTGCTTACGGTGAACTTCACTCAGTTAACCGCACGTAATTACTACTCGTAATTACAACGCGCCAGTGGACGTCCTAACTCGAACCGAGCTAAATTTAATTTGATAGTTACTGTTTTTTAGGGTGTATTTTCACTTTCTGCGGGGTTTAGCTGGAATATTTCGAATATCCTAATTTGAATTAGTCGTTTTCTACTCGTCGTTAAAATAATGTCAGTATTTTTTCTATTCTACGCAGATAATGAGAATTTGGATAACATAATATTTTAAGAAAATACTTACAACTAGCTACCTCCATTGTACATATCTGATTGTCCAAAGGAAATTTCGACAGATCCATCATACAGGAGAACGTCAATTTGAGCCTGAAACAGTAACAATTTCGTACAACAGTAATATTTCTGTGCAGTTTCAAAACATGAGCATGATATACTTCGAAAACGAAACATTTGTAAGGGTTAAGTACAGATATAGTTTTATTAACGTCTTTCGTGTGTGGTTTAAGATAACGGGAAAATAAACTTAAAATGGGTTTTCCGTCAATATGATTGTCTTGGGGCAAGGACAGTCCGGCTTTCTAATAAATTCGAATTGAGCAACGGAACAAAAACGCCAAGGCTGGTGAAATTACATCAGCTTCAAGATGGCTGGTGAGTCACGAAGTCAATTCTGTTTATTGGAGCATCGTTTCCCTATAGGACGACCCGATGGTGCGTTAATCTAATATAAAATGCACGCGTTAATAATGCAGGATTATTCGATCATATGCGTAAGCCGTAGATCACCCAGTCATAAAACGTCAAACCAATTGCATAAGCACAAGTTTAGTTGGGCAGCAGTAATGTATACGACTTGGAGGGAGGTCAGAGAATAAAGGTATAGTGGGAGACATTCTTATCACGTTCCTTTTACTTATTACTCACGCTCGACTAGTGTGTCACGACAACTAAACCATAAAGATATTAACATATTGACCTCACGTATTGATAACGTAGATTTCGTGTGTTCCTGTCTCCTCTCACTGGTTTGGTCTTTTGCTAGACCGGTTTCGGCTGCTCGCCATCTGCAGTAGCGGTGTTAGTGCTTCAGTTATGCTTCAGTAGTGTTGTACTTTGGCACTTTGGATGTTATTTGGGTATCCTCAGTGCGCTGTCACTGTCACATGTACTACGGTGGTTGTGTGTTTGTCGTGTGTGTGTGTGTGTGTGTGTGTGTGTGTGTGTATGTATGTATATATATATATATATATATATATATATATATGAGTCTTAATATTGTGTTTTTGAGGGATGTTGTTTAATTTAACATCACAAGCATAACGTAATTTTAAGATTAAGTATGGTAATTAATAATTATAAAATGACAGTATATGTGTAGCGCAGTACATACCATGCACAGTACATAATTACGCTTTATGCGTGTGTGTTATTTAATTATCTAGTAAGAAAACGTGACGACGGAAAAGAAACACTAGTTCTATGTTTTGCAGGTTTGACGCTAGAATAATGTTGTTTTAACGTATCGGCTTTGTCGAGACCTTTCACTTTTGAAGTGTAAAGAGCATTGTTACACTTTGAAAATTAAGCTGCCAAGACCAAGCTATTCTAACACTTCATCAGGGTAAACAGGGAATTAAATAATCTATCTGGCAAGTGTTTAAAATGTAAAAGCTATTACAACCAGCAGCTGCGCCCTTTCTAACGGCTATTACAGGATGATTCGCATAAACAACACCAAGTGCGTCATTATAAAATAAACGACCTCCAGTGTTATTTACCAGCCAAAGTTCCAAATCAAAGGGGTGATCGCCCTTTTCCACAGTAGGTCCTTTAGGAATTCAGATTGACGTCTTTCTGAATAATAACTATTCAAGCCTGGGTAATGATCTAAATATATTCTAAATTATTATGACATGAACAAGAACTTTGATTGAACAATGATTTTCACTGTGAAAATATTGTTCCAATCGTAAATAAAACATCACTTTTAGTACTTCATCAGTTACGCAATGATGATATTTTATATATATATATATATATATATATATATATATATATATATATGTGTGTGTGTGTGTGTGTGTATATATGAGCTTAATTTATAGTGAGCAGTGGGCAGAATAATTTTCTTGTTCAATGGTCACTTATCATAAGCCAAGGAGACAACCATAAGCTTGTAATTTTACAATTAGGGAGGGATAACAGTCAACAGATAATCAGTATGTAGAAGAAATAAAATGCAACTATATCATTTCATAGTTTTTTTATTTGGGTTTTTAAAATACGAACAATTTCTGATTATTTGATAACAAATATGATTATTGTTTAATTTTAAGTGGGTATTATTGTACATTCCATTTATGAATGATATTAATTCAACAGAATAAGTTTTAATTTGTTGCCAGATCCAGATTAAGGATAACTTTTTATTAATGGACATAAGGTCTGGAATCGTAAAATTACAAACCGAAATAAATCTTTAAAAAATAATGTCTTTTACTGTAATAACATTCCATGGAATGGCAAAGTAGTAACCATTTTCAGTCCAATAAAATAAAAAAAAACTGATAATCCATTTTGAATTGGAATGAGTATGCTCGAAAGTAACGAATCAATCGGTAATAACCTATTCAAAGTTGGAGTGTTTTATAAGATGACCCATTTTTATATCTCTGAGGATGATTTCATTTCAATCGTTCCTCTCAGATTTTTAAATGAATTCTAATTCATCAGATAAAATTACAGAATGACAGGTAGGTGAAACTCGAACAACTATACGCTAGTAATTGAAAGAAATTGTTACCTAATATCAACTTTATTAATTGGGAAAACCTGTTTTAGTGATTTA
This sequence comes from Lethocerus indicus, assembly GCA_019843655.1. Taxonomy (NCBI): domain Eukaryota; kingdom Metazoa; phylum Arthropoda; class Insecta; order Hemiptera; family Belostomatidae; genus Lethocerus; species Lethocerus indicus. The sequence continues at coordinate 10,033,299 of JACDQD010000002.1, read as the reverse complement.
TGGATTTTTGGGCACCGCTATTCTCTTGTGACCTTAATCAAAATCAATGAAAGACCAAACCAGATAAGAGGGGACGGGGGACACAAATTAACTTTATTACTTCACGTACTGCCTTCCCAATATTTTGTATAATTAATGAAAGAGACAGCTAGAGAATCAAATTATTTCTTTGTTGTATAGAGCGGCCATGATAGTTGATGAATATTGATGTTGACTATTGGCTATTTTTTAGTTTTCAGGTTTTCAATTTGAGAATGATATATTTGAAACTGGAACTGTTAAACTACGTCAGTAATATATTTATCTCGTGAAACTCTCAGATGTTACCTAAGCATGTAGAGGATCTCGCCGTCTGGGGTAATCCTGATAAGGACGTTGGGCACTGTGACAAATTGGAACTCTGCGTGTTTGGCGTTCGGGAAATACACTTCGGGTTTCCATATTGCTTTGACCAGGTTGGGATCGTTGAGGTCGAGCACCTCCGTGATGTCGGCATGCTTCAGCCGGTGGTCGTGCCACTTCTGCCTCAGGTACAGGTCCACCTCGTAATCCTGGAACATCACGAAATTCGCTCTCACAAATATTCATCGTTAGCGGGAATTCGGATCAAGTCGAGATAGGGAAAAAATATATCATAAAAATCGCAGTATATTTTCAATTAATAATCTTTGAAGATTATATGAACTATTGAAAGTCGACAGACCACACGAATAATTTGAACAGTCGCATATTCTCAGCTCAATCATTATTAGTTCCTCGGAAGCTTGCTTCTTGATATGTGAAATTTTTTATTGCGAATTCTTGATGTGTGAGTTGTGAAATTTATTGTCGATGTTCATATATTCAACATTTGTTTTGAATCTTCTTCATGTATTCGCAAAATGTCAAATAGGACATGACTGCTCAACCATACACATTAAGTAAACTCATTAAGTATACTCAATAAACCTGAGTAAACTGTGTCTTCCTCCAACGTATAGAAACAAATCGACGTTACAAATTCCTACTAAAATTCCTCAAAAATATAACACACTCTCACTTACGACCAAATTATTAATTTACAACTGTATTTTAAAACCTAACTGGGCGTACAGACAAGAGCTGCGGGGGTCCACCAAACCTTCTAACTCCTACAAATATCAATCATTACAATCTATCATCCATCCGTCGTATAATTGTTACAGCACTTTTTCTGTTAATTTAAAATGCAGTAGTTACTTTCCACAATATAATATTGTTAATATAAATCTTATTGTTATAGAATTCTGTTACAGTATATTATTCAATATCGAAACATACGAAATCCTTTGAACAATAATAATATAAATAGTTTAATTTGAATGAAGCCAATATCAATTCCACTGTAATATATATATATATATATATATATATATATATATATATATATATATATATATATGAATTTGGTATATATTAATTTTCAATTTCATCTAGCAACAAATTGTTAAAGCAAATTAAAATCTGGCAATGCAATCTGTAACTGGATAAACAATTCCAAAACCATTGGCCTTTGATGCCAATATCCAGCTAACATTAACTTTAAACACATTCATTTCCACCATTTAGCCAAATGCCGCCCTTCTCTGCTGTCTAATTTTAGTCAAAGATGCAAATAAGTGTTCATCATGACAAACATTGACCTTGTATAAAATAGTATTTTCAAATGCTACACGTTTCATAGCGGAGGACATTTTATAAACACCGACTTATGAAGTGTTCGTTGGAAACAAACCTACCAGAAACAACTTCTAATTAATTTAGATTCAATGGAATAGATTACGTAAGACCTTGTAAGAAAGTACTGTCATATAATAAAATATAACAGACCTCTCCAGCGGAGATCATCAGATAAATAATTAGTCAAATCAATCAATGCGAAATATGTTAATTGCAAATCGAAATTCATAGACTCCGCTATATTCATTAGTATTCACATGTTACTTATCATTCTTGCGCGTGGGGTTACCACTTCGATTTAGAGGTTGGACACATTCATCGAGTTGGAACACGTAGTGGTGTCGTAAGAAATTCGTGTAATGTATTGAGTGCTTTCAGGCCTACTGTAAGGCTTACGACTAAAAAGTGGTAATTGTTATTCCGCCAGGGAATTTCACTTGGGGCTCACCCTCCGGGTGTGAACCGACTAATTCAGGGGATGTCGCCTTATCGATCGGCAATTGAAGCCGTTGGTGTAACGGCCGGTGTGGCCGTCAGAGGCCACAGTCAGAGCGGAGGAAACAGCATTCAATACACTTAGCTGGAGAGAGCTCATACCCTCCTCGGAACTATCCGAATTGAAATATCGATGTCCTGTCCGGGACAGTTAAAACAGCGGACCTATTTCTAGGTGTCATTGTGCCGGGCCCGTAGCCCCGGTGGGTATAATTCATTTGACGTCTCCGTCTGATCACCACCAGGCGGCCCACAATGATTAGTTAGGCCGACGACAAAGCCTCAATTGTTCCGTCAGTTGAACGCAGCCTCACTAATTGTGTTATTGATAAATTGTCCTCGCCTATTTAAGGAGCGAAGGCTGTAATAATTTTTTGATTCACTCCTGAGGACCTCAAGGATTTACAATCACTATCTAATAACAATGAAAACATGATACCCAATACGGCAATTATCCCGACTATGTCCCTCGCTAATCACACCACCGTACACCGTACACGTACACCGTAGAATCAATCAGAAGCGTCGAAAGAAGAAATATTATTAATGCACGTGTTAGGATAATTTCCTTGTTGAAGGATGCATGTACCTTAATCGACCTGTAAATTGCCACGACAATATATGCATTTAGTCAGACGCCGTTACATAAAATGTACATGATTCTACGTATCTCGACAGGGCCAACTCGAGTACTGAAATGAAATAACATAAGGCGCGACAGAGCATTTCGGATTCTTTTAGTGGTTGTTTTCCTCGTACGGTCCCTGAGATCAACCCCCAAACTAACGCCTGGAGGCCTAAGGGGAGGCAATGTGAGTTGCCTTCTAGTCGATATGAGGAAGGAGTGGAAACGCCGTTTCACCTTGGCCGCCTCCTGATTCTGTGAACCGGAATATTTCGATAAAAAAACACCTCCTCAAATTCGTTCCTTTCTATGAGAAGCGAAGCGGACTTACGCCTAAAGCAAACGACTTTGCGCCTTACACTCTAACTCTCTAGGACTACACCTAACGAAGAAAAAGCCAGCTCCTGCTCATCGAGGGATATGCCAATATTTACAGTTACACCGTACTTACTATCTACTTTAATCAGGAAATCTCTAGAATTGCTTCCCCTTTTCTACTCTGTTTATGGAATCAAATTTTAAATCATTTGAGAATAGAAAGAAACAATGAAAAAAATTACCTTTACTCCTAAGGGCCAAACCTGTTCAGTGAAAATCGATAGACAATTTATATTATATTATTCACACGAACGCATATTATTAACAATAATCTATACACAAGACTCAAAACCTCTAAACTTCGGTAATGCAGAAAATGGGAATTTGATTCTTCAATGTTATAAATAAAATATATATATATATATATATATATATATATATATATATATATATATATATTACATAATATGGCACGATTTACTTTACAACAGTCACTAATTCATTGAAGAGCTTTACCAACACTTGGCACGATTGAATTTGAAAATTGGAAATTAGTATACAAAAATGTGTCAAATACTATTGAATTGTTCATTCAACGTGATAGCTGTGACAAAATAAAATCGAGGTTAGTGTTTATGTCACGATTAGTGTTCTATTTTTCGGGATAAAGTCAGATCGTGACGAAAAAATGAACGTTTATGCCCGAATGTCGGGTAGTGTCGATAAGAACGCCCGATTGGTCTAATTGACGATTAAAATAACCCGCCATTAACTACATGGCTTCTACAAATTGTTTTTCCATAGACCATGGACCCCCTGGCCGATAAATGGCCCCGATCACCAGGACTCGAATTCGGGCTATGATTAACCTTACCCGTCGATTGGTGGAATCGAACGAGTGGAAATAACGGACTCCCCCATCCAACAAACCTACAAAGCATTTGTCGTCATTACACGGTCAGGTATAAAAGCCTTCAATAACTCAACCAATCGAACGCCTAAACATGAAAACACGCCCAGACGGGCTGTTTGCATGCTGGAAGATACTGGGGTAAATATCCCGCGTCACCCATCAAATTTCAACAGACCTCCTACCGCCGTATTTTAACTTTTATAATTAACAAAGAAGCTTCAATCTAAATAAATTCCAATGGAAAATAAACATAGGGATCCAGTCATTTAAAAGGCACATTGAATAGACTCCATTCTATTCATCTAGAAATCCCTTCAGCTCTTATTTATATTAGTGAAGTACTCCAAATAAAAGACATTTCCAATTTCTGTGTTATTAATAAGCGACTCGAACTGTGGAGTTCGGCCAAACCGACAAATATCCACAAAATCCAAACCTTACAGTCAAAAATATTAAGGACAATAACAGACGCATCCTATTATGTCTCCAACGTTACCCTACACACAGATCTTAAAGTCCCGTTTGTCCGTGACCTCGCCATACAACGATACAGCAATTTCCACTCACGACTCAACCACCACCCTAATCCACTAGTCCAAATCCTACTATCTCCCGACATCTCAAACGTTCCTTACAGACGCCTGAAAAGGAAGTGGCCACGTGACCTAAATGTTTAAATAAATAAAATTAAAAAAAATAAATAAATAAATGAAATTTAAAAAAAAACAAAATAAAAAAGTAATAGAAAAAAGGGGGGAACCAGTGGGTTTCTCCTCTAATTGTTGCCTATTGTAGCTAGTGCCTATATCAATGTTGCTTGTTGTATGATTTTGCAGTTGTAACAATAAAAGAGTGAAAACAAAAAAAAAGTAATAGGCAACTCCAAAGGCCCTCATTGCGGTAAGAACGCATTAACTTGAATTATAATCGTCTGTTCATAGATTCACCATATTCACCCCGATAATACCACTGAATAACTTTCCCAAACTAATTTGAGACACTTTGCGTGAACCACATTTCTGTTAGGCGCATGTAAGTGAATATGAAATGAAGTTTATTAAAATAATTCATCAGATCTTCAAGTGTTCAATTTTGGAAATATTCAAACCCGTACGGCCATGTTTCCCCCGTCCTTTAAAATTCCCTGCAACTTGAAACTCAGTACCCATTTTTCGCCATTAGTCAATCTTGTCAGCTCCGTCATCTTCAGATTAATGGCTCCCCCCTCAGACCGCATTCACTACACTTCCGAATCCAGACCCTTGGCCATGACCATGTAGAACGAATTAAAATAAAACACGGTTCCTTTATACGTTGTAAACATGTTGATAAATTAATAACGACTATCACCAATATGAACCTCAAATTTAAGAATAATCCTACATAAATTTATTAAGGAAACAAGTAATGGATTAGTAATACCTGTTTTGAACAATAGACTTATAAGCCCAAACAAATATGATTAGCAGTGTTCATTTATTTTTGCGCCAATAATATTTTAAATTTTAATATGATTATCTTGTTAATAAGGTACCGGAATTCAAGACTATGGTCTGATTTAAAACAAATATATTAGACATATCGTGAGTCTACAATTAATTCACAAATAATGAAATTAATTTTGACCGCAATTTTAATAACCTAACATAGCAAATTGAAGTAAATTAAGGAATGGAAATATTATCTTAATTTATCACAAATAACGTTTTGAACATTGCTAAAATGTTGGTACTAGAGAATACAATAAGTACCATTATATATTTCAAAACAAGTACTGTAATGAACGTAAATTATTGTACGTGCTATACAAAATTTGACATCCTACGTTAATAAAGTGTTATATAAATGATAGAATTGTACCAATAAGGAACGAATAACCATGTTAATCAAACCGACAAAATTAACCAGTGCATTGAATGATGTAACCCAATGAAACCGTATTACATAAGTGGACTTGGAATGATTGTTTCAGGCATCGGGTTTCTGGTTCAAACATTTGCACAGAAGTTCAGCGACACAACATGGCATACCGGCGTACACTATATACTCGTTAATAAAATACTGCATTTACGTCAAAATATGTCTGGGCTATACTACTTTCCAATGGAACTACCAAAAATGGTACTGACGAATCGGGATACTTAATATTATAATAAGTCTCTATTATGTTTGGGCTCAGTTTTAATGAGCGAGCTACAGTATTTAATTGATTCAGTCAATGGAATTCGATTGGATGTTTGGGAGGCGTAGTTCGTAACTGTCGTAAGGTCAGAGGAAAAGTTTTTCACGGTCGGCCGGGGGCCATAAATAATCGGTTTCGGTTCATTTGATCAATTTTCCTTTGCTTAACAATAATTTTTCCGTCGGGTGGGGGAAAAATCTGATCGCTATTCACCGCAGAAAATGTTTCGATCTTGTGTATGAAAAAAATTTATAACTTACTCCATTCAACATTCGAATTTCAGCAATATTGGTTGGCTTACTATGATTACAAAAGTACCATGAGCGGTACCATTATCCAATGATTATGAAATGTTTAGTAATGAAGAAAGTTATGAAAACGTGTTGGATTCAAATGATATATTTCACTTCCATATCTACTGCACAAAAATTGCCGGCATGCGTGTAATTATATCATTCAAAACATTCTCTTAATTCTTTTACAGATTCCGTCCGTAGTCTGCTGGAATTGGCTATAGCGTAAGAAACAGGGGATAGAGTTGGTCCGTTCGAATAATTGGATGCTGTGAAAACCATCCCACGGAGTGAAAAGCCTACTACTACTACTTGACCTTCGTCCCTCTCCACCGCAACTATCACTGAAAAAAATTCACAGAAATTACTATCCTCTACTTGCCCATGGAGCCCGCTAATAACCCCTTTCTCTTATAAAAACAGTTATATATATATATATATATATATATATATATATATATATATAAATATACGACTAACCTGTTTTTGTTTAGGATTAACTTAAATTAAAAACTTTTTCCTATCCCCAAATTCCATTTTCTTCTTCTTCTTCTTTGGAAATAAGAACCATTATGGAAGGGTTAAATGTCTGGTAATTAAATGCATTTCAAACATGAACTATACAGTGATATTTCAGAAAGGACGCTCCAGTTACTAAAATGCAGGTGCCTCAATAATTCACCAACGGAATGCTACCGACGATAGTAAGCCCTGGAATAGGCCAATCAAACATCGATTGGAGACAATGTAGAAATGTTTATTTTGATAATTGATGCATTAATAATATCAATGGGAAATATAATCCCTAAACGCGTTAGATGAATATTCTATTCAGGAACGAGTTATGATCGATGCTATCATTCAATATGACAGATTCAATGGTGCGTCTAGTGAAGCAACTATTTTTCGATAACCCTCTAAATGGAGTTTTTCATTCATAATAAATCGCAGGACAAATACAGAAATAAATGAAGCAGTTTTAGATCCGTTAATTCTATATCGGGGCGCATTGTTTGACGGGTACACAGAAGCCTCTAAAAAATTTGGGGAACGGAAGGAGGGTTTGAGAGGCGGGTTTTTAGTAATATTTTCGGCCGGTAAAAGATTGACTGGCTGGTAATACACCGGGCCTAGGGCCGGAAACAAAGTTAACCCTCGGCTACATTCCATAATGGACTCCCAGCTGGGTGTCTGTCCCTCGTCATCTAATGGAACCGCTCTTGCTTTAGCCATTCACCTGTTAGCCGTCCTGTCACCAACACAACTCGATGCCGTGAAAACAATGTTACCCTTCAGTTCAGTTCCCGGGCTATGCTACGCGGTCGAAATGTATCAATGTTACCGTTAATTTTATTGTAACTTTCGTGATTATGACCGTTTTAACATTAATGTTTAAAAAAGGCGGTGATTCATCCTTCGTTCTCATAAATTCAGGCATGGAAAAAAGAAGGAAATTTCACAATATATTTAAAACATAGTTTTTTTTTCATTTTAACCGTTTCACTGTGTATTGTGTGATTACGACTAAATCAAAGATTTTAATGATCTATCAACTCCCGGGGAGGTGAGATTAAAGGGGTAGTTTTTGATCATATTTTAGGTACTCCCGAGAGAGAGAGAGGAAAAGGCATTAAAAAAAATACTTCCCGAAACCAGGATGGTAATGACGGCGCCAACAAGCGTAAACTTTTATAACTCATTCCACTGGCCCTTGACTCCTTTGCACGACGTTATGCGCGGATACAAATCGTAAAATCTTCATAACGGAACTCGGACGACAGTGCCACGAGCCGTCGCCCCCCGAAGCATTTTTGCGTCTGCTATTCTATAATATCTTTCCAACAGTATGGTGTTATGTATTTATATTTTAAAACCGCATCAACGTCTTTAATTAATAAATTTACACAAGTAACCTTTCTGCATAATATTCGAGAGATTAGTAAATTAGGAGCCTGGCTCTGGATATCATGAAGAGTGAACCTCTGTTCAACAGTGAATCATATAGGACGGGTGATCATATACATATGAGCAAGGTATAGATATCAAAATTATACTCTATTACGTAGTGCAAGGAGGATAGACACTTCCGCTTGGATACAGTTAAGTGAGAAAGGATTGTTTTTCTTAGTTATTTTTTAGTTCATATTCTCTTCTGGGTGGATTGTGTGAAAGTTTTGCTCTCAATACTATCTGGCGACTGGTTCATTGATCTAAACTTCTACCCTAATACTGTAGGTTTGTGATGTTTCTGTCTCCTCTCACTGGTTTGGTCTTTTGCTAGACCGGTTTCGGCTGCTCGCCATGGTGAGCCGGTCTAAACACCGGTATAAACCGGTCTAGCAAAAGACCAAACCAGCGAGAGGAGACAGAAACATCACGAACCTACAGTATTCCAACCCCTCGCAGACCACAAAACAGGTATATTAAATTCTACCCTAATACTTTTCCTCTCATCGCGGGGTAATTCATACCGTTAGTCTCTCCACAGAAATCCCTCCCAACTAAGCAAGCGGTCTAAGAATAAATGCCAGACAGAAAACAATTAAAAAATACGATTTTTTCCAATCATGTTGTTATCACCAATTAGAACGATCGCGATAGCAGTAGAGAGGAGAAATAACTTACTTAAAAACATATTGCGGTTGTTTAAAATGCTTTTGACCTATTGGGTCACATTGGTGGGGACTGAAATGGCGGAAACACCCGATAGTGACCGCTAATGCAATCTCCCCCCGGTTCTGTTATAAGTCTATTGAGAGCAAGCGATTTCCCCAAGGAGATGGCCGCTAATTCCGGTCAATGAGGAAGGATCATTGCTCTAATGGAACACGCGCCGCTCCAATTCACACACTCACGCTATCGGCAGACGAATTTCACCAATTAAAGGATAGATTGACAATTCGGGGTCAATCGCGGATTCTCAGATTTGGAGGTGCGGCCTTTATGCGGAATAGAATCATCTGGCCACCACTTGCAACGCAGTGGTGATAACAGAACCGATACTTAATACTTATAATTTAAACGTATATTCCGAAGTCACCGGTAATATAGTTCCGACATGGAGTATTAACACGCGGCGTAATTAAACCGGTCCAATAGTATAATTTCATACAACTATTATACGTGTATCAGCAAACATGGACTATTCAATAATAATGATGTGTAACTAGTTTAGAATACCTGTTTTGCGGTCTGCGAGGGAGCGCTAGTTATCGGTGCAAGTGCACCCAACGAACTTAAGTTAAGTACATTTCCGCACCACACTCAGCAGGGCGCTAGTTTTACAAAAATAGTTTGTTGAGTACACTTGCACCGATAAACTAGCGCCCCCCGTATTATTATAATTTTTTTCTCGGTATTTATTTTCTTATAAATGATTTGAATTTTCGTAAATAATTTAAATTTAACATTACAAACATAAAGTTTTGTAGAAATAATTACCTTTAGTACTGCTTACCTAAACTTAGCCAAGGATTTACAGTATACTTCCCATCGATTTTTACTCGATAAGCCAAGTGTTGAATAAAAAATATACTGTTGGGTTTCTTATATTTGAATACTTTCACACCATACCATAAACTGAAGATCCGAAGCTATCATGGTTTGCTTTCGCATACCATTTAAATTTACCTGTGATCCAAATTTATTATTACAGAACAAATATTAACAGGTATCGTGAGCATGCAGTAAATAATTGTTGCACGGCGCTAATGCAAACCCGCATAAATCGGTGTGTTGCGGGTCTATCGTGATGCGCCGTAAGGATTTGTGTAATTTGTATAAGGATAAATGTTGGATCAACAGGAAAACTTTTATGATCGTAAATGCACAATACCAGATAGGTTTCCTGTCATATACTTGGAAGTTAGAACCTAATAGTTGTGACCAGTTGTGTGATATTTGACCGATTATCCGACAAAGACTTCAGCCGATTAACAAAATCCCTCCAACAAAAAACACAATAACAAGACATATATATATATATATATATATATATATATATATATATATATATATATGTCAATATTGTCAAACAGACAACCACCACAGTACAAGTGACAGTGACCATGCAGTGAGGATGCCCAAAAAACATCCAAAGTGACTAACACCGCTACTGAAGATGGTGAGTAGCCGAAACCGGTCTAGCAACAGATCAAACAAGCGAGAGGAGACAGAAACACACGAAATCTACGGTAATGACTTGTAAGGGTAATTCCTTTAATATTCTCAAGAAATGATGACTGGGCATTAAACCTACTAATGGTATATAATTATTTTCTGCCGATATTTTAATATTTTAGTATGGGGTTCGTGGTAGGTCTGAATATATATTTTTGTGGTGAATGAATACAAACGTGTCCCGTTCAAATTATGTTTTCGTTAGACAATATTCCCGAGTATCCCGATTGAATTTATATTTCGAAATTATTCTTAAAATTCATGACAGGTAGAAGGAGTTATTCAAGCCAGCTGTGTAATAATATCCAAGTCGACCGTGGAATTGGGAATGTAACCGCATTTAACGATGCTGCTTTCCGCCCAAGAATTCGTTGTTCTTTGGCTTAAATTCAGTTTCGGGGGCACGTACGCGTTAAAATATAGTTCACGAGTTTGTTATGTGTTCAGACGTTCCCTTCTTCAATGGTAATACAAAACGAAAATTTCATTCATTTTTTGAATAAAAGAAATAAGAAAAATGAACTAATGATTTTCTTCTAATAATACCTACTTATCTCGCAAAAACCTAACCTCCCAAATGTAGCAAGAATAATAATATAACATCAGCATAAGCCCTCTGTTTACTTTTTCTAGAAAAAAGATACAAAGGAATAAAATTAAGGTAAATCAAATAATTAATACGAGCTCATAACTGGCCAGTTGCCTCATTCCGTTACATAAATAACGGTCGAAAATAGTACATAGAATACAATAAATAAAAAATAGATGATTAACCCTCTCGCGGCGAACAGCTGAGCTATAGATGCTCACTCTCAGCGAACAGCACCTTTAGGCGCTCAGCTATAAGATACAACATACAAGATAGAAATAATTTGTATTTCTTTAAATAAGGTATTACATAGACAGAACGATATACAAATGGTGATTCATACATGCATTCCGGCCTATTGGCCTTACTACATATATATACTTAAATATTATATTACATTAAACATGGATTTTTGACAATGTTGTTGTGATAATCGGGAATTTTTATAATAAAAACCCGAGAACTTAAGCTACACTCAATAAATTCACTCGCACAGACACACACATTCACTCAGGCACTTTGCACTGCGGTCACATTTTTCTTTATAGTAATTTAAAAAATGTCTTACTGGTTAACAATGTCGGAAACGATCGTTTTAACCGTCTTGAGGCCCCCTTTCTTTCTCTGAGGGAGCTCCGAGGGATGAATTCCCCCGAGAGGAGGCGGCGTGTAGCTTCTGGAGAACCCGTAGGGCACCGCCCAACATTCGTCCCCGGCCCAACACATTATCTCCGCTCGAGCGTTCCACGGCCCGGCATGAATCAAGCGATAAACTGAATCGAACAGGATGAGACCTCCATCTTCCAGTCATACCACTTACAGGACCTACGGACGCCGACGGAGCCCCGACGAAATTCTTTGTATTTCAAAGTGTTTTGAAATTCGTCTCCTTAAGTATTAGCGCGTACATAAAATATTTATAAACGAAGGATGGCGTGCACGACAGTTGGAAGCGTATTTTCCATCAATTTTATCTCGAAGTTTGCGAAATATGAAAAGAAGAGATTGTTAATTTGTTCGGTCCAATATACTCGCCTCGGTATATTTCCATACTACTAGTACTAAAAAAATATCGACGGAAATAAAAGATAAGGAAACCTTCGATGTTAATAAAAAATTTATTGTGTAACGGTAATGCATATTAATTCTTACAGATACCATCAATAATTATTTAGTTAAGAGGACAGATTATATCACCAATGGATGGAATAGAATTTTGATTGAACATTAGTAATGCACATTGTGCGTCATGAAGAGGTAGATCAGAAGAGGTAGAGACGTGGATGTTACTCCCTTCTAGGGGAGGGAATACAGTAATATTTTGTTGACATTTTTATGTGTAACTACTATTATCTATTGTTTAGTTCGTATTTTTATACATATGAAGCATGTCAAGTTTGTGTCTATAGAAAAGTCGAATGCTTAACTTTTGCAGACGAACAGTACTCTTAATGGAATGTCGTCTAGACAAAAGAATAAATATACATTATATTGCTAGTTGGTCCCGTTGTTCAAATTGCGCTCATAATTTCTGAGAAACTATTTTCAATTTAAATATCAATTATGAAATTCTAGATGCTCAGCACTCCGTGAACCATTCCATGACGTCATTGTGAGTAAGAAGTCATTGAATGAATGAAATGAATGGGCACAACAAATAAATTAGCAACATAATGAACGAAGCGTAAGTTAAAAAAATAATCATTTTCCGGGTTGCAAAAACTACATTCCGTCGGATATTCTAGCGTGTTTAATTTCGAAAAGGAGCTAGAAAGTGAAGCAGAGGGAGGAAATAAAGTGGAGAGGGGAGTTTAAATAAAACAGAAGGCTCGAGTCCTTTCAGTACTGCACCCGTCAGAAGAAGCAAAGTGTACACGAAATATAAGGAAACAATAAGGACCACAGAAACTATTCTACTCGAATAAGTATGATACTATTAGAATCTCGTTCATAATTCGTTTTTTCCTACGTTTATTACTTTCCTTTAGTTATTAAATTAATAATGGCAACTTTGTCAATAACGGTATCTTTCAAGTATTTGGTGGCACTTTTTGCTACAGGTGACAATAAAAATATAATTTTACAATTTATAAATTGCAGTACATTAATTCAACATTATTTCCTCAAATTTACTATTGAACGAATCTTTAAGTATTCGTCATGAATTCTCCTAGGCCAGGTAAGTAATAAGTGGCTTACGGTATGATTTATACCGTCGTAATGTGGGGGCCGAAATACATCTCCATTTAGCTCCCCTTTAATGACCGCAATTCCCAACAGTAATTAGAGTTTAATGTATTAGAACAACGCCTGACCTACCAGCTAATTTAGAATTGTACTAATATTAACACAGTCCAGTTGTTCATCTGGTATGTTCAGTTTCACTTTGGTAATTTGTATCAATGTTATGTGTTCTCGGTCTTCCTCAGTAAATATCATCAGGTAATTAATAAAATGTAAGACACGGATAATAACGCAGCTAATAAATCCGATTAGTTTTTTCGGGATGGTAATATTGTGCGTATGTAATAAATAATGTAAGATAAGATTCTTGTGTCCTTCGTCCTCATTTGGTCATAGACAGGTTTGGGCATTAGTTTTACCGAACCCAAATATACTTGGGAACAGAAATGATGATTATTGAGAGTGTAATATGGCCAAAGGAGAAATCGTGAGGATGTAGAGCAGTCCAAAAAGAGTATATAATTTAGTAGAGGTTGAGAGAGTAATGTTTATGTTTAGAGCGTTAGTGGCTGAGTGGAGTAACGTTTATGGTTACCTACCATCCGTTGATGGGGGCGGGATAGGACCACCGAGCGCCGGCTCAGGCAATCTATTCTCCCGGTTTCTCGTGGTGAGATCTGACCTCATGTCATTTGCGTTACTGAATTATATCTATATATATATATATATATATATATATATATATATATATATATATATATATAAAGTTCATATCTTCCTCGCTAAAAATAAGTTATAATTGACAAACACTTGCAACACCGGACTTTTGCATTATAACTCCGAACCTGGCGAATCGGGCTTAAATGTAGACTGAGGGTTGTGAATCTCTAGTCAGGCTATTGAGTCCGCCTTTCTCTTATCGGGGCTCTCCTCGTAAAGCCCTCCCGGCAGGCCGTAAACCGGGTTCTGTCTGGCTCAAAACATGCGAGAAGCCGTGGGCGGAACTTAATTAGCCGCCATAAAAAATTAAACGGGAGTTCAGCCCGGGGGGTGGTAACATAAACGGCGTTTGGCCGTGATCTGGGACCGGCGGCTCGGTAATTCACCGCCCGTATTGAGCATTACCGCGGCCGGCGCCCGTGAAAACGAGACAGGAGTAGTTTCACGGACCTAATGGTTTGAGGAGAAAATTATTTACCGAGTTTTTATGTATTAAAGTACGATAGCGACCCGTTTAGGAACTATCATTTCGGTATTCCTGGGCCGTTCGCGAGAATTTATGACTGTCGGCGGAATGTGATTCTGCTTCGAATATAAAATTGTTCCCCTCTTTGAACGCAACAATTAAAATTGATACGGGCTTTCTGGAACACTCGTGTAACCAAATCGATCCTTCTTATTTACTTAATTTTGGCTAAAACCAATAGCGCAATATACATGTGACCAGGATGAATAATTACTGTTTAACTCCAATTCATTCCGTTTTGTCGTGTCGACTCGTGTCGATGAAAATCAATAGTGGCATCATCCTGAGGGCAATCGTTTGAGGGTTTTAGTAACTAGAGTATTCGTCTTCGTGTAAATATGGGTTGAATGGAAGAGATGGTCCAAACATTATTGTTACTCGATAAATTATTCCGCCTCTAAAATTAATCGACCCATTTGTGTCAGCATTACGTTTCAGCTAGAGTGAAACTGTAATTATAATAATTTCGTTCATGAGTTGTCAAGGATACGTGCATCCAAACACATACAATTCTTTATGAAGTGAAATCGTATAAAAGTGAGAAGAGCGGTCGATATGAAACAGGTCATTCAGCCTAATCATTCTCTTTGATCTGCCTGCACGCAACTTTCCTCGTATCGGTAGACTATGATAACTTCTATGGCTGCCAAAAGCTTCATATATTGTTGAACAGTATGCTAAATGGCATTATAATTCCCTCTGTAAATATTCCGATTGACGCGCCAAACACGGTGACAGAAAATCTGACTGTACACTATGCCAGCGTTATAAGTAATTCAACCGTAGTCATATTTGTGACAACTTTACTAATCTGCCCTTGTATCACATGAAAATACATAAATAAATGTTAAATGTTAATACATTTTAATATACGGTTTATAATTTGTACACAGGATTTTCTATGGAAAATACGGACATTTTTTAGTACTCTGTTAAAATAATTTACTTTTCTCTAATAAATTTCGTATATTTAAAAAATATTTTCCTTGTTTGGAAATTTTTTCCATACAATAAATAACCATGTAGCTTCGAAAATGTTCTCAGTTTAAAAATAATTCTTGCCACTTTTTTTGGGCAAATATAAATAAAATGAATAATTAAATTTTGCGGGCATACAGCGTAGGAATAATACGCTCTATAATCTACATCAAATAAGTATATAAAAAATATTTTTATCACGTAGAGAATTTCACGCTAATTGAAAATAGAACTAAATAGAAAATAGAGATTGGCGAAACTCCCCCACCCACCCATTGCTCACCACCCTTCCCAAAAGGGAGTTCTGAATGTTAGTAAACTTCCAGAACGACTTCAGTGAGCCAGTGGTCAGCAAAGTTTCGGTGCACTGACAAGTATTGAACTGTTGGGAAACCACGTCCCTCCAGCTTATCAAGGACGGTGCAGACTACATACAATAGATTTACAAAGTCTCTCAGCTAACAAAAAAACTTTTAAGGAGTACCACTTTAAAATATTGAGATGAAATTTTATTTAAACTATTTACATAAACAGTAATTATTAGAATAATTGTTTAATAGTTAACTTAATTAATTACGGCAATCATAGTACCAGTTTTTGGAATATTAATTAATTGAATAACTCTAGTTTCTTTCCAATTGCAGTTGATGAGTTAATATTACAATTGGTGGCCCACAATACGCTACAGGCGTATAGAATAAAGTATTGATTATGTATAATATGTTTTTTCTTGAACTTTCCTCCTCCAAGCACGATGGAGTGGCTTGTGCGGATTACGTGTTTGCTGTGTCTATAAAAAAGGCGGGGATAACTGGAGCATGAGCAGCAGACACATGCACGCGCATGTTACCGTACAAGGGTTTAATTTCCGTCCCGTTAAAGGGAAACAGAGCTGGCGTATCCCTATGGTCGTCGAATCGGAAGGATTGATAGGCTAAGAGGGGTGGGGGATGGTGGATGGGGGTTACGTGGTCGGACTCCAGATTTCTCAATATGAGCGGATTGGGTTGTGCCCAGTGGCGGCCACCTCCGCGGTCAGTAAATCCAATCTTTTCGAGTTCATTGAGAGCGACCACCGTGATGACCCCTATACTATATACCTCGCAGTCTCTATATCCGCTTTCTCCGCCGATCATATCCGTCGCATCGGTTTTGAGACGTACGCCAACGCGGACGTCCAATTCTCTCGGACGGCGTGCCCCCCAATCGGCGGCGTTATTTCATACATCTGAAAGAATATAGATTTCACTCCGATGATTAGGGATGGACGTCGGCACAGATTATTGGAAACGCCGATGAAATCCAGTAGTCAACTTTTCGTTATCCGTCTTTTCCAATTTCCGATGCGCTCAACTGCGGTAATCTTGTATGGCTGGTCACACAAACTCGTGAGATATTCGTTTAAATGACGTCGTGCGGTACTGAAACTATTGAGTCAATAAATTATAGTAATTTCTTATAATTATTCTAGAACTCATTTCCTAGGATTCCTACGGTTATTTCCTATAACTATTTTCTATAAACTATTCTATGGTTATTTTCCTGGCCGAGTTTTAACTGATAAGCTTCTTTCCTTTCTTTTTTCGCGAAGCCAATTTCCTATTTGAGCCAATATCGGGTGATTTTTTTTCGACGGTATTTTTGTGTGATAGTTTCATCGGTTGGGAACTGGGATAAAATATATTGTGAAAACTTCAACTGATTGCCTAAAGACGATTTTGCGAGCGATGTATGGATCTGATTCCAGATTCGGTCATTTCATACAATTCAATAGACACTGTAGCCTGTGCCGATCAGTTTTAATACTATTCTACTGTTTTTCAATTTTCGGCAACCCCCTGGACACTCGCAGGTTAAAAGTTAGGTCATACTGCAATGGAATCTGGAACCGTCAAAACTGTTTCATTGAACAAGATTCAGCGTTAAAAACATCCTACCAGATGCGACATTTAAAACGACTTTAAACCCCCCAATCGCAAATCAAACTGGCATTCGCCATGATAATATTTTCCATGTCATGCATAAAGATTCTAATTAAAATATCCGTTGTCGGGTTTCCCAATCCGAGTTCGTCGTTTGGAAACATTGCAATGCATTCAAAGTAGTTTTTAAGTAAAATGTTTTATTCAGAAATTTGTATTGAGGTCTAAACTTATTTTTATGTCCATTTGTATTTTTGTTTTGGTTTGGTTTTAGTTATATGCTCTACAGTGTAATTGTTAGCACTTAGTATTTCTGTGTATGCCATGAACTATTTTGATTTATTTTCGCACAAATTTCGTATTTCTGCTTATAAAGTTCATTTTTATATTTTATAAAGTTGCTTATAAATTCAAATTTTGTTCTTCATGGTGAGATTAATTTTCACTTTGAAAGCCTCTGAAATTTGGTGTATCCTTAATTCTGCGTTGGAATGTTCTTAACTTAGTTTTTCAATGTTTTCTTGTCTGGTGGATCCAGTGATTTTAGTATCATCGTTTACTGTCCAACTACATTTTCTTGCAAGGTATCCTTTTAAATTAGATTTGTTTTTAAGTATCCCGTTACCAGTGATCGAAACCGTTGATTGAATCCACAGTCAAGATGTTGTGTTCGGTGTATTATTTTTCAATTTCAATTATATTACGCCATTATTTTCTCTTTCAACGGCTATATTTCAAAAATAATAATTTCTGGTTGTATTCTTAAAATTAGTCACGTCGTACATTTACGACACATTGCAATAAATTGCAATTTGTCACTTTTTATTTTAATCCTTTCTCAAAGTCACAATGTCTTGAATTTGAAGTTAGCATTATTTTGCATTTGCTGTTCTTATTGTCAACTAAAATTAAATTTAATGGAAACCAGGCAGGAACTAGGAGTACTAGAAATGCTAGGAACAAAATGAAATTTTACTAATTTTACGAAAATAAGTTACCATACAATTATTAGTGACTATGTCTTTAACCCATTCCAATATTCGTTTATGATATTTAGTATTATGTGGAATAACAGTTACTTTAGTACTAAACTTTAGTCTCCCTATTAAACACAGATTACTGAGTCCCTCTTAAGTATTTGTTAAATAGCGCTTCTGTTTCAAAGGTACAATTGAGAACAAGAGTTTGATTAAAGTTCAGATAGCCACTTACAAAACCAGTCAAGGGGTGTTAACACTTTCAACTGCGGGATTCAGGATTTAGAATCAGAATTCCACAGATTCCTGTACAGAGTTGAGTACTCTTCCAACTTACATTACACTAAAGCCCCAGGACTACCAGTGATTTTCATATTAGTAAATGGAAATCAACGTGCGAAAGTAATTTCCAGTTTTACTAGTGAAAAAAAACGTTTTCAATATTTGCATTTAATCCCAGAGATGTTTTTAACTTCGCTCACTGGCAAAACAATTCGCGCATCAGTTATTTAACATACCAAGGAAGGAACACAAATTAAATTCCTTACGTTTTATTTTAACTTAACTCCATGACTCCTATATTTCATTGTTATTCTCCATTTATTCGGAGGACAATACTTTCAATTGGAAGGGTTTGTTGTAAGAAAAATGACCCCAACACAAAGGAAATTCCTGTCGGGGCCCGGGCTTATTTGTCCTCTAGCATGTTGAAACCTCGCCGGGGGAAAAAAACTCGATTTAAGCCATTTATTCATGGCAGAGGCAGTCGGAGGTCGCCGGGTTATCAGGGAAAAACTAGAATGGAACTGAGAATAATCCCGGGAGGGGTTCCCCTCCCGGCTCAACCCTAATTGATGATGCCGCCGCGTACGCGGGCTCTGTCACTAAATTTTTACCGTATTTTACGTTGGCGTTAGCAAATATTCTTCTTTCCCTTCCTTGTGAGGTATAGGTCCAATAAATAAAACTGGGCTCGTCCAAGGGATCCCTTGTAAAAAGGGTAATCTTCCCCTCGTAAAATCGCCACTAAAGCCAGTCAATTGTAGGCATATGAGCCCTCCAGCGGAGGCTATAAAACAGGATATAGGTTGAAATATTAACATTAATGGCGTCCGCACTGATTATAATGACCTAAAAACCAGTCCACATTTCCCTTTAATTATTGAAGCGCGTACTTCAATTGTTGATTGAATTATACAATTTTCGATTAAGTATTGCCAAAAAATAAATTTCAATATAATTAAGAAGGAATTATTCGGATAATTATTGCAAATATAAAGTAGGGTTTGAAATCATCTGTATTATTATTCAATGCTTGTATATTGCGGTTTAGTATTAGTCCCCCAATCAACCTCGGCTTTCAACTCGTATAATTAACCTATAATTAACATTCGGCTCAATAGCCTTCTCATTTTATAATTAACTCCTTTGGTCTTAAGTCTGAAGTGGGCATCGAACTCACTTGTATAGTATTTTCATTTAATAATTACATTATTTAAAGGTATTTATTTATGTTTTTAGCAGTCAATTGTACCGACATGCCTATACACCTGACTCTTATAAACGAAATAGGCTATATTAACTTATGGCAAAATAGTTTATGAGTGGAAACAGAATACTGCGGAAATTATTCGAGAAAAACAAAAACCTGTTAAAATACTAATTTTTTAATTAACAAAGAAATATGAGATAAATGAGTGAGGGTAATATAATTTATTTGTCCGTATATTTTAGTTTGCTAAAAGGAATTGCGTTCTATTGAGTTAAATTTGGTGATAGTGTAAACATGATCGGGTGTTTCTTGTAGATGGAAAGTTGTCTGGAGTCAAAATAAGGTAGTACAAACGATTATTCCTTTATTGTGTATCTGCAAGGTTAAGGTTTCGTGCTTAGTTCTAGATATTTCGCGTACTTGTTCGCAAAAGATTATATTTAGTATAAAATTGTAGTAGTTTCTAGTCTAGAACGGCGTCTAGTAAAACCGCCGCAGGTAAACGCGATTGGGGAAGAAATTTCCTGGTGTTTTACAGAAGAAGTGGGTTGAGGGAACTCGATGACTAAATTAAACCCGACTTTCATTACGGGGCTCGGCCGGATCCGGCCTAATTGCCTGCTCGGCGTCACCTTCGCAAGTAGATATCGCGTGTGTCGCGTCCCACCCACCGCTCGACACTCTCAACCCTTGTTCCAAACGAGCTACCCACCACTCAAGTCTTAAGACCGCTCCACTTGAAATACGAATCGATCTATATGCCCGACCTCCTTTGGCCCGGCAAAGCGTGGAACGCTTGTCGGCCGGAACTAATATTTCATTAAGGGAGTTAATCGAATACTTAAACTGGCATAAAGCAACTCGGGTGAACATTCGAAAAGAAAAAAATTTGGAATTCAACTCCTCTCATCTATAATTAGGGAATGTGTATTCTGCCTTCCCACTGCTCATAGCATCTGCACTTATACCTTGCAATTTCCCCCAAAAACGTTCTCTTCGATGTTGTCGATTTAGTCTCATTCGAATAATTTATTTAATTGGCGTAATTATTTAATTTTATACTAGTCCCGGAGCTATTAGGATTAGGTAGCACAGAGTTTTACGTTACGGAAAGTACGAATTCTAAATTTTGTTGTTCTCGAGAATGTAGGACGTTTATCTTGTATTGTGCGGTATGGTCTTTATCGAGTGTTAAAATCTAAAAGCGACCATAGATTAGAGTAATTCCATGGGTGTTCTACATTAATACGGTGTGGGCTGGAGGGGCTGTCGTCGTCGGCTCCAGGCAGGGGCACGCTCTGAGGGTGCCCCCGTGACACTTTTATCCGAACATTTAATCTTTTAATTGGATTGAGCGTCACTTGGGATCCGAATCCCCTTTGGGAGGCCCATCCGAAATGCCTTTCACAAAATGGAGGAACAAAAAAGCCCCTCTACGGATCTGGGAATCGAAAGAGGGGGGCCGTGAATCAAATATCGTGTGATCCGATGTGGGCTGCGGGTTGGGCTCTGTTGCCGTCCCTGAAATTAATTGGAATTACAAATCAGTGGCCTCGCCCGACCTGTAATTAACGGTCGGCCTCAGGTGAGCTCCACCAAACGTCAAGCCTCCGCTTTTGTCAGCCTTCCCGCAGCTTAGTAAACTCGTTACCCGTTGAAGGATTTATACCTGCGGATTATTTTCTCGCTCTTAAAAATCGAAGAAGGACGAGAAACGAAAGAAATAACGTATATTTATTTATTTTTTATTTTTATATCAGTTATATAGTTATGTTTACAATATTTATATCCATTCGAAGCGTTTCGTACATGTCAAACGGATCTGGAAGGAACTTCCAGATTGGAGTATATCCCTCGTTATATTAAACATTCCTTGGGAACGCACGTTATGCTTGTTTAAAAAAAATTGGACTGAAAACATTGAAAAACATTGGATTGAATGTGACGCGATTCTTCCCTAAAAATAAAAAAAGGTTTGTACTTATAGCGGGCGATCATTAACGGATTAATTGGAATTACAAATGAGTGTGTAAGGAGTCGGTGTAATGGATGTAAGCCATCCCATCCCTCCGGCTGTTAGCAGTCTTATTGCCGGTATCAATCTGGTGGTTTAGCTCGACCACCTCCTCCTCCTGCTCCTCTCTCCTAAATGATTCCCTCCCCTACATCACGCTAGTTCATTCAGTCCACCCGAAACCACCACTTCAGATACACAAACGAACCGCAAAACACCCTGCGCCGTTTGTTTCAGACGTTGGACACCCATAAATGTTTTTTAAATACCTAATATAAAACTGTTTTCATTTCCCGCTCGAATTCTTTGTTGCAATTATAAATGGAGCTTTTTTTGAATACCCATTCTTGAAGTCTTTTTACAAGCAATCAAGCACACCGGCGTATTTCAATTGATAATTTTCTTCAACAAATTCCTTACTGTGTTAAATATATTAAACATTTTTCTGTGATATTTTATTCTCTTATAATTTTTGTCCCACATAAATTGATTAACCTTGATATGTATGAGATTAGGTGTTTTGAAAAGCAATGATTTTGAAACGTGTTATGAAAATGGCATGGTTACTAAGATGAGAATGCGTAGACAGAAAATATTAGCTGAAAAAATGTTCGTGATTTTAAATGAATATTATTGAGTGAAAATAAAACGATAGTTTTAATTCTTCTTTAAGTAATTCTACAAGTATTTAGAAACTTGAGTTGGGAAACAGTACATAAGATTTTCTAAGCCTTACACTCATCTCGCGGGTATGTTTTTGAATTTTAAGCCTTATATTCTCGTTGAAATACGGTGATGTGAACTGAAGGGGCAAATGAAGTTTTAGGAGGAGGTTTTGATTAACATATTAATATGATAATCAGATAGGAGTCAGGCCAACCGTAGAGGATTCAATCAGAGAGATGAGGTCCCGAGATGGAGAGCAACCTCCAATTTTCAGATAAAAGTATTTCCCTCCTAAGTGAAATTAAATTGGTTTTAGACCTTCATAATTTACAATATTTTCTGTATTAATTTCACCTTTCCGTACTTTCTCTGCTGTTGTACCCGTTTATAATGGACACCGTAATGTAATTTTATTAAAATGTACTAATGTATATATATATATATATATATATATATATATATATATATATACATATGGCAGCCTTGAACTTCTTTATTAATATAATTTTAATTGGGTGCGAAAATAAGTCGTTACTAAAATAATTAGTTCCTAAACTTAAAATCATTTTCCACTTAAATCAAAATAAAGAATACAAATCGAATGATCATCACATCTTAAGCAGAAAAGAAACCATAAAACATTAAAGTCAGTCGGTCACTAACACTTGTAAGTATAATGTATGCTGTAGGTAATAATAAAAACTAACTACATAAAAAATGAACGTTATAAACTTTTATCCCTTCAAATAATTGCAATGATGGTAGGAATGTTTGCCTCCTTACAGTTCATCGAATAGTCGATAATGAATAGACTGCTATATAATACAGAACAAATTGGTTTTCGTTTCGATGAGCGAGTCAATGCCGGGTAAAGTAAATGTCCGGCCGGGAGACGAGCAAAGAGTGTGTGAGTGTGACCTTAATAACTTTTTAATAACTTGACCTACTCTTGAAATACTGGTCGCGGTTTACTTCCCAAAGAGTATTCATATTCATCAACCGACACAAGAAAAAAACCAATTGCTATTAATTTATAGACTTTGTTCGAACATGTCTTAAAATGTTGGCAAATGTATGGTGGCACCACTCGTGTGTTTGGTCCATTGGTAGACCAATTTCCCTATAACTCCATCGTCAGTACCTAAATAAATGAGGGAAATAAATTAAAGTTTATACTTACCGGGACACTTCGTTGTTGGAGTAACTTCAACAGCGTCTTCAACAGACGCTCATATAAAATATTTTCAATTAATCTTTATTGGCAACGTACAGTTTCCACTCTTTTGACATTATATAACTCAATTATTGATTTACTATAACTATTGTAAAAAACTATGGTCGCAATTCACGAACTCAACCTGGTTTTTATTCTCTCAGAAAGAACTTCATTAAGTGTTAAGACATAATAGAACATGCAAAGAGTAATTCAACAATTTAAGACACATCCTGGAACCCTAAATATATCTCTAAGGCGATGCGAAACCAATGAAAAATTACGAATCACTATTATTATCACTAACATTTTATTCGTATTGCCTCAACCATTCATAAAAATACATAGCTCAAAAATATTATATATATTTATATGTATAATATATATTAATATGTATATAAAATATTGAGAAGAAATTATTTCTTTACTAGGTATAGGATTTTTCCACAGTGCTTTCGACATTGGGGATTTTATTTATTCCTGTATTTTATTCTAAAGATTTTTCGTAAAAAATTAAAAATTAATTCAGTCTGAATTAACTCGAAACATACTATTAGTTAATTACAGACACTATATAGTAATTAATAGTTTTAACTCACCATGGTAACTGGACTGATGGAACCAAAACTCCTTATGTACAGTTCACAGTAAACTGTAGTGGCATTGTCTGAAATTAGAAAAGCATTTGTTCAAAAATGATACATAGGACACTCAACGAACTCAAACAATTACATATTATACGTAATAATGATGAATTTCAGAAGTGTTTATATGTTTCCGTAGTTGTCCACTATCCATAATCGAAGCTTTGACATATACAGCTCAAAATAGTTGATCGCAATTATTGTAAAAAGTATTTTATTATTGCATCAGAGAGATGTTTGTTCGATTGAAATGTATAATATTATATGTATTTTGTACCGAAATGTGTCTTTCTATTTACTTTGGTAAAACTGGGGTATTTTTTATTAATTAATTTGTCCGTAGTTCCGTCCTTATTATAAAGAATGTCATGAATAGATAAAAAACCTCGTTTCATTTACACCAAATTACGCATTGCGTTAGTGAATTACCTAGGCTTATAGGTAGCTAACGAAGAATTCACAATACAGTAATCGCCGTTTTCCTTTACCAA
The DNA here is from genome assembly GCA_019843655.1 of Lethocerus indicus. Lineage (NCBI taxonomy): Eukaryota > Metazoa > Arthropoda > Insecta > Hemiptera > Belostomatidae > Lethocerus > Lethocerus indicus. Next base: position 10,008,180 of record JACDQD010000002.1, on the reverse strand, counting down.
AATCTGCTTTCAATTTATATGGGCGTTACGCCACCATGTATTCGGGAGCCGCGTCTTTCAAGACAAATTTTAAATGGGGAGCAGTTATTTAACAACATAACTGAATTTTATTTTTCAGTATTTCTAGATTTACTGTAGATCCCCTGGATCTACAAGTGGGTGTACAAGTTTTCTAATTGAAAGTTTCAATCCGTTTGAGCGGGATCCCAGTGACGGAACGAATTCAATTACAAAACTTGTACTAAGTAATTAATTTTTAATTATTTTTCTATTTTTGTTTTAATATAAATTACAGAAAAATATGCGACTTCGACATAGAAACTATATAGTACTTTACTAAAAAAAAGCACACTAACTATCCGAAGCATGACATTAAAATATATCAATATCCTTATTATTTTCGTTATGTATAGCATAAATTATTTGCAACATAATACTATCTAAAGGAATAGATAGTTGACATTTCTGATTAATCCAGCGTGAAAAGGCAAGCTGTAAAATTATTTTTACGCTTAATGGCCATATATTATTTGACCAGGTGTTTAATTATGTTTCCAGTTACCAAAATAATGCGATAGTATGACGTTACTTCAGTGCCTGATAAACTGATTTATTTGTTGTCAAACTGGTTTTAGAAATTTTCTGTTTCATAAATTTTTCCCTTTTAAATTGCATCTAACACAGAGAACCATAACTGCCGGCACCACATTATACATATGAAATATTCGCTCGGATAATTGAATTTAGCCGGGTAATAGGGGCCTGATAAGGAGACTATTTGGAAATTAAGCCTTAAGGGGTTGTTCTAGTTAGGCGGCCTCATTCGTTGGAGTTTCACCCGCTAATGGCTCAAGTGTGTACATCCGAAACCCCTTCCGGCCCTATCATACCCGTCCCATGTGAAAATATTATACATCGAAACTTATATTGGATCATTTTACACATTTCATTTCGTCGGAAACGGTTTGCGTTATTTCCAATTAGTGTTAGTTGGACTATCATAATTTCAGTTAGGTTAATAATCTAATAAATGCGGGAGGATTTGAGAATTCCCTCTAGGTTTACTTAACGTTAGTTAGGATAGGATGGAATGAATAAACCTGAAATGAACTGAAAAATGGAAATTCGATTACTTGAGAGGGCGGTTTGTTGTTTTATTTTGCTTTTATTAACTCCCTGAAATAGTTTTGGATAAATTCTTCTTCAAAATTTCTTATGAAGTCCCATTTCAAGTTTTATTAATGCTCTCTCTCTTTCTCTCTCTCCCTCACTTTCATTTGAGATCTTTGGTTTAGGTGTCCTAAACTACAATCTCTAACAGGTATTTTGTATTCGTCATTGTTTTGTAATTAGCCCCCTCCAGCCACTAATCTTTTGTCTTGGGCTGTTAGCCCGGTGGAAGATTAGAGGCCTCTCTCTAGGGATAATGCTCTCAAATCAGTTTCAGATATTAATCCGCTTAATGTCTTTCAGTTTAGAGCCTGGGCTAATTTAAAAACCGTCACTCCATAAAATCCCCTCACCTTAATCACTATCATTTGACGGAGGAGCTAAAACACAATTTGTCAAGCGCGGCTATTTGTCTTTATCAATCGGCCGGTGTTTTTTTTCTTGGCGACTCTTTTTAGTTATAATTCACATTTTCGTTAGTTTTATTAACGAAAATCATCATAACGATGTGGTGGTATCGTCAGTTCTAAACTCCAGTTTAATTCCTTTTATCTTTATTTTCATAGCCCAGTTCAAATCTGCAAATTTGAGTTGTTTAATAAACATCACAGAAGGAACCCCAGAAGGACAATGCCAAATAATTCGGTATTTAAACATTTGCAATACAACAAAACAAATTGCTAATAAATTCATTCTATATTTAAATAGTTTATGAAGCTATATTTCTCTCAATCTTGCCTACCTATGGTTATGATGAATAATAAATATAACCTGAAGCATAGCCAATGTTTAAACATTGGCTGTGACAACGGACTAATTGAAATGTATTTAATGTAGGAGGTAATATTTTCGAAGAAGTAGGAGTATAAAAAGTAGGCATGTTTGAATTGCTATTTATCTTGGTGGAGGAGGGCAAAATGGAAACCATCTGAGAGACGCAATTAAATGTAGATTGGTGGCTTTTGGCAGAAACATATTTTGTGGTCCATTAAACCGAGAGGCTATTACCGTGTTTGTAAACAGGCCTGGTGGCCTGTCCCGCAGCTGGGGAACCCTTTCCGGCATTTGGGGGTCAAAAACCATTGTCCACTTTAGTCATTCGCTAAACCTCGTAATTTCCCGCGGGACTCGCCATTGTCTGGACGGAACATTTATTCTGCTTAATTCGCACTCGGTATTTAATTTCATAAATAACAGCCAGACCTAGCGGATTTACTTTCCCGCTTACTCGATGTAGGAACCAGCGTTGTACTGTAAAGACCCTGCTATGACAACGTTTATATTTATATATTATCCCGTCGTGGGTCCCGGCAGTATACTGCCCACCTTCTATCTAACCATTATTAGAAAACTATAAATTATCACTAAAATTAAATTAAACACAAAATTATGTTTCAAAAATTTCGGATTTCAATGTATTAATTTTTTAATTCAAATTAACAATTCCTACTAGTAATCGGTCTCCTTATGGGAATTAAATCCGTCTCACTCCTAATTTTTGTAGGCCCCTTTTCATATGAAATGGCCATATTTACTGCTAATTACACCGTACACCTGACCTACAATTTCCTCGCGGCGGTATTAAACCACAGTGAGAGAGGTGAGTGGAAAAATGTACCAGATCTTTGAGTATTTGACATTATATTTTACTCGTTTCTTTGAAGGAATTCTGCTGCACGTATTTCAAGAAACAAACACCACCAGGAAATTGTATGTCTGCATCAGACGGGAATAACGTCGCAATTATAAAGGGAAGTCGTGCGTTTGGCTCAGCCATCTGGCAATACCTCGGATAGGACACTCGTGCTTGGAGCCTAAATCCGATAAAGCCGACGGTCGGAAACTTCGGTCTGGATTTAATTACAGGACAAATGTTTTCCGGTGGGTCCCTCTTCTGGGGAAACTGACTTTGAGCGGCGAACGAATTGCACCGCCCGTGTAAGGGACTCATTGTTAATTGAGGTGTCCGACTGTCCGGCCCCGTCAGGGGACGGGCCAACCGTGTCGGAGCCATTGTGGCGCAACCGAGCCACCCACCGTATTTCCATTGCTAAACAGGGCCCCTCCGCTCCAGTTGACGCTCCCCTATCGTTCTACGGCATTCAACAGGTTATAATACGCTATCAGATTGACGACGACGAATCTCACAATACCTGCCCTACAGTTTTATCTCTGCACTTATACACTACCTCTATGTTAAAATCGGTAACGCGTTACTGAATTTCCTTGTGCCAATCTCGAATATACAGGAAACTGTCATACGCCGGGCAGTATCACTGGTTCATTAAAATTAAGATCTAATCTAATCTATTTCCTTTTCACCCGCAGCTCATTCATGCCGTTAGGTCCTCACTACGAATGTTGGTACAACATGCATACTCGCCAAAGGGCCTGTGGAAAGTTAATTATACATATATGGTATTGAGATGTTTTCTTAATATAGTTACAATAGTGATTTAATGATTGGGAAAATTGCGATATTAAAAACCCGAGTACATAATTTGCAGTCATTCAACTCACTCGCGAAATCGTACACGATCACTCAAACACTCTGCAGTATACTTTTTATAGTACTTGGGTTTAGTACAGTATATATACCTGATATCGGGTGAATCATCGAAGGAAGGATAGGAGCGATCGTATAACACCATTATGGAATTATCACACTTCTAATATAGTCTCTACTTAAATCATAACGTTCGGGTTATTCACTGAGGCTTATAAACTTTGTTTGTGGTTCTCTTAGCGGGGTGTTGGACCCTGTTCCTTACGGTACATGTCTGGCTTGGCCATTGAGGTTTGCGGAGTAACTTACAAGGGCTAGTGGATTGGAGTGTTTCCGGGGTTTTCTCTATATTTTGCGGTGATTCTATTGTGAGGCTCGTCACAATTAGTTCGTGCAAGTTCGTGAACATTGTTGGTCCTTGTTCTCGAGTAAGTTGCCAGGGCAACGCCCCCTCCGACGCCCGGGCTCCTTTTTTTGCGGGACAGATTTTATTATTATTCCAGCATTATGCTCTCCCCGTTCCTACTCTCCCCGTTGGTTTTGTGCTAGACCGGTTACGGCTACTCGCCATCTTCTATACTCTTTCTCGACCCTTTCGAATCCCGGCGGAGGATTGGGTGAATAGTAGAGTACACGTAATTCCGTAATATTAGTCAGAAAGATTCAACTGCTTAAATCAATGGGAAATCGAATTCAAAGCCGACAGTAAACACCTGTGCAGGCCATAAGAAGGAATCTGGGATACGGTAATTGAGTTGAGAACTATCTGAAGCAATTAGAAGTTTCTCAATTGATAAAACAAGCACATTAATGGTATAAATAAAAAAGAAAGGCTGAAAGGTCCGATTGTACTCTGGTGCATCTATAACTAATTCTAATGGAAAGCACTCGCAGAACATTACTAATGCATTGGTCTGTGATTAAGTCAAACAGCATTGAATAATATTTAACAGAGGAGAAAATGTTTTGTAGGATAATACAGTGGTTTTCAAAGTGGTGAACAGATTCGAAACAAGAAGGAGATGTGAAGGGGGGATTTTGAATATAGATGCTCGGAAATGTTTCCATCGTTGTGTGATTTTGTTTTAGAAAATGATGCGAATGTAGAGGAAACAAAGAGTCTATCTAGAAAATTAAAACATTTCTCTTCGGAATTCTGCTAACCTTTGCACGTATATTCCTATATGTGGAATAACTTCAAAGGATGTACAACTCATTTGTGGAAAATGGATTTTGGCCATTGAGGTTTGCGGAGTAACTTACAAGGGCTAGTGGATTGGAGTGTTTCCGGAGTTTACTCTATATTTTGCGGTGATTCGGTCTATTGTGAGGCTCGTCACACTTAGTTCGTGCAAGTTCGTGAACATTGTTGGTCCTTGTTCTAGAGTAAGTTGCGAGGGCAACGCCCCCTCCGACGCCCGGTCTCATTTTTTTGCGGGGCAGATTTTATTATTATTCAAGCATTATACTCTCCCCGTTCCCACTAGTTGCTTTGGTTTTGTGCTAGACCAGAGGTAACATAATATATCGGACGGATAATATATCCAGAGCATCAGGGGCGGCATATTTGGTTTGCCGATTGGGCATCCTGTCTCCATTGTCACTACACTCTTAATTGATAATTATCAGAGTTGAAAGCGCCTACAGACAATAACAATACACTGGCCGCGCAAACAGGATTGCCCTTTCACCACTGACGCGCACAGATACCATTTCAATTTACTAAAGAAATATCGCTATTCCTATTTAATTTTCAATATTGCTGCCGCTTTATAATACTGCTCCATTGGGATGGAGGCTGAATAGGAAACAGTATTTTCCTGATTTTCCGTCTGGGTTGACTTTATATATATATATATATATATATATATATATATATATATATATATATATATATCGCGATGGAGACAAGACAAGACATGAAATTCACTGGGAATTCAGATGTAACTGACGGGCCTATATTCCCAAAGACTGATGCCAGAAGAGGATCATTCCACGGATGGAAAACCGTCCAACTCCCAAATCCTATCTATTCCCTCACTACCTTATTTCGAATTTACCTTGAATACTCAGCTGCACCTCTGTGCCACTCAATATTCCCCGTAATATTCTGAAGATGCAAGTATACCCAACGATGTGAATTTACGAAAACCGAATAAGAATAAGTCGTTAATGAAGTTCCCTCACACCACAATAATGAAATTGAATCCTCGTTTACTGTATATTTAAAATTTCGCATTATCTTTTTCCGACTTTAGATTTCCTCAATCGGGGCTTTCTCAAACAAAGCAATAAGCCAGAATCATATGTCCATAATCGGTTCGAACGTTGATTTATTACCTTTCATTAATTTTCCGCTCGAACCCAATATCCGACTGACCTTTCACTCAGTTGATATGAAATATCGAACTGTTCACCCAATAAGACAGAATTCATCATTTTTCATCTGGACTACCTTCTTTACTGGATAAAACATCTTCGTACACATGCATGCTCACAACCACACCTGATAAATTAATATTCCACGATTATTATACGCTTCCAGAATAATGGCGTCTGTGTTTACTATATGTCGTTTTGATATATTACGTTGCGGAAAAATCGATCCGTTGTTAAGGGGTTAGGGTTAGGTGGGATTCAACTTCTAATAGCCTCATTTTAAAAGTCCTATGTATTTCTAACAGGCGTCGCGTTGAGCTTCACAGAATATATCAAAGGTTCCCTCTAATCGCGTAAAGTTTTGGAGGATTTAGGTGGAATATAACCGCAACGAATGATGCTTATTTATGCCTCGTCCTTACATCGAGGAAAGATTATAACCCCAATTTATAACTCAGCGGAAGAGAACTATTCTGATATTTTAATCTAAGCTTAAGGGATAAACATGCCCCATTTCCCATCCCCCCAATGTATATGTATAGAAAAATTCAGATCCTCAAACTTTAAATCCTTATAACACTTAGAGTTTTATCTCTTTCCAAGCTGTATATCAATTTAAACTTCAGGCGGACAATGGACAGCGAAGGAAAACGTTTTGGGCCAGTTTTTGTTTTGGGGCATATGCACCCAATTTTTCATGGATATTCTAATGGGTATTAAAAATATCTATATACAAAATACTTTTTTCAAGTATTAAATATGTGACACGTTCATAATAAACTATAGCAGTAAGCATTAAGCTGGCGCACGTTTGGCTGTCGCTTTCCTGAAGTGACACAAATAAATAAGGCCGTCCGGCGTTACATTTGAGCGCTGCAGCCGAAAGCGGAAATCTCGACATGACGACTGTGTTGATTTAACACTCCATATGGGAAACTCCTCGGGGCCATATAATACACATCTTCAGAACCGACGTGAAGAAATTGATGGGGCAGTAACGTTTCGGCAAGCCACGAAGTCCTGACATCATTCTAGTTGATTTTTTTGCGGCGGTCTTGCAAATTCATGATGTCATATTCACGAATTCAAATTACTATTCGCTAAAAAATTCTGCATTGCTGTATCCATATTTACATCGCTACGATTACGGTATAGGCAAATTATATTGTTATAATAAAGGTATGATAAATATAGTACGATCGTTGGATTATTGTTTCCGTTAATTTGTTCCTTAACCAATGCTACCAGAATAAGTTCTGATGTGAATTCACAGCCTTCTCCCTTGTAAACAGGCATTGTTGGAAAATCTTGCCCGAAAAGCAGGCGATATTTACGGAAATGTAATTATTTTCGTTAATTATGGAAATGATTTATGATCGGTTAGGAGGAATCGTATATTGCGGATATAATTTCGATCGAAATTTATCGTCACCAATTACCTTAAATGATGGAGCAATTTCCGTTGGCATTCTATGGGCTAACTCAGTGCCTATCTGCCCGGTACTCATAAAGGGATATTTATTGCTGGCGATAAGCTAATATGGAGGGGCGGTAAAAAAAATAAAAAAAAACAGTATAAAGGTGGGCCACGTTTGTCATTATTCGATCCGTTTCAAGCCGCCTTAATGTCACCCGAAATTACCCCCTGATATTTGTCCAAATTGATATACTAATCAAATATTCCCAATGATTTCATTTCACCTTGAAATCGTTAGCTGATATCCGTAATTAGTTAGTAAATATCGGTTAGACTTTGTACATTCCAATTCACTATATATACTATCTCGGCTTATTACTTATTGTATTTCGCAATATATTTCACAAGTATATCTGCTTTAGCGTATTTCAAACGTGACATAATAATTTTTTTGGTAAAGTTCTTACTATAGCAAATTGAATTGAAAAAACTTCCTTCTACTTTAAATGGCTTAAGTATAATCAGTTGACTTTATCATGCCAATGAAAATAGGATTACGAATTATATACATATATATATATATATATATATATATATATATATATATATATATATATATATTACAATATGTCTTGCACTCAACATTAAATTCAAATAATAATCCGATAAACCAAATTAATTTGATCCTAAAATGTATAATTTTTACTCAAAGATTAACTGGAGTCAGTGCCCTCAAGGCGGTATACGTAATGAATGGTATCAGGTAAGGAGGCGAATAAGGATAGTGGGATGGGGTATGAAGAAATGAGTTTTCCCAATATACTCACTCAAATGATTGGTAGGAGTTGCCCGCCTGTCATAGTCCTTCTTGAGCAAGCTGTCCAGTATTACGAGATGATCCAGCTTCGCCCCCTTCCTGGAATCAAACAGAACGCATAAAACACCTATAAATTATTGGCCATCGGTTTTGACGTTTTGTCCATTGGAAATATACAGTATTATATATTCGACGGTAATGTTTATTTTAAACGGACTTCTATGAATATTCATTCTTCATTTACCGGATGGTTTGAACAAATATATATATATCTTTAGTAATGACTTTGTAAAGTGTGTGCCCAATAGAAATTAATTCACTCTAATAAATAGATTCTTTTTATTTTTAAACGTTATTTACTTTTGAAATTATGCGTTATTAATGTACTTAAGTTCTTAAATATTGTTTTTAAATAAACTTAAATATTTAGAAATTAATATTCATGCTTTAATGCTTAAGTACAGCACACTATTTATTGGAAAATATAAAATATAAATTAGTCAATCAGATATTGATTTTATCATGGGCATAAAATTATTGGCAGTGACTACTCCAATTAGAAAATATATGCTATTCCATGTAGGAGACATTTAATTCACTATCTGACACTTTTAAGAGTTTTTTAAATTTATAAGAAAGTAAATTGACACAATGAGGAATGCATCCGAGTAGTGGCGCCTATTGAGAGCTCGCGGTCGGAACAAATAGGGCTTTACATGGGAGCTTGTTATCGGCCCCTAATATATCCTCCCAATGGGATGAGGCTAGTGGGCGAGGATGGGGGATTCTCCTGTCTCCGGAGTCGGAGCTGACAACTGTGAATAATTAGGTTCGATATCCCAGGAGGAATCGAGACGGTAAGTCGAGCCAAGGAGGGTTGGCGAATAATGAAGTCGTCCCGACGCTCAACCCTCATTCAGGACCACGAGACCGATATTAGTTCTCGTATCTAATTTTACGTTTAGTCTCCTACTCTGACTAATAAGAAGCACGGACTTTATCCGCAATGTATTATTAGTTTTGTTCCGGTGTCCCTTGAGCGGTGTAAAAACAGTATAAAGAGGAACCGTAGAAATTCAAGATTGCGTAGAAAACAGTAATAAATGATTGACTGGAGGTTCAAGTATGAACAGCATAATATTGTTATATATAATTTTATTTAATTTAACATTACCTGAGGTTATCCTATAAATGAAATAAATATTTCAGTTATACAGGTATAACAACTAGACAGGTTAGAACTAGATTATTTCGTCTCGCCATTCACAGAAATATTAGCAGAGTATCTATTAAGTCGCACAGATGTAATATATCGATGAAACTGCACAAATATTATAAACAAAGGTAGGTTATATTTAGCGATTCGGGTGGTTACTTCCAAGTAACAGGGTAAATGAAGTGCGCATCCGAGAACCAGCGCGGTTATGAGAAAGCTACTGAATATGGCGAGAAGTCGAATCCGATCTAATAATGCTTGAGGTGCATGCAATAAAGGAGATGTTCTCTTTGTATCTTCCGCTTTGTAACATTTAGGTAAAGTAATTGCTTCGTTTAATCCTCACCTCGGGCCGATTGATCAACAGCCGATTATTGGATAGTGTAGCCGGTATTTTATTAGTACGCCTCTCCGGTATCTCCGGTACCTCGAACTCCTAGGGAACTTCCGGTCCTGAGAGAGTATTATTGGTCTAGTAGTTTGAGATCCCCCTACAATCACAACCCCACCCCCTGTTGTAGGAACAATAGACTTCCTGTTCGGCATTTCATTAAGTTGACTAGCTTTGTTCTATAGGTCTATGTTAATGAGGACCCCGCTATCCCACTCTTCCCAGTAACCGAAGACAGCAATTAATCAGGCGAAAGCGAAACTCACCCCCCCCCCTCTGCCCGCAAACCACTCGCCAATAAACTACCCTCGGCTCAAGCCCGTTTAAATTTATATCTGGCCAAGAAATAAAAACCTTAATTGGACAATCAGATTTATTTATTCTATTATTATTCGTTATTTTTTCTTTTAGTTGTATGCTACAAGTTGTAATGGAATCCAGTGGATTTAAGACTGGTACACTGAAAAAAATACGTTCAGTACCCTGTGTACATTTTTTTGGAGCCATTAGATCTCTACCGATTAAACATATTTTGATGTATTTTTTAAATGAACAGAATAACAAATATCAAATTCATTCAATATATGTAGCTACATCTTCACAAAGCAATAAACATTTTCATTTTAGGATTTTATGATAAAACTCTTCAATAATATTTATAAGTAGGCTTTAAGAATCATTTATTGATCAATTTAAAACACTTACATGAATGTTATTACTTCTATTGAAATACCTGTAGCATTAAATTAAGAATATACCAATTGCAAGTAACGAGCGAGTAAATAAAAATAATGAATGACGTCTGAATAAAATATGGTATCAATTAATTAATAAAACATTTGTTTAATGTAAAATAAAAACATCTTGAAATTCAGCGTATTTTATTATAGAAACATTTCTAAAAACATATTCGTGATTTCAATTGTCCAATATTCATTACGAGGCAGCGAGCTATCGTTGAGACTATTCTCCCAGTCGGGTATTTGGTTTAAATTAATTCAAATTGCAAATTCATAAATATTTCAACGAAAGTATCGAAGGAAAACAGTAACCGAAGTTAGAGCCATGTGAGGACAGCGTTTGAACGCACTAAAGATAGACTGTACAAGTAATGAGACGTTGTTAGTAGTTGACTGAAAACACTGGGTTGAACATCAGATGAAACTCCGTAACAAGCATTTAATTACAAAACTTCATGAAATTGCCAACCCGTCCGGTCATTAATTTCGGACATTTCAGACCAGTGGACGCCTTACAGTTATTATAGTTGTGTGTTGTTTTATTGTCATATCGGGGACAAGTGCGCGACTATAAAAACTGGTGTTGAATATATTGAATGAACTGAAAATAATTAATATCGAACTAATACAAAAATATTCTTCTTTAATAAAAAACAGTGACATTTGTTAATTGTATTTCCATTGTTCGATAGCATTGCGATTAAATCACTAAATAATATTGAAAAGATCAATAATACGAATGTTTGTAATGAATTTATTCTCAGATATATAGGAATTATTTTATTATATACACGGTGATAGAAGTGAATGAATACAAAATGATTCAAAGTACCGCAGTATTTTGGTTGAAAGTGGCTCATCGTAATTCTGAACACTTAGTGGGTTAGGGCTGCTCAGGGAGGTCTAACGCCACATCTACTGCAGCCTATTTGCTAATGGACCTGCAGTGGATGACGCTTGCAAAATTACGAGCTAAATGATGCTTTACCGATGGGAGCGTGCAGGACGAGCGAAACAGGTGTGCTGAAACTGGGATATTATTTAATATAGCCGGCTTAATTAATAATAAATAAAAATACGTAACACTCCCCTCGATTATATTCAATTTAATATTTTCTTATTCCAATAGATTGTCCAGGTTTTGCGATATGATTGAAGAACTTGTACGAATTCGTCCAACGGAAAAAGGGAGTTAGAAAGTGCGGTGACTAATAGCAAACATTTCAAATTAACGTGTTTGCTTGCAATAAATATCAGTTACTACAGAACTAATATATTTCGTTGTTACTTCAGTGTAATTTAATGAATTATTGGGTTTGGTTCAACATTGTGTTATCAACTTGAACAATTGTTGTTCAACTATTGTTTTGTTGATGTAATGGACAGGAAAAAATGTCAGTTTAATGTTTCCACTTTTCAGACCTAACGAAATATAGAAAAATGCTTTTAACACACATTCAGCTTTATAATTATTAAAACGGGGTTTACGCTGAAATTTAAAATTATTTAAGGCGTGGAGCCATTTAAATCAAGCCCGTGGAAGGCGTTGAGGAATTGCGTCGACATTAGGCTGGGGTTGGCAACAATACAACCTCGGAAATGGAGCACTTACAAGGCCCATAAAATGTAATCACATCACATTTCATTATCATATCACTAATGTTCCCGGCCGTCCATAATCGTTATTTCATTGCCTCTTGGGACTTGAAGATTTTTTTTGTGAGTACCGATGCAAATTAGCTCAAGCTGAAATGACCAAGCTTTTGTGACTGGAACAGTTGAAATTATTTCAAGATTATTACCGCGGCCGAAGTAAAGCAATATGAAATTATTTGCAATTTGCAATTTGAAATTGAGGAAAATTCGGTCTACTACGAGAACCGTTGACACCGCACACTCTGCCCACGGCGGACCTCTTCCGCCGGCGTATCTTTAATTTCCGTTTAATTACAAATTTCAGATGATGAAGAGAGTGGAACTCACTAATTCCAGTGAACCCAATACATTTTGAAAATCGAAATTAAGTATCGTAATTAATGCAAGTGCACCCAACGAACTTTAGTCAAGTACATTTCCGCACCAAATTCAGGGGGGCGCTAGTTATTCGGTGCAAGTGCACTCAACCAACGGTTTTTGTGAAACTAGCGCCCTCCTGAGGGTAATACGGAAATATACTTAACTAACGTTCGTTGAGTGCACTTACACCGATAAACTAGTGGCCCCCTGTGTGTTGTGCGGAAATGTATTTAACTATAGTTTGTTGGGTGCATTAGCACCGATAAACTAGATTGTTGTGACCAGTTGTGTGGTAAAAATATGTATTTGACCGATAATCCGACAAGTATAACGTTCTTTAGAAATAATTACCTTTAGTACTGCTTACCTAAACCTAGCCAAGGATTTACAGTATACTTCCCATCGATGTTTGTTGCACGGCGCTAATGCAATGCCCGTACAACTTCCGGGTGTTGCGGGTCAATCGGGATGCGCCGTAAGGATTTGTGTAATTTGTATAAGGAAAAATGTTGGATCAACAGGAATACTTAATAATTTTATGATTGTAAATACACAATACCAGATAGGCTTCCTGTCATATATTTGAAAGTCAGAACGTAATAGTTGTGACCAGTTGCGTGATCAAATATATATTTGACCGATAATCCGACTTCAGCAAGACTTCAGCCGATTAACAAAATCCCTCCCAACCCAAATAAGACAGCATATTACAGGATATATTATAATTTTATCCGGTAGATAATATTATAGCATGAAGAGATAACGATGGTTACTGGGATTAATTTCTCAGGGCCCAATGGAGGGTTTCCGATCGGACCAAGTGTAAGTCCCTATGAGGTTGTGCGACGTGATCCTCCGAATTCCAGCATTTAAGTTGGAACCCCGTTAGGGATAGGAAAGGGGTGAGGACGGCAGTATTTGGGACGGGACAGACCCATGGGGCTCGTTGTCCCTTCGGACGAGAACACACATTGGCTGGAAGGATGGCCAAAGGGGCTTGACCGGGTCATCGCCAATATAATCCTGCGACTTAATTAAATTTCGGCAAGGACCTCATAATTTTCCACCTTTGAGATCAGACGTTGGAATACCAGTGCCAATTTTCAAATTAATTTACCATTCTTTTTTTTAGTTTGAATAAAAACTTTCTGCGCAAAGTTAGGCGAAAAGCCGAAATATGTCTAGCTTATTATCCAAATAGGTAAGGAGAGAAAATCACAGCAGTAATAATAACTTTGTTTGCTTTTGTAAATATGCGCAGTTTGAAAGTAATCGAGTAATACACATGAGAAGTGATTTTCTGATCTGAAGTGTTATTCGTATAAATACAGAATGAGCGTGCTCCCAGGATACACCACTGGAAAATAATACATATTACTATGGCCTGTATGACTAAAACAGCGGTTCGGACAGTGGCGAAAAGCCAAAACCGATTTCTACAATAAATACAGAAAACAGAAAGCTAGGAATGGGAATCTAATCACACGGAATCTATTCCCTTATGTATATCTTCAATTAGACAATGCGCGTGATACAACAAATTTACGTGTATCACTTCTAATTAAAATCTGAGTCTCCATTTTCTTGTAAATATTGAAATAAGAAACACCTTAATATAATCTTAGAGACCTCTCAGCAATATTCATCAAGATAGGACGGAAGCATAAAATACCTCCTTAGCATGATTTAGTATCCGTACCCTTTTTTGTTTATCAGAAGAAGGATTTATAGAAATATTTCCTGGAAGCGATGTAGAAGGTCTGTTGGTGGGCGGGCCCTGTTTTATGCTCCCCAGGGGGGCTCTGGTCCCGTCTTATCGCACAACCCCTAGCCCCCGAGCTTTCCCCCATTCTGCCTAACGGCAAAGCCGCGGATTTTACAGACCCCGGTCATGTATTGGCTAATGCTTCCTGTCCATATACATCACGGACAGATAGACAACAGTTTGGACCGCGTAGATATCAAAGTCGGTATTAAACACAAGCAGAATCTCCCTAGGCGTGTCCTATGTCTAAATCAATTAATTTAAAGTTGTATATTGTGCGTAAATTACTCGAATAGAAGAGGAGGAAGCCTTATTTTACAACAATTGGGTCCAATCATGAAGATAAATAAAACAATCGAGTACATTTTTAATAGTTTTCCTCTAGATTATGGACAAAATGGTTCATCTCGCATCGAAACCACCACATCTTGAACACACAAACATCATCGTTACATTATAATACCTTGCAATTAATTTGGATAAACTGCCATGAAATATCCCAATTTATTTGTATAATGATATTTCTACGGCAAATTCAAAACTTCATTAAAAGTCATTCAAATATATATTTCCTTATTCTTATTAAAGCGTTTGAAGGATCTTTTAACTAGGTTGACTAAACACTAGCAATATAAGAATCAAAATGTATTTGAATACTGAAAAACTATTCACATTTATAAATCATTACAGTTACATTTTAACTCCAATTACAAGTCAAAGGAATATTGTAACGCAATCAGACATATTTCGTGGAAGGATGAAGTTCTGAATGAATACCTGCAACGAATTACGAGGTGATTCCATATGAAATTTTATGATTGAAATGACTAGGATCGATGGTTGCTTATTACGTGGCCGTTTGCAGCGGGTCGTCCATCGACGAGAGTGATGCAACGGTTCAAAACTAATATAACCGGGGGGGAACAAAGGGCCAAATCATTTATGCCGGAGGTATGAAAGTCGAGTGGTTTGAAATCGAAATTGCGCCATTCTCGGTTCCCAATTCTTTCCGATTGAAGTACACGCATATACTGTAAAGCATTGGAACGTTACAAATATTAAGCGCCCGGGAATCGTCTACAGATTAATGCGTAAAATTGACTGCGTAAAATTAAAATGCTGCAACCGGGTTTTTTGCACAAATTCGGTGCTCGGTAGGACTGCTCGTAACCGCCATGAGTTATGGCAGTCGCAAAATCCGTCCCGCACTCAAAACAACACGAGATAGCCTCGGGAAAAGTATGACTTCGTGACCTCAAAACGTTTACGCCCGCCGGTTACTTCTGTCTTGCCGCTGTCGCAATTCTCCGTTTTGGTGCTTTCCAAGCTCATATTCGCCACAATACCAACTAACCAGATAGATACGGCGAATTCATTTTCGTTACAGTTTCTGCCCCAATTATTAATAGGACTTACAAGCTACCGTTCGGCAAAAGTGTATCGGTGATATATAAATTTGTACAATATCGAATCGTAACGGCGACTTTAATTTCTCTACCTTAATTTCTCACTGCCCAACACGTAAGTTATAGCATAAATCGGACATAGCAGATCCATGAATTCCCTATGACTCTTCAAAGTCGGAAATTAAATAGTACGGATTTTTTATTTACGAACCATGTTGATGGCTGCAGTTACTTCACGAAATATTTTTAATGCTATCTGCCCCCACCTCGATTCGAGCCGCCCCGAATAAATGAGATTTTAACGTTATAAATCCTGATACCGCTATGCGTGATCTGCTTGTTCTGCCATATTTGTTCGGGAACGGAGAGGAAACTACGCATCTGTGAAGTGGAGATAAAGGTGCCAACTGAGGAAACAAAGACCCCTCTCCCGCCGCCACCAGTCTTCCCTCAAAACTAACACACGCCTACTGCAAGCCTTTTCGCTAAGGTGATCATAATTAATTAAGTAGATGTTTTCATTATTAATTATATTGTCCAATGACTGTTATAAATGTACTTATAAGTACTTAAAATTGAACGACGATAAGAGGTAACTGCACAGTAACCATCCCGGTATTTTGCTATATAAATTCTATTTAACTAGTTCCCTAGTTTACACTCCCAGCGCTGGTTAGGTTATGTTAGGCTACATAAAATATACCAGTTATTTTTTTATATATATTTGAATTCCCGCTCTTTAGCTACTTTCCCACTTTCCATATGGTTTGTAGGTTGATTGGTCAAAACTGGATGTAGAAGTGGGGAACCTCTGGAGGCGTGAACTGTGATTATGCCCATAAATGGAGCAGTCTCCAGGAACTCAACAGATATTATTGTTATTATCTAAAAAGGCCAATAATCAATTTTAATATTGCCAAAAAAATCAAGGAAAACAAATAGTTGAACAACACTACTGGAATTCCAATGATCTTGATTGATCCAAAATTAGAATTAAACTTACATGTTCTAATACCTCCAAGAATATATTTGGCAATAACAGAGAGATGGCAGAGTTGGCTTTTGGTGTTGAATATCATTTGCCATTCGGTCGGCCTGCCCCATGAATGTTGTATACATTATGTGTAGGGAGCTCACTGAAATGACTATGAAGAAATACAAATAAAGAGTACAAATATATGCCGCGTTGGTTTTTTTATTTTAGAAACATGAATGAAATACTAGAAATTATAGTCGCTATTATAATTCCAATTTCTCCTAATTTGTTTCATAAATCGAAAACGGCCGATGGACAGTCTTCTTGCACTAGGTAAAATACGCACCAACGTAAAATAAGAGATCACAATTGATGAAACACTCATTGCGAAATAATTATAACGAATTTATTCTCAATATTTGTAAGTTTCTTCTTTCGAAGAGTGCAATTTTAATTATTTGAAAACCTAAGTTAGTTCTAAATATGGAAGTTGGATTTAATTAATCATGCCTCATCAGACGCATTTGACAGTAATGACCTCGTCAGTGCAAGAGATCATTTTTTCCTCTGAAAATGTCTAGTTAAATTATTTTTCTAATTTGTAGTTGTATAATAACATTTGAAACAACAATTAAGAAAAGTCCTATTATAAATGAGCTATTGGATCGTTTATTGACCTCGTCTAACTTAATTGAAAATCTGATTTTCCAATTTTAGCCAAGTCTCTTATAAAACACGACAAAGACTTGAAAGTTTCCTGTATATTGCGAAGTGAACGAAAATTGCAGGTGCTTCCAGAGGTTTAAAGCATATTTGCTCTGGGTTAAAGTTAAATCGGTCGCTTGGTAATGAGTTTCGAGAATTTTCACATTTTGCAACAAAATTGAACTATTGTAAATCTTAATAAATTATTATTAATGTGTGTTATTATTATTTTGTCTTTAAAATAATATAAATATAATTTACATTAATATTTGTGTATATTATGTAATTCAATAAAAATATTATTTTAGTAATTCAATTTGGTTAATAATTTTCTTTTAAAATGTGGCGTCCAGTATTATGCTCGACGTTTACTAATATTATCCGATATTTCGAGACTGCTAACATAATATGTTAGCATTAAACTGTTAACATAATATGTTAAAAAATAATTCTGTATTTCCATTTCCCCAGGAAAAGGAATTTTCCCCAAAACTATTATATTTTAAAGTGCCTGTTAACATTATAACACCGGTCCGAAAAGATTTCATATGGACTTACTTTTGTTCTACTTGCATTGATTGTTATACGCGGTCTCCTGACCCATCTTAGTTCCACTCTCACCCACAAAAGTGTTTTCCCCTTAGCAACAGACTGATTTCATAACCTCCGACTACATCCAATTAAATTCAACAAATCGTAACTGGAGAACAAACCAGGTCGATCCCAGGCCCGGATATAACATTTTTCCGACAACTACCGGGCGCGCGGTTTCCCAGAGAGATGATGAAAGAGCAGTTTCCTCTTTTTCTAGGAACAACGGAATCATGCATTGCAGTTCAAATCAAAGGTTGACGGATGAATGAATATGCGCAGGAAAAGGAATATACTCAGATAAACCCCTCTTTAAATTCATTAAATAAACCATTTAAACATTGGTACTTATGTAAATTACATATGACGTCGTTCATATGTAACGTCGTATATTAACATATATAATCGTTCAAAAATGTAAAACAGATTATCTTATTTGTAAAATTTGAAACATCAGTGTTCCCACACTGTTTGTTGTCAGTTTAGATGGGTTTACACATTCAGCTGGTATCAGTGGGAATCAGAAAATTGATTTCAAATTCGTATTATCGAATTTTACGTTTTAATCGCATTATAATAATATGATTCCGGTAATTTGGCTACAGTTTGCGGACTCGCGAATTGTTTTGTACATTTAGTATTAGTGTATTTATTTTTGTATCGGTGAACCTTAGTATGTAATAGTATATTTTGCGCACACTATCTTTACAAGTGTCACACTGGGAGGACTTCATGACATACATACCCGCGGGAATACACAGGAGAAGTATTAAGTGTACTGTATTGTAATCTTGTAACATTATAATGTTGTATTGGGCCTTATTGTCACAGCTCAACCGAACAATACTTAACCGCCGCGAGACTAACGACTGACTTACATTTCGATGGTAAATAGATAGGTGTAATTAAGTTCCGATCCCCGTTCGCAATTTACCGTGTGACAGCCGAGGGTATCAACAGAGTCGGGTTAAGTTGCGAGTTGACGGAAATAACTGATTGATATTAGGCTGGGCTCATTAGCCAGCCGAAAAGTGGGGCCGTAAAGTCGCGGTGCGATAAATTCGAGTGTGGCCGGCGCTAATGAATCAATTTAACACCGGTAATCTGCCCAGCTTCCGGTGGCGGTGATGGAGGGCCGCGGCAGCCCCTTCATTTAATCCTAAGCCATCCGGGCCGATTACGACAGCAGTCTGACTCTTGAAATTCACCACGATTGTCACCCAATGTACATGAACCACTTCCGCTTAGCCCATTTATTAGCCCATTGCGTGTGTCGTCGTGGGAGTAATTTTGTGAAATTAGATCCTACACTAAATGGAAACAATTAACCAAGCCCAAATAATCGCTCCAAATAATCGTCGATACATTATGGAACCTCCAGGCAGATTCCCCTATCTTAAATTAATAGGATCTTATTTAAATTATTAAATATTCTTTAATGAAATGTACAATTAATGGGTCAAAGGGGGGGGTAGTAGGAGTACCTCGATAGGTAAGTCAATAACAGAAACCAACAAGAGAAACAAATAATATATATATATATATATATATATATATATATATATATATATATATATATAATATGATAGTATTCAATACATCAATAGTAAGGCCAATATTTCAATAATGGTTTCGCAAGCCGCAGGCATTGAATCCTGTATTCTCCATTCCTATCTCCCAATATTACCCCCCAGGCTATAGTGCAGAAAGGGCACACCGTTAGCCTGCGGTTCCCTTTATTTGAAATAGATCAGTCAGATGTTGGCAAGAACTTTGAAGATGGACTTATATGAGGGTATGTGTGGTAGGGATGCTTCATGAAGTTACCAGAAATAAATACAATAAGCCAGTAGATCCATTTTTTGTGTCCTTCCAAACTTTAACTCTCGGTAAGGAAAATCCTTTTCGACTAGGGTAGTCTATCCTGGAACTTGTGCGTTTATACGTTCAGAATAATGATTATTCATTATTATTTTTTTTTGTACAATAACTTAATATTCTATTTACGAATAAGAATAATATATGTGCATCACTTGTATGCCAGACAAAACAATTAAAAACACTAATTGTGCAAGAATTAATTAACAATATGATATTATTTCCGGTCAGAATAACACAACCTAAAGCCAGTTTCATTCTTCCTTTTAGCTCTATATGCATACTTTCCGTACATTAGAAAAGAGATTACGCTTTGCAACAAAGGAATTTTTAATTAGCACATTCCAGAATTCGTTGATAATTAGCGATTTTTCCACTCTGAAGTGGCCATTCCCGGCACTCAAATGACTATTAAAGGAGAAACTCATTCGAAGCGTTTTTTTCACCCCCAACTTGACCGGGCAGAAAATCAATTCCACAAACGTGAACCTAAACTCAGAAGGGAGTGAACCTACAATTTGTTTCAAGCATGAATATTTCATAAAGCCAATTAAAAAGCCTCATGAAGTGGCTGTGTTATTTACTTGACCTAAAATCATGAATGAATGAACTAATTCGAATGAAATAAATAAGTTTAATTTAAATAAAATAATAGTTAATATGTAATTATTAACTTCATTGAATGGCAAACGTAATAACATGTGTTCCAGCTCGTACGTATCCTGTTTTTCGTCTCAAACAATAACTTTTAGTCTTGGAAGTGGAAACGTCCGGCCCATTCAACGTCAACATGTCAGGGTTTCTCCAACATAAAAGTAATTTTCCCGAGCCCTTCGCCATTATATTTTACAAAAAGCTTTTGAACAGGTTTCTGATAACCAACAAATCTTCTTAAAACGGTCTTAATTCCAATTAATTACGTATTTTCTTTAAACAGAAACATTTTTAAATAGACGAAAGTCCTTAACTCGAAATATGGCCTCTCAAGTGAAACCTCACGTCATAAAATCATGTTAACCTCTCTAAATGAAGTCAATGTTTTCATAAACCTCTAAATCTTCCATTCTTGCTTTCAACGGAGGGGATAGGGGAAAAGAGTGATTACATTACTGTTGTAACCGATTTTAATGGACTTTTAATGGACAAAAGGCCATATGAAGCAATATGAAAATCAAAAATCTTGATACACGTTTGTAGTAAGTTCAATTGTAAATTCAGTTGCTTTATTGAGACTTTTATATGAGCCGGTGCATTTCATAATGTAGGAACAGTGGACAATAACAAAAATCATAGCTATATAAAATAAAAAGTGTTTCTCAGCATTCCAAAACTATGGAGTGTTGAATAGTGTTTTAGTGTGGACTGGATTTCATTTTGGCCAACCATTCGCCAAGCAGGCGGGTGAAACAGCTGCTGTCCAGTCTTGTTCTCGAAAATGGTCTGATAGGTTGTACATATGTATAAGTGTTCCGTTAGCAATAATATTGAAATGAGTTCATTTAGTATTCAGAAGTTCAGAAGCTCGAACCCCTATTGTGAGTGGCCGGCGCACCCAGTTTTTTCCGGCTGCAAATACAATAACCTATACTAAGCCAGCATTCGAAAGCGGTTCGATTCACCCGTGCGGTTCATTTATACGTTTCAGTAACAAAAACAAAATTACCCTGTATATATGAAGTGTATGTATGAAGTTAGTATATTTCATGTTTCTCTGATTATCTTTATCCCCGTTAGGTCAATGCCTAATACGGTCTCGTATATGTCGTGCTTTATGACATTAGCGCTGACCGTGCTATAATGCTTCCAATATTGATGGCCTGACATAGAATCTTGTCAAAAGAGGACCGGACGTTATGTGAAAACAAACTATGAATACAATAAGACATTAAAATCTCATATTTTATTGTATACTTTCCAATATTTCAGTACGCTGTGAGTAATGTATTTGCCGTTATTAAATCTGTCTAAAATACTACTTCAATCTGAGTATTATTAATATAAATACACATTTTGTTGTATTCGTATAGGAATTGTCAACGAATATGCTTGGTAATAGAAAATTGTTACCGAATATTATGAATAATGATTGGGATCAACATTGGGGATTTAGTTTAGAAACACTAGAGACCTTGAAGGTTCACTTCCAGTATACTTCTCATCATTGTACCTCCCATTACTCTCAACATTAATATTTTTAAGGGTTATTATAATTGGAATAATTATTCATTTGATTTGGAACATCAATTTGAGGTGGATGAAGAGTAAGCAAGATAACCGAGGTAAATATAATGATGTATCATATTGCTTGTCTTTAAGTTAAATGTTCCTGAATAATAGTATAGAGAGAATAAGTTATAATAGATTGTTAATTACTTAATAAATACGTAATAAATAAATTATTGTTATGACATAAATAGTAGTAACTGAGTGACAAGAAACTAGTGAACATTTCCATCAGATAAGCTCTCAGATCACATTTTGAAAAATCAGGGATGCAGTTTCTCTATCCGAAACTCATTTCAATATTAACAGCGCGCCAAGGCCGAGCATTCCGCATTGTGTTGAATGCCCCATTTTATCCTACGTGGACATCTTACACTATAAAGCACTATAGCCATGGCAGTGAAAAAGAGGATAGTACAAGGAAAATACATTGACACCAAATCGAAAGAGAGAAGAACTTCTAAAGTTTAAAAAGCAGAACCAACGCGAATATAATACAGTTTAAAATAATCTCATAAATAGCTAATTAGTATATCCAGTACTGGAGTAACTGGGACTTATAAAAATTTCCTTTTTTTATAAATATATATTTACACATTTAATAATGCGATACCTTCAGGCTGGGGTAATGAGGGTGAAACAGGTCACTTTCACTTTCTTCTACTTGGAATATGCCTCACTGATATGTTGTCTTATTCAGAAATTCCAAATATTTAGGCCCAAACATTTTTGTATTGATAAAAATCTAATGGGTCAAACTGTTTACCTAATTTTTGGACCTATCGTTTTCCTTATTTATTTACAAGTCAATTATTTTCGAAATCTTACTTTTTTAAAACTCTTTGAAACACTTGTCAGCCTTGTCAACGGTAAGGAATTACACAGTTGTCAACGGTGGGGGTCTTACCCCCAGCAGTTAACCACGAGAAACTAATCATGTCGATTAGCACTGAACGGAGAGGCCCAATAAGGCTTTAATCCATCAATCGCACATTGGGGTCATTAACTTGATGTGTCAAGCATTCAGAATAGCTGTAGATGTATATCAGAGGTAGACAGGCATTCACGTTATGCCCACGATTTCAAAATAAATATCTACAAGCACATAAGTGGCTACCTGAATAAATAATTCATCACATACAAAAGGTATATAGAAATTCAGATATCTAGATATCTGAAATCTGATATCTTCCAGTATTAGCAGTTGTAACGGGGTTGCGATCTTTAAAAATGATTAAAACTAGCGTTTCAACCGAAAGGACATTGAATTAAACACTAAATAATCTTTTTACATCTGAATTGCATTGATATAATGAAAAGTTGACAAAATTCGTGCCGTCAGATGTGTTCGGAAAACTAGAAGGGGGGTGAAAAAAAACCATTTTTCGGCACGCGTGCTTAAACGAATTTAACTTTAATTAAATTCGCGGCAAGTAGAAATTTCGCTAATGAATCAATTTATATGAAGTAGGAGGCCTCTGCGCTGATGGCGATGGGTCCGGGGGTTGATTAATTTTGCCGGAGGCGATAATCATTGTTAATTAGGCGGCTCCTCTCCTCCGGAACGTACAAACCGTTAAATGCGTCAAGGGCAAACGTCCCTAAGTTCCCTATATTGATTACTTCGCCTAAACGGTGTTAACAACACTGGTAAAATATTCATGGCTTAAATCAAATCGGAAGCTGACAGAATTATAAAATTTATACTCAGTGATTTTAACCAGCAATTAGTCAATTTTACTCAGCACGTTTAGACTAAATTAATGTACTACAGCATTAATTGCTCTATAAACCATTTTTTACATCATTGTAGACATTATCAGTGAGGAAGTTACCATTATTATTCAACCTTAACCAAATTTAAACCAACAGAATCATACTGATAATACAAATGACCCGCTTTTACCTTTTCTTGGCAAATCTTAAATCCAAGATACAATTACGAGGGACGGCGCTGGTAATACTAAACAGAAGCACCCAGAGTTATTGCTGGTTTGCCGATATAAAGCGCCGTATAAGGTAAGTGTTTGATTTTACCTGCACAATTTTTATGCTTTAAGCACTATTTTCCTATGCTAAACGGCTAACGGACAATGTTTGTAATTTATGTTATAACTGCTGATATTTACCCTGGATCATAATTAATAACAGCCACAATTTGCCTAGCTCAGTGGGGAACCGCTAGTATAGACCTCTACAAATATGTATTTTGAATTATATATTTTTTACTAAAAATAAACGAAAAAATGTATATATATATATATATATATATATATATATGATTTCGCTATTTGGCCTGTAGTTTAATGAACGATTAAATTATATTTAATTAATTTGTTACCAATAATGTTGCTGGTTTAGTATGTAATGATTATTTACTTGGTTGGTGTCGGTCACACCCTGTCTGAGGCTTGGTATCGACTCTCGTAGGGTGGCACTCGACTTGTTGATTTTGTTCAGCTTACTGGTCCTGGCTTCGCCCCCTTTTTTTATTACCACGTTCCGCCTAACGACTTTCGACCGAAATTCGGGCTCCTCTTCAGGGCACACGCCTCCCCCACTCGCCCGCCGCCTCCACGACGCCTATCTCAATGAGCCTACGGCCCTACTCAGCGATAAAACGCCGACATCGCTCTTATCTATACCCCCTTAAGTTCCCTGAACATCATATTATGAGGGAAATTTTCCAATGTACGAATATCGAGACATTGGAATCTGTCTCGACCGCGGAAAAGAGGAGTTAAATCATTTTTTAAACCACTTAAACAACCAACACCACAAGATCGAATTCACGTTAGAAATAGAGTTTAACTACCCTTTTCGGACGTACTAAAAGATATAATGAAGCGTAAGTTTATCATATGGCGTTCGACAGGAAAAAAATATAAACACATACACAATGTTACAAGTTGACAAGTTTGTTTTGGCGTGACCCGAAATTATTCATCGGAGAATTACAACTTGATGTTTTCTGGTGTCGGAGGAAATGTCAAAAATAGAGACTCTGGACCAAGCACTTTAGGGTTTCACAATTCCACATTTTCGCTTCATTGGCAGTGAACCAGCACATTCCCCAAAGGTCGTTTCTCAGATTTTAACTAAATTTAGACGCTCAACATCCACCTCATTTCTCATACCTAGAGCCTGCGATTTTTTCTTCTTAGAGTTAAAATAGCGTTGGAAGGAACGCAGTTGAAATACATGGGACAACCAAGGACAGGAAGGTTCCAAATTGAATATTTTCGAATCAAAAATTAAACACAATTCACTCTATCTATTCACATGTCAACAATATTAGTTTCGTTCTATTTAACGTAATCCAATTTGCGTCGCTTATCTACATAATTTTATCGAAATCGCTTTCAAAACATTCAAACGAAATAATATCATTTTAAATTAGTTTACTGAATTGAAGTGTTCAGTTTTGTAATTTAGGAAGGATTAATAACTGTTTGTTACAGATTCGAGTTAATCCAAGTAAGCATTGTAAACGAGAGTATATAAATGCGTGCGACTTTGTCCAACGAGGTGAGTCACTGACCAACGGTGTTGATGGTTGATGCCTATATTATTCGCCGTTGATATGAGTCGGGTTTACACCCGCGTAAAAATCCTGGCCATGATATGACATATTCCTGACGGCGCCGTATGAAAGTTAAATTCATTCGTTCATTAAGTCGTATGTGGAAAAGGGCGACAGCAAATATACAACTCCTCACTTTGTCCCAACACATAAAAATGAGTGCCTATTTTGTATCTTCGTGGTATATAATTATAGATTCCGTACAATTTTACATTGTATTCCATTTTATATATAAATTTGTCGTAGAAACAATTAATTTGACCCAAGTCGATGCTCAATTCAAGGATCTCAAATTGAGAATATTTAAGATAGATAGATAAAAATAGTTATTAAAGGACTTGAAAAAGTAATACTAATGAGTAGTCTTTGAAATTCAAAGTTCAACTGAAACATAATTTTTGCGCTTGTCTACAGTGAGGATAGATACAGAGCGTATAGATTTAAAATTAATTAATAAGAAATTTGGAAATAGTGGTTTATCTGGCCAAAATTTTATAATGGGGGTTTATATTGGCGTTAATGTAAAGTACTCAAAACTGGAATATACCTGTCCAACTGGGCGTTGAGTGCATTTAATAAATTTTCGCATAATTAAGCGAAGTGAGCCCATCCATACCCTGTCAATATTTACATCGGAAGGATCTTCAAACTGTATAATTTTGTAATATGAAATTCCCTTGGGAGGATGGCGAGCACACTTTTTATGTCTAGACAAAGGCGAGTCGTGTCTCTTCCTCCGCTACTATTCAGACAAAAATCTGTTTTGTAGCTTGAAACTGAGATATTGAAAACGGCGTTCGGAATCGAGAGACAATATCTTAGGATCCTGTTTAGAACTTTATTTCCGAGGCTTTTTGGCTCACGGTTATTAGATCATGAAACTAGATAATGGAATTAGATCTGGATTCAATTTTCACTAATATAGCTTGAATCATTTGTAGAATTTATATTAGAGTTACAACCCATTAATTATTGAATATATCAATCACTGAACAGATCTGCACTCATTTTATTGTATTTTAATATTGTATTTATTATTATTTTATAACTTCTTAAAGGTTACAATAAAATAATTGACATATTATTAAATAAAATTAACTTATATTTTAAGTAAAAATGCATTTAAAATTCTGAAACAAAATGGCGTACGCTTGATAATAATAGGATCGGTAGCGGTTATGCTTATGTATGCCTGTTTCGTCCTTTCGCCATTTTCGGTAGTATTGCCTCAGTTATGTAGTGAGTCACTGAGCATTCTGTCAGAATGTCACCGCGCCGAAATCTACCAACCGGCCTAACCATAAAGTACGCGATGTACCTCTACCCATCGCTGGTATGATTAATGAAACTTGTTGAGAGCGACAACCTCCAGGAGGGCTGGCCATAGCCACTTGCTATGGGATGATAGATCTGTGTGCAACTTGGAACGGTAATCGTTGATTATATGACTTGACCTGTGGGCGACGGATACACAAATTCAATTCCTAAATTAATTCTAATTCACCTATAAACAGGTTTTCAGATAACCCTGAAATATGTATGGAACGTCCGACCACATATTTAGTGCATAGTCAAGAGTTTACTTCACACATAAATGAACACATGTTAACACATGATAGTGTTAACATTTTTCACATCTAAAGTACATCGAATGTATTATTAATAGTCTAGTGATGTTATTGCTGTTTATCCCGTTTTGTAGTCACGATATTACTAATTATAGGGCAGGACTGAAATTTACAATAAATAAAACAATGTGCCCTAGCAAGCGATAACGCATCTATATTTATACTTGGTATATAGTTACTCTTTACTCATAATATCGTCCAGATCAGCCGGAGTTGAGCCGCTGTCATAGGCAGTGTTGGCTCTTGTTACGGTTCCAGCTGGAAACGTACCTTCATTTGGTTAAGGAATAATATCATACAAAAAATGTATATTATCAGTTACATACTGTGGTCCACTTTCTGGACTCGGGAAAGAGTATATGGAAATAAATCCTCCCCATTTCATGGGTGAACTGTTAAAAACATTGTTATTTATTTGAAATGTTGTATATAACATAACATTATATGTTAAGTTATATATAACGTAGCCCATTTTCGGTTACTATCGAACAAAAATTGTATGTTTCATTTTTATAATATATAAAACAATTGTTGGTACTGTTCATTTCTTTGCTAAGTTAAAACATAACATTCAGCTTTAATGCTTACTAATCGAGTTTAAGTACACTCCGCGAAATAAAAAGAATTATTTATGTTGTCTGTTTTGATTCGCAAATCAAATGAATTGTATGTGTTTTACAACCCTACCAGAAAAATATCTCAAAAAAAAATTGCTCACTAATTTTCACCGAAAAATCGACTATTGATTCATCCGAAGTGAAAAAGTTTGCGATAAATTTTATTTAAATGCAAATGAGCGATAATTCAGGGCCTGCGGGCCTTTTATTCAAAAAGACTTTGGTCCACACATACAGTCGATACAATAAAGTTAGTAGGTAATAAATTGATGCAAACGATGTTAGCATAATTTATTTTAGCAATTCTGTGGCTCGAATGAATAAATTGTGAAGTTTCTTTGGACATTAGAGTGATTATTCCGCTTCAATTTTATGTACACCTATCTAGTTCATATTCGGAATTTAAGATATTTATTCTATTAACGTTTAATAACTCGTGCAATATACTGTTCACTCTAGCTGTTATGGACCTCAAGCTAAACCTCAATGAAGTTAGTACCGCTACACGTTTCTAAACGGGTGTAACTAACGATAAGAAAAGACCACAGCTGGGTCTGCATAGTCCCCAACAAGTTGGAGTGCTCAGAAAAGACACGATTGATCATATTCATTGAGTGTAAGTGAACGGGAAACACATGGCAACTCAGCCATAGTACAGGCACTACTGGTTGGCAACAAGCGGATCTTTGAATGAATTGATTGTTTCTCAATGGCAAGACTTTGAACCCATGTGGGCGTGACGAAGTTATATGTTTCTTTAACTTTATTACAAGCATTTTGGTAAATTATACTGGAATGTTTAATCTGTAAAGATATTGAACAGAGTTGCTGAACAACAAAGTGCTGTTAATATTAACAAAGCATCAAACCAAAATACCAAAATATTCAAAACTTTCTCTTATTCCAAAAGAAAGAGTGTCTGCCTTCGTTTAGCACAAAAGTCGAATATTAATTAATATCCTTTTATCGTTTGAACTGGATTTTTAAAAATAACAGTTCGATATCACAGCAACGATTTTCGTTGCTATTCTTTAACCGGCGACCAATAGTAACTTGTTCAATTCTGTACCAATTATTATAGGTGCTTGGAATACTCACGCGGCCGGTATTTGATGTTGGACTAATATTAGTAGGCAGTAGAGCGGTAGAACGGGCGTGAGGAGTCTCATGTTTGGGGGCGGTGGAGGCCGAGGCGGCGGCGACCAACTGATGACTGTCTGCCCCACTCACACTACCGCCACACACACCACCGCGCGCCAACACAACTGCGCATGTTTCAACAACAACACCAACACACCCACATACAGTTTCACTATTTTTAGTCACTCATCATACTGCTGGTTGGAACTACGATCGAAGGATTTAAAGTTTAGGGCTTTTGGAGCGTGGAACGAAAACATTAGTTAAATTCTGTTATGTGTGCTTGTGTGTTTTGTGTACAACAACGTCGACATCACAATATTCTACAAAAGGATTTCCAAAGAAATTAAAACAACCGATTATATTGTCCAAAACGGCCTTTTTAATCTACGTTCTAAAAATAATTTAGACGTGTATAATAATTACGATATTTATAGAATATTTCTGGATTCCTCTTGGGCATATGGATTGTGGGGGAAAGTGTAGTAGCATAGGAGGAATTAAAACGTTTGAAACCACCGTCCATCGTGCTTAAAACATTTAAAACAACCACAATGCCCCAAAGTTATCAAACCGTTCCCAAGGTACGTCCTTTTCAAAAAATTTCCCTTCTCAACCCACTTAACGCCATAACTAACTCGTTACCATACTCGAAGGCTAAGATGGTGTTAGTTTCGCGCTATAACTCGAGACAAAAAATTATCACCAGTTTGTGGCATCATTCTTAAACTAACGATGTCCATTGTGATTATTTTATAATCCCGAGTGAAATTTAATTATTTTCTATTCTTGAAAATAGAAAACTTTGAAAATACTTGAAAATACTTTATTCTTATTTTTTGTAGATCCCCGGTATGTTGTAAAAGCGACAGAAGACATAATGTTTCACAACACCAAATACCAGATACATCAATGATTTTCAATGTCGGCGATATATATAATTTTTGGAGACGCTGGAGAGATGAAGGGGCCGTGGTGGTCTCGGGACTATCGGGGTTGTCTGAAATCAGCCCCCCACTCCAGTCCCTGATGATGGAACCTGTAGGAGTTCCATCAGTCGGAAGCAGACAACACCCGAGAGGGCCCCATTCAATGGAGCCCTCTCTGGTGGTTTCCAAAAGCAGGAAAAATCTCGGAACAGCTGGGGGGTAACCCCGGCCAACTGATATTCTTCCCACATCACGCGATATCACCGGCAGCCAGTCAGTGACAATTCAAGTTCTGGTCGCGGAAACCTTCACTCACCTTTAAAAAATTACTGTATTTTATTATTATTATTATTTATAATTTTATCCTGATCCCATTATTCTGAGATTAGATTAATTTAAATGCCTATCTAACAGCTGAACTTATTGTCAAGAAATTACAAACTTAATTAGTCATGGGCTGATTATTTGTTAAAATAAGGTTTTAATAGGTATTATTTTATTTTTTTTTGTTTAAACAATGAAATAGTTACTACTATATTATCAAAGTGTTAATCAACGAAATCCATAATTCACGGATTATTTATTCTGAAATTGTCATTACTTGGACAAGAGTACTTGTTTTCAGTAATAAAAGGAAGGATCAACAGGCAGGGGAATAATCATAATTGTTGTGAACAATAATACAAATATTTATGGCAATATTTATTGTACAATCCTACTGTATAATTCAAACTGAGCTATTACTAAACATCAATTCCAACAGATCCAGTAAAGTCTGTACAAAACAGTTAACCCTTACAATCATTTCAATATGTGAACCATAACAGGCCTATACATCAACACTTTTATAGGTCTTTATTGTATAAAATAACTGTATAAATTTTAACAATTGTTTCCTTTTTATTCATTTAAATGCAATCTATATAAATTTATCGTTCATTTCATGTAGTAGAAAGCTATCTACAAACAACATAACTTACTTTATTAACTTTAATATATATTATATTATTCACACACATAAAGATGCCAGAACATAATGAATGATATTAGAGACTGTTATTATATATTTTTACTTTCCTAAAATGTAATTGTGATTCTAAGAATTTTGTATATCAGAATTAACATTTGAATGTCTCCAATTACTTGTTTAAATAAATGAATATAAACAAAGATATGTCAACACTTAACAATCAATATATGTCTCTTATATTGTTCTGACATCACTACATACTTAACAACAATCAATGAATATAGTATCCATCTTATTTTGCTTATAGTTATATAAGACCATATATAATTATCTTATTACTAATACAAAATAATATAAATTCTTCACATTTTTTAAATCACTATATTATTATCAGTGCACATTGCACAATTTTTTTTTTCATTAACAAATCAAATTTTAATATACACATAATCTAGCACTTCCTCAGACGTTTTAATTTCAATGCTACAAGTCTCACTACACAAATAATTAATGATCATCTAACACTGTATTATTTCTAGGTTGAATGGGTAAATTATTTCCTCAAAAACTGGTCAAAAATTTAAAAAATGATTTTATTGCATACATTTTTAAAATGTAAAAAAGTAATTAAAATCAATTGCCAATTCTGTTCACAGATCCAAACAGTTCAATATGGTATAATGTGATCATACTCACTTATTATTTACCCATTCTCTGTTTCCCTATTAAAGCAAAAAAAGCTTGCATCTAATGTTTATTGGTTCCCATTATTATCAACCAAAGCTGGTTTTATGCTCAAATTATGTAAGAATGTTTGCCATTTACAGTTTTCAAATATGGTATAGACCATCTGTAATTAAAATTTATTAAAGAAATAGCAACTCATTGAACAATGATGTATTAATCTTCATAGATAGGAGAAATAATAGAATAATATTAATTAAAGAAATACAAAACAAAAAAGGGGAAGGAAGAAAATTTTTCCAGCAGAAATCAAGTACTTTCTCCCATATATCTGAAAAGCTAACAAATATGTGGAACATTTTATAAACAACAAACTTACAAATGAAGATAGCAAAAAAAATAATTATTCTGCTCCATAAAATAGTAGTAACATTGTTTTAGGCAATCCATTTACAATCAACACTTTTCAATAAACAATTATCTACTGTGTTTTTAAGGGGCTATTTTAGTGGTTTATTCATTCTATGTAAAGAATAATGCAATCCATCATGATTTATTCATACGAATGTCAACAGATGAATCATATCATATCTATCCATTAAAAACTAAATTACAAAATGGTTTCTATCAGGTTATTCACTATAGTTGTTTTACATTTGTCCTCAATGTAAGCCCAGAATTATTATTCAATCACAATGTGGATTAATAATGTTATTATTTAAAAAATTTCTTTGCAATAGAAACCCACAAAATACATTTAGTTAAAAATGTTAATGTATACAAGTATTCAATTCCTTCTCTATGATCTTTATTTTAGGGTTAATCCACTATTAAATACAAACTTGAATTTGTATAAATATACTAAATTATTATGTATTTACAACAATTTTTACTTTGAAGTTAAAACTGAATAGTAGTTTATAAAATGGCTAAATCTTACTATTAACATGTAACAGTAGATTCAAATTATTTTACAGATGGCTGAGAATATGATATTGATGTCATCATATAACTGGGATACTTAGTTTTTCACTTTGCTAGTTTTTTAATCTGAAAACAGTAAAATAAATTTGCATTCAAGACACATTATCACCTATAACAAATTTGAATATTATTAATAAAAATGTATTATATTATTTACAAGAAATTATATTAATGAGAATTATTTGTGCATATATTAATACATTTACAATGTACTTATTATTAATAATTAATTTTTAAATGTAAAATTTGTCTACATTGATTTAATAACTGGTACTTGGTGAATATTGATAAATTTAAAATATTTAAATGAAGACAAATGTATAATACTGTTTTACGAAAATAAAATTAATACCATTTTAGAAAAAGAAAACAAAATGATATTAAAAATTGAATAACACAGATGACAATTCCATTGTCATTACTGACTATATCCATAAAGCCATGCCGAATTTGTACCGAAATAATTTGTAACATAAATAAATACACTAAAAACCAGCAAAGCTAAATGAAATAATGGAATATCAATAAAATAACTGTCATGATGAATGCAGTATATACTATGCTATTCAGGAATAAATAATTTTGCAGGCAAACAAACTAAAGCACCATTAAATTAAATTAATTTGTAGGTGGGTTGTTAAGAATAGTGGGGTATATATTTATGTCAAAATACCATTTGTTCTCCATATATGTACAGAGCAGCTGAAATAAATTTTAATTAATTGCAAATGCACATTCCTTAATTAAATGCGAAAATGTATCCACTTTTGTACACATGAATGAAAGAAAGAAAGAAAATACTTTAGTAATAATAATAATTAATTGGCATTATTATTTATTTACATCATGATTTAGTGAATTAAAATTTGACTAAATGATAGTTATGAACTCATTACTCGAATTTGTTCTGAAGATGAAATAATATTTTAATGGGTTAAAATATTGTTCAGAAATTAGGTGTCAACAGGAATTATAAAATTGATAGTTATTTTTTTTAATGCATTTTAGTTTACTGTATTATTTATTATAAATTATTTATGATAAATAAGGGTAAAATAATATTAAGAATGGCATGAAATATTTAAGGAAAAACATTTTAAACTTTCATAATTAATATTTGGGTGGATACAACTTAAATTTTAGTTTTAATACAATCTTTAATTTGTTTATCATAGTGTTTAATTTATATTTATAGATATCAGCCATATAATTTATTTTAAATTGTGTTTATATAGATTCAATATTACAAATTAAATTATATTATACTTGGTGTTCATCAAGAATGTATATCGCATATGTCTAATTTTTTACTTTTAATTTTAATTTATTAATGAATAATTTTAATGAATGATAATTACTGCATAACTCATTTACTTGGTCAGTGATAACCACACCTCTGGATTATGTAAAAGCAAAAATAATATTCAAGGGATGTGTGTGCGTGTGTGTATGTATGTTTTTGTGTGTTGTAAACTGATAGGAGTGGAAAGAAGCGACAATGACTATACAGCTAAGTCTGACATGGTGCTATATTGTGGACTAAGTGGTGTTATTGTGGTGGAGGGCACCTCACCACTGACGTGGCACCAAGTTCAGAGTACTCCTTGTCAATCGGGATCCTGTCGTCGTACAGAGTCGGGGCCTGGAGGATGATCCCCGCGGTACCCGCCAGAACCGCCAGCGTGAAGATCCACAAGAACAGCCGGTCCAGAACCATCGCCACGTATTTCCAGTCTTCCTTCACCTTCACAAGAAAATAATAATCTCTTATCTCAACTGTTATCACTGCCTGCACAATATTAGCTCCAGCAAGAAAGTAAAATAAATGTCTACTCCCCCAATACAAAGGCTTTAAATTAATATATGAGTCAAATCCTTTTCCTTAATAAGGAAAATTGTAATTCTGATAAACATAAAACATTAATTTATTTTTTAATTTTGTTGAAACTGCAATGTATAGACAGCTATTGAAATCAATTTAACATTCTTCCTATTGTATGTATTAGAAAAGACAATTTCATAACAAATTTGAAATGCTTCTATTCACATTCAACGAAGTCGGAAAGACTTTCGAGGTTGGCGTTTCATTGATCGCGCCTACCCCGAGATTAACCTTAATTTTGGAATAACTTGAAATTAAGAGATACTTGTAGGACGTGAGATATATATAGGTTTACGTGATATAGGTCGGAGGGAGCGGGACGTGACCGGAAGTCCTAAGCACTCCTGAACCTCTGGAAAACTGTTATTACACGAAACACTGGCCCACACACAAATGCTGCACGCCAACCTAAAGATTTCTTACTTACGACAGTTTAATTTCAACAAACCAAAACAATTATATCTACAGTCTTTATCTGTACTCTCTACACTACGCACGATTTTGAATACTAAGAATAATCGCCAGAATAATTCCTTTTATTTCGATACCTAAATAAATATGATTTCTGTTTATATAGCTTTTTTCAGGAGCTACAATTAATAAGTACGGTAAAATGGAACATATTCACATTCCTTATTAACGATGTTATTATTATTATTCATCATTTTTAATATTATTTTCTACTCTAGATATTGTATTGTTTAATAAAGTTGACTAGTACAGAGTACTCAGAGTTACGAACAGAATATTATTTGCGCTCTCACGGCTCCGATATTCGGCATCTATCTTGACTGAATATAGGAGGGAATATTAGCAACGGGAAAACAACAAAAAATAGCGGTACCCGAGAAACCGAAAATGGCAGAAATATTCTTTCTTCCGTTGGCTGTGAAATGGAAATACTGTTAAGAAACGAACACGCTGGCACAGCGGTTGGTCCCGCTGTACAATGGACGCTGGCGACATTTCTCTATATTGTTTCTGTCGGCTGTGAAAACTAACAAAGGGACGAGAATTGAATATCAGCCGCATTTGAAGTAGTGGTCGGGTGGGGGGGGGGTTCTCTGGACCACTTCCAGTTCTGTTGTGGGTGGCGCACACGCGCCCATATTTAACACATACACACCCCTCCAGTGACCACAGTTACCTCTTTGCCACATCCCAGTTTTCCTCATTCCCCATCTGCGTATGCGGACGGCCGCGTCTTTTTTGTGTACGGGAATGTAACGCAAAGGCATAAATCAGAAAAAAAAACAACCAATATTCGCTCAAAAAGAGTACAATTTACGGGAGTCTCCAGCACTAACCTAAATTTTCCCGTCTTAAATTTTCTATGTCATGTTCCACATCAAAACGCCAGTTTTCTGTTCTTTAATTATACTTAAATATTCTCTGAGACATTAAATCCAATACAGTAGGTCCCATCGTAATCTTGAAATAAAACGGCGCTTATGATGCTAACCCGCATGACCATCGTTGTTGCTGGCTTGCCGATCTAAACCGCCGTATAATATTGCTCGTGTTGAATTATATCATTAATATCCATTTTTATTAGTAACAATTTTAACTGCGCAAAAATTAGGTCCACCACCCGGATTCAATATTGTACGGGGCTTCGTATCGCAAACCAGCAACAAACAGCAGCATTCAGGTTAGTATCATTAGCGGCGTTCTTTTCAATAAGGCGTACTATGTTGGATTAAATATTTCATTCCGGAAAAAGGAATTACGAGTTACCATGAATGAACAGTATCACTAAAATAATTCTCTTCTTTCGAATCTAAATAATGTAATGAAATAAAGAAGCGTTTCGTTTTTACCTTTATATAAACAATGGAAAACATGTGAAAATGTCCATGTACCTACGTTAATTCTTCTACAGTGTAATGAGACTTCTGAGACTAATGAGATTTGATTGAAAAAACGGGAGGTAAGAAAGGTATGTAGGTATTAGAACTGTAGTGCAGATTCATGTTTCACTTTGCGATTATTAGAAGCCATAATTAGTGTGAGGGTTCTCTGATGTCGAATTTTCTGTTACACGGTTGAGTTAACAGGATATCGTCTTTCAACTTTAATACAAAGTTCATTCGGGCGGCATCCAATCAGTTCTTTGTAATTATTGGCTTTCCCTTGAACAAAGCCAGACCGACTCCAACCTTAATCACTTTCGTTCGCCTCAGACAGTGACCCGTTTCGGCTGACAGACTCATAATTGGTGCGTTATTTAAAATAAATTTTAATTTTCTATTATTCGAATGAAATGTAAACTGAAATTAAGAAAAAAGAAAGGTAAATGATTAACAACATCTTAGCCGTTTGTCATATTTGCTAGTTTTTCAGGATTAATGGTTTCCTATTTTTCTTTTAATAGCGAAATGAATGAAATATGTATGATTAAATACATATTCGAAAATTAATCTTTATTTTCAATTTCCTAAGCTATCATAATTTAGGCCTAGAGCTGAATACTATGCCTGAAAGCTTTATATCTCGAATAATAATATTGTTCTTGTAGGATACAGCTGAGAACTCCAAAGATTGCTTTGAGAGCCCGGGATCCCAATAGTCCAAATGGATACACATCAAAGCATTCAATAAGCCCTTGTTACAATCCGGTATTTCCGGGCAATGTAAACCAATTTGTTACGCATTGTAAAGTACATTCTCAATAATTAGAATGATCTTAAAATTACACAAGGTAATAGAAAAGATCAACACTAAGGCAAATTTTGTTTTTTCTTTTTTTCTGGAATGATTAGATTACATAGCCACTTCCTTTTCAGGTGTCTGTAACGAACGTTTGGGATGTCAGTAGATAGTAGGGTTTGAACCGTAGGTTTAGGATATTGGGTGGAATTCCGTAACTCCAAGACGCAGTGTGAGTTCGGAGACATTAGTATTTTCTACTGTATGGCTTGAATTTCGTTGATATTTGATTGTCTGGCCATACTCCCAAAGTGACATATGTTAAGATATATTTAAAGGGCTTTTCAATTATCACGGTTAATTTTGGTTGTAGGATTTATTAGTGGGGTAGAAGGGGTTACCTTGGTTGAGTCCTCTTGCATCTTGGTGTGCTCGGCGATGAACCTGACGCAGAAGCAGGACTTGTGCATGGGTGGAGGGCACCTCGAGTGTGAGAACGCCGGGCTCCTGAGGACGGGTGACTTGGTCTCTGTTGTTACGGTCGCCCCTGAGAGGGTCATGTCTTCAGTCTCGGCAGAGACCACCGAGGGGCCGTGGATTTGGCAGCTGCCGCCAAAACCGCCGCTGATTCCCAACCCCTCGCACATACTACTGCAACACCCAATTATATATTTTTTATCATATATTTCCCTTGACCAGTTTAAATTGCAACTGAAGAAAGTTAACTTCAAGTCGAACCACCGTCGTTCTCAATACTACTGTTTCGTACCAAGGAGCGTTGTTTAGGGATAAAGTAGATGTTGGTCTCCTGCAGAAGGATTAACTATTTTCACATTTTCCTTCAATCGCTATTATACCGATCTATTTATTGGGATAATCACAAGTGAAATGCCTCACTAAAACATACTATATAAACGATTTTGAGTAGGAAATTTACATATTCTCAGCTCCAGGATTTTGTTAAATTATGATCCACGCCCAATTTTTCTTCGTCATAGTAAATACTGAAAATCATTTTCAACTAGTTTCAGTTGTATTGAAAGTTTCTTCAGTCTTTTATGAGTACTAAAAAACTGCTCTAAATAAAGGTATCTTTGAATAATACGCTATTTAGTGTGGTGGTGGGGGCGCTTCTAGGATTCGGAATATCATCACTCACAGAATCACAAGGGTGATTATACGTCAACTAAAATATTTTTCCTTGAGAGAGTAAGTTTAACTGAACTTATCAGATTATAAGATGTCTTTGCGCAATTAATTGAATAAAATAATTGAAATATTCGAGAGTGTTGTATGAAAACTTGTGACAATATAGATTCCCTGATAAGTAAAATGTAATAATTCAGCCTATTAATGTAGCGTTTCCAGGTGTTAAACTCTTTCAATTAATCGCCGTTTGCAATGAGAGAACAATGGAGCGAGGTACAGAAATTAATCGTTCGAGTATGAAAGGTTGAAGGGAGTGGTGGGATATTTTTTTTGAAGACTTGTAATTAAAAACTTCTTTTCTCAGACGACAATTCTTCTCAAGTTCTTGTTTAAAAGCGGAGAAGAATGGATGTACAGGATTCCCAGTGATCCTTGGCCCACCTCTTCGCCATTTATTAAAGTCTGGGTTCGAAATTAAGGCACCGGCGTCTGCAATTTTCAACTTGAAAGAATTTTGAATTGTCATTTTCAAGATGAAATGGTAATGAATATAGAAGTTCAGAAATTAGGCGCAGTTACAAAATGAAATATTTCTTTAAATAGAATTCATAAAATATCCTTATTTAATTAATGGTCTATACTGTCTTCTTATGATTTTCATTAGACGGATAAAAAGTATTTAAAATCTAATAAATTCCTGATCAATGTATTTGATTGTAATCGTCCCTGGACTGCCGGTAATTTCAATTATTGTAATCTTTATTAAAAAAATATTTGTCCAATGTACATTTATGTTACCTTTCTGGGGACAGATCCTCTTTGGAAAGCGCCCTGGAGTTTGTCGTGTGAGTCCCGTGGGAGGGGTTACTTTGATAGGGATAGTAACAAGGTAGATCGTTGCGTCCAGCCCTCAGTACCAGTCCGGAATTAAACCTGTCGTAACATTCCGTCATAGCGTTCTTAAATATAAACAGATATTTATAGTAGGGTTTTAGTTATAGCCAACAAATGCTGTCCAACGTTTCCCCCATAGTATTACGCGATCATACCGGAATTTAGGTTGTAATAATTTGAATACTCGTTGCAGAAACCTGCTCTCGTTAATATTACTAACACTTTAACAATAATATAAACGGTGCGAATGAAGTACGCTATGGTGGTATTTTGGAAATAATGGCGCCTGGAGACGTATAAGCTTATTAAGTTAATTAATATTGTTAATATTAACAAAACAGTGTATTGTTATTGTTAATGTTGTTGTTAATAGTTGACAAAAATAGTTCGTTGAGTGCACTTGCAACGATAAACTAGCGCCCCCCTGAGTGTGGTGCGGAAATGTACTCAACTGAAGTTCGTTGGCTGCACTTGCATCGATTAACTAAATTACTAAAAATAAACTTTTTTCAATAAATTTTTGATCACCAGATATAGTTGTGACCAGTTGCGTGATCAAATATATATTTGACCGATAATCCGATAAAACACAATAAACAGACATATATATATATATATATATATATATATATATATATATACACACACACACACACACACACACACACACACACACACACACACACACACACATACGACAGACAACCACCAGAGTGCAAGTGACAGTGGCAATGCAGTGAGGATGCCCAAAAAACATCCGAAGTGCCAACGTGACTAACACCGCTACTGAAGATGGTGAGCAGCTGAAACCAGTAGCAAAAGACCAAACCTAATTTAATTAGCTCCTTTAGTTCAATTATATAGGAAATAAGCATATTAAATTAAGTTTCACTGTGAAAACAAAGAAAACGAACCGTTTAAAGTTGTTTCACAATTGTGTTTACACAGGTTAAAATTAGTTAAATGATTTTTTTAACAAAAATATCTTGTTTATTTGTTGTTATCTTGTTTATCAAGTATATTGATTATATATAAGTAAAGGACGTTTGCACATCAATCACTATGAGAATCCTGATGTCTCTTATCTTCATATACGTGCATCATGCAGGAATAATCGTGTAACACTTTAACTGGATGCAATATTATATAGTGATCAACAGTGAAGTAAACCGAGTGGGAAACTCCACTGTAATGATTACTTCGATATCACGACAAGAATACTGCACGGGCGGAAGT
Organism: Lethocerus indicus; assembly: GCA_019843655.1. NCBI lineage: Eukaryota > Metazoa > Arthropoda > Insecta > Hemiptera > Belostomatidae > Lethocerus > Lethocerus indicus. The sequence continues at coordinate 9,967,639 of JACDQD010000002.1, read as the reverse complement.
AATCATCCTTAATAGACAGATCATTGGAACTGGGTTCGGGTTTATTGATTAGGTTGGTGAACTACTGTTAACCTAACCTGTAAAAGTCAAAGTCATTAGGTAATCAGAAGGGTGGTTACAGCCGGTATAACTTTATCCTGGGTTTGAATTACGCTTTCTTAGAACGGGAGGAATAGCAGTTCTCATTTTCAACATTTAGCTCCTTAATCCGTGGGGACTTGACACAGTATTCAATGATGAACGCGCCATGATTTCCGCAGTTGGAGAAAATGTATGGAGAAGTTAATATTACTTTCTTAATGGTAACTGATAGACCGACATTATTGTAATAGTGTTCAACACAACATGTCAAACATATGGAATTTTTCATGTAACAGAATGAATGAACGAGTTGAATGGATGAAGAATTTCCGTCGAGGATGTTTACAAATCACATTTTAAAATCTGATTATATCTGTACCTTCTTCAATATCAGTATAGGCGCGTGAACATACGGCGATAGTGACATTCATATATTCGGAGGGGCGAAGTCGGCATTATCAAACCGAAGCCTTTTTAAGCGGCCTTTGAAAAGCGGCAGCATTTGGAAAGTAGTTGTGCCTAATTTAGACTTGGCCTGCGAGTCATTAAACTTCCATATACACTCTTCGGTGTTGGTTTTTGCGGTGGACGGGCGCACCCCCCCCCACCAATACAGACCGGACAAGTAAAAACCTGACCGTAATTCGAGGATCTATTGTCGAAACTGTGGAAATATCTGAACCCTTCATGTCTGAAAAAGTGCTTAAGCGAGTTTTCGCCTACTGCGAACTAAGGGAATTGAAAGCCCCGTTCTACAGTGGTAACCACTAAATACTCAAGTTCCGCAGAGGGACAGATCAAACTTTCGGATCGTACAGGAATATTAATTCAGAGTAAAAGGTAATCTTAAATATTCCCCCAAAAAATGCTTTCATATGTCTCTCAAAATAACAACACGTATATCCATTCAGAAAAAGATCCTTATTCTAAATTAATATAATTACAGCACTCAATAACGAAGAGTAAACCCAAGGATTAATTTATATATGAATTTTTGACTCCTCATCGATGTAATTTTGTTGAATTTACAATTCTTGCTCGGAATATATATTCAAAATTTCTGATGTTCGTTGACATATTGTTATGAAGTGCACATGAATGAATGAAACAACTACCTACCATGTGTCGTTCTCTATATGCAACTATAATATGGAATGTAATAATTTTAATTCGCCTACCGAAATTTTTAATTGAAGAAAAATACCGTGCAGAGGCCTTGACACAATAATATTTTTTACTGGACTGCTGAGACCTCTTTTGAAAAATACATCAAAACCGACAGTAGATAACAAACTTACAATATACAAATCCATTTTAAAACCGACATGGACTTACGGCATAGAGCTATGGGGTTCCGCTAAGAAATCCAACATCGTCCGCATCCAGATATTCCAATCAAAAGTCCTTCGTACCATCCTTAATGCTCCCTGGTATGTTTCTAACCGAACAATCCATAATGACCTCAACAAACCAACAGTCGACGAAATCGCAAAATCACGCTTCCTTAAATTCCACTCCCGCCTCTCTACACACCCAAACCCACTCGTTCAGTCCCTTTCCTCTTCTACCCATCCACTATCCCCACCACGACGGCTTAAACGCCACTGGCCCAGAGATCACCTCGGGCAGTAGTTAAAACATGTCAAAAGCGCCATCACTGGGTGGTTTCTTTATCAAGACTAACACGCGGAAATAAATACATGTATCAATTGCACCCATAACTGTATAAGTTGATTGTGCAAAAATAAAACAGTTAAAAAAAGGATAATGGTAATATAATGGATATCGTACTTAATGCGACACTATTAAATATTAATGAAACAGAATGTGTTTCAGAGAGGGAGCAAATTGCAAAAATACCCCTATCATTCGTCCGGCGATTCTCGTCACGCACAAACCATTTGCCAACATCCCATCTACAATAATAACATTCTTCTGCCAGACGATTAAAATGAAATACTTTGCTGTTTAAAATGGGGGGCTTATGAACAATTTTTCCTGGTGAAAATATCGAATATTTTTTAACGAACCAAACTTAATAGTATTCCATATTATTTCGCTGAATGAATTTCAGTGTTAAAAACCTAAATTTATGATTAAAACACTGTTACGGAATAAGCCTCAAAATTGAATGAATAAATTTTACCCCAATCAGAATGAATTGTTATTGATATTAACAAGATAATGTCGATTCAATTATGCCATTTTGGCTTGGTTCTCTATGTATGTATATTTGCTATTAGGTTTCGTTTCCAATATTTTAACATAAAGATGTGTTTGTTTGTGCCACTAAATTTGTCTCCGGCCGAAACGGAAACAACCAGCCTTTCGAAACGAAAACACCAGTTTCTGGCGGTCCAGAAAAACTAGCCCGGGGCGTTATTAGAACGGAAAAAGGAGCAGTCGGTGTAGCCGAGGTTTCATTTATTTTCATAAAAGGGGAAACGTTTTTTGCCCCGTGTTTAATCCAGAGTGGGGGTCAGCGCCGGGCGACAAGGCCCCTTCCACCACCCCCCGCATTACTCCCTTCTACCCTATGGCCGCCCCCGCCCCCCCCCCTCTCCCACCATTGTTCTTTGCAAGTCCAGTGTTCCTATATTTAAAAGAAAGGACTTCTCTCCCTTTTCCTGCTCATTCAGGTATTGGATTCCTCTTTTTCCGGTGTTTTCCGACTTACGACCTACATATTGGACAAAGCGATCCGCTGTTATTTGAATTTCCCTTGTGGACAATAATCGTCGGGAAAGGCTTTAGAATTAACAGATATTTATAACTGATAAATGGGTAACAAACGTTTACCGACAAACGTTCTTAAATATTAATAAATAACTGTGCCCTTTTTGGAAACCCATTAAGCGAAAAAGCACAACTAAATTCCTAGAATAAATTCCATTGTATATCTAGGAAAATAATTAGCTTCTGTTATATACATAATTATATATGCCTGTTATATGCAGGTGATACAGGTTAAATTTACAGTGAAGTATAATACTGACTATTGTACCCGAGGCGAGCAAAAATAAAATTCTGGCGGTGGAAATTTGTCGGACTACAGACCGATATGCCGTATTCCAATTACCTGGATCAAAGCTTGTGGCAGTTTTATTGATTTCAACTTAGCCCCGTGTCGACAGGAAAACGCAGGGATTACGAAGAACATTTAATATTGCTGAGCACGGTGACACAAAGGTATGTAATACCCGTTTAATGATATTGGTATAGCAGACCTGAACGCCAACTGTTGAAGGGTTGCGCCGAAAGTTATTATTTGATGGGGAGGGGTCAGGCAAGCGCTCCCCCTCCGACACTCACCTCAAGCCTATTAATCACAATTTATGTTTTAAGCAGCCTAATATAATTCCCCTATACAAACAATTTAGCTCCCACTTTCGGCCCTTTCCATTAGAGTTGAATTATTGCATAGAATTTTAATAACTGAATCTTCAGAATTGGACGTTCTAAAATTCCGCTTACTCGCGCTAGAGTATTATCTATACGAGACACTCCAGGTTTAAACGGCGCATAAATGAATAAAACAATAAACAAGGTGCAAAGTGAACAGTAAATAAGAGTCAGTAAAGAATTGTGTTTGATAATTGGAGTTTAATCAATATGTAAATTAATAACTTAACGCGACTTCCATAGGGACTAAACAAATAGGGTTTCTTCAAAACCATAACGACGAACAACTGATAGTGCGAAACATGCACACTGTAATGCTATTACGCCGAAAATGCCCCAAGCTTCACCCCAGTGACTAATGACCGAACCGGAAACGACTGGGGATATTAAACGGGATCAGTTATATAATTCCCAATAGGGTTGGAATTAGATAGCGGGACCGGTCCGACAATTTAGCGCAGGAATTAGTAATCAACGCAAGTACGTGGCCAGTTCAACTTGCATGCCTGTATTTTGGGGCCGGCTCCCAGGAGTATAACACTTTACTGAGTGGCTACGCTCAATTGTTATCGAAAGATTAATAATCATTATAACGCTCATATGTACGACAGCTTTCAAAATATGAAGTTTCCCCGAGTTAGTAAGTGTTGATAATGTAAAATTACTGAATAAGTAATTCAGGCGTTCGGCGTATTGCGGGATAGTAGGAACGGATGCCGTTCGGCGTATTTTGAATAGTATAACCTGGGGCGGAAGGCGTCAGCGTATTGCGGGATAGTATAAACTGGGAACGGAAGGCGCTGGGAATATTGTAGTTCAAAAATACGATGAATTCACCATTCTTAGCAATAATATTGTGAATTTTTCTGGGACAACTGAAATAAAATTCCAAATGGTAAGTAGCATGTCTCGCTTCGGTATGTACAATCCAAATTTAAATGCGGAATGTTCGGCCGATTATTTTAAATATAAATTATTTTAACGTATATGTTTTGAGCCCTTGCCAATAGTCATTCCCCCAGACTTTCTTCTGGGACTTCATATCATTCATTATTACATTCAGTATAAAATTTCGTGAATAATTTTTTTGAATATAATAAAATACTTGTTGAAATTACGAGGCGTTGAAGAAATCTGAAAAATGAGCGAAGTATTCATAAGTTTGGGGCGCCATCAGAAAGCCATTGGTGGCAGGTTCATTAGTGTCATCGGGAAAACACTTTCCGGGAAGGGGGGAAGTGAAGCGGGAGCTCAAGACCACCCGGACTAATAGAGAGTGCCCGGCTAAAGAAAAAACTTGGGAGTTAGTCCAAAACGACCCAGTCATTTTTTTAAACTCATGAATTATAAACAGGCGTAGGCCACAGAGACCCAATAAGAAACTTGCACAGCTTTGCCTTTAAGTAGCACCATATAATAGGACATGTGATGCAATTCGAGTATTCCATTAAATTAGTAAAACAGAAATGAAAAAACATTGTATTTGATATATTACCGACATTATATACTTATGTAAATAATAAACTTATTTTGACCGATTTCATCCTAACGAGTTTGGAAAGTAAAAGTAGTAATTTAGTAAATCCCTTAGTTGCAACACATTATATTGAATTTCATAATGCTTATGTGTTGTTCCCTTCTCCTTATTGGTCTCATTGTACTAGTAGTGTCTTATTTTCTCCTTTACATCTACTATAATTTCCCTAAGTTTCCTCTTTCAAAAGGATTAGATTTCTGGTCGTCAATGAAACTTCATGAGTTTTATTTTGTAATGACGTGTACGTTATCTCAGATTCAATGGAAGTAACTAAGAAACGAATAATTATGACCCCATTATGAAGAGTAATAATATTCTGGCTACATGCATAAAAAAGCAGACTGCTTACAAATCCAACATACAATATATTATAAATGCCATTAAATTACAATTGACGGATATATAGTAAAATAAAAATTTGAGTGCTGCTTTGAATGTCCTCGAGTTCAAATAAGTTCGACCAATTATATCAGTACCTGTTGGTGTTACCTACCTGTTGGTTTCGAACTGGTACTGAGGGCGGCGCATGACCAGGAGTCTGGGTAGGATGTGAATAAAAACTCTCTTGACCCAGGGCGCCATTCGATGAGTCTGCGGTGACCGGAAGTGGACATTCAGAACAACCACGGTCACACATATACTGAAAACAGAAATTCGTTTATTTATATCAGGAGACAATTTGCAATAAACTGATGCGAACAATAATTTGGAAAGTATTATTATTGAACATTTAATTATATTTATAAAAGAATGAATAGACATACGTATGTATGTGTATATATATAAACGTATCAAGGAAATGACCTTTCTGGCCTAAGATAAATGTTGAATTATATAGGGTTAGAACGAAACTTTCGGTGTTACACTTTCAATGTTAATATGAGTCATATTCGCCAAATAGTCTAAATTAAAAATTATTTTAAAATGTGTATGGAATAGATTCGAACAGTGGATTAGAAATTAATGTTAATTGTAACAGGTAGAAAATGAAAAATACGTCAAATATCTCCTGAAGTAAGAATAATGTCAATTACATGAAGAGCACGACATTATCGGGAAAAATGGAAGCATACTGAGGCAAATAGTGGAAAGGGGCAGGGAGCAAGGATTAGGTATTATCCCACGGATATTCGGGGACCTTCGTTGTGGAACCCGCTATATCCTCCTGGAGGAAGATTGCAATAGCCCGACTCAGGTTAGATTTGTTGCGTGCACTTTGGCAGGTGAAAGAGCGATTAGTTGACTCGCCAATCGACTCTCTTCGGATAAATTAAATATCCATCAAGAATCCTTTTATCTTCCGTCATCAACCTTTACAAAGTACCTTCATTTGAAACGTTAAGGTTAAAACGTTTCAAAGGTTAATTACTGTTGTTAATACAATACTTCTAATGGCTCTCACTCTCTGGAATTGTTTTCACAGTTGAATTTCAATAAATTTGCAATTCTGATTTTAATAGGACACTAAATTTTTAATCTTGCCTCACCTTAATGTTTTATAAATTTTTCAGCTCTTCAAAGAGTAGAGAAAATATTTATAGATATACCTCCTTTTCTTAGTGGTTTGTCTCTAGTCTTGTCGTATAGTGTTATCCGAAAGAATTCGAGGACTCGTTTTGGTGATATTCCATCTCCACGCGTTTCTGGAATTTAAACGTAATGATTCTAATAATACCTCGCAAAGAAATGTGATAAGAGAATCACAGTTTTCACAACCCTGAAAATTTAACTTGACTGTGGAATAAACGTGACGTAGACGAAGTAATAACGATGAAACTGAAACGCTGAATGAAACTCTTCTGGATCGACTGTTTATCAATGGGCACTTGGGCATGTGGGCGATTAAAACACCGGGACGGGTTATATTAAACTGATCTGAGTCGTCCTTGGGCTCAAAAATCCGTATCTCTCCCTCCTACAACTACTCCATTTATCACCTTTAAAGCTGACAGGCGGATAATATAAAAGTCAAGCGTGCGTGATATGAATAAAATATAAAAGCAGGCCCGGTTTCCTTTCTCATTGGCCCCCGGTTGTTGTAGGTGGCGGCGGCAGCACTGCTTTGTAATTTAAGTCCAACACCATTATGATCGGATAATTTATTCGAGATTGTTTTAACTGGCTCGGGAACTATTAAACGCGTCATTTATACAGAAATGTGCATTATTTGTAAAAGATACTGACGTGTATTTGATTTATAATACAAGAGAAAACTTATCATTTTTATGACTTCCTCCAGAACATTGGAGATGTCGCTTGATCAGACTAAAAATCGTAACCAGATTAACATTATGCACTTGTCTGCGTAAATTACAGAACACAGAATCGGTTACTTTTATATTATTAAATAATTTATTCAATAGGCGAAAAATGAATTAATGATCCCAGGGAACGAGCAAGCAAGAGTTTATTTATTCTGTAATTACTTTATCTACAACAACAAAAAATTACAGAAGTACGATCATTTTTTATTTTTACTCGTCTATTCACATTAAGTAGATCCACAAACGGTCCCGTGTCATTTTCAGTTTATAATATCATTACGAACTTTGTTTAGCCCGAAATACTCCCGTCCCCATAAATCGCTATTATTTTCTGTAACCACCGTAATGTCCATCGTTTCCGCTGTGTTCAAATATAAGTTTAAAACAGTAATTAGAGCTAATAAATGGGGAGAATTGGCGCTGTAAGAACTTCAGTCAGAGGAAATTGAATTAACTTGAATAACGGTGGTGTCGTTGGCGGTTATGCTAATCAGGCAATATCTCCTCAACCACCCGCCTCATCACTCTCTCTCTCTCTCTCTCTCTCTCTCTCTCTCTCTCTCTCTCTCTCTCTCACGCACACACACACACACACACACCCTCTTCCTCTCTAACTTTACTCGAGTATCTCTGTCTCGGTCCCATAGCAGCATGACCGCCTAATTAGACCGATACAACTGTCAAACAACAAAAGCTTTAATATCGGGCCCTTTGTTTTATGACTCCAATACCGCTCCAGTACTGATCGGTATAAACTGAATACATTCGCGGATTTATAACAGACAGATCAATTTATTTAAGCTTAACTTATCTACCCATTATCTAATGTAACAACATTGGAGAACCCGTTGAAGCCAAGATTTACTTCATTTAAGAATGTATACATAGTATAACATAAAACACAACACAAACATTAATCAATAGTATTATAAAATATGTTACGTTCATATTTTATATGCTCCACTACGGTCCAGTGAAATTTACTTTTAGATGCCAGGGAATTTTTGTACAATAAATAATCATAATTTTATTAAATACTTTTAAAACCTAACCTGCCATTTTCTTTAAAATTGGCTATGGGAATTATGTTAGAATTTATGCAAACTGCAAAGACTATTTACTACTACAGTATAGGCTTACGGTTTATAATAATGCGTAGTTTAAAATAACCTTTGCTAGAAGTGTAAATTTTTGAATAACCCGAATAGTATATCAAATATCGTGATACTTAATCACAAATTATTTCATGTAACGATCGGATTCGGGAAATTCCAATTTGAGGTAAACGAAGCAGGATTAATCACATGCAAAAGCAGTGAGCATTGGTGTATTGTAATAATTATTATGACACTATAATTAGTATAGAAAACGATTGTGTATCGTTAATGAGTTTTGGAAACCATATAACACTTTCCAACATCCAGTGCTTAAATTTACAACCAGCTTAATGCACAAAGAACTCGTACGCACAGATTTGTCATTAAAAGTTTAGGTATAATGGGACGAAAGTATCATCAAGGACCAAAAAATCATATTTACTTCTGGTCATCGTCGATTTCATGGGAAAATTGTATCAGGCATAAATTATTATTTCTATTCTAATTATGTAATTATTACACATAGAACGAATTTTAACATTTAACACGGGGAATCTCCTGTCAGGAAGGAACTATGGGACTGGGACGGTAAAATACCTGAAATGCACGAGGAAAAAACAGGACTGACAGGAAGCCTTGGCAGCTTATATTCGTCAAAAAGCTTAAACCCAACAACAAAGCAAATTTAAAATTCGAATCACCAACCATTGTAACGGACAGTCATTCGGATGATATTTTCATCGTGAGGAATATGCCAATGCCCGTGTCGAAGAATGATGACGAAACAGGAATTTTAAAACAACAGTATAAATCCCTGCCTGTATATACACTGAAAGCCCTCAGTTATTGTTTCAGTGCACTGTTATCAGTTGGGACCAGAGCACAGATTGGACATATTCCAGCGTAAATCCAAACATTCATTTTGCCAGAGAAAGTAAAAAGATAGGAGTATATTCCATAAACGTTTTTCCATATATATATATATATATATATATATATATATATATATATATATATATATATATATATGAATGTACTCGGTAATCGATTAAGGCATAAATTAAGGATTAATAGCTGGAAAGTGACTACGTTTGTAGGAACTCATACAAACTTTTCAATGTACAGTAAATGACTTCTAAATTCCGTCTATTAGAGTGTTCTAATTTACTAATAGTTGGACCAGTTTGGCTTTTGCGCGTTAGGGATGGGGATGTGCAATTTTGAGGAACATTATAGGTTTAACGGTCAGCGAATGTATCCTTACCGAAATTAGAACCTTCTTTCTTATTATTCTCCAAATCGGGTAAGTAGAAATATGGTAAAAATGTTTCTTCTTTGGATTACGGTGCGCAGTTGTTATATCTGTACGTATTGAAGTAATGTTAATGAACGAAGAATATATCTCCCCCGTAAAAAAAGATAAATTTCGCCGAATAATCTACACAGAAGCGGATTTAATCAATCCTGTACGTCTGTCCTGGGCTCAAAGGGAGGAAAATAAATGGAGCGGGGTTGAGAAGTGTGAAGAGTATAAAGGGAGGCCGTTTAATAAAAGAGAAAGCGGCGGTGTTCCCCTCGGCTCGGGCCCGGGGCCCAGAGTCGCCGAGATAAGCCCAGCCGAGAGGAGGCAAGAGAGAGAGAGAGAGAGAGAGAGTGAGGGGGGGGTGAGGGAGAGTTTGTGACTCCCGAATGGATTGTCCGATGAGGGGGCCGTGATTGCCCGGGCCCCCGGTTCTACTCGAGCTCACTTTTACGCCAGGGCTCTCGCTCCATCCGGACAACGAGCGGTGGGCCGACCTCGGGCTTGAAAAACCGGTCCTCTTAGCCAGATTCCCCGATGTCACTCCCATTATTCCAATTGCTCATCTCCTAATGTCTATCCCCGACGGGGCGGCTATTATGAGCACCGATTAAATGTTCGTATTCCAGATTCGGCGACTCTATACGCATTTTCAATGTATCAATTATACTTATTATAACTCGTGCTATTGTCAGTTGCTCCCTGATGTCTATTTAATCGTACTGATATTCATTTGGTATACAGTGAGGTATTATATGCCTTTTATCGAAGAATCCTGTAACCACTACATCGATGTGAATTTTTTCAAATTTTATTAAAAAGCTAGTCCTCATATCACTACGGTAAAATGAATTAGAATAATACCGACACAAATATACAGATATAAACATGGATAGATGGACTTTTATTTATACGTTTATTTTTAAAACTATTAAATCGAAAAGAATTCACGTGGTTACTTTTCAAATAATTAATGAAATATTCGGGACAAAGAATTTATGCGCATTCATATTCATTTGTAAATTATTTATTCGATACGATCTACTTCAGATGTTTAATTGACTTTTGAATAAAATATGTGCCATAACTAGGATATTAGTTGGCGTACATGAAGCTTTGTGATAGGTTGAGTTAATGTATTATCCCGATGTTTAACGTCACTGGCAGTACTCGAGCCCGGAGGCGGTCGGCTGTATGCGAACACGCTTCAAAGTTCCGAAGTCTCTTGGAGACCACATGTGAAAATAAACGGATCGATCTCTGAGGAACAGAGCTTTATTTCCTTTCTATATCATAGAAAAATAGTTCAAAATAACCTGTAGGTAAATAGCGGTAACTTATTTTTATTATAATATGATTCACACGCAGCTGTAAGGGAAATTACTGCAAGAAATAATGCACAAAGGTTCACATTAATATTGTATAAGAACACAGTCGATTGGATTAATACTTTATATTCAGCCCACTTTACGTGTCAGTAATTTTGCCAATAGTCGAAATAAAATTAACAAAATGCAGAAAAATCAAAACTGTTGTATAACTTAATAAAATAAATTCCCTGTTACAAAATAAATCCATGCGGATAGTTCCTAAACAAGAATGTTTTTTCTCAGACATTTTGGGACAAACGGGGTTAGGGACGTCTCACCTTGTTCAGATTCCTCAAATTCCTGGGACGCTTCATGTTGTGGAAACTCCAAGGCACTTGGCTCGAACGAACCCTGTTTAGATGTCGAATAAGTGCCCCTACTGCTCAATCAATAAATAAGGTGACTCCGACCAATATTGTTTGAAACAGCTTTGACGTTGTTACGTTTAAATAGGGCCGGGAGGGAGGTAGGGAGGGCGTCGGAGAGGCAGGAGGAGAGGTAGTGGGAAGGGGAGAATGAGAGAGGGAATGGGTAAAGAAAACGGAAATGAGAAGGCAAAAAATAAAAGGTCCAAGCGAAGGCGGACCAAAGCTTGGCAGAAATAATTCAACCCTGGATGAAAAAACGGAGGTTCTGCACACAGATATTCGTTTGAGATTTCCCGCATTCAGTTTGGTCTTCAACCGAAAAACATGGCTCTCATTGTCCTCTACAAATATAAGAGTCAATTTTATTCTAAATTAGCCGTTTTGTTAACAAAGAACTGAATGAATTCACTTATAAACATATTATTAAATATGTATTCACTAGCAATCAATATATGTAATAATAATAACTTATTTTCTTATTGTTAACGCGGTAAAATCCGCATTAGAATCGTGTTTCAGTATCAGGTTCATGTTTATTTATTTCAGAGCTTATTTTCTATGAAAAAAATATTTACTACTGATTTATCACTATATTCAGTGGGACAAAATTATGTGTGACCAGAATAATTTGTATAGAGCTTCAATCCCGATTATCTTCCTCCTCCCGGTTGGGTTTTCGCCATCGTCAATTGCATTCCATGTAGCAGTGTCCATAAAACATGCTAATGTCAGTCTCAGTGCGCCCTTAACAGCGCTCACAGGCTACTTCGGACGGCTCACGGGCCAACATGTGGAAGAATATTACTGACAGAATTCGATGACGACGATTCAAAACTGGTCTCGCTTTAATTTAAATAAGCGACAGTAAACGTACAGCCGCAAAAGTGAAAACATTCCGAACCCTTGTGGACCCACAAACAAATAACCAAAGACCCTCATTCTTCACATACATTTTCCACGGTATTGTTTTGGGATGAAAGACTGAAACTTAAATGAGAAATTTCTCTTGGTTAAAATTCTACCAGTCCGACGTAGTGGGCTTTTGAAGGGCGCACGTCCGGGTTTCATTATATAATTTTCACTAAATGAACACCATTTTTCCTTCCGTTTCACAGTCGGAGTTCATTACCGGAACGGTAAGAAAAGGAGGCCCAGAACTACTGTAGTGCCACAACTCTGGGAATTAAAATGGACAGCGCTCCAATCGTCGTTTTCACAGTAAATATTGAATCGGGAAATTAATTTTCCTGTGATTTGCCTCAAATTTGAATAAGATCAGTTTAAATAATGGACTTAATCACTAGAGTCTTAATGGTAAAAATGTTGCCGGATATCAAACGTTATACTTCTTGTAACATAAATTTCAAATGAAAACTATGGGATAATTTAATTCCCAGGAATAAATGTATATAGGTCAAATGGGGCATTCCCTTCCTAGAATAGTCCATATATCCAAGCCAGACTATTCAAATTACAGCATAACTTATAACGTTTCTAAAAGTAAACAGACGAAAACTGAGTTTTGGAGTACAATCGAATTTATTTCTGTAATTACTATAGTCAGGAAATAACTGATAAGGGCAACAGTTGAGAAGTGACAGAACACCGATTACCTAATGTCGATATGACAAATCATCAATGGGTATGATTATCATTTTGGAGGGCCGCAACGGAAGTAATTATAGTGTTTATATATTCACAAACGGTGGGCGACAAAAAAGAAATTAAAAAGGCGTCTGCCCCTGTTTTTAATTCGGGCCGTATTACCAATCCGGGGACCCGTAAATTGTAAATTATTGTCTCCAATTTTTGGCCGCGGCCAGGTGAGACGGTTACACCACAAAAAGTAAAACTGATTTTGCACCATCGCAAATATGCAAATCTTTCCAACTCGTTTCCCCACCCGGCATATATTTGCCGATATTTTATTGGGGACCGCTCCCGCAGCAAAATACCCCATTACGCAAAAAGCTCCTCTAATTTAAATTCCGAGCATGCACGCGCCCGTGAACACGCCGATGAACCCAGGACCCGATAATAAATAATGGAATAATGATTTAAAAGGACTCTCCACTTACATTGTAATAGGAAATAAATAATAATAAAACGGATTATTGAAATATAAAACCGAACGACAAAAATATAGTATAAAATAAACCCTACCGTACTTTACGTTTGCACAGACTTATAGTTACATATATTTGAATTCCTTTAAATATCTAATTAAATAGTGAAAAAGAAATAACCGTAGTCGAGAAAAATAAAATTGTTGGCCAAGGCTCATCAAGAAATGTATGTTTTTGTAATTTCCTAAGTGAATATATTTTGAATTGATAAAATACCGCAGTTTTAACATGTGGGCAACCCGAGTAGAAAATTCCAAGTATTTATTATGAATTCTTTAATGCTCTAAATTAATTTAATTATTAGGTTTGATACCGTACAAAAAAGAAAAGCAATGTAGATAACAAAATCGAAGATACATTATACGAAATTTTGAAGAATTTTTGAAATTTGTCCATACAGGTCATTCGTAGCATTATCCATAAATTCCCGGAATATGATTTCCGGGTTGGTATTTAGCTATCTGCAAAAAGATTGTAACAGATTTTGATGTGAAAAATTTACATTTGTGAGGACTTACCTTATGGAGACTAAAATCATGGCGAATATTAGATATTTGCCCAAGAGCGGGACGACCAGCGACGTCGGCGGAATTATCTCAACGACCAGAAGGAAAAACACGTGGAGACTAATTAGGATCGATATTGAAAGCGTCACCTGAAACGAAAATAATGAGGTTCGTCGTAATTCTTACAAAGCGGATCGTAAGGAAAGTAAACACTTGATGGTGAGGTCTGTGAGGTAATAGTGTAGTGTCCTATCTCTTTGGATGTTCCAGACATAGACGTGCATTTAGCTGCCGTATGTTGTATTCAGATAGAGATATCTGTGAGAGGTTCAAGATGATATGGATAAGTGCCATACTGCATGTTCTTGAGGCTGGCACCCAAGACTTAACAAATTAGGACCAAACCTTGGTTGTTATAGAAGGTCGGCTCAGAAGAGACTGTAATAGATATGAGACATGTCAAATTAAATAATATTAACGTTCTTTTATGTTCTGTTGTTCTTAAATACGACACAGGTTAAGTTAAATTAACGTTTACGTTTTGGTATAATATTGAAATAACAACCAAAAATATAACCATATGGAATTATTTTTTCTATATCTCAGAGTTATTTACAGCCACTCATGCAGTAACTAATACGTTTTCGGTTCGCTACATTTTAGAGGTTCAATTTCAATTCAAGTTTTACTTTTTCTTCAAAAGGCTCTCAGTAGAGCGGTTAACATGAAAGGCTCCGGCTCAAAGCAATACCTTTTAAATGTAAATGTAAAATAAACCGTATAGTCTATATTTCAATGTAAATATTAGACGAGGAATTGTAGAGACGAAAAGATTACAAATTGTCACACTAATTATGATGGCGAATTAATATATTATAATTATTATTGTCGCTTAAAATGGGGAGACATTAATTGAAAAATATAAATGAATTGTTCACGAGCAAATGCTACTATCATTGGCAATTGTACTGAAGTATTTCTATTTGAAGAAGTAACATTTCATTCCTATCAACTAGTACTATATCAGTGCACATATGATCCTCACTGGCGACTATCATGATTTAGTGCCTGAATTGCACACACGCAAACACACACCCTAACGGGGTCAAATGAAAAAAATCTTAAATTTTCCTAGTACTATACACGTGTAACTATTTGGTCGTATATGGTGAGAGAGCTCGATGAAAATGATTGCTTTCTTTACTGTCCTTTTTGTAAAGGAAATTCATGCTAAGGACTGTGTGGGACTGGAGGGGCGGACTCCACTGAGCCCTTAAGATGAATCTTCCCAGCCGTCTAACGGATCGATCCGTGCGTATCCAGCCGGACAGTTTCAGTAAATATTGTGCGCTTTCCATCCTGTGAAAAATGAACCCGGTAGCCTGTCCCTACTCACACCCCATATTATTCCATCGAATGGAATAAATACTTACTCCCTTTCATCGAGTTATTGTACAATGACACTTCGTCCCAATTCTGAAATATAATCGTAAATGTTCAGTGTTTTCGTCCGTTTCTCCGTTTTTATCTGAAAATAATATTGAAGAAACCGGGCTTGGACAAATTTCTAGTATATTTAGTGTGATAAAATTTTGATGGTTTCAGGTTTAAGGAGTTCAACGTCCTCGTTGATACCAGTCAGTGAAAATAATTGGAATTTTAGAGAAGCTTATAACATGCTTCTTCATGTCGAATTAAAATAAATTTGGATAATTAAATGTATATAGTTTGCCAATTTATTTTATCCTTTGATAGTCAATTTCCGATCATTAATAAAATTCGTAAAAAAAAATATTTCTGTTATTCTGTCTCTTCTAATATGGGGAAGAGCCGGTTAAGAAGATTCATGCCCCCTTCCAATTCAAAGACTTTCGCTTTGATAGGAGGCGTCCTTATTATCAGGGAATGGAGCAATTGGGTCTGGTATGACGCGTAATTTTCAACACGGTATTGATTGGTCCCCTGGACCCTTAACTTGGAATTTGTTATTTCTTTGAACATCCGACCGACAATTGGGGAATGCAGGTGGGGCGATTCTATATCGGCGATGTTTGACACTCTTCGGGATAACAAAAAAAGTGTTCGCCCGTTTCTAAAGCCGTTGGTGGCAACCACTTGATTTTATGAAATTGATGCATGGCTTTCAGTTCGCCGATTTATTTGCCCATTTGTCGCAGTTAGTTTCGAATCAATACAATTGTGACTAAACCGCGTACTTTTCAGTGCAGGTAATCTAATGGCTATTAAATTTAAAAAGGAAACTTTTATGTTCACAAAGTACGGAGAAATTTAAAATCATTATTAATAATTGCAATGTGAAAACTATAAAAGATATACTATGAACCATCAATGGTGAATCGCTCTCCATATCAATGGATATTTATGCACATTTCAAAATAGAAGTGTACATTCCTACTAATAGTGGGAAATAAACCTCTTTTTAATATTTGAAGAATGTTTAGTCGATATTATAGAAAATAATAATATGTTCATCATGCACAATAAGGGTAAGAGGAAAGAGTGAAGTACTTACACAAGTTAATCTATTACATGCTATGTTGACTGAATTTTCGAAATTTGAATAATTTTATGTAGACAACACCATTCGTTGTAGTTGTAGTAGACTTGTGTAAGGACTTCACTCTTTCCTCTTACCATTATTGTGCATGATGAACATATTATTATTTTCTATAATGATATCGACTAAACATTCCGCCGAGTCAATATTATGATAGATTTAGTGGGATGCGAAAGATCAATAAATCACCTTTTCACCGCTGTCTGACGGGAGGTAGAACGTGAGTATGGTGAGGAAGGAAATGCCCATGCAGGGGATGATGATGTTGACGGTGTAGAACAGTGTCTTCCGACGCATCGTTATGTTGAAAGTTATGTCGAGGTAGGGCTCATCGCAGCACGTGTAGAACTTCTCGTTCCTGCGCCAACCGACAAACCCCAAAGGCCAAGTATTACAACGAGAATTATCAATTCATAGTTTCGCAAACAAAAAATCGGCAAGACAAAATACTAATTAAACACTGGAGGTAAAATTGTTGAATACAAGAGGAACAATTTTTGGATAATGATAGTACAGAATAATCTATTCAATTGGCTTTACCATATTTACTAATTTACTAATTAATTATGTAATAATTGTTACTTTTACTTTTAGCAGTTTATAGACAAGAAGAATAAGGGGGGAACCAGTACAAGTATTATACATTCAGAACATAAACATATATATACACAAATAAACATTTAACATACATTCACAAATAAGACTTATTGAACCTTTCGTGATATGATACCAACATCGATGTAGGAGCCCAGGGGTTGACATCAGCATGGATGCAGGAGTTTAATGATGTGAACTGTCCAAAATAAAATGCGTTTGCTTACAAAAACTCGCGTGAACAGAAATTTGAATTGTAATCCACAATAATAACGATCGCTATGATTCTGTAATTGCAAATGACAACTTGAGTTTTTCTATTCTCAGGTACAAGTGTAGAGAGTATTTATGTTATTAATCCAGTGTTAAGTTTTTGATTATATAAACGTTATCATAGGTATAAAAATGGGGCGATCTCAACATTATGGACAATTTTGATGTGGCCTAATAAAATGTGCATTTTTTCATTTTTCTTTTCTTTCACTTCAGCTTCTTCTGTTCAATTTTATAGGATTATCCTTTGGATAAAGTAAGTATGTATTATCGTTTAAAGTATTTCCGCGCTTATATTTTCGGCAGATATATTACAGCGTACCTGTAGTATTGAACAATTATTGCAAAAGAGTGAATTTCATCTAGAGGATATGCAATGATAGTAATGAGGATAATTGGTCGAATAATCAATGTCGTACAATCAAAATTTCCATTCATCTCCGGATTCCATTCGGGACATTTCGTTTGTCCAATTAGCGGTTCCCTTCTTCGATCGAACAGTGTAGCAATAATGGATTATCCATACATGTAATTAAGGCTGGGTGTTTACACTGGTCCGGGGCCGGTGTTGTTTTAGCGGCGGCAGGAGAGGGCCCAGATAATGTGAAGGATAATTGGTGGCCGGGTGCCGATTAGCAATGACCGCCGGGGTTATGCTAATTCACCCAACGTCGCCCTCTCCGCGCCACCCCTCCCCCTCCGGCTCTATTTGAACATTACACAACCACTCGCCCCTTCAGACAACCTTATATCTACAGTTAGGAACCGAAGTCAAAAACGGTTCCGCATTTATACCGATATGCATGTACCGATTGCATTTGAAATGCCTTCATACTGACTGAACAGCTCGACTAGTTATTACAATCGTGTACTTATCAGGGGAAACCACATTTGAGAAATCACTCGATTGTTGCAGCTTGCTATTTCATTTCAACTATTTCGATGGTAACTGATTCAATGAACACAGTCTCCTTGACGATGAACTCTATTACTTGGGTTGTTTTCATTAAAAAGCGTTCGTATATGATGATGCACTATTTCGTCGCTGGATCGAGTGTAATTTTTTTTCCGTCGGTGAATTCACGATATAATTTAGGTCAGTGGTCAAATAAACCAGTTTCTCTATAACGTGTTATTCGTTATCAACAAGTTTCTATTTGTATTTACGCATCGTATTAACGTACTATATTTATAGACTGGGCATGAAAAATGAATTATCATTTCATCGGGTATGCGGCTAAAAATTGAATAATTTTCCCAACAATCCGGTGTAATAAAACCTCTTAGGGTGAGTTTCTTGCCAGGGTTGGGGCTCTTCCATAGAACGGAGCGGTGGGTCTCTTGGCGGCCGACTCCTTGTCTTGAATTCCTGTAATAACTCACCAACTATGCCCGGAATTCTCAATATCAGAGGGCCCTTTTGAGTCGGTGTTTTTACGGGTTGGCTGCCTGGCGGTACGCCTAGGTGAGCCGGCCTAACCCTCTCGGCATAGTTCCCACCCCCTTCAGAATAATCTAAATTATCGTTATAAATTGGGCAGCTCATGTTTTTAGTTCAATCAGCGATTAATTTTCGATCCTCTATCCCTCGGCCGCCTTCCCTCTTTAGTCTAATTTCCATTTTTACGAAGTACTGAATATTTATAACGGGCGCCGTACTCTTTGACGCGTACACCGAACGTTCCACTTTTTCCGCATTTATGTGGACCTCATCGTTGGTTAAAACGTAACAGCACCAAAAATATACCATATACTAAAGCGAACTGTACCTGTTCAACTGGTGTTCCGTCGCGTCCCGGTCGAACGCACGACGTGCTCGAGTACGTTTAAATGGAAGACACAACTGTGGTTATATTACACAGTGTAAATTTATATTACAGAAGTAGCGGAATCAACACATATTCAAGCTAAATTCTAAACACATATAATTCTGATTACCTGACTAGCTTACCTCGAGTTTACAGTATGTACAATATAAATATTCGACTCCATTAGCTACACCTGTATATTCTAATTATTGATGAGGAAAAAAGAAATATTATTCGCATTATTTCGAAATAGAAATGTATATAGAAAAAACAGAATATCAGATATCCTCATTGTAAGGCTTATACGTTACCATATTAGTTGATTAAAAAATGACAGACCTTACTGCGGGCACCTCGAGTATGTCCCATTCCACAGACATATAGAACTCTGATAGGTCGACTCCGACGTCAACAACGTTCGATCCTTGTTTTTCGTCCATGTGCCTCAAATCGACCTGAATCAATTTGTCTGTGTACACAGTGGTCACATATTATTTTTTTGCATCAATTTTTTAGTTTTTGTGGGAGGAATGGTCTTTACTTCTTTTTTTTTAGTTAAACGATTTATCACATCTCGGATTCAATTCCCTGCGAACAATTCGAATGTCGGGAACTCTCAGACCGCCAATCGGCCACCGATTTCAACCAAATACCCTATCCATGTCCGTGCGCTTGTGTCTAGTGTATTGATGTGTCAAGTGTTTATGCGTTCCTTATGTGCCAAATGTATTTGTTTTTATGTATTTAAATAAAAGTTACAAGAAAAGCGTACAGGAAAAGAAATCTGTGAGTTAATCTTTTGACCGGAGCCGAATAGAACGGAATAGAATTTCAGACTGAGATATATTAATATATTACGTGTTTCGAAATTTTCAAACGAAGATGTCAATGCTGTAACTTTATTAGGAAAGGGTGACCAGTATTTACATTAATGGGTTATTGAATGATGTTATGTACAATGGTGTGATGATACGATGAGGTGAATGTGAAAAATGCGAGTGAAATAATGTTTTGGCAAAATATATTAACGAAATATAATGGAGAAATAAATAATAATAATAGTGAAGGGTTTTCGATGAACGTTTATATCATATATTGATTGACGTTTCCATGAAAATTGACTCGGATTATATTACAATTTAATTGAGCGAAGGAAAGAGTTTCATTAAGTATATTAATATTAAATCAATTTTTCTATTAGCAATATTGGTTGAGATAGTTGACGGATTCATTAAACTGAAATACAGCCCAGTAGCGTAACGTCGCCTAGTTAAATTTTATTGAGGTTCCATATTTTCATATTGATGAGACTTACAATGTTCTCTTCCTACTCCGAAACTAGCGATATCTGGATATAATCCAGATAATAATATGTCAGGCTTCAAACCTCTAATAATATGACATATGCATAATTATGTTCATATTTGGTGTAATTTATTTCAAGAGTGTAACAACTTTAATAAGTAAACAAATGCCTGCCAATACTGCTTCTAATCATGTTAAAAATAAGAAAACAATATAAGACGGGACTGTACGACAGGGTTACATAATTAAGGGTTAACGCTTTATCACGTTGTACTACTCTTTGTCTTTATTAACGAAGTTAATTCCTTACGATTCCGTTATCAACCATATTCAATAATTGAAGTGAAACAAAAATAAAATAATTGAATGACAAATTAATTCAAATGGGTGAATGACTGTATAAGAAGCGGTGTATACTGCGACTACGATTGCTCGTGTATAAAGAGTAAAACGAAAAGCAAAGCAATAGTAATTCTTTTCGTGAAAAAGATGATCATTTTACAGGTTCGGGTTTTAACAATACAGTGTTTAAATTACTAAAATAATATAATTTTGTCAAATATATTTTGTACTGCCAGATCTGTTCTTTACATCTTCACGAAAACAAATAAACATATTCAGAAGGACTTAATAATATTTTGACTTTACCTCTAATCATTTTAATAATGAATAATGCAATAACGACAACTCCTGTGACACAGAAGTCGTAATATTGCTTACCAAAGTATGACGGAATATTTTGTACAAATCTAACAGCACTGCATCAAATCACAAAATACTAAATAAGATATTATACAATAAAATATCAATTTATTCATATAATATTATACAAATTGGATATAATACAAGCTTATCAATCATTACTAAATAACAGTAAACAACACTTTTCTACAAAGCAGTCATGCACACCTAATAAAATCATGCTCAATGGTAAGTGTATTGTTATGGGTTGGCATTGTTACCTTCTATAGTATAGTTCAGATATACGTCAAATATACACAACAGTGTGACATTTACATGTATTAGAAATTTGTAAGCGTATAAAAAGTGATACAAGAACATTTGGGGATATATCTCCTGTCCTGAAGACTGAAAACCCATTTGGCCGATAATGACAAGTGGGCATTTTCGGCCAAAATTCAGACTGATAAGTTTTCATTGACCAAGTTTTTCAAGAACGCATTCAAAACGCAATACAAACATTATTCGCGACATAAATTCAGTCACACTATGCAACTGAACGACACTGTTCGAACCTGGATCGAAACCGAAGTGATTCATTTGGAAATATGTTGTGAACTAAATTGTGTAATTTTCTTGTCGGGGGTGTCGGTTTCAATATGTAGAGGGAGACACAAATCTGCTCAAGCGTGCAAAACGAGAGCCCTAGATTGCATACTGTAATTGAATTTCGTTCTAGATAGTATAAAAAAAGGAGGGATTTTCCATTTCTAGATTAGTTTGCATATTTTAGAGTACGAAGTCGAGTCTAAAAAGGGCGTTCCGCCGAGCGATCCCATTAAGGTTTCGACTATTCCCGCCTCCAGTTTTTGGCTGGATATAACGTGTGTAATCTATAGCTCTCGTTTCTAATTGCAACTATAGACTCCCAACAGCCAGTTCTGAGCTGTCCCAGCCGCCCGAGGGAACGGGTTTCATTCTACTTGTTTTCGGGCTCATCTACGAAGGCAGTCCAACGTCATTTGCACAACAATTCAAATTTGGGAAGGTATACATTGGTGAGTATTTACAGTGATCGAACTCTCGTCATGACGCTAATTTATTTATATTCTCTTTTCGTTCTGCACCAGACATATTAAAAGTGTTTTATATTAGCGTGTGCCAAATTCGAAAGTGAATATACATATATATAGTGTGGTAGGTGTTTTAGTATTGATGCATGCTATATATGTCTTGTTACAACCAATATTTTATATTTCAATCGAACACACTAAATCAGATGTTCATCCATTAGGTACTCTTAATAATATGAAATATTCAAGGTAACCTTCTTCGGAAGGGTAAATATACACAAATTTACTACTAATAATTCTTATTAGTAAATTTTCAACATAAATTAGGTAAAATACGAAGTTTTAATGTAGCTGGGCGATTACTAACCTTATGGCCTTGTCGTTCTCCATTAATATTAGTTATCAATTATTAGTAAGGTGAAATTTGCTAAGAAATGTTTGGTACCATCATTTATGTACAATACAGTTTCGTTAATTTTAGCGGATAATGAACCTAATGTAAATTATTAGGACTTTTCTTTTGTACATGTTCACCAACTGCCCAAGATTGTTGGGTGTGTTAAAATTTTGCGCTGATTACTGAAAGTGAATACTAATCGGCGCTAGTTTGTCGGCCAATCCGTCTCGAGACCGGGTCTCGGGGCCTGGAGGGCGGGCAGGCGTTTAATTGAATAAATTCCTATTAAGGCTCTGAATGGGCTCCGGGGCCCTTATTGAGGACCCGATATAATTGTGCTTTCTGAATACATCGGGCGTTAACTGAAAACTTCGTAGGGAAGAGGGGCTTAAAGTTAAGGGGCGCGCTGGGAGTGAATGAAACGGGCGAATAGGGGTGGTCCCTTGGCCCCCGATAATTAACATTCGTTTTTAACTTGTGTCGAGTGGAATCCACTTCTGAACACTTCTACTTAATTGCCCTCTGAATCGCCAATCTAAACTAAACCCCGCCTGGAGGACTAGGCCCTGCCGCTCCTTCGACCGAATTTCTTGGAATTGGACAATAAAATTACATTTTTGTCCTATTTTAAGCGACTTCATGGAACTTTCGATTGTTTGTCCCTGGGTTAGACTGATTGCAGCTTCTCATCGTCGTAATTATTCTCTTAGTTATATAATAACGAGCGCTGGCGTAAATTATTCACTCTTCCGATATTCCCATCAAGATAAACACTGAAATTTGAATAAATGTAATAAAGACAAAACGAAACTTTTTCTATATCTCCTATCGGCCGTGATCATAAATCCATTTAACTAGCTAGTGTCTACCTGAACTTTACTTATTGCCTACGGGTCTATTAAAAGATCGTAGAAACTTATATATCGTATACCATATATAAGTTCATTTAATATATTCAATACTTAAAGTAAATATTTTATCGGGTGAAGATAAATTGAGGGACTATAATAGGTTATAATAAAATAACCTTTCCTTCCTTCAAACGCTAGAAACCCCCATCGTATTTAATTCTTTTGGCGGTAACATGAAGGTTTGTTCCAAAATTGGTCAAGCATTTAATATTTGCTCATGTCGACAAGTTAAGAGGATGTTTATACTCCTGTTGTGACAGGATACCCAAAAAATATAGGAATACAATATTTGAGCTTTTCTAATGGTACTTTCACAACAGTACTTTCGTTCTGAACCGTATAAAAGAATGTAGAATATAGTGTTAGAATGCTATGGCAAATAACTGTATTCTAATAACCGGTGATATGATTTTGTGTTAGCTAAATATGTAGGAAAACATTGGGCGTATGAATATTAACCTTCATCGAAATTTTTATTGGCGTACAGGTAATATATGAGAATGTCAATATTTAAAATTTATTTACAACGTTAAAATTTGGGATTTTGGCTGCTATAATTTGAGCTACAGGAATAAAATTGAATTAGTCATTTACACTTAAACAGGCCTAAGTTCTATTAGACTTAAAATAACAAATTTCTTAATGATACCGTTGATTTCCGCGAAATTTTATATAGCCAAGTTTGAGTTTGATAATGAAAATTTAATTACAGACCATACATAAATGATGTCTCCAGATAAAGTAGCTGAAATATACCATGCTATACATTATTTAAAATATGTATATAGATTTATATATACACAACTTGAAGGATATTTTGCGTATTTACAAGGCGAATATCCAAACTATTTGATAGCCATGATATGAAGGTGGGGGACCTTTCAAAATCCTATAATTTATAGCATGCATGTCGATCAGATGCGGGAAACACACACCACACTAACATATTCAGGTTCTAGACTGAAAAATAACGAAGCAAATTAATCTGTGCCTTCACGTGCTAAAATTTAAAACAAAATAGTATATGTTTTCGGAGCATATTTACAGTTTATTTACACCTTACCGTTGTCCTAGACTCTGCGGTACAACGGATACGAGGGAACCGACTAAACCCGAACCAGGGTTCCAATCATTACCCGTATTAGGTTTCCCCACTTGACACACATCCAATGTAATACCTTTCCCAATCCAGTTACAGCATCTACCCAACACATAACACTGATGCACGAAGCAATGCTATGATTTTTTGTTGTAATCGATTGGACTGTGTACCGTTTATAACATCGTGCTCTGTTATATTCTCATAGATGAAGGCGCGTGTCTTATGTGCACCATTCGACATTCGTTCATTTTTTTTTCTCCAACACTTATCGTACATAATTAAGTTTCATGACTCGACATAAGTTTTCATAAATATTCCGCTATAATAAAATTGTCGAATGGTACTTTAATTTGTTTGTAGTGTCTGTTGTATGAGTGCGCATGTATGTGTAACACCACAACTAGGCCTAAATGATAACTAATTCATACGCCACCGGAACACAGTTGCAGTCTCTAGGGAAGGACGTGAGGTCGGAAAACTCTTACATTTAGGGCTTTCGCGAACATTATTCGTATTATTTCGTCGAATCGTGATTCGACTGGGAAAATTGAGCGACCGGAGTGCGATGCGATGCAGAAAGCCCTAAATGATTCGATGCTCCGCGGAGACCAGCGAACAACTGGGTCGTTTCGTATGACATAATAACGAGATCGTCATGCTGTTACACATATGAATATGCATAATTAAACATAAAATACATTAACGAGTGCAATAACGAACGTTTAATTCGTCAGTCGGGCTCACACGCTCCATTACTCCAAAGCGCACATATTTCATAGTAATCGTCCATAAACTGGCTACGTTAAATATTCGTAATGCTCCAGCACGAAAAAACAAACAATGGGAACATATAAGCTAACCGGTACGAAAACGCATGCACCCAGTTGCGAGACCGGTCGTTCGAACGTCGGATCCAGAAAGACAGAAACAAAGATAGAAAGATAATTCGGATGTGGGATATCTGGGAGTTTGAATTTCACCTTGAACCCGTCATAAGTCCAACTGCCTAGCTTCAAAACACACGTTTGGACGTCGTAGGGGAAATATTCCACGTCAATAGCACAGGACGACTTATAGACCGCCGGAGGCTGCCAGACGACCAGGCCGGTAAAGTAAACAGTGGCTTTGGTCATCAGGGTAACCTCGTAGTTGCCGTCAGCGCTGAAACACAACCTGGGTCATGGAGCGGGCCACACACGATCGGCGCTCGCTTTTTAACTAGAACAGCACACCTTCTCATACCCACACTCACGCTCACACACGGTACATCCAGAAAGAGAGAGAGAGAGAGAGACAAGACAGAGAGGGGGGGGGGGGTGGGGGGAGAGAGAAAGAGAGTGGTAGTAAGAAAGAGATAGTGAAAGAAGCAGGCAGAAATATAGATTGGGATGAGTCATTTTGAAGAGATCACAGTCAAACACATTGTGTAAGAAGTGGTGGGACGTGGTGGTGTGTCGGTGGTGGTGGTAGTGGTAGTGGTAGTGGTAGTGGTAGTGGTTGTGGTGGTGGTTGTGGGGCAGCGGAGCCCGGACAGAAGCGGACCACTCACCGCTCGCCGTACTCACATCATCACATCAACACACTCCTAATGCATATTTCATGTTTGCCACTAAAGACCGGCCGGTAGGGATGTAGCTTGTATGGTGGGGGCGGGGTGTGGATTGTTGGGTGACCCGGGCTAGTAGCGCGGCGCGTCTCCGGGTCCGATTCGGTCCTGGCTCCGCGCGCTCTCAACGCTTTCTCCGCGCTCCGGAGAAAACGTCACGTACCTTGAAGCCGTCGTACGTCCAGCTACCGAACTTTAGGACGCAGGTCTGCTCGTCGAACGGGAAGTACTCGACATCGATCGCACAAGAGGACTTGTAAATGGCCGGTGGTTTCCACTCGACCAGGCCCTGGTGGTAAATCGTGGCCTTCGTGGCCAGGGTCACTTCGAAGTTACCGTCGGCGCTGGAAAATTAGCCAGAGCAATGGACAACACATAGGGCACTCTAAAGAGAGATTAGTAGAGTCTGAGTGAATGTGTGGCCGGCCAGCTATTGGCCGGATCGGGAAACTTTCGGATCTGGGAAATCTATTATAGGAAATAAGTACGGGAAGAAAGTTATCCTTCGGAGTGCTGCTTTACACATGTACAGTTCTGTTAAACATTAAATAGAGCCGTATTATTGTTGTTTTAAATGTATAAAATTGTCTAATAATAAGTTAATAGGACTTTAGGTAAAACGTTCTCAATCCTTTTCCAGTGGGAGGGAATAATCGAGGTTAAACTTTTAGGTTAGGTTCATTTCAAATTTGAAAATTCGAAACATGGGGGTTAATATTTAACCCCCCTCCAACCCATGTTTACTCCGTGAGACGTTCTCATTTCGAGGAAATTAATGAATTGTCAATGGAACGCAACTAATGTAATTCCATTGCCCATTTTCTGCCCAATTCTGCGACAAATGAATTATTTACAGTAAAATGTTTTTCATTTAGGTCGCTTAAAATATTTGAAAAATACACGTTTTGTATTTCACTCATCGCAGCAAAGTATGAGAACGACTGATTTAATAAATCAAAGCCTGTGTTCAAAGCTAATATTTACAATATTTTCTTTTTTATCAAGTAATAAATTAATATCGTAACGTAATACGATATTAGCTACAAGTCAGAAGATTATAGTATCGTAGGCTTTATTTCTCAAAATTAAAAAAATATAGTACATTATTATCAAGTTACTTCGGTCAGTATTATCATTTATAAGTAATGAAATTAATGCTATTTATAATACTAACATAATATTACTTAACTATAAATAGTATTATATACACGCCTCGTTCGGACAATCAATTATTTAGCTATTTCTTTCTGTTCTTATTGTCTTAATTTTTATTTTCAATTAAATTATATTTATTCTGGTAATCGGATGCCATATTGTGGAAGGTGTGGAAGGCGGTATTAACAAGGAATGTAATTATTGTCCTAATATGTATTATTAGGTTTCATTCACAGTATATATTGTTTGTTCATATAAAATGTTGTATACATATAAAAAGATAACTGCTAAAGAAACGAGGAGTGAAAATGGTGTCATT
Source organism: Lethocerus indicus (assembly GCA_019843655.1). Lineage (NCBI taxonomy): Eukaryota > Metazoa > Arthropoda > Insecta > Hemiptera > Belostomatidae > Lethocerus > Lethocerus indicus. Next base: position 9,939,786 of record JACDQD010000002.1, on the reverse strand, counting down.
AATTACGACTGAATGTACTTCTGAAAAACACCAATATTAAAAGTAAGAGGCTACTTGAGGGAATAGTGGAAAGAAAGAGAAAAAGTGATAATTGCGCTAAATATGCAAAGTGACTGTACAGTGAATTGTATTATTCAAAAGCTCAATAATTCAAGAAATAAACATGCTAAAATTCGCTACTATTTTGAAATTGTTGTATTTCAAACTGGGTGAATAAGAGAACATGATAGATATGACGATTGTGATCACCGAGTGTAGGAAAGGAGCAAATTGATCGGCAAATATATTAAAAGAGATTAAGCAAACAATAGTAATTGTACGATAGAATCTACATTCAAACATATATTTTTTATAACTTGTGCTATATATTATGGAATCTTATTCAATATGAATGTTTCTACTGGTTTCAGTCAATTTGCACAGCTACATTTATGGAAAGCTATAAAGCCACAAATACTCATTGAATTACTGTAAATGTTATATAACATTAAGTACGGAATTTACATATGAGTAACTCAGAAATTTGAGAGTATAAATGGAAAGGTCAATTAGAGAAGTCAGAGACATTTAAAAAAAATCGACAATGAAACCCATAAACATGCAAACTGTACACTCAGACATGTTATAATGAAGCGAAATTACTATATAGAAATTTAATAAATCTAGCCTAAGTGGTACCTGGAGTGTCTGACGCCGGTGCGCTCTGCATAATGCGACTCAGATCTCGCGTTTAATATGCAAAGTTATTCATAGAGTGCTGTCACGAACAAATACAAAAGCCGGAAAGGAGGAACTGATTAAAAGTTGAAACCCAACTATTTATAAGGCCAACCCAAGTATTTATAATCTCTATTAAAGTTTAATGTGACGGGAGGCGATGGAAGGCCAGTCTCCGGCAGGTAAATTAATGATTTCTTATTTAACTCCTAACACACCATCACGTGTTATCGAGTGCAACATTTCAGTGATATATATATATATATATATATATATATATATATATATATATATATATATATAAAATCAAATGCTATTATTTCCAAATACTAAATAACTATTTTTCACATATAAGTTTAACTCATGGAGTTTAAAATTAAATGAATATCAAATGAAAAGAAAAGTTCATATTTTGAATTGTTAACTTTTGACTAAATAGCGCATTTTAGAGGATTTGTGTGGAAAACGTTCGAGAAATTGCCAACAGGAGACGTTACTTGAAATTGTATTAGCGGCTGTGTCACAATTGACTTAGTATGTTCCCTTGAAAAATTCGCTTAAGTTCAAGTGGGCTCTTAATGGTTTTGGTCCGAAAATTTAAAAATATACTTTAGAGAGAAAATGAGTTTTTCACCAAGGATCCCACTACAAGGCGGAATATTTAAATCAATAAATTCTAGTTATAGTGTTCTAGGAATGCCCAATAACAAATAATAGTATCTCCAATTTTATATCGACGGGAATACAATCGTTACAGAAATTGTCTTATCTGATTGGTCATGAAAAAGATGATATTGGTTTATTATTTATTAAACGAAAATGGGTATAAAACGAAGGAGTAGGATTGGTATCAAGTGATTGGTTCATATAAACATTTAGATAATTTACGAAAAAATGTATTCCAATGAAATCGAAATTAATCGGCCCAAACCGCTTATCCCAATTATCAGATTATCCCGATGCCCATCAAATAAACGAAATATGTAACAATGCTATAATTATTCTGGGTAGTCGTTATTTCATCAATCAGAATAAACCCTGATACAATCTTTAAATGCATCGGTTATGATAATGAATTTATTTAGGTCATTAATTCATGCATTCCAAGTCTTAGATCAATAACTCGGGAAAAATAAAACAGTTCTGAAGTAACCTTATAAATTTATTAATTTATTAGCCTTAAATTTCGGGAATAAACAAGGGTTATCCATTGTTTTGTTGTATGTTACAGAAGAAGTTAATCTCTCTTCGATTATTAAATTATCTTTTTAATTAAACACGACTAAGGAGAAACCTGTACAGTAATAATTCGATTCGGATATTCATTTTCAATTATATTATATAAAATCTTAGTCAGACAAAGTACCCCTACACAAATGCGGCACAAATCATAATGTTGATATACATTTCCAAAGGAAACCATTTAGCAGCGTAAATAAGTTTCAATGTTTTTATAAACCAGTATAATTAAAATACTGCTTCATGAAGGAGTTTCGTAATGTTTTTTTAACTCGTTATTAGTGAAGCGTTTAGTACGAATTAAATAAGTCATAAAATCCTTTTATTTATTTAAAATCTGTTTATTTGATACAAGCTTGAACAATAATATTACGTATGGGAGCCGCTTACGTTTCGGGATTACCTTTAGATTTGGAAATATACAACTGTAAATATACAACAAAAGTACAACTGCATCAGTGTGAAAAAGTTAGGCCTGAGAAGGTGCTCGCGTGTGTGTGGTTGCGGATCTGTATATATTTGACGTCTCCTCGGAAGGGACAGATATCGGTAGAGGGGCAGGAGCGGAGAGATGAGCCGTGATGAGGTGAGGTGTGGTGAAGAGAGAGTGGACGGCTATTTGCCCGAGGGCTGGGGTGAGGGGCGAGGGCGGTCTGTGATCGTGGCCGACGTGACTTGCATGAAAACCTGTGTTCCCATTTGGAAGTAGATAAGCCCCTCACAATCGATACTGATCCCTCCGGCGGCAGCCTTCGGTTAATCCTGTAAGCCGGCACGATATTTTGGAAGGCCCACTTTTTGGAATAAACGCCTTCGCCCGAAGAAATACCACCTTGGCAGTTTCATTTCCTTTAGGTAGCCTTCTGAGGACGGTCTTTTTGCCGAGTATCAGAAAAAACAGCCACTTCTTTCCTTTGCAGGAATAAAAGTATAAAGTCGGGTGTAGCGTGGGCACAATTCTCACGGTGGAAACTCAAATGGTGTCCGCTTAGAGGTGTGGATAAATGAAATGGTGAGAGAGACCCTTCAAGAGTTACTCCTCGAGGGGAAGATCCATCTCGCCCTACCGGGATATCCGACAACGAATTTATTCATAATAAAGTTATTTCTTCGGAGCTTCCGAATGCAGTGGGCATTAACAAATGCCCACCTAGTAATTATTGGAGGAAATAGTTATGAAAAGAACTTCGCCATTTATAATCAGATAATTAGGTCGGTAATAACACGCTAATACCTGCCAAATTTGGCATACAGCAGAGGCAGAGTTATTCTAATGAAAATCGGTCTAATCGCATGAGAACTACCGGAATCCACACAAAAAACACAATTTCAAATAAAAACCTATCGACAAAAATTAAACATATCACAAAATCAGTAATATATCCAGAAATCAACGGATGAATCTAAAATGAGAGCGTAACAAACTCAAGCGTGACATTTCATAGTGTCAAACGAGGTTATTGTTAGTTTATCCTTGAAGAATATTAAGGTATTGGTTCCACAATGTGGCACAAAGTATTTGAAGTCAATTCAGTTAATTTCAAACGAATCTGAAATATTAAATCGTTATAAGTTCTGTTTTAAATTGTTTGATTTAACAGTATTTGTACAGTAGAATCGCGAAATTGATTAGGTGACTCGTAGTGTGGTTCCAGTCTGACTGGACAATGACGGTACCCAAATCTCTGTCAACATGGGTTCTCTCGGGGCTCAAATTGCGGTCCGCCGGAATTAAAACAGAATTGAGGCCAAGCACTGGGTTGTATATGTGTGCGTGGTGTGTGTGTGTGTGTGTGTGTGTGTGTCTGGGGGCTCTCAGATAAAGCCGCCGCCACTCCCTCTTCTCCTGCTCCGATAACATCCCCAAACCCACCCCCTCACCACCCCCTCGTCTCAGATAGCACGTCTCTCTCTCTCTCTCTCTCTCTCTCTCTCTCTCTCTCTCTCCCTCGCTCTCTGGCAGAGTTTTTTCTCTTCATTTCCGAGAACAAACCCAATACAAACTCCCTACTGATAAAAAGCGTTTACAAAACAGGTTTTTGGTTTTTGTTTAATTCCAACAGCTTTATATAACATGTTTCTGTATTATTTATATTATAATACACTAGCCTACATTTGTATTCACGATATTATGTTTAATCAAGCTATACTATTTATTATTTGTGTTCATGGAACCCAGAAATCAAAAAACTAACGAAATGTTTCCAAAGTACACAACAAATGCCATCATCCTACTAGGTTAGGTTAAAATGAATAAATGTACGAATGCATTATAATGATATTAAAAAGAAAACAATGATTTCATTGTCAATGAGTCATATAATGCATGAGTCAACAAATATTTCAGCGGAATAGCTATAAAATAACGATGTAATGAGATTCACAGTGTCTAATTCAGTCGTCACGGATATTAAAGAAATAACTAATGTGATGAATTAAGATATGATTCACTATAAGATAAATCAAAACCAATGCCGTATCAAAAAACACAGATCGGGAATCGCCATGGTAAGTACTCTGTCTATTGAAAAATTTACATGGCCCCTAATGTACAGACACTAACATCAATTTAAAAATCTCAATTTTGAGACAGACTTCTATGAGTAAGACGATCAGAAATTCTAAAGCACCTAATAAATATATTACTATTTTCATGGGTTTTCAATTGAGGCGAATCCAATTTAGTATGTTCGGGATATACTATTGAATAAGAAGTTTTATTAGTCCGTATCGATTTTAAAGGGATTATTTCTCCATTGGTTTGTATGGTCGGATTGGTGTGGATATTAGGCTGATAACGGTGCCTTTAGGCTAATGACTGGGCGGGGCGATCATCAATCTGCTGAGCCCAAGTCCTACTGATCGCCGTCTCCACCGGTTTATCTCAAATCGCTCTCGCTTCCCTAACTCCCTCAACTACTGAATTTTAAACAGCCAACCCAGCTATTCGATTCAATCATCTGTTATTAACCCTTACGGATTATTTTCACACATAGACCTACTGTCGTTTTCTAGGCTCTAATATTAATTCCGATAGAAGCGATTTTATAATTACAGATTGACAAAAATGGCAGCAGGACATTTTCCCAGGTTGGAATATGGTAAATATTATACTGACACACATTTATAGTTACGGACCCGACTAACTGAAGATTAAAATTAGGTTTATTATTAAGATAAATATAGGAGGGTTGTAAATGAATTATTAAAAATATTATTGCGAGCCAACACTTACTTCCGCATAGTAATATATATGTTTTAACAAATATATGAAAATTTTTAGTCATAAAAAATATTATGGAATTTATAATTTATTATGAGGATTATATGTTAATAGTAAGTGCGATTCAATTCTTAATACTACAAATATTTCATAAATAAAATGAAATTTAAAATTGGTTCTATCCCCTATTCAAAGTAATGGGATTTCATTTATAACAAATTCATTTATATACATTAAGATATTCTTTTTAATGGCCCATAAATGAGTCTGACAACCATATAGAAATGGCGCAGAAGGGAAAAGGTTGACCGGATCCGAACAATACCATCAGAACTGTGTCGGCGGCCCCGGAAATGGCGGTCTACAGCCTCCCGCTGAAGAAAGCCCGACCGTAAAAAATAGTTTTAATTGCCGGGCTCCGTTGCCCCTTTATAAAATAATGCAGAGAGAAGGCGAGAGGGGGGCTAAGGTGTGTCGAAAGGGGAAAAGATTTAGGGAGAACGGAAATACCGGGTGAAAAGCCGGGAGCACGGGATAAAAGTCGGTGGAAAGGGCACAAATGGAAGGGGACAACTAATGGAGGGTCGGGGGCTTCAGTTCTTCCACGGAGAACACAGCCACAGAAATGACGATTCAGATGCGTCACTCGTCCGGAACCGATCAATGTTGGTTCCCTTCAAATAATAATTGGAACAGAGTAAGAGTGGTTCGTCATTGTGACTCAAATACGACGATACAGATATTAATACTAATCAAGCTTCTACATATCGGACTAACAAGACATGTAGCCACCACCATAATAATAAACTATATTAAGGACAATGCAAGCTTTAATATGTATTCTATTTAATATAGTCACGTATTAATTTTATCTGATCTAGGCGCAACAGAGACTATCTAAAATATCAGATAGATATATACAAGTATCAGAGAATAATAGTATCGGGTAGAAAAAGGTGCAACCAAAAAGTTTAATATTTCACATAGAAAATTTATATCGTCACAAATTATTGGCACGAATTGCCAAGACTAACCGCTTGGGAAAATCCAGTTTTATTAGTGATAATTCAAGTTCTGGTTTTGAAAACTTTCGCTCAATATCAACTTGTGGTTAAGCGGATATGCCAAATCGGACCAGTTTCGGGAATATTTGGGTGAGAAACAGCATAAATTACATGAAAGTAGTAATAATGCTCCGGATTACTACAAATGCATTTAAATCTGCGTATTTAAACACATGTTATTTTTCGCGTTTTAAATAACATAACGCAAAATAACAAAAGTACGATCTGGAAAATAAACCAAATAATTTTTGGACATATATAATTATCGAAATATAATGTGTATATAGTGCAAAGACATGTTATTTGAATACAAGGTAAATTAGGTCAATAACTTCAATACTTCGGTATAATTAAATAAATACAAATTAGTCAGGCTATTCACATTTAATAAGGAGTATTTCTCTTGGGACCTAATCGGGCGTCAATAACAGGCTGGAAGAGAAATGCAGTACATATTACAGTCTGTTACATTAGGAGGGGATCGATCACATCTCATCGCATGATCACCTCTCATTCGGCAATTATTCCGGAACCGCTCCAACAGCAATTAGACTCAAACAGAATGTTTGTATTTGTATTTGATTTGGTTTGAAGTAAGGCATCCACTCATTAGACATGTGTATACGTTTAAGTGTACGTTCCCATTTTGTTTGCTTTGGACGATTAAACGGCAGTTAAAATATTGGATAAAATATTATCACATTATGAACTATAAAACATTAGTTCTATTCAATTTTTATGTTTAATCAACCAGTTAGAAAATCGGAGGACTGGGTTCAATCGGATCACGAGATAATAGGTCGGAAATATTACTGAACTATACAAAATACATTCTCAGTGTCAAAATTGTCTACTGTAGATTTATCCCGACTTTTATTTTCAGACAAATATGCCAGAAAACTCAGTTTAATAAACGGTTATCATTTGTGTAAATGGAAGCTCATAATTTACCACAATGGGTGGTTTCCTTGCTATGGCAATGTATCACTGATGATGTGTAGTTTTCAAAAATACAACTCGCCCATTTCCCAGTATAACGTCGTAAGCTTATTCATAATGACATATGGACTAAGGTCTTTTGTTTTAGATTACAACTTTTAGGTTACTATTTAGTTTCATGACACCATAAAACACTAATGTTCCGAGTAAGTTGTGAATTGATCTAATAGACTCTCAGTTTTAATAGTAACGATATTATCAAAAATAAAATTCGAGATAATAAGTTATTGTTTCCATATATATCCTTTTATAATTACAATGCTACCAAACGTTAATAAATCTGCATTGACCATTTAATAAATCTCGTATAGTATATAAGTGATGAAGCCCTAAGAAACGCCCGCTTTAGTGCTCCTATTTGTAACTGCCGGCCACTCATAAACCTGGGGCCGAATGTCCTAATATAAAAGTAAGGAGGCACCCGGAACCCATTTCAGATGGCGGGTGGATCTGCGCAAATGTTGTCTTCCCAAATAAATTCCGGTATTTCGGTAGTTCGGTCCTCTGTTTCAATTCATAGCTACAAGAGTTGAATATTACCTGTTTGTTCGTCCTTCACCATTATTCCAGAACATCAAAAACCATAAATGTTAATGATTTAGAAATTGAGTGCACGCGTAACAATATTACTTATGAGATTCCACAACGCAATTTATATTTAAACTGTTATGCTTAAGAACCAAACAACATTTATACATTTATAACATTTATAAAAATGTGTTGAAGGCGGATACCTTATATACAAAGTGACACGAGGTCACTTACTACTTAAAAATTATCTACACATACCAATACACAAAGTATGCATAATACATTATTATTTATTCAGAAATAACTTATCCTAGTCAGGTCGAAAACAAGTATAAAATACGGCGCTCTTAATGCTAACCCGCGAGACCGACATGGTGGGATGGTGTAGTATTACGCATTTACCTTTTTTCATATTATAAAGAAATATACTGCGACTAATCACAGAAACAGTTACTTAAATTTATCGAGGCAAGTACTTTCAAATAATTTCTGGGACGAAATTCCAGCTTCCTTCCGTCACATACATTTAAGGAAGCATTCACATTTGTATATGAAATGATAGTAGCATGAAAGGAACGGAACCGGTTAAGGGGTGAGTTTGGAATGTAATTCGCTTAAAAATTATGCTCCTAGTTGTTGGGTAGTGGAGAAGTGTCGGTATTTGTGCAGAGCAAAAGCACACCGTCCTCCCAAGTTAGGTGAAATGTCGTCATGTTTACATATTCTCCCAGTAATTAACTTGCGTGTTTGCTCTGAGTGGGTCGTTAAGCCCCCTAGTTCTCGGCCGTTGTTATATGATAAATTGTTGCAGATCCCGTCCCACCCATTCGCATAGGCCCCCATTTTATCTTCACATAATATATTTGCACTTCTGGCTCCGTTTTAAAGTAGTGAACGGGTTAACGGTTCAAGGAAAATATGTCAGAACCGAGGCCATGATATGAGGTCATCGTATCAACGACCCCTTCAATATATCCCACGACATGTACAGATTTTCAGAAATTTATAATTACGAGCATTTTTTCAACGGCCATCGTGTTCTTCCTTATGTGCACATTATCTTATACAAACTTTCGGTTTATAATGAAGCTAGTTGTAGCTTTGTTAGCTTTGATTTTAAAAATAACGCCACTGTTATACAATATTAGTATTGTAATAATTAAAATAATAACTATACGATAATCAGCGACAAACCTTTAAGGGAAACAATTAATTTTCTATTAATATTTACCACCAGGAATTATGGCTTTTCTTTCAAATTTGCCGTTGATGATTAATACGATCGATCGTTACGTCAAAATCTTTTTCCTGTTCCTATTGATTTATCTTGATTCTTGATTAAGTTAGGGCTTTGATCACTGCTGGGAGGTGGACACGTCTTACAAATGTCCCCGACCTATTTTTTGCCTCATCGGTCGACTCCTGAGAGTGATCGATCATCGGTTATAGTAGTGGAGGGGGAGGAGGAGGAGGAGAAGGAGGAGGAGGAGGCTAAATGATTTTAACTCAGCGGACGTTTCTAGGAACGGCCGAGATGGATGGCTGGAAGCCGGTGGTCGAGAAGAGAACTGGTAAGTGATCTATGTGATGTGATTTATGGCTGGGGACGAGTCCCCGCTCTCCTTCCATTTCCTCTTTCGCTGCCTGCCAAGGTTTCTTCATCGGCATATCTTTCGGTGTCCAATAATCCCCGCCGTCGGAGAGCGAACGTTAATGTCCGGCTGACACTCGGCCAACTCCCATCCCCAGGTGTAACAGGATTAGGAGCAAAAACTCGGTGGAAGTCCGCCTCTAATGGAGCGCCTACTCCTAGGTAGGAAGTCCCCGTTCGGAATCGGGAAACGACGTTGGGTCACTGCCGCTAGGCTGTCTTATTCAAAGGACAAACAATTAAGCCACGTCTCTTTTGATTTAGTGAAATAGCTTACCTCATAAATAGCCTTATTTATAATATCCTACCCTATTGGGGGTATAAATCTGACCCCAATTGAAAATAGATGATTTAAATTTTTGGTTACGGGTAATAAATAAAGTTTAAAAAAAGGTAGTGGTTGACAGGGGAAACGCGTACATATTTACGACCCATCTATGTTTTTTGTCATGTGCCGTAAATTGAGCCTCACCAGTGATGTACGCTGCGATTTTTCCCCCGATTTATTATTTTCCTATTTATATTATACTATTATTATTTTCCCCCGATAATCATTCTTTTGGATTTATTAATCGGAAAATTTTTTCGGTGCTGTTTTTTAATGTCTTGCATGGATTCCCCATCATTGAGTTTAATTATTAGAATCGGTTTCGATATGAAAATATTTGAGGAATTGTTTGAGGTACTAATTAATGCAAAATAAAGTACTCTTATGAACTTGGGGGATAAGAAGATAAATTTAGATTATATTCTTGCGTTCCAACCATACAAGGAAGCTTTTCTTATTACAATAAATGTAATTTGATTCCTTTCGATTAGCGGCTAAATCAGAGTACGCTATTGGAAAGGTTCAATAGAGGGAAGACCGACATAAAATTTAAGGAACCATCGGATTGTATTATTTCATTCCCTTGAGTATTAAACGAGCCTTGAGGAGCGATTGACGAGAGACCGTGCCGGGTAGAATAGGTCAAGGGCGAGGTGGTTGAAGCGAGATGACCGAGCTGAATTGAATTTACAAAAGCGTTTTTCTATTGCGACCGAGACTAGGGAGATATTGAGAGTCGAGGGCCTGAACCCGCACCCTGCCTCTAGCTAAAGCCCACACCGACCACTTACTTTCCAACCCATAGAGATTTTGAACTTAATTGGCAATTGTTTGGAAAACATTATTCAATTTTTCAGTCCAATTTTATCCGTAAGATCTAAGATATTGAATATTGAAAAAATATTAAAGCTCCCGGTTAAATTGCAGGTCTAGAATAATAAAAAATCACGGTGGGTGAAATTAGATGTCACAATTCACCATAATAGAAACCGAAAACACGATTAGTGTTCAACACATTGGAATTGAAAAAAACGATTGGGACTATTTTCCCACGGGTGCGTCTTATGCTTCTCAAAATTATGTGATGTAAGGCCACAAAATAAATAATATAAAAGTGAACAACCGATAACTTGATGGGCGGAAGGAAGAGGGAGAGGGTCCTAAACAGAATTGTGTTTGGCGAGGCGTCTTCGACTCGGCTGTGGATTGGCTGATAGGCCTCTGTTTACTCAAAAGCTCCACCGCTCCTCCTCTAGCCTACTTCTCATCTGACTTCTCCCATTCTCGGGGGCCTCCCGAATCAACATTGTTCCTCTACTCTGAACTTTACTTCAATTCTCCATGTTTAATTTTGCCGAGACAATAAGCACCGCGATGTTTTTAGATCTCATTTCATATATCATCCGGTGTGACTAATGTCAAAGCAATTACACTCGATAAAATTAAATCAAGTAATTGGTACTTTATATATAAAACACTGAATATAAATAATTTGTTCATTTTTAAGATAACATAAGAGTAATTTTGAATGACAAAGCAATTAAAAAATATATATTTCAGTATCGTGGAAAGAAATACAAATGAGCCATATTCAGATTCAATTTATGGATTGCATTCCGTGGATTCACTGAAATTAGAAAATTCCCTACGAACCTACCCCATTCCTGGTACATTACGACTGTGGCATGGTAACGCGATATATAAGTGCAATTTTTTTTATATTCTCATAATGGAGACCATTTATCCTATGGTTGGATAAAATAAGAAATTATATTTTTTAAAACCTAATTGTGAAGTGAAGAATAACATCTGGCATTATTAAGTACAAAAATTAAATTTAGAATATTCTCCACCGACGGCGCTCGTAGATGTATTGGCACATAAAATGCAGTTGGCAACAACTTCGGGGAGAGGAATGCCTATCTGGGAGTGAGGCAGTTGCAAACCCGTTTTTGTTTCCGGCAATTAACTCGAACAATTTCCCTCCGGTTAATGGAATCTCCTTAAAACCTTGCTGGCGGACTTCTGGTAAAAAATATATAATTATATATCCGAATTAACTTCTGAAAAGGATAATCAACTTCATTATAATAATCTTAACGTTTCAAATATGGATCTTGTACAGCTGTTCTGCAATTGATTTTTAAACGTATATAAATAATTATAATAAATGAATGAAAGTGCACTCGGGATAAATAAATATTAATCGCTTGAATGGCATTTTTTAAAAAAAATTTGAGATATAATTTACGACATGGTTGATTATTTTGTTTCTATTTTTAGTTTGCGAAGTATCTCGGATTGCCTACCAAATTTATTGTCCATAATCCAGCCATTGTATGATTTGCTGTCGTATTAAACAGTTGAAATTCGTTCTAATCTATAACTTGTAATTAACAATGTAATTACTAACAATGACTTCCATGTTTACAAAGAGTTGTTTTTCTATCACTCGCAACAGTATATAGGAATATTGAGATGATTAGTTATTATCATTTTTTTATTATTATGATTAATAATTAGCGTTTACCATGGGTAAACCATTGGGTAAATGGGTACTCCATTAAACTCACTAGATATCTAGGAATATATATTTCTTTCAAACCTACTTATAAATAATTTTGGCAGATGAATACTACGTGGAAATTATTGAGGCTTACCATATATTTAATGGTTACAATGATGTTTTCAAAATACAAGTTTGGCAAATATTTAAATAACCCAATGTACAGTTTCGGAAAACATTATTTTCTAAGAGTACTCCATACGCCTACGAATTTAGTGTTAATATTTTTTTCTAAATCTACTTCAAATAGGGGTAAAGTAGGGTAAAATTTTGTTCGCCAACTTCTCTTTCTCCCGGCGGCGCGACCGGGCTTTGAATTTTCCCATCGCTGAAAATTGGAAATTTCAAGGTTGGGTTCTCGTGACATCGACAGATGTGCATGAAATCCGACGATATCGATTCCCCCTGTCCCTGAAAGTGGGACGGACGGTCCTGCCCCAAGTCCAACCAGTTTCTTCTCGCTTTCTTGTAATAAGGACAACGCTGAGGGAATTTCACTTAACCAGATAGGTTACGTGACCCAAGTTTTTATAAATATAAAAATAAAATTCTTGAATTGATATATATGAAAACATAATATATCAAAACGTATAGAGTTAATTAATTAATCTTATTTAATTGAGGAACATTGATTCGGTACAGCCGTACCGAATCATCAGTACTGTTACAATCTATCATAACAGCTATCCCTAATTTTAAACTCTGACGAAAGTTGTATTTACTTAAGCTGTCACGCACTGTTGAAAAAATTGGATACATTTCAAAAGATTGTTAATAAAATAAATGACAGTGTGTTTGTATTCTTTCAGAAAGATTATAAATGAAATCCCTAGAGAGGCCTACTCGCAATTAGGGCTAAAAGTAATTTATAATTAACGAACAAACATTCAAATGCAAATGAGTTTTTATAAAAGGCAAATATTGCCGGGCAATTAAAAGGGACAGTAGGGAGGGTGCCGGCCAACTGTCAGGCCGGTTTTTGTTCCGACAAAAAACTATCCCATTTCGCACCCCAAGCCGAGCTGAGGAGTTTTAGTTATAACAAAAAATGGAATTTACTTTCACCAGTCCTATAAGTGTTAACATTTATGTTGACATTAATTCATACTATTGCTGGAAAACTGAAAACTGAAAATCTTATATTTACTATTTTAATGTTAACCACCGGGGTTAAACTTAGTAAATTAATAATTGTATTTATCGAAACGCATGAAAAACAAAACAGTAATGCTAAACTAGTTTAGCGAGCCCGCTTTTTGAGTAGTGAACGCCCACGCCCAACGAGTCCATCAAACCTAAAACAATTACCTGCCCAATAACGACATAAAGGGGAGGCTTTCGGCCAAACGGGCGTATTGAACTGCTTTCAGGGCTACTTACCTCCCATCCTAAAATTTTCCTGCACTCAATATTCCGTGGGACTCGTGAGAGGAAAACGAATCAGGAAAAACGCCTGTTGTTATGAACAGAAAAACCTTTAAATCTCTTTTTTTTACCCAAGATTATAAGTATTTCAACCTAAAAATCTATTTATAGAGAATTCGCATTGTGATGATTGTCTTCTAGGCATGACCATTATCAATTGATTAACGTAAAAACATGGAATTATGTTTAATAACATGAATAATGTAGGCTGGACTATATGAAATTACTGGTAGTGGTACTGAATGTAATTATATTTAAACGTAAATCAAAATTGTTTATATTGTTGGTCTCTTCAGAAAACAAAGTGTTAGGGAACAGAAATGTAGATTTTAAAGGTTTCAATCCTTCGACGTAACAGATAATTATTGTTATCCCCTATAATAATAAACCTACCTGTTTATAATGAGGACTAAGGGCTGGAAATATTTTATTACATCAGCGATTTCAATGATTAACAAATAATGAATATCATTCTAGAAATGTCAAAATATCAGATGTGCCAAAATGTGGCCATCCACATTTTGACGTGTGTCAAAAGTTAGGACGTGAAGGATCTATAGTTAAATTTATATTTACAGTGTATATATATATATATATATATATATATATATATATATATATATATATAATAAATACTTCGCAGTTAACTGAATGATTCAAGTGAAACCGGTGTAGAGAATGCTTCGAAGACAATTTTTTCTGCGACGACCCATCGCCACAGAAACATTAAATCGTAAATCCAGCCACTGAAGAAAGTTGATTACCACTTACCCAACTTTTATAACTCATGTTACGAAGAATTTAATTCGGTAAGAAGATGAACTTCTTAACTCAATCCATTGATTATTTTTCCCATTACTGAAATCCCTCTTTATCAAAAATATCTTTTCATTTAACCTTTATAATATATTATTGGCTAAATATAATTACCGTATTAATTAGTTTATCTAAACAGTTTGTGAAAGCATTTATACACCTTACACTTAATCTGGAACTATAAACACCTTAGCCTTTTATCGGATTATGCCTGTTTTTGTTACGCCAGGGCTCTATTTTGGAAATAAGCATGTTGGCTACGGGCGGATAATTTTAATTAATTTTAAACTCTTCCGATTGATGTAAGCACTCAACTTCTTGTCCTGTGATATTCATTTATTTAATACAAAAACTAAGAACTCTAATCTATTTCTGACGAAATGCAACGGAGTGTGAGCTACATTCTGGTCTTGCGTAGGTTTACATAGACAGAGATTTGTATGAGAAATTATATTTACGATACCTATTTGGTGTTGCACGAAGGTTCGGTGGACAACATTAAAAGGGCAGTAATATGGTTGACAAGGTGCTGACTGCTAAATTAAGCGCCTCGCATTTGACAGATGGCTACTGAAGATGAGGAGAAGCCGAAACGGGTCTAGCGTTAGATCAGTGATTGGAGAAAGTTACGTGAATGATGATTTTTTTTAAAAAATTCATGACGGAGTGACTTAAGTGGAACACTAGGAGACGAATTCTGTCCCTGCGGGTTACTTCGAAATTGTTGCATGCGACTTGTGACCCTACTGGAGGTTGGAGGATTTTTGCGGACTTAACATTATTATTGCAGATGTCGGGGCAGTAAGCCACCACCGCCACTCGAGTAGTTCGCCCCACCAATCAATCCGGGGCTTGGGAAGCCTCATCCCCCATCCATATCCGGATTTGTTCGACCCCACGACTTATGACGATTTATAACCCCGGCAACAGCACTCTCAGGAAAACGTGCACTGAAGTACATTCAGTTCCTCATCCGATTATAAATCTCGCTGAGTACTCCGTTTCACGGCATTACTCATTTTTTCGTGCAAAATAATGTAATGTAATATATAAAAGTAGAATAGTAGAAAAATTTATTTTAGTACAGTCCAATGAACTGAGTTCAACGACACCATCGGCAAATCCGTTTCCAAACACACTTCATATGCCAGTGACTTTCATATGTCACAAAAAATTGAAACCCCACTGGAATCAAATATGTATTGAAGATCCGGCTGGAAGCTCAATCGTCTTATAAGACTCTTTTATAAGAAGAGCGAAGTAAACCTCAGAAGAATTAGCTTTAATTATTTATAATACTTGAAGTAACTCCACAGAATATTTTCTGAATTGCAGCAGAAAAAAACCTTGAACTGTCTTATTTCCAGACATAATATGCGAATTACCGCCTGGTCACCGGTCTTTAAAACAGTAATATTCTTACAAGAAATTGGACATGTTAGCCTTACGGCAAACGCCTCCAGCGTAACGTCATTACATATCCTATCCAGTGGAAGGTGCTTGATTGGATCGATCCTAACTGCCTGTTCCCGATTGATTAAATTGAATTGGTCATGTTCCACACAGTTGATTTATAGGCAAAACCATTCTCGGGAATGTCTGATCCCGAAATGGGCCGACGTCCGCACTCATTCAGTTAGCATTCATGCTAACCATACAGTCCGTCTCCAGGGATTCACTAGTGTCCCTCCTGTTCTTTCATAATACCGACCTCATCAAATTTTCATCTCTAAAAGCAGGACAGGTAATTACTGAGAACATTGATAAATTTCAGTATTTATATATGAAATCACATTTAATTTTAATATTAAAATACACTGAATTATGAATATTTTAAGAATGTTAATTCATCTCTTCATTGTTTACAAGAATGATGCTTTGGATATAGTCTCGATGTTGATAGTATTTCTATAATGTTACTTATATTGTTAGTGGTAGTTTTATTTATATTGTCTGGGACTTGCCATGAAACCCACGGTAATACCCATTTTTAAACGTTTGTATTGGGGTAACACAAGTTCACAGAGCTCATTTAAAAATATACATGCTAATTAAATGCCCAGTTATGATAATGCAAACAGATTGTATTAAAGGTAAATACGCCGCATCCTCTCGGAAAGTTTACGTCTGATTCGGTATCTTACTCTAAGTAAGTCAGTTTCTCTACCTCCGTTGTTATATTAACCCCAGTTATTTGCTAGCTTCGTCGCCAGCTTCAAGGAAATTTCCACCCCAGACCTCGGTTAATTAGAAAGTATTTCATTACAGGCGAGTATTCCCTTAAAATAGAAATATAATTCACTTCGTAATTAAATTAAAATGTTAATTATTTTGTTATTAATTTTCTTCTATTCGTCCACCTTCTACCTGAGCCAATGCCGGACTTAAATTTAATAAATATAGAAATATAATCTAAAATCATTATAATTTTTTTTTACTTCATTCTCTCGCCTTCATGGCACCATTCGAAGTTTGTCTTTCATAAAGTCTAGCGTTAAAATCTTTATAGACGGGTCCAGGTGGATCCGAAATTTTATTAATGTATTTTATGTTTAATGACCGTTTTTTGTGATCTTTGGATACTTTAGACATTGTCAATAACATAGCCAGCTTATTATTAACATAACAATGACTAGTTTGACCTCCAAAAAGGAGCGATGATTACACGATGAATTACAATTTTAATTTAGTTTTCAACGCGTTTTGGACTGTAAAGGATTCGGTTATGTGGCAATTTGTAAATTTGGAATTATTTGAAACGAATGGTGGTGGAGTTCCAGATGTCCGGGTCGATTTTAAAACCTCCGGAATAATTTTGATCACCCCCTCGGCCCAATTATCCGGGAAATGCTCGTCTGCATTAGTTAACTGAAGAAAGCCGGTCCTTCCTAAGTGCTTCCGCCGAAATGGGCGGA
Source organism: Lethocerus indicus (assembly GCA_019843655.1). NCBI lineage: Eukaryota > Metazoa > Arthropoda > Insecta > Hemiptera > Belostomatidae > Lethocerus > Lethocerus indicus. The sequence goes on along the minus strand of JACDQD010000002.1, from coordinate 9,922,312 downwards.
GATATTTCTTCCGAGTGCCTCACCGACCTCGATCGATAGGATACGGTACGCATTTTTATGCCTAATTATCCCAGCTTCATCATTCCGGCCCTGATCCGATTAATTCTCTTGAAGCTACAGTCATAACGATGAGCCCAGTAACGAAGCATTGTGAACTTAGTACCCAACTACTTATGGATGCTAACAAACACCACTCGTCAGAAATTAAAGATGATACCGTATAATAAATTAAGTTACAATAATAAGTTTCGTATAATAAGTGTGTGATGAAACTAGCCTAAATTAAGATCGAATAGTTATTTTTTGTGTCACTATCGTATCTTCATCATGGTGACGAAGTCTTGCGGCCACACATTGTTATAAAATTTGAACGTTTTCTATTTGGGTCGCTAGGCCGAATAAATTGTTATATATTGAATAATTTGGAAAATTTTTTACTAATCTACTCGGCAATTAATCGAAATTACGACAAAGTTCCATATTAGAATACATTTGTTATATTCCTTGGTTACCGTCTACCTACTGAGTCGACAATTAAGATTCATGTTTAATCCGTTATATTGGGGATGAGAATTAAAACGCAAGCGCAATAAATTCCAATTTGCCGTTCGAAATCTGTCTCTAAATTTAAAACTGGAAATGATAAATTTTCAAAAAGACGAGTTAGTATATTCATTTTCTACTGTAAAAACTGGGGTTCAAATAATTCTTGGGGCAAAATAGTGAGCGGAATAGAATTGTATGGGAACGGCCTCGATTTCCCATTGTGTGAGGCAATATATGAGGGGGCACCGCCCCCAGATAAATGGTAGATTTTCAATTTGAATATATCCCAAGAATTTCGTAAGGCTCATATATCAAATTCCGCATAACATAACCACACTTCCAATTCACAGGAGTGGATGCATCTATGATTAACATTTAATTCCTTTCAAAACAGTAAAATTTAGAAAATGCATTGTATTGGCTTTTATCTGAATTTACTTTCTGATGATGTCGGACCTGAAATAACAGAGAATTTCATTAATTTTCTAATTCCAGTTTTGGTGTTTCATTAAATTATAACAATTAATTGTGGAGGGGGGATTTGATAGGGTATGGTTTAGGGGATTATTTTATTTTCTTATGAATTATCTTTTCGTTAACTTTCGATAGTGCGCAAAGAAGGCTGAAAGGATGGCGGTGTTTAATATTATTTTGCTTTAATATCGTAATTGGGACAACTGGGTCTGTTTTTCAGAATCATGTATCATTGTCCAAAAGTTGGGTTCATACTGTTTCTTAATAGTACCGAGCACTTCCTCAGTAGATTGATTATGAGCGGCAATGTTTGTTATTTTATGAATACTCGGCGCCATTCCTTTATGTAGTCTCTTTATAATACTACATAGACAACTAAAATGCTGAAGGTAAACAGGTACTACTTCTTTGTTCGTTCAGAGTTGGTAAACTACTCCGTCATCCTTCCTTGTCCTGTTTAGTGAATTTAAGTGCCTCTGACCAGTAGAATTCGTTTGATGCTGTTCCTCCAAGTAGTCGCCATTATAGATCCTCTTTATTGTCGGTGGTACCTGATCAGAAAATGAACGGCTCCTTCGCAGCAGGGTTTCTTTTTGAACGCCGGCAAAGTGTTTGAGAAATGCTTCCGATTTCTCTTTGTCTTCCTAAGTCTTTTTGTCATTGTCGGCGTGAATGGCCGGCATTTTCTTTCCACTTTTCCCCGTCAGGGATCGAACGATTCCCGTGAGACTGCCGTCGGGAAAATTCGATTTCTGAACTTTTGTCTCGCCGTTCACATTTCAACGGGTCACAATTTTCTTGATTTTTGATGTTTGGCGTCTCTCTGAACAATTCACCAGGCTGTGCATTGTGGCATTGCAATATTGTTCGGCCGCCGGAAATATTCGAGTGACCGTAACAAGTATAACCCCTCGAGGAGTTTTATAAACCTCGTACCGTTTAGTTTTATTTCTTCCGAAGCGGATACGTTTTCGGTGTTTCTCCGTTTAAGCGTCCATCATCGTCGTTTGGCGGCAGCGTAGTTTCTCTGGTGTAATCTATTCGTTCGGTTATCGTTGGTTATCGTTCTATCCCGCTATTAATTTTACCAGTCCGGCGTATAAAATAAAGCCAATTGCATTATAGATAATGCACTTATGGATCACGAAATCTATGGATGGAAATAGTGTTGGGCTGTCCCCAAGCGTATTTAATATTTGAGGGAATATTTGAGCGCAACCAAACAGTATATAGAATATGGGGAGCGACCAACAACTAATGAAACTACGTTCCGGACAGACTCGACCAAGTCGACGTTGGGGTTTGCAATAGCTAAGTGTAAGACAGTAAAACATTCTGCCTAGACAAGAGAATTAACTAAAAAAAATATGCTAAATCTCAGTGGATCGTTTATTTCGTCGGATGGATGGTGGATTAAGAAAAATCCGATGCAGTAATTTTATTATTTGACGAGTTAATGACAAATGGGCACGGCAATATTAATCTCATGGCTTTGAGTAAATCACGTAGAGATAAGGGCACGATCCGACTGTAAGTTAGGGGGCCTAGCGTGGTTTTGGCCCCCAGGCGGTGGTATTTGCCGATCGTGACCGCGTTGGTCACTCCACCCTCCCGACGTCCACAATCTAGATTGGTCTTCGATCCGAGGCTTTGCGGATATCCGCTATCCGTTACTTGCCTATTAGCGCTATCGCCCGATTATCAGTTCAAGGTGCTTCTCCGGCCAATTAATCACCTCTATACCAGTAAACTAAAATAAAGGTTATATTATGCTCTTATATTTATTTCAAAATTGAATATATTTGAAGAAAACCTCATCCAGATGTTCTGAGTGTTTTATTCTGTAGAGTACAATTTACTATTAGGGTTTCGTGAATAAAACTATATTATATTATAAATCTAGGTCATAAATTAGCTTTGTTCCAAATCAATAAACAAACCGGTTATAATTTTTATAATAAAATAAGGTTATTTTGAATCGAAAATTTTCTAAACTTATAATCTTCGCGACAACTTTCTGTTGTAAGGTAAAAACCAGGTTCTCTGAAACTAAATTTAATCCGTTTAAAGTTAGAAGTGGGCGAGAGGGTTGTCTTCTTTAATTATAAAATCTATTAACTTTTTAACTCTGAGAGAATCTCCTTACCTCTCTCGTAATTGCGCAGAATATTTCGTAAATATACTGACTCATTTATTGAGATCATTAATGTAAAACTGTTTTAAAATGGCATTTACGTGTGCTAAATTTGACATGAAATAAGTAATCCAGTATCTTAAATGTAAGGAGTTTCGCTTTAGTCCTATAGACTGTTATGGAACCATCCTTTTAAGGAATAACACACTAAAATGATTTCTACGGATAACCAAAATTATTATTCGTAGTTACCGAGTTTGACCAAAGCAAAATACGCCGAATGTCTCTAATTTCTATCTGTAATTTTTGTTACCATTTCAATAACCCATTTCATTTGCAGCCTCCTCTAGTCTGTTCGGTCAGTTACCAAATATATTCGGACGACGGATTCTCGTCATCACCATGTTTGTGCTAGGTGTTACGTCCATGTTTTACGTCGGCTAATTGCTTGACAATTGAACGTCAAAATGCTCCAGGTGTCAACAGGTTAGCACCTAATCAACCGAAAAAATAACTAAATAAAAAATAAACTAAACTTCGACAAAATGTCAAAACATCAACAAAAGTGAGAAATAAATTTCTAAGTAACGACGGTAGGAAGAAGAACAGCGCGTTGATCTGAAAGGTAAATAAATAATTCGTCTTACCTACAAAATATTAATGTTCATCCCGGGGCGATTTATTAATAATTCACCTTTTTAAAATTAATACCATTTGTATTGCCGTGTGTATTTGTTTTTTGTGGTTCTTCGTAGTTCCGGATATACATGTTTTAGCCTTCACATATCCCGAAACTCCGAAAAAGTGTGGTGATTTCTTGTAGGTATGTTATATTATTCGAACAGAGAGACCTTTGTATTCGGGAGTGTTAATAAACTTCTGATAGTAAACGGGATAAACGGCTTTGTTCGAATTTTAAAATGCCGAGGCAAAATGTGCAGGTAATGCCTCCCTCGGAGTAAGGAGGGAGGGCCAAATGTAAACTTTGTCAATAAAACCTTTACGCCTTTCGGAATTAACTGAAATTTCGTTCCTCTGAACACTCATAAATACCACTTTGAGGCACTGACACATAATATACACTTAAGCGCTTCGCTTCGGGGCATACTGCCTTGAACGCTTCGTAACTGTAGGTTATGAAGTGTAACTAAATCTCACAGGCTTTAGAAAATATAACGGCGGCTCGGCATCGTGCTCAGAAGGCCGAGATTAAAAAAGCCTAGAAGGTGTCGCAATAACGAATAGAGTAACTGAGGGATGCGTGCCTCCATTTCCACGTACGTTATATCACGGTTTTGAGAAATAATCGTTCCGCCCGATCCCGCCGGTTAAATTAAATTCCAAGTGTCGTAAAGCTTTCCTTTATTAAGTATAGCACTCCTTTATTAAGGAGTTTTATGAGTATTGTATGCTAGTAGTAACGTCCCTCTTCATCTCACACGTTTGAATCGGCAATTTTTCCTTTCAAACTGATTTGACCCCGCCCGAAGAAATGAACGAAATTGAAAATGGTTGGTTCTTTTGCAAACAAATTTATCAAAATTTCAATTTAATTTTTTGAATTGATTATAAACATTTCTCAATCAAAAATTAAAGATATAGTAGAAAAAAGTTCCTCTAATTGATTTCCGTCTTCGTTAACATTGTATTGCTAATATTAATTAAATCTAAAATTTAACCATCTTGCACATCTAGATATATGATAATATATAATATAGTAGAAAAAGAAATATAAGAACAGTATTTAAGAACATACCTACAGTTTATAGGTTGCTCTCTAGTTTTATTATGTTCATTTGTTATTATCATTTATTGATTTAATTCTGTATCATACATATTTCTGAAATGAAACTGCAATACCAATTCTGGAGTAATATAAGTATAGTTATAATAACTCGCAAGTTTGAATGCTACAGAAGTGGAGATACTCTTAAATTTGGCGTCTTAGCAACTAACTATTTTAAGCCCATTGCGATAAAAATTTAATGGAAGGGATGAAATTTCTTTTCCGACCATTCTGAGAACCCGCAGGTAGGGACATTTGCCCGATTGTAGGAACAAATGGGTGGGTGCCGAACTAAGTTCCTGGAATAAAACCAATTAAATGCCCCCAGATTTTTATTCATCTCAGCTGGTTGTGAGCCCTTTTATATTTTCAATCTCGGTCGCGCACGACTCTCGCCGTGCATTTTTCTTTTCATACCGCTTGTTATTCACGACCTTTGACTCTACAGAGGCGTTTCGCGCTTTGTAACGGGCATCAGTTCCCATTAACTCAGCTCGTTGACTGAACTTCATTCCTACTCTGAGTTTAGACTCGAGTATGAAACGACACTGCAAACGACAGCTCCCTCAACCATTGAGAGAAAGAACAATGCGGATTATAAAAGAATGTGGCGTAAAACGACGGAAAAGTGGCTCTAGTAATTCAGAAATTTATGTTTTCTCGTCGTGAAATTTACTCCCCATTTTTCTGTCTGTCCCCAATAGTCTGACAAATTCTGGCTGTTGTTCCCTACATAATATAACAGTACATAAAGAACTGGTTATCCAATATTTAAAACTTACTAGATTAGAAACCGCACAGCTGACTGGTCCAATGCTTCACTATACAGAAAATATATCTCTAATTTAGTGCCATTTCAGTTATGAACTAGTTTTTATGTCCTCACACTGTAAATATAAACCAAAGAAATACCGCTAATATGAAACACGATTATGAAAAATTATATCGACAAGAGGTAGGAGGTATAGAATCCATTTCTCAATTTATATCTATTTTCATTCAAAATAACTCAAGAATTCCTGAGGATAATTAATTTAAAACGACAACCCGGGTGGCCGATAGGAAAACGGCTGAGAGACTTACCGTACGTCTTGTTTTAGATACTGATATATGAATCATAGATACGGATATATGAATCCTCGGAAATTAAGATCCATTTTCATTCATCGATTCACCCAAACATGGACGGATAATTCGATTTTAATATTTGCTTATATGGATTGGCAACCGGCACCCGTGAATGTATTACTCAGTTATATTTTCGGTTACCAGAGTGAGGAGGCGAAGAATCATACTAGGGGTGATATTAGGTTTTTCTACCAGTTTACATCGGTACAGGATGAAATTAATATTTGAAAATATAATTTGTTAGGGACGGCAACCGTTCGAGTGTTGATCCAATTTATCCGGACATTGGATAAAGGTAACACGGGAGCATCTGCGGGGCAATGTGTTCATCGATTGATGTAAGTCGTCAGGCAGTGGGGTGATGGCGTTCGCAATAATGACCAATTGAATTAAACGGCCCGTGAACGAGGAAAAGGGTATAGTATAGTTGGGTGGAGCGTGACGCGGCCGCGATTATGCCTATTAGTCGGGAAGCGTGTCTGGCCCCGAACCCAATTTTATTCCTAGGACTGCCGCCGAATTAATGCCCGCTTATGCTCGCCCTAATTATTTAGCCCGTTTCCCCCTAATGAGCCTGAAACTCTCCAGTCCCACTTTATTCAGCGCATTACCGCGTTTCGAACGCTTTGAAAGCGGAGGGAGGGGCATTTTGATTCCCCGAGTTTGATTAATTACGAAAAAATAACACGAGTGTAATAACACAAGAATAACCCTCACTAAAATGAACACTGCAAATTCGGGTCTGCCTTCATTGTGAAATTTTTAAAAATTTATTTCTACAAATTCACAGAGAACTTAAAGGTTTAAAGGTTTAGAGGTTTAAACCGAATTAACCTTAACTATAGATAAGGTTACTCAGATCATCCTTAATGCGCATCTGGATGTCCTCTATTAAGTAAGCTAAATTCTCAACCGAATTCCACGCTCACCCAAATCGAGTCGAATGCATTTTTAATCATCAATCAGACGTCGTAGCGAAGGGCACAAACGGTCTAACAAAACACAGGGAGCCGAGGTGGTGACATGGGCGGTCATAGAGCTCCAGAACCCGCCCACTCGTCCAGAACCCGGGAACAACAGAATTATGTGTTTACAACGCTTTGTCAACACCGAATAAACAACATCCACACAGAAATATCCGCACCGATCGATCCTTGAGGCGGTCCACTCCCGGATTTTCGGCCCTTAACTCCCAGTAAAACAGTATTCAAGCCATCGAATAAAGATTACGATCGGTGGAATATTTATTCCAAGTTTGTTCAAAGAAATTCATAAACATATATCTTCAGTCCGGTTACGGCTTCTGATTATCTTTATAATTCTCCACACGGTATGCTGAAGAATTGGACGAATACTCAAGGCAAATTAAGGGTCCTGTACGTTGTATATTATGTCCTAGATCAGTTACTCGGCACATGGAAGCCGAAACAATAGCGGCCTCTCCAAGTTCTCAGTATTGAGAAGTAAGAGAAGGGAAAATTCGAATTTATGAATATTATTTGTAATTATTGCTATTGCTCTTACGCTGCTTTTGAATAATTTCATGCATTTTATCATCTCCAGTTCGGTTTTCGAGTATAAAATTCCATGTATTTATTTGTGTTCTCTGCTCTGTGGCCAAGGCGTATGATTGTGGTTGGAGCGGTTTTACTCTTCACAAATATATTACCAACTGTTTGGTACGGGCAATTAAATAACTTAATTGTAACTATAACCTATCTATAACTTATATAACGTATATAACTTAATTATAGGAGTATATTGAAAGAAATTGTAAATAACTAGTTTTAAATACGGTGTGAATATTACTTGCTTATTTAGTTTTCTTAGTTATTTTCTTCCAAACAAGTCAATTAATTTCCGTGAGTTCGCTGTTGAATCATAATGTTCATCCTGTTGTCGAAGGTTTGAGTATGTAAAAAGGTAAAGGCTAACGATTTTTATTATAGCTCACTCGTATTAATTCCGGCATTTGTATTCGCCGATTTTTTTCTCTGAGAATACGTTGATGTAATTAAGGGAGATACAATATTTTAAACTTTTCAGAAGGGTCCCGGTCGCAAATATTTGCATATAATTATGAGCCAGCCACCTGTAGCAAATATTTCATTACCCAGATTAATTTTCTCGGCTCTACCACCTTGAACGAATCGCGGCTGAGATACACTTTAAATTTAATTATTATAACGAGTTCCCAGGTTAAATACTTTAGATCTTAGGTCGATATGAATACCCGACAAATTTCGGATGAGTTCTGAGTGGTCAGAAGAATTCAAATATGTCATCGCACGTCTTCCAGCATGTATCATAAGGTCAAGGGCTAACAATTTCGGGTTCGTAGGCCGGTATTAAAATATATTTCCAGTTGAACAAGAAGTTAAGTTATCTCCATTGGCCAATCTCACCGATGTTACATAGTTGGGTGCGAAAAGTTTAACTACACTGGTCCTGTGGGCATTGATTGTGTGTATGTGTGTGAGTATGGCCAAGAAAGTTAAACTACTTCATCTTGCTTAGACCCCCGCAGAGAGTAAGTCTCCCCTTCCACCGTTCGTATATATAGAAAAATAGTTATTTTTATTATGGTCGGAGTCCGTTTGCTTGTAGCTGAAAGACCATTCTAGTAATGTACAGAATGGGAAACACCTTGCGCTCCTGTGAGCGGATTTAGCCCTGCAGGACCATAAATATAAATCAACTGTATTCATCAGTATATATTAAGGTTTTGTTTTAACATTGAATTAATGATATTTCGAGCAATTGTGGACCATCGATCTGATATAGTTAATTTACAATATATTCGAGGACGCTATATTGCAGGTACCAAATGTATACCGCAAGAACAATACATTTGAGGAATTAGAAATTAATATTGAAAATATAGCAATGAATGCAACGTTTACGACACCAACAACACACAAAGAACGTGGGAAATTTCAATATTTCATTATGTTCTGACTCTATTTACAGCTGCATCATTAAAATGGTTATGAATTGAAAGCAGTCAAATAATGAGCGGCGAAACGTCCGCAAATATACTTAGCATTTTGATTAACATTATTGCGCTTTGGATTCATCTATTGAAGGAAAAATTGACAATACATTTGAATGATTGAAAATGATCGTTTGTTATACCCATAATGAAACGTCTGATGCGGACTTTGGTTTTACATTGTTATTTGTGAACATATTGTATACGGTAACTTGATTCGGTTATATTCAGAAATATGTATAGATTCAAAAGTCAAAAATTCAACTGACCACCAATTGTTTTAAACGTCGTTTCCAGGAAGTAATGTATACACTGGCGGGCTCGAAATCGGAATGCACACACTTAATTTCTGTGAATAAATTTGAAACCATAATTTAAATTGAGGTTCCGGTGCCGAGTAAATGTTGTAGAAGAAATTAATAAAACTCCTACTCGATTATTTATCAATTATACTTTATTAAATATTAATCGTTGTATAATTTCCCATTTACAAGATAGACACTTCGGGTTCGAATTATATTTTTGATCCTGTTCCTATTATTAATAACGGATTTTTTATCAATTCCGAAATATAACACATATTTCGTTTGTGCGATTCTCATTATTATTAGATAATTAGTTATTTCGTAAATACAGTTATCATAAACCTTTTTATAGTTCTGTGGTATTAGAACCACGGTAGGGTGCAGAAAATATAACAGGACAAAGTAAAATTTGGCCATGTCGACTGTATATATGGTCCGTTGTTTCGAAATAATTGCTGTATTCTTTAAGAGGTTATTTAAAGTAAGTAAGGAGTACAATTTTTCCTTTGAGTACTAACCTAAAATATAGATAGTGAACCGTTAGATATTCTAGGTGTATGGCAGAAATTATTTTTCAAGATTATGCAGACATTTATAATGATACTGATCGTTATTTCACAAGAATTACTTGTTTTAAATGCAGCGCATTTCAACAAAAGTAAGTACGGGGCGTTTCAGCTAGGTTTAAAACGAACCGGTTAAAATTATGGAGCGACTAATTATTCAAACGGGGTCTGAGAGGACGGGGTGGAGATGGTTCGGGGAAGCGGCATTAATCTTGTTATCTTTTTTGAATAAAAGGAGGGTGGAAGAGCGATACAATCTGGGCTAGGGGGGAGGGGGGTCAGGTAAGGGGTGATCCCTCCGGTCCGTGCCAGAGCCCGTGTTTATGCGCCACCGGTACCGGCCAGGATTTAGTGGCCGTCGCACATAAATCCTGGCCTGCGGTGACCGCGCTCCATGTCTGCCCGCCCAACCCTCCACCATTACTAACACTGGACCCGACAAAACCAGTGGTCAATCATTAGAAATATCCCTTCCCCCTCCTGCCGCCCCCTCCTGCCGCCCCCTCCTGCCGCCCCCTCCTCCAAATGGATAGCTCTGCCACTTGCCCCTCCATCAAAGCCCATTGAAAATAACTAAGGGGTAAATTCTGGTTGTTTAACACCGGTGCGCCTCTAGTGGTTTTGGTCCCATAGTAACTCTAGCAATAATAAATTTAAAAAATAATAACAGTTTTTGATGCAATACTTTTTTCGGTGTGGGGAAGGGATTATCACATATTACCGTAAATAATTCTATAGCGATAATATTTTCGATATCGTAAAAGTAAAATTATAAATATATCGATATGACAGATAAAGGATTAGTTAATCTACCACGTAGAAACTAGAAATGTATACGGCGTCAATGATACTAACCCGTGCAGCTTAACTGTATTGCTGGCTAAGTATCAAGGGCCGTATTACTTCTCTTGTATTCTACGACTAATTAAAAATAGAATATTCTCGCTCAATTATGTTTAAATCTACACTCTTCCCGATGATATTTTAAGTGTGTGAATTATGTCCTAATGTCAACATTTGTAAACAGTTGTCAAATGGGGCGTGGACGGTTAACAATAATATTCACATGTGACTTTTGCGTGTAGTAGAAAGCGAAGGTGAAAAGGTCGAAACGGTGAACTAAGTGAGCAAAGTTTTCACAGAAAATTAGTATTTGAGGTGGAGAGTGCTGGATGGAGGGAGTGCCCTCTTCGATCATTCAAATATCCCCGGCTTCTTCTCACTACTCTTTTAGGCCCCATCCAATATTTATTGGGTCCGAAGGCGAATCAAGTTTAAGCCTATTGTTTATTCCCCTTATCCCACTGAGTCGCTTTGTTTCATTAATTTTTCGTGTTATAATTACTCAAACCGTCATTGATTTACACACAAACGCAGCTACAATTAAATTTCTCATTTGTATTAAATTTATTTATGTAAAGCAATTAACCTCCACACTAAATTGAATGGGTAATTACTGAATTGAAGCATAATACGTATTTAGTAATAATAACTAAATTATACACATAGTATATACAGTACATAGGGACATGATCATTGGTTTACCACGAATAATTTCATATTCCTGTCAGCTGATTTTGGTATGAAACATTATTCCTAGAACCCTTAGCTAATTCTTATTGTAGTTATAATAGTGTATGAGTCCATTTTACGATTAAGGTGGCAAACCATATAGCAGTTCTACATTCCCCTAAAAAATGAGTTTATATAAATATATCTACTATTTATTGGTATTATACAGTCTGTAGAAAATTGGTAGGATGTTGGATCAAGACAACCCAATGCCGCGTTGAGGCTCCCTTTCGAAAACGTCTTTCGATTATTAGACGCGCTTGCCCCGCCAAGAATTTCACGCCTGTAACCGTTCCACGTGTATTCAGTATCGATCCTTAAGCTATGAGTTTGCTTCCAATTTCCCCCCGATACTTTCTTTCACTCTTTGAATTCAGATTTGCAATCGCTTTGTGGCAGTAAAAGTAAAATATTCACTGGACTATTTATTAGTTTTGTTGTTCAATTACATATAAGGGCCACATTCGTTATCTAATAAAATAATAAAGGGATTGTTTTTACAGCTCAAGCAGTTTATCAGTATCTTTTACCCTTAGATTATTTAATTAGTATTAACTAGATTGGTTAACGTCAAACGACTCATAGCGATAAAATTCATCCCACTCTTAAAAGACCCACATAGATATCAGAAGACCCGTTATCGGTGGTAGTTGAAATTACCACAAAAATTTGAGGCAAAGTAAAAGATCCTGGAAAGTCATATATTGTTGTGGGTGGGGGAAGGGGCTTTCCACTTTTTATGATGATTACACCTTTCCAAGGGATATCTTTGGGGTAAACGACACAATAAATTTCAATTGGTAAAAGTGTAATTTACCATTCGAAAACTTATACCGATTATATTTCCATATCACACGTTGACGAGTCAAAGTTTCTCTGTATCAAGAGTCGTAAAACTCTAATACGTCAGTATCCTGTCAGGCCGCCCCCGCGGGCTGTGAGCGATATATTTCAATAAAATTGCCTCAGGGGGCTCCCACAAAACGGAACAATTTATTATCGAGCAGGACTCTCTGTATATAACACTTTATAATACAGTTTTAAAACAAATATACAAAGAATATTGTATTGGGGGAAAACATAACTGAAAATAATAAATTCAATAATGTAAAGTTTTATCCGAAACGAAACTTCAAACTTAACCTGTGTTGTACAGCTGTTGCCTTAACAGTAGTTAAATGATAGTAAAATTAACTCAGAAATTAGTTCGTTAAAATAATCACACGTGTGAGTATACCCCCTCTCCCGTCTAGCACTCCTTGTGAATTCCAGGCAAATCCAGGAACAGACGGCGGTAGGTCACTCGAAATCACAATTAAAATTATTCCTAACCCTATATTGAGGATATGACTATATTGATGATTCACTCATAAAATCGGTGATGTTAGCAATAGGAGCGCGAGTGTACAGAGACAATTAGAACCTTAATTGTGTGCGCAATGAGGTCGAGATCAAGCATTTGAATTTTGAGTCTTGACGTGGTATGTCCGACAGGGCAATCGCAAATATACGTAGGATTCGGTTGAAAACAAGAACGGGGTTTAGGCCGGACAAAATAGACCGAAGGGTGGGAAGAATGGGGTTTGTAAATGAGGAGGAACAGCTGATGGTCGACGTGCATCATTGATTGGGCCGAGAGCCGGGGACTTGTGCCGCCCACCAGTCACCGCGCTAGTGTCGCACCGCGCACCCTCCCCCCACCCCACCCTTTTAGTTAACAACTCCCCCAGGTCAAAAACACCCTCCTCCATCTGCCCCGCACGGTCCATCCATCTCCCTCTAGCTCTCATCCCTCCCCCATCCCACCCTCCCTCCCTCCCTCACTCCGCTCACTCTCCTTCCTTCTTCCGCTCCCATTCACACTCCTCCCGCTACTCCCCCCGTCGTCACCGCGAACACCCACCTCCGTTTCCAGTGCTCGGGGTATTTACTCCCCCGCGGCATTTTGTAACAACACCGCCCACCAAATACCCGGACCCCGCACCCACCCGCCCACCTTGGAGCTTACAAGTTCTTTAAGAAGAGCGGCAAAGCTATATTGGCTAGGCAATAATATTTTGCCGTTTTTAGAGTTGGGACCGAATAGAGGCCGCCAGTAGTAGCGTGTTTTTTTTTTCAATACGTACCTTATCGAAACGATATCGCGATCGCTCTATGAAATGTTTCCCGCAGGTGATTACAGCTTTCCATCTACCTAACAATATTTGAATGTTATCGACTCGACAACAGGGGAAATTCTCAAACTTTCTGTCAGCGTTAGTTGAAATCATTTTTTTTTTACTGTAAACAAATATCTACTGGAATATTTGTACACAGAAAATACATATATTTGTTGGAAAGTTATGAATACCCCCGTTTTTTAGTGAAATTCACTAAACTGGATTTACTTTAATCCGCGATTAGAGGAGTGCACTCACTCAATGGAAATTTCGCTTTATTTCTTATCCACTTATTGACCGTAGTTTTCGTCAATTAAAAACTAGTAAAGTTTTCTTACGATAATGTTTCATATTTTTTCAGACTCGAAAAATAGCCCGTAGTCATGTTTCACGAATATGTACATAAATGGACAAGTACAAATAATTCACTTAACCTGATGATTAAAAAAAGATAAAAACAGACACTATAAAAGGTATTTCAGAAGAAAATACCAAGTATTAAGAAAATAAAACTTTTGGCATTTAAAAGACAATTTGGGATCCAATTTATTAGTATATTTTTTTAGTTCAAAATTTATTTAAGTCCTATTGGGCAATTCGATAACCACAAGTTAGTGTTTATAGCTATATTCAAATATCATGTTTATCATGGCCATGAGTTTGTGTAAAGCTAGTATGGACCTCGAGAACTTGTAAATGCAAGATAAGCATCTCGTAGGAGCCTAAGATGACAGAGTCAGCTTTGCCGGCAATAAATGAGATTTCCCGTATAGATAAACTCTATTCAAACCGACAGATATGGTCCCTGTATAAAACATGGCATAGTCAAATGCAAACGCTTATTGCCCACAGTTTACACTCTTGTTCATCTCGCTACAAAATGGAGTTTCTTTTACTAACCAACAGAATATTTCAACCACTTTTACTCAACGTTTGCAATCTCCTTTTAGAACTTTCAGTTAATTCATGATCTAATGTTTACTACCTACCAGCAGAAAATCTGATCCAAATATCATTCTAATATATTTAAAACTATACGTCTATTAAGACGTGAAAAACCGGAGAGGTGATATTCCATTTTTTTTATATATCGTTATAAGTATTAATGATTAAATTATACTATGAGCTAGCAAATTAAAGAATTAATTATTGATGTTAAATACGATTGGTGAATTTTAGTCAACATAGTAGGACAAATATAACTACGATGTTGATTATAAATAAATGGATCTGAAATAATTCATTCGATTCAACCTTTCACCGCGTAAAAATGAGCTATTTCTTTTCATCGGAAAAACCACCAATTGTAAATATGAGTCATTAGCCTCTTGCATTCACTACGGAATAAAATTCAATGAGAATTAAATTCAAAGTAGCGTGTCGTCGATCTCTCACCTGCTTTTGTAATGGACACCAATACATGAAGTTTTCATTTTTTATAAAATTATTCTCTCCATATCGTAATGAATAAAACTTGTTTCAATGATCCTTCAAGTTCCTTAAATACTAAATTCGCCCATTTCCATAATCCTTTCCATATATTTTTCCTTACATCATTCTAATTTCTTTCCAATAAAAAATCGGTCCTTATTAATCAACTGACTTGATTATCTGGATAATAGTGTTGTAGATAATTTTCTCGTTGGAATACTCCTTTTTTATGAAAAGAATAAACCTTCGCCCTCAGTTTTCGGTCCTTTGTCCACAGGATTTACCTCCCCCCTCCCGCCCCCTTCTTTTTCTCTTGTTATTGACCACGCTCCACGGGTAGGTGTCGGGACTCGCGTCCTCTAATCTTCTTCTAACGGACGGCCGGTCCCGAAAAAAAGGAGGAATATAGGGGAGTACTGTTTTCCGCAAGAAATTCCAGGGGAGTAGCGAAAGCGGACTGTGGCGGGGGGCGACAAAATAAAAAGGGCGAGAAAAGAAGAAAAGGGGGGGAGGAAAGGTGGTAGAGACAGGGAGATTGAGGAACCTAAAAGTTTTACAAAGGAATGGGAAAATGCGGGCCAAAGTATACAAAACCCCGGTAAGGTAGGGGAGCGAAGTGAGCAGACGCTACGAGCGGGGAGGAAGGTAGTGGGGATCATGCCTGATTGGAACACAAACTGGGCCGGAGCCCCTGATTTCGGTTTGGGGTGCAACCCTATAAAATTATCCAATTAAAATCGATGGCTCGAATAAATATTACTTGAATGCAATTTTAAAAATTCCACACCGGTTCTCTCCTTTACGGAGTGTTACACGCTGAGCATATTATATTTTTTTTTAAATTCTATTTTACTTTACCCACTTTGACACACGAAGTAGGGAGATCTGTCATAGTAGTAACCGTTGATTTTAAGTAATATTGTACTTAATGTAATAGTGTAATAAAAATTGTACTAGAGAATTATACATAGAACCACGGGCCACATTGCGCTATTTAAGATAACGTTAGTGCATCAGTCAAGCTATGCATCCTCCAAAACTATTAATGTTTAAATTTTATAGTTTCATTTATTCAAATATTAAAAAAATACTCCTTTGTAATTAAATTAAAGATATAAAAGTCGGTAGTCCGATTGGAAAATAATTACATCTGAACTTCATCCCTAGCTTTAAACGAATTTACAGGAACAATAGTAAATTATGTTTTAGCATTGTAAAAATAAAAATCGATGAACAAAGAAATGTGGCTGCAGTGTTCATATAAACACCAAATCTTTAGAGACAAATTTATATTATAGATTTGATGGTTGTAATGCTGAATTAAATGAAATAAGGAAAGGACGAGTACTTTTAGTATGAAAGAATAGGTTGATTAATGGTCAGTTTCAGGAAGCTGAGAGTGCTTAAGAGGGCTAAAGGCTTTATGATCGGCTTAAATCAGAAAAGTTTGTACTGCTACTCCCGCATCCATAGTCCCCAAACTCAAGTCGAAGTTTAAATAGTTGGGTGAACACTATCTCGCAGACAAAGTTCATAGTCGGTGTACAAGACTTCGTAAGAACTCTAATTTAGAATATGGCCCCTGGCCGGATACTGAATCAATGATAATCGGCAGATGCAGTTTATAGCTCGGAGACTGAGTACAGGCAACATTTGTGAGACTCAGCATGTAGTAATAGATCGGAACTGATTACATTCCTAGAGAAAGATAAAGCAAAAATTGTATAACTGTAGTGTTGCACGAAACCGATAATTTTGGATGGTTCAAACCAAAACACCGTATTTTTTCAAATTTTATCTTAAGTGAAATTAGATTAACCGCAAATTCACAAACAAACCAAGACAGAAAAAATGGGGTACTCTAGACTGGCAACTAAATAATTGAGGACCTTTTAAAAAAACAGGTCATAAAGTACTCTTTTATCGAGTATTTTTGGTACCGAAGGTGGTGCTTCAAATGGTTTTCAATGCATGTATGGGATTTAAAGTGTTTTCCTAATTTATTTGGGAAAATCGGCCGTTAACCCCCGGGGATGCTCCTCCTCCCACCCCCACACACCCCATCTTAATTCTCCCGCTCCTCAAACTACTAGGCCCGACAGGCAGATTAGCCTAATAATTAATCACGCAAGTTAGCCCTCAGGGACCCGGCCATTGCCAGCCCCTCTTCCCGAGAGGCTCGCACCAAACTTCTCGCCGGCATCGCGGCATCTCCGGTACGACTCCAGGAATTGAAATTAAGAGTTATGTAAAGTAATTTCCTGGGGCGAAGCCCGCCGAAAGTTTAATGGAAGATTGGGATCGGCAAGGAAATCGTATCGTTTATTAACTGTATAATTAAATTTACCTCGGAAGAGTTGGTCGGATTCCGAAATCGGTTAGCAACTTTCTAAGATAGGCACGAATCCCATTCCTATTAACCGAAACGACCCTAGTATGTTTACAATTCATTAAACATTCAACGCTTTTCTAGTTTGGAATGTAACCAATTTCTGAAGAACAAGAAACAAGCAAATTGGGATAAAATGAACAATTACCACCTATGCAATCTGTAAACACTATGCTGAAATATATTAACAGTATGATCTCAATTTTAAAATAATAGTATTTGAACGCGATTACAGTTAAAACCGTAGCATTTTCTCGTGTTTCTGCTTGTATTATAATTTATTTTTTTCAAATAATAATAGTAATCCTAGGTTTTTTAAATTTATGTCGCCATTACCAATCCAATTAACTGGACGATGTTCTATTTTAAATTAACCCTCACGAAGTTTATCAAAATGAAGACATGAAGAAAAGGTGAATACTATATATAATTTGATCTCGTAACTTTTGAAATTACAAAAGAAAGTTAGCAAGCACTAGAATTAGTCATTACCATAAAATGATAAAATGCTGAAAAATTTCAGATCATCTGAATATATCAAATTTCTTAAAGCCGCTGCAAATAAGACTTGAAAATGCTCCACAACTCAACCAATATTTTAATTGAACTCGAGCTGTTTCTAAAATTTCCATTCGTATTTTTACCCGAATGTTTTCTAGTTGCTAGTCAGTCCCCGCCGCGATTTCTGTTATATTAACCACTCGGCCAAACGGCAAAGGAAATAAGAACGAGCAGTGTGAGTATTCGGAGTGTAGGGACGGGAAGCGGGACCTGGTCCAATCAACTCGTACCTCGGAAAGCCGTAAAATCTCTTCCTTATCTGCCCGTAGAAGCGGAACGCCAATGAAAGTTTCAAGTGATTCTCGCCAGAGTTCTTTCCCTAAACCAAATCAAGTGTGCAGAAAATGCCACTCCCTCTTACGCCCTCGAGAGTGCATACACAGGGTGAACTGGATGAAATTTGTGGAATAGGGCCAATTCGAGGACCCATCAAATAATGATCGAGCCTCTTTTAAAATATAATTGGGTTAATTAAAAATAAATTTAGACGATAAGGAAAGAATAATTGTTATACTATACCCCATTTTATACTGATTTAAGAAAATTACCAGTATTTGAGTTATTCTATAATGTTCTCAGAAATTCATTAAATTTTCGTGAGACCAATAAACTGTCCATGGGTTCGGTCCTGGTGGCAGGAGCCATTGCTCTGCTTGCTTACTATTAAATAAATTTAAAGTTATAATACGCTTTACTTAACTACACGTACCAATAAGCGAAAGGTTTTGAAAAAATTTTACACTGATTCATTATTAGAATAACTAGAGGAAAAGAGATTGTTAGTGTATCTACGGGGCAATGTAGTAGCGTCTCCCCTTTGTGAAATTCAACATTTATAATTAGTATATGCATGCCGTTAGACATATTTTTACAGTAGTTTAGAGGAGCATTATACACATATGTTCTAAATTTAAGAAATATTAATATAAAGCCGTTATTTTTATCGCCTGCATATATTAGTGAAGTGTATATGCTTGTTTTTATTACTTTTACTCTCAGTTATATGCGTTAGTAACTCATTATATAACTGACTGAGTTGAAATCGAAGGATATAAGATCAAATCAGCGAGGTTCCAATTTACATTATTCTATAGGACAAACGATTCGATCATCGCTTTTGTCTATACCCTATTTGTTATTTGATATTGTGCGGGTGATTGAAGACAGGAGTCAGGAAATGGGAGTCGTCGTCGTCGTCGGCGGTGGAGGAGGAGACGTCTTGAGAGGGCCAAGCGGGCCCTCAAAGCCCACCGGTGGAGAACCGATTGAAGCACAGCTACTGCTGCAATTTATCGCGTGTAATAGTGTTAGAGTTGCTCAAATTGGAAGTGCTAATGACAAACCCGGGCGAGCGGAACCACTCCCTCTGTTCAATCCCGCCGGTCCCATCCTCCTCCTCCTCCTCCTCCTCCTCCTCCTCCTCCTCCTCCTCCTCCTCCTCCGCTGGCATAATTCCCCCTCATTCTGATATATTGTGAATTCGGATTTCAGTCGTCCCCAAGTAATTTCCTTTTATCTCTCCCGCACTGAATGAGGTCGAAGTGTATCAGTACATTATACTATACCTGTACACTATACAAAAAGTATTTATAAAATAAATCTAATTATATTACAGTTATAGTTATATAGTAGCTTAATAATTATATTAGTGTATAAATGTTTCGGTAACGAAGACGGCTAATCACATCACCGTGCGTCCCCGGTAGGCATAAACGTTTATTGTATGCCCTATATATTCAATTCAAACTGCAACATACAACGTGCCGATACAATTTATTATATTTATGACATTTTCTTAATTTGAGGGTTTGATGTTGAGCCCTGCTATGTGTACCCACTAAAAACGGAGGGGTTCGATTGACCGGGATTGTGGGGTTGATCTGTATCATCGTAATATAGACGTTTTCGCGGAGCCTATTAACGTTTACCGGAGTGCAGGCAATTTTCTTGTTAGCGCCGACGGCAAGTTAGTTGGGCGGGGGGTGGAAGGGCTTATTTTCATTATTATCGGGCGGGGACTGTGGTGGGTGAGCCGGCCTTAACTGTTATCCCTGATAAAAGGGCCCGCACTCCCGTTCCGGGGCCCGCACTCATATTCTCCGCATAATAAAGCCGACTAACCGCGGCCATTTGCATTCCGGCTCCGTTGCACGCCCGAGTCCACCTCTTTTATGCCGTCGCCCAGTTCCCAACCGTTTCCATAATTCCGGCCCGTTCGTTACTTAACCATTTCTTGGGACCGACGTTCTCGGTTTTATTATTCATCTTAACCTCGCTTTCGACTTGACCCGCCTCGGGTAATTATTGTAAATGTTTACAGCCAGAGCCGGATAGTGAAATATAATTTACAACATATCTGCTTCGAACCGAACCCCTAGTTATTTTTGCGGTAAAAATAATCAGTCTGAAGTGTCACTGATTTCTAACTGTTCGTTAAAGCGTTTATTCGAATTGATCACGAGAGAAGCTCATTAACTATAGCATACTTATTATAATTCAATTGTTTGTATTACGAAGCTTTTTAACTATAAAAGAATTAAGGTTATAACACATTAGAGGAAAATAGCACGAAAACAGGCGAATCGTTGAATTTTGCTATTGCTACTCACGAACATTTGCGAACAATAATAAAAACCACAGTAAATCCATTCGGACATTTTAAATAAAATTTGCCGTTCGTCTGATAGGGCGCAAAACCCGAATAATGAATTCAGTAGGGCACAATAAATGTTTCCAAACTTAAATAGGATCCACGCTTTTAACGAAGGGTAGGCTAAATTTCGAAGTCGAGAGAACAGCACTAGCGGGAATGATAGCATTTGAAAGTTGAAACTCGAGGAGCCCCAGTTCGATTGGATACGACTGGATTGAACGAAGTCCCCGAAAAGTGACATGCGGGGGTGGAGGCGAATCGCAATTAGAAAGTTTTAAGCGTCCGAGCTAATGAAGAAGTTGCAACCGGCTAAACAGATCCGATGGAAAAGGGTACGAGCCCAAGGTGCAGCGTTAGATTAAACAGAAAGAATGGGTAGACGGCCCAGTAGATCTGTTTCGGTAATCATAGGAATACTAGAAATGTAAAATAACCTCATTACTTCTGAATTATTTCCTTTTACCTTGCCTTCTTTAACGGACTACCAATCGAGTATCAATCACTAATAAACCAATCTGATCAATTTATTAATTAGTTAACCTTTTATAGTAGGTATGACATTCATGTGATGTTTATTACGAGGCATTTTTGTGGATATGGATATTTATTAAATAGAAAAAAGTATTTACGGGCAGATTATTCATGCATTTGAAAGTAAAATGTTTGTACCTCTAAATATTGGGAGTGAATTGATTAATGTGATAATAAGACGTTATTTTTACTTTTAAAAAATAATTATTTGATGAAAATCTATAAACGGGTTATTTGTTAATATTAATAGTAATTTATTATTAATAATTATTTATTTGTTAATAATAATTGTTTGGATTCTGAATTATACATCCGGCAATTGAATAAACAATTATCGGAAGGCGTATCGAAGGTTCGATAAAAAGTCTAGCACATTAATCCCCAGGGATTAGGAGCCGGATTTAGTGTGGAATATTAATAATGCTCTAAAGGAGAAAGGGACGTGTAAGGAATAGACCCGGTGGCCCGGATACGTACGTGCCCGCCTTGGCTCTGGCGGCGGACGAACGCAGAATAAACGGACGGGTATTATTCGAGGACACTCCAGATTCCAGATAGATATGATGAGACTAAATTTATGATAGAAAGGGACGAGTGCAAGCCTTACTTGTTGTATAATACGATGTCGGGCCGCCAGATGTGGTCTGAAGGGACGTGCAGCATCTGGACCCCACCGTACTCCTTCGGCTCCCATCTCAGCTTGTAGTCGTACCACGACTGCGAACATAAAACTCATTTCAATATTTGTTCCAATATGTATGGATAAAAGTACCTACTACTAAAACGCAATACCCATTTATGAATATATTTCTGCGTATAGTCGTCTATGAGTATATAGTATTTCAGGTGCTCATTTGGATTGGAACTAATGGAGGGCGCAGGACAGGATTAACAGTAGATAGGAAAGGGTTTGGTAATGACTGAACCTGCTAAATTCGATACTAGTATGAGTAACGTTTAGTATCAAACAAGAATCGTCGGTTTCGAAGAACTTAGTGTAATGGAATTAGACTGTATGAACCTATTACAAACTACCTTAGTGACAAGGCCACCGTCGAACAATATTGATTACATTATTGGTGAATTATGAAAGTAATTATTTCCTGTACAATTTAGTGCAACACGTATAAAGAACAAAATAATTAATAAAACCGTTTGAGTAGAAACTGCTTTGCTGTTATTGCTAGCCAGTAAAGCTAGTTTGCGAAACCGGTCAATTTTGTTTCAGCATTTATGTTTGACTAGGGCCGGGCTCTCTTCGCTCGGGCATCTAATATCTGGGCCGTGTCCCCGGGGCTTGTTTCCTCAAACGGTTGCGGCCACTTTCGGTCCCTCTCCAAACGCATTCTCTTTTAATCTCCCTACTCCGCCGTCGCTCCCTCACCAAATAAGCCCGGGCCTCGAAATGAGTTTCCTTCATTTGACGTCTCCCATGTTCGACTGAAGCGCTTAAACGCGCGTTCACCGGCGTGAGGGGGACGATTCTTTAATTATGGCGAAACGTCGGACTGGAGAACGGCATCAGTTGTAATCCAGTTCACGTTTGTAAAGCTCTTAAAACGGGGATTCACCGTGCGCACTGCGCCAGAAGAAAGAGACTCCGGATGTACACATTGTAAATTCGTGTTCAAATAGAGGATGCTCACTGCTTATTCCGGAATATTTAGTGGCAGTTTGAAAAACGAAATATACTCAAACAAATACACTATTAAATTTAATATTGTTTACATTAAATACATATTGCATGATAACTCATATACCAAAGATTGTGAATTGTGAATTCACTCACTGTGAATTTAATTTAACTTGTTCTAACTCAACGACATACAGGTGAGGATACAAAGAAGAGTATTTCTTAATGATGAACAGGAGCTCTTATACTATTATTGGACGGTGCTAACGGAAAAGGGGAGTAAATGTAGTAAAAACATGGTCCGTATAATGAACTTGACCAAACTCCATGTCGGTTCTCTGCTAAATTTTCCAACTGCGAAATAGAGATACTGTGTGAAATATTTTCAACGTGCTTATCGCAGCTTCTCTGAGTCGTTCTGTACGTTCGCGCGAGGTAAAATAAATTCGCCCAAATTTTCCGGCATATATCTTTCGAATAATCGTTTTGTGATCGGGCGAATGTTGTGAACCCCCCCCCCTGAAAAAAGCATTTACCCACACCGAAAATGGTAGCCCTAATATATTTTTGAACAAGTCGTTTAGCCCTTTTGCACGGTAAAGAGGCGCCCGGCATTTTATTCGTATTTTTCACTATCGACCACTCTCGCCTGCCCTCTCCCCAGTTCCCTGCTAACGTCCCTTGCGCTTCTGTTTAATGGTTTCCGGTTAAATTCTAAATTCCCCTTTTGATTTTGCAGATGTTTCTTCCCAGTTTATTAATCAGCAGACAAAAATATTATGAATCATGTAAACTTTTGCAAATATGCAAAATTTGACAACTCTAGAATTGATACTTATAATACCGTGTAGACCCAGCATAAATCCGATCTGATAATGAGTATTTATTAATTAGATATTTATTAATTTATTGCCTCTATATCTTGTCCTCCCTACGACCTTGCGTCGTACAGTTACTCTAAAAAATGTTTGTAAATGTTTGTCCAAACAGTAAAGCTGAGTGGATTTCCTTTTAAAGAAATCTATTCATATTCCTGTTCCTATCAGACTTCTCTCATATTACTAAGTATTATTCATAATAAACAGAAGTAGAAAAAAAAGAATTTTCATCAGTTCATCGTGTCATTGAATACATAATAAAACTGGTACCAATTATTCGATATTTATTCGGTTTTTTGTTCGCAGAACGTCCCTCCGTTAAGTATACGGCTGCGGGCGGAAACAAGAGAGAGAGAAATCGGAAGAGCGGCAGCAATAAAGAGGCCAAAGATGGTGAGGAAAATGGGGGCGGGAAATAAAACAGAGGAAAAGCCGGTGGTTTCAAAAGAAAAAAAAACCGAGGGCTCAACACAAATGAATTAGAAAACAGGAGGCGGTGCTGGGGAGTGGAGTGTTAAAATTGTGCCATCATTATTGCCTTTTGCCTTTGGGGGGGGGCTGAGTATCGCCGCCCTCTCCCTATTCAACCCTGTACAGATTACTAATCCTACTCAGCCGACTCAATTCTGATTACGTTGCCTGCTTCAGAAATTCCCCGGTTAAACGGCCGCCCCCCTCGCCCAGTCTTGTCGCTAATGAACGGATGAAAATATGCAACAACAAGCGACCCTAATGTGTGCCTCACGGTCGGCTAAATTTCATCAAGAGTACTATGAGAATTGTCATTCACCTGTATTCATACTCAACAGTTTAATTCAATTTCATGATGGCGGATTAGTCGTATCATGTATTATTAAATCTTAAGTACTAAGTATTAAATATATTTGTGATGAACGTTACAGTTTAATAATGACAGTTATCGGGTAGTGGAAGAAGCGTTCCGCGGACATTGCTTGTCTGAACATGTCTGTTTCCTGACAATACGAGATAAGATTCCAGAATTCGATGAACAGTCATTAAACGACATGTTGTGTATGCAGAACACAGGCTTGACAGGCTGGTGGCAGAACGCTATCGGTATTATTAGCGGTGGTTGGGGTTATCATAGATTGATTAATGGATAAATGAAGTTAAACTGATCGAGAAAATTGAATTCCCTTATCTATTTAATTTCACTAGTAATAGAGGATACGTCATTTGAACGCTTATGAAGTTCCACATATTACATTATTTATTAACAGGTAATTGTCCCGCGGTACCCAATTATTTCATTCATGTTACGAGGGTTGGGCTACGAAATTCTAACACTAAAATGCGTAATAAAAAACCATGGTTAAAAATTATACGCACGAAGAATTAGTCTGTATATTTAATTAAATGTTAGAGGAGTTAACGATATATCCTCATTTTATTAATTCAAATTTGCAATTTCAGGTATATTCGACCCGTCAACAGTGAACTCTAAAACGTGTTTACAACGTGTCAGTCAAACTACTGAGGTAGGCCGGACCAATATCGCTGCCAACTTCGATACATAATGAGAGCGGAGTAGCAGTAATTGAAGAGAAATTTCGAAGTTGCAGTCACCCTAACTGATCACTGTGAAGGCAGCCTAAGTGTGTTCGTCATATCGAACAATTTTCCTTTAACCGATAGAATTTTTAATCAATTTCGAATTGTTTCTCACTAAATACTACACTTGTATATGCACTTTGGCTCCTTAATGTGGAATATCAAATCCGAAAATAGCGGACTCCTTTAGGTATAGGAGGATTGTAAGATGGGATATTGTTAAGAATAAGTTTCTTTTTTTTCCTAACTGTTTTATTTTTGCACAAACAATTTATACAGTTATGGGTGCAATTGATACATGTATTTATTTCCGCGTGTTAGTCTTGATAAAGAAACCACCCAGTGATGGCGCTTTTGACATGTTTTAACTACTGCCCGAGGTGATCTCTGGGCCAGTGGCGTTTAAGCCGTCGTGGTGGGGATAGTGGATGGGTAGAAGAGGAAAGGGACTGAACGAGTGGGTTTGGATGTGGAGAGAGGCGGGAGTGGAATTTAAGGAAGCGTGATTTTGTGACTTCGTCGACTGTTGGTATGTTGAGGTCATTATGGATTGAAATAAGTTTCTAAATAAATTAAATTACTGTGGAACGAAAAATGAATCAATAATTTAAACACAGTTCCTGCGACTATAAAATATATTGTGGACAAATCGCATGATTATTAATGACATCTTTATTATTGTCGACAAAGAATATTGGCGTGTTAGCATATTGGGCCGTGACGTATTTTAATAAATCGTAAATATTTTCAGAAGTTTATAAACGCAAATCAGAGTTTAATGAACACAGTGGGAATGCGAACGCCCATAGAGGAGCCCACTGGGCAAGTATAATTGATTCGGTCAACATATGTAGTCGGTGGATGAATTAATCCGCGGCATTAAATTCTGTTGACAGAGCGGCTGGTAGAGCGCCGCCAAACAAAATATACTCCTCGCTCCAATAATTACCCCTCTCCCCCCATCCCTCCCCGCTCCCACAACACTGCACCGGCGAATCATTTGAATTCGTCAAACTTCTGATTTTCAGCGTCCATGAATAATAAAGCTCCCCCACAACATTTGCCCGACGCTGTTTTAATTACTTTCATTACGATTCATGAATTTCATGAAAGGAAGCGATCTATAGGAGGGGGTCGGGGATGAGAAAAACGCGGGACCGAGCAATCAAGGAGGAAACAACATTAAGTAGTCGACTTCATACCGTTCGTCCCGACAAAAACACGTGCAGAACACGCTTTAAAACAAATCATGAAGCGAATATAGGACATTGCTTACGAGGAGTTTCACGGGAATCTAACCCAGAGTAGCTAAACGGTCGTCTGAACAAAAGATTCGCCAATATAGTTCTGACGCTACTCCATACACACTTGTAGAATTTAAATGGTTCTCACATTTATTACATAGGGTACATTTATCAAAGCGGCATATTTACAGTAGTGGAACTTGCAAATGTAACTAATAAATATGCTGCAATTTTGAGTAGAGTTTTTTACGGGAATGAATTAATCCTATCAAAATAATCCTATCCAATATAATCTCTATTTGCCCTACCACTCACTTCGTTTACGAATGAAATATGTAGACAGAAATACGATTGCACTGAATGAAATAACATAGCAGAACGGGGATTAATATATTTAGACTATTTATTGGTGATACGAAAATTGCTTACAGACAATATCCCAACCAATACGGTAGTGATATATATTGTTTATTTCGGCCGTGAATGTCAGTGGAGTAAGGCAGTTGCCCAGCTTCCCACGTGTTCCAATTAGCTCGAGGTGGAAAAAGAACTTTTCCTCTCCGACCAGTGTCTATGTTGAAACCGCAGAAGATTTGAGGTACGACGAAGTGTCTCGGGTCTGGAAAGGGTAGGCCAGACATATACTGCGCTCACTCAATCGCTACTATTTCAGACATGGCCTCGCCCCTAAAGACAGTCATATATCTCATTCGGCGAGTCATTCGTTCTGAAATTAATCCATAAGTCCTTTCTAAGAATAAACATAATCCTGAGCAAAGAAATGACAAGCTCCGAAAGTACTAATTAAAAGGTAAGTGGTAGCAAGAAATAAAGATAATGACTCCGCATATAGGAAGGAAAATAGTTTAAAATGTTATTATTTGAAACAAATATAAATATTTTCTCACTTATGTACCGCATATTTAAAAATCTGGAAATTTATTTCAGGATAGAAACACATACATTTTCTAAATTATCCATCAGTTTCCTACTCGGTATTCAATGAGGTATCCATGTTTACTCACCATAGAAAATCCTTATCAAAAATAATCTGGCCAATAGAAAAGTGTTCTGTCACAATATTTTCAGCACTATAAATTAAAAAAACTCATAAGTAAAAGCTACGAGTTAGTAAATGATATCCTTGCTGACGGGCCACACGTGAGCGTGTTCTTCCATCCTACGTTAATCGGATGCTACGTGAGCCCTCCTTCCTTCAGTCAGAAACTTTCCTTTTAGGAAAATTGGGAGCACGCTAGTAACGGTACAAACGAGATTCTAAATCAATATCTCCCATGACAAATAAGGAATATACTGCTACTAAATTTTTCCCCCTTTTATGAAACTGAAATTACGCGGATTAAGGTCAGAAAACACAATCAAGTTGTGAATAGTTTGAAGGCAGTTTTTAGAGGATAGTTTACACCGATCAGCAGTAACCGTTTAGGACCTTTTACCCCTATATACGTATTTATTTTTTCCATAAAGCCTGAAATAAAAAAATGCTAGGAAAATGTCGGATGTGATTTTCAACTATTAGTTCGACAGACATGTTATCAACTGGATCTAGTAGTAAAGTAATTCATACGTAAATAAGTGCAGTATATTTTGGATTATTTTTCCACTATTATAATACTGTGAAAATGAACATTATTAAGCGGGGCATACAAATTCTTTCAAAATTGGATTATCCATAAATGTATCTCTTATTAATTACAAATCATTAAGCAATTCCAATTGATTTTTCGGAAATTCATTTATACTCAAAAAAAATTCAAGTCAAAAAAGAAATTCAAATCTGTTCATTTGTCCATTGTATCAAAAATATTTTAATTAATGTGACAAGAATATTGAGAACTGTCGCAAGATGAATGGCAAAAAACGGGACGACCCTATAGGAAGAGTTACATTAAAAGGTAAAGTTTTGCTAAAAGTCCGATTTTATTACTCCACTCAAACGACAGACCCAACTGCATTGGCTTAGAGTATTTTAAATTCTATTCGCTCGTCCCGTCCCGACTCGAAACTCGTAAATTGAGTTTACATCGGTGTGACCGCAGCCAGTGAAACGGACAAAGGAGGAGAGAGGATCAGTTGGCGGGGTTGACGGGAGAGAGACGGGAAGCGGATTGACACGAAGAAGCGGTGACGGGAGGGGGTGGAAATTCGGCTCCTGACAGCCGTTGTCACGCCCTCTCCACCCTCCGTAAATTCGCATTGTGTCTCCCCCTTTTGTTCGCACACACCCTCTCGAATTATATGAAGAACGCTGCCACTTGAGTTTGCCATTTTATTTCGACAGGATTGAACATAGGACGTTGTTGATGCAACCGGACACCGTTCCAATACCGTTTCTACACGGCCCGGAACAGCGAAATTCATTCAAAAATAGATATTAAATGGCGGAAGATATTATCTAATTTAAGATACCTGTTGTGACTCCTCGAGGGTGTGCAACATCCGCTCTCGACCAAATAATACAAAACCAATGGTGATCAGCATCCTATCTACAAACTACAAATCACCTACTTCAGTTCCCTACCGAAACTTCTTCTGAATTTTTTCAGCCATCACTCGCTGATTTGTTCCGAAGCTATTATATTGTCACTATGGCGAAACACTTTCGGTTTTGCAATTATATGAAGATTCTGTTTGCACTATCACATTGTTACATACTATGGCGAGAAAAAGAAACCGATTTAGCGTAGCGAGTGGGGACAAATAGCAAGACTCCTGAAAAAATTACTTAAAGAGTGCACATACACTTCGGTCTTACATCAGACTCTTAGTTTCTTGGCTTTAAAGCAGCCCCCGAATATGGCGGTGCTTCTCGTTTATCGATATAAACCACAGTAGGAAATCCCGCAGTGTAGGGATATCCCGCATCCAGGCTTGTCTACAGTGAAATTCTGAAATGTCGAGGAAACCATCCAACGTACTTTACTTGAATTCCGAGGCGGTATTCTGATTATTTTCAATTGAAATTTTCAATCAATATCACCTGCGAATAGAACTAGGGAACCGCAAAATTATGCTTATATAATATCCGACTTCCGAATTTCCCTTCAATTACACTGGAGCCAGTGAAATCCATTTTGAATCAATCGATATTGGAGAATTGATACAAATCCAGCATAAGTTATTGTTATTTTATGAGTTCAACTATTTTGGAAAACTAAGGAATAATTAATCAATTATCTTTTAATTCGAAATCCAAGAATCTAAGGTTAATATTTAATACAACACAGTCGCCTACTTCTGGTCATACAATTTATCCTGTTTTCATGCATGTTAACTAACATATTTTAGGACACTGTGAGCCCCAATAACTGGTGGTAATGTATATAGTTGTCCACGTCTCTGAGTCAATTCGCACTCGGACTATGGGCAATGGACCCCTGGTTGTGATGAAGTTTGAGATTGGTAGGAAGAAGAAGCGACACGGAAGGAGGGGGCGAGAGGAGACGAGGCCTTCTGACAGCCATTGTAACACTGTCGGCGACACTATTTCACATTGTTCCGCCCTTTTTCACCGTATACACCCTTCCTCACACAAGGAATACGACTCCGAGTGTCATTCACCCCACTAATTTCCCTAACATTGGGTCGTCTGACTGCTATTATTTCATATACGTTATGAATGGTCTGCTGCGTTGAGTCCTTTAATATTCCAATAATTAATCGATACAATTCATCTACGCCAGTTCATTAATAATTAAAGAACATACTGAAATTTGCATTCCAATAATGAGTCATACCATGCGCTACTACGTTATGATAAAACGTGGTGTTATGGTACTTAGTGGTATTGGTGGTATTTTAATACAAATTTATCATAATGTTATAGCGTCAAAGTAAAATTGTGATCATATTCACCTGCTCCACCCAAAGGTTGGTCGTCATTATCTGGTTCTTCAGGTTCTGAAACAATCAAATTTGTTCGTCAGATGTAATATACAGAAAAAAAAATCGTTCTATATAAATTCACCCGGGTAGGAGGGGGACGAACAGGCATTGTATGAAGTTTCTGTAACATACTTTGCATAATTACAACAGGATGGAGCCATGTAATAAGCTACTAATGCTGGCCGAGACGTGGGGCGTTGGCTCCTGGAAAAAACGGTGTAATTCAATAGAAGACTGGTTTTTTTGCGTGTTACATTGTTTAAACATTAATCAATAATCCTCGTTTTAACAAGAACTAAGAAATATTGTCTCTAAATAAATATTCCTGCTTATTAGTTAAATAATAATCAAACGAAAAAATCTATAATGCATCCTTAATCCTTAATTATGTATGTACGTAATATTATCTCACATAATTTTAACGTATATAGTAGTGATTCGTAAGTAATTATATGCACATAGTCAAATAGCTTATTTATGATTTACTAAGTCTCTACATCGGACGCCTTCCCATGGAGATCCCCTAGTCAGCACGCCTCTATATTATACAAGGTATATGTAATGTGGAAAGATATTCGAGGCGCCGATATTGTACATAGATGTGTATTAATGATGATTTTTGTACGTGGATGACTTATTATTACTGAAACACATTTAAAGAAGTAAATATTGCTACTATGAACCTATACCAGATTAAAATATTTCTGGCATTGTGGTTAAGCGTTGTGTGGCAAGTCTCACTCTAAGGGAAATTTCACCTTACCTAAGGGAATTCAGTCCTTACCTACCAATAGAGGAATAGGAAACTCCAAACAGAAATAATATGGAATCGTCATTACACTCTCAGCCCAAAAATTGACATTTTATACATTACTCTTTCTTTGATAAATAAGAGTTCAGTCGACGGATATGAGCGGTTGGGACAATAGACGTGACTGAATAATGAATCTAGAAGCGTTGACGAGGGGGAAGGCATTAGCTGGAAATTTGTCAGAAACAATTTGACTGTTGACGAGGGATGCTCAAAATTATGGTCAGGGGCCTCAGACTGGAGGCTCGTAAAGCCCTCCCGTCCGCTATCTAACCCCGGGGGGAAGGGAAAACAGTGATAGCCCAGCGAATCACATCGGATAAAACAAAGTTTATTGTTTTAACACAGAACATACAGTGGCCCGTCGTAAACAGGATGATACTGTCGGTCCCTCGGTCGTATAAATTGATCGCACCACCCCGGCAATGAAATTCGTATCCCCAAGGAGATTAGTTTTTTCACAGGGAAAGGAAAACCCCTCTCTTCAGAAAACTTCAGTCTTATTTAATGCGAGCGGTTCACCATGATCGTTCGTTTACTTCATTCCGACTTGAAAGTTAATTTCCATTTGAAAGTAACCTGATGCTAAATACATTGTTAATAATATTAGGAATTGTATCTATGTTGAGATCTGCGGCCATGGCAATGAATAATTAGCAAACAAGGTAGTACAAAATATGAGGCAGAGACCAATTTCATATTTTCCTCTAAAATTGAATCCCGTAAGCTTAAATCTTCCCAACCGACTCAGCGAAGCCCGCTCGGCTCTTGAATTGCAATCCGAGGATCAGGATTTAATTCCCAGGTTAATTATCATTTTTACGAGGGCCAAAATTAAACCGGGGGAACCCCCTTCCCTTAGCACAGGTAATACGTTTGTTGTGTTTCGAGTCACGTTCATAGGTCCCCTTCTATGGGGCCCTAAGAGGGGCAGCGCTCCTGCACCAAGGGCCGTTAATACCATTAGGGAAGAAGGCCCGACAGTATTTAAAATGATTGTGCCCCAGCCTTAATTACCTAAGCCCCCCCCCCCCCACCACCTACACTACTCGCAGAGGGAAACTAAACCACCATTTTTTCTCATTTTTACTAAAAACTGATCCCAAAATTTTACCAGGACTTTTAATTATATCACATCTCGTTCATTCATGTTCACAAAAGTAAGGCATAACACATGGCAAATATTAAAAACTAGCTGAAGTATCCGGCCTTGCTCGGGGGATTCACATTAATGAGAAAGCAGAATTGTAACTAAAGATATGTTTATTAAACTACTTGAGGGTACACCACATTCGTAGTTCTACCTATCAACAAAAATGTAAGATATAAGTACCGGTGGCATCACTATTACGATCATTATCTCTGCAATCATATTTTACTATTTATTGCTTGTATCTTAATGCATACACAGTTTGTAATCTTGAATGGAATGACAAAATAGTCCTAAATATGTCTGAGAAAGGGAAACATTATTGTATGATATCTGTTATATGTAAGATATGTAATGGCGTGAGGCGCGACAGTTTTAAATGTTTTGATAAGAAAGGTAAGCGGAAACACAATATTTTCCGAACTTTTTTAGCACTTTGGACTGTGCTGAGAGTATTACTCTCGAATTACCTTTTATCAGTACTCAGTTATCCACCTCCAGGAAGCTCATAATCCACTTATTCGCATGCTGGTGAAGTTACTTTACATTTCAGTCTCAATTGAGGTTTTCGGTTGAATTATTTACCTGAATTGTTTCCTAAATCTACTTCCCTCCCAAATATAGCGTTTTACTTCTGGGACATTACATATGTACTAAATCACCATCTTATTTTATTATATATTTTGATTAGAAGCAATACAATATTTGTGTCCATTATACAGCGGCTAGGAGAGTGACTGGTTTAATGTGTCCAATATAATATGAAGAGAAGTAGAGAAGTTTTCACTCGGCTCAAAGACCATGGTGGAGCACTCATCTTATTCTCATTTCCACTAGTTTCCCCCTCACCACCCAGTAGTTGGTAGGGAGCCAGGGGTACAAACACTTAAGCCCTCCAAAGAATATAGGCGGAGAAGGTATTAAAAGGAATGAAGAACAAAGAAAAATAAGAGACAAAACCTTACCGAGCTTAAGAATATCAGCTATAAATCCTAAATTGTTTGGGACTAATGCAATACCTTTTTCGGCAGGGGGCGTTCCCTCCAGGCCCAGGTTTTCTTTTAAATGTGCTCCCTCTCGCTCCCTCTCTCTCCCACTCCCTCTCTCTTTCTGTTACAATATCCGACGTATTTTTAGCGTTTATTTTTCCGGAGACATCACGCAAAAGGAAGAACCTTTGTTCCACAGTTTAAGAGGAGAGAGGCTCCCCGGATTATACCTCGGAAATATTTATTCTTGTTCTTCCTTCTCTCGACATTCTATTTGTTTTATTTTGCCATATCCGGTCAGACGTACGGATTATGAAAGAGTTTAAATTTATGATGAGCGCTATTTTTCTTGTTTTTACATTACTTGTTATGTTTTATGTATTGGATGTAAAACATTTTTTAGATTATTCAATGTAGGTTATACTTGTTACTAATAATTATTTGCTGGTTTATTTATTATCTGAAACTAGGAGTTTCAACGTTTCAACGCGTAGTAACGCATTGTAATGTAGTTAGCAACGAAAGGTACTCGTTATTCCGCTATTGATTTTAAGCGCCGGCAATAATTTGGACGGTTTGATCAAAGAAGTACGGAGAAAATTCGATTCCTAAAATTGTTTTCACGGGCCCTCCAGACGAGGGAAGATAGGACAAGAGAACTAAATAAGTGAGTAGAAATGGATGACCACAAAACTACCGATATTACAATACCTCCTGTAATAATATAGCTGCTACAAGCACTAAAATATCAAACAAATTTATTAATTATAACAACTATTACGGATTACGCTTAATTTATTTCTGTAAGAGGAGCCTTTAAACAGTCTCGTTCCTATATCGAGTGCCATAGACATTCTTTAGAATTCAGGCCGTCAATAAAGCGATCACATTTTCGGGGACGGGTAAACTGATGAAAACGCGCTAAAATTTAATATGGGCTTATTATGCACTGTTGTGGCGGGCGGCGCTGGAGGAGCCTAAACGAGAGCCCTTGAGGATTACTGCTGTGCAAAGTTTTCCAGGGTAAGAGTACTTGTCGATACAGGGCCGGATACTTTAAATATTCCCTTATGCTGATGGTAAAAAGGGCTTTCCGGGAACAACGTAAGCACGGACCCTGGCCAACTCGCCGATTCTTCTTCCTTTCCCGCTTCTGCCCGGCCGCTTTGTTCCCTCTCCTAATGGATCCTTCCATACACAGAATAATACATTAGTTTCCTTTCTAAGAAATACTACTCGTGAATTGATTCTATGCGCGAAACATAAGCCGGGCAGTAACAAAAATTATAGCATCATTTTACTTCAAACGACGGAAAAAACGATAACAAGAAAACGTTGTGTCGGTCCATGCTATCACCGACCCAGCATGATAAACTGGAAAAAAGTTAAGATTTAATACTTGACTTCAGAATTTATAACTACTATTCATTACCAAGTTAAAAAAACATGAAGCTCCAGTTGTCTGAATTAGCCTCTGTCGTATATTAACGTTCGCATGAAGTGCCCACTAACTTTTAGCAGTACCGAAAGAATTATTTAGCTTACCTTATTTCTTAAACACTGTTTTAAATTGAATTACAGTAGAAGTACAATAATTTCCGTCAATGTTATAATTAATAAAATATGCGTCTACAAACAATCCGTAAGAAGTTTAAATGGCAAAGACCATTCAACATAAAAATGCACTCATTGCATAAAAAGTTTAAAAAACCCATTTCCAATACGCGGTCCGCCTTGGAACCCAATTCGTCACCAGTGGTTCTTGGAGCCCACTTAAATTTGTGGCAATTTAATTAAATGCGAAGTGCGGGGTTTGAGGGCTAAAGTTGAGTTACTGTTTTGCCGACGGATTATGTATGTGTCTGTGTATAAATAAATAAATAAATATATATATATATATATATATATATATATATCTGTGTAGGTGCGTTTCTGTGTATGTACACACACACTCCCGTATGTTAACTGCATTCCCGCCACTGTTCCCGTTTTCACCCCTCTAGGACTTACTGAATACACACAGGAATTAACTGTGTATCCACAAAATCCCCCATCCCTCCCTTACTGACATAGCATTGTCCCACATTAATGTAAGTAAATCGATTAACATCGTCTGGACACGTTTTTTAGTTAGTTTTTAGTTAGTTAGTACCAATAATTTTAAAGTAGTCGCCTCATGCCTGCAGGTTTTAATTAAATGAATGGTTACTGTAGAGACAGTTTCCTGTACAGCCCTTCGGTATAGGTTTTCAAATACAAAACTAGTGGGTTTCGAGGAAAACAGTTTTGTTTATATGCGCGTACGAATTTAGGGAATAAATTTCACACATAACATGAGATGGATAATTAATGCACCATTAAGAATAGAAAGAATTCCGTGGTTGGGAAAAATTAAGGTAATTGTAAACGTCAGAAAGGTTAATAATAATAAGATTCATCGATCTTTCTTTTAAATACTTTCATAAATACAAATTTTGTTTTAAATTACGTATTAAGGGAGGATCAACACGAATAGAGTATTGAATGTACACCCACAGATTTTGTTTCTTTGTGTGAAATCAACGCAGGAATAATGTTGTCCCCCATGGGCTATTGGGATGTGGTGCGGCGTACTCACAATTAACATATAACTAAGAGTCAGTGTTAGGTTACAAATTGAGGCTCTCAATGGGTGGTAATCCGGCCGTGGAGCCGATTACTGGGTGGCTGGCTCGCGGGTCCTGAAGGTGGTGGCATTGTGCCCCGCGTTCCGCCACCACCCCAGCCAGCCCTTGCCCTAATTGTACCCCACATCCCTTATCGTCTCTCCGCCGCCAGTAGAAAAATAAACCTCCTTGCCCACGGTATCACTCCCTCTCGTTCCTCATCTCCTCGTTTATTACGAACACTTACACATCAAGAGAGCCGCTCTTTTTGATTATTTGACATTTTCAATTGGATGAAAACTATTATTCAAAATTCGGCCCAACTCTACGCCGCAATAACGAATAAGTTATGACCAAGTTCTATCAATTCTCCGGTATTCCGGATTGACAAAATGTGAAGTTCCCACCAGCTTTGGCGTGCTCATTTGAATTCAGTTCGGTAGTTCAGTTTCTGATCAAAAGTGCAAGTACGAGGCAGTCGATCTCAACACCACGGGTGAAATTAGGTTATGGATAAAAGGAGTAATTGAAGTGAAATGCCGAAGGACCGGTACAGCTCAGACTGACGCGTCTGAATTCGATTCTCCGGTGACGGACTCAATTATCCTTCAATTTGCATAATTGAATTGATGAATATAAATCGTTTTAAATTGCTAGTTCACAATTGAGATTCTTGGAACGCGTTGAAATGTTTCATGGAAAACTAATTGGACAAGCGTGCGAACGTACATCGCGCCCTGAATGGTACATAATTACAGCGGCTGAAGTGAATCTTACAAAAGTGAAAGTTACAAAGTGTATATTACCCTCACTAGTAAAGGGGGAAGAGGATTTTGAGGCCGATAAAGTAAATATTACATCAGGGTCTATATTGTGTTTCATTAAAAGTTGCTACACTGAGCTACAATAGAATAAGCGTTATGAATGAAGAAGTGTAAAGTTTTGAAGAAATAATGTCCGATGTTTTTCTTTAATCTGCTCTGCTACTAAATTACCGTTGTGTATGAAAAAGGCTATGCTCGGTCAATCAAGCACTAAGTTCCAATCTAATTTAACAGTATGCATTGGATTCTGCTAACCTTTCAGATTAGTACCCTTTTAAATTAGAACATTTAGGGTATAATCGATGCTAATATTTGATCTCAAATGTTAGTAAAGGAAGGCGGATTTTCAGATGGGAATTAGCAAACAAGATTCCGGGCAAACCAGTGAGCCCATCGATCAGAATGGAGTTGGTGGGACCCCAGAGTAAAGTAAACAGCATCCACTTAGCAGTTTGTCATATCTAGCTGGTGGGAGGTCGAAGCGAGCGGGTTGGGCTGGCCTCCTCTATCGCAGCCAACGAGATTCTTGCTACCTCCCCAGTTAGGGTATACCGCCGCCAACCGCATCCATTTTCATTCCTCGGCCCATTTAACCGTCGGTCGCTAATGTCGGGGAAGCTTTTCCCTACATCCTCCAAGGCTCAGTATTCACCGCGGTCACATCCAGTATACTACATTCGATAAAGTACTACTACTTTGAAATAACTATAAAAGAAATAACCGTTATAAGTGTCTACCCAAGAGCGCCGGATAATTTGTATTTAAAACATCCTATTATTTTCTATGCGTCCATTCTGCGTGTTTTTGTATTATTATATACTATTATCTGCCGTAGCGAGTTGAAGCGGCCAATATAGTTGGCTAATATAGACTGTTAACATGTTAGTAATACAAAAACAGAAATATTTGCAACAGATTTTTAGTTCATTCTCGCACTGGGTGGGATTAGTGAAAGTACTATTAGACCAAGAAGATACGATTTATAGTAGTCCCAGGACCAATTACCCGTTTCAATGAAGGAAGCTATATCTGATTGCTAGGTTTTAAAGATTTGTAAATAGCTTGTGAATAGAAAAAAAAATTAAATTCGAGGAAATTTCACTTTGGGTACAACCTTAAATATTTTGTAACCCGAAGGATGTCAGCCTGGTGGAATTAGGCCTTAAATCTTGGCCGACCGCCTGTGTCACAACTGAGAGACAGGCCACCCACTCACACCACAAACACGGAGCCCACCCCAGCCAGAACTTCATTTCTTCCTTTATTTCTCCCGCAATAAAAGTCCCCAGTCGGCATCCAGTTAATGCATTCTACCACTCTTTCTCGAGGTCCAAATGGAATTCACTTCAACCGACGAGTTCTGAAAACTACTTGATAGCGTCCAGAATTTCCCTTTGGAGGAATCGTTAAAAGCTTTCGGTACACAGTCTATAATGAAACGCCTCTATGATTTAAACAACAGTCTAAAATAAGAGCGTAGGCTTTGATGAGAATTTGAGTCACGTATGTTAGCAGATTCAGTTTAGAGAGCGCATTCTAGAGTTAAATAATATTTTTATCCTAATACATTATCGTAGCTGGAAAGTAAAAAATTACAAAATAATTACAATTTTGTGTTTTATTAATATATATACAGATCTATAAGAATCTATAAAGAAATAATCTCTAAAAGAACCAGAAACGAAATGGAAGTAATGGACAGATCCTTTATATTCTCTCCATCTATTTTACTTATTTGATTTCATTATCTTCACAGCCTAACAATGTTCTATTCTTACATAATAAATTGTTACCGAGTAACCTGGTTTCCGCATTTTCCCAACCATGACCAGTCATCGTTTTTTCTTGAGTTTATTCTTTGATAATGCTCAATATTAATCTCCCTCATTCCCTCCGACTCTTGGCCGGTAAGATAATCTTTTTTCGAAGAATCCATTTCGGCACTAAAAGTAATTACATATTCAAAGCTTGAGTTGTACATAATTGCGGCCCACTTTTCGAACCGTAAGAGAAGATTCCCCTCTTTCCTGGCTTTTCCCCTCAATAGGCTGATTGTTGGGCCCGAGTAGGAGCGATTAGTCAAATAACAGGAACGATCGGAGGACGTCCGCCTACATTCCTCTATCGACCCTACTGCTCTTGTTGCCTCCTACAATACTGCAATAGGCTCTGTTCTTAGGAGCTGGATATTTATGTCTGAATCTGTATGATCTTACTTGTATAAATAAAAATTCGTATTACCCTTATGATAGCTGTCGTAACAAAAATATTTCTACGATTTCCGGCGCTAATTGGAACCCTGTCGCCACAGGATGACCCTGCACATATGTCGACTGATGGAAGGTCTTCAAACGGTCCCGCCCCGTACATTCCCCTCTATCTTTTAT
The DNA here is from genome assembly GCA_019843655.1 of Lethocerus indicus. Taxonomy (NCBI): domain Eukaryota; kingdom Metazoa; phylum Arthropoda; class Insecta; order Hemiptera; family Belostomatidae; genus Lethocerus; species Lethocerus indicus. The sequence goes on along the minus strand of JACDQD010000002.1, from coordinate 9,883,046 downwards.
TCAGTATTAAACAACATACCCCCTCCCGATTGTAAAGAAAGCTCCCACGTAGGGTAGAAAATTCTCCCACAAATGCTACCAATATACATAATACTCGAATTTACCGACAGTGCCGGACGCGCTGATCGAAATGCTGCTGACACGAGTTTAATGTCGAAAATACTTATTCAAATCAAATATCCCGTACCAAATCAAACCTTGTCAAATACCACGGTTCTCTGAACCGCCGGAAAAGTGAAAGCATTAGCAATTGGTATAATTTGAACGGCTGCATGTGATTGAATTCTTGATTTGATTGCTAGATTAACGGTCCCAATAATTTTGTTTGATCCCTCTAAGGTTAATTCTTCCTAAATTATCCATTTACCAGCGAAAGCTATTTAATTGACCCCTTTAATCCAAAAGCTAGGAACATTTATTTTTTCAGGGATTAATGCAGAGATCCTCCTGAACTAAGCGTCTAATGTGTTGCAGGTTCAAAAATCATAAATAAAGGTAGACAAATCGTTCAGTTAGCAATTTAATATTCAGCATTCTCACGTGCCATAGAACTAATGAAAATTTAACAGCCAATGAAGAAATGAACCGTTGATAAGTCATAAAAGTTTGATAACGGTGCTCGATAATACAGTGTTGGATTGATATAATAAAGCTTAATAGGGTACTCCAACATGAGTTTAATAAAGAGTGGGAGAACAGAAGAGGGAGCAGAAATATAATAAATATTTAAAAATACGATAATAGTTATTAACATAAATTTATTAACATAATATTTTGCGAAAGTGAAAGTTCCTTCATAATTTCAGTTAACCTGTCGTGTTACCGAGTCGAATTGTATTCCATTAATGCATTGCTATTTATCGGCTTCCTTACGGCGAACCATAGACCCTAGGGAATTAAACTTGTGAATGAAAGTACACTATCCCTCCGGGAAAACATTGAGTGAACCCGCCCCTAGAGAAATAGAGGGGGAGGGCTGTGTATATTTTTGTTGGGCCGCCTCGTGTCAGTTTGACCTGTGGACGGAATGATATTTTGACAAGTTACAACATCGTTCGTGTACTCTTTTCCGAGACCCCCACTCGACTGCAAGTCCTCACAACCGAATCACAAGATACCGCCGATATCCATCCAATACACATGATCTTGACACCTTAATACCCCAGGAATTTCAATCTCCGTCCTATCCATTCTTGTCAAATTGTATTCATTGTTCCACCTTTAATGGATCTCCCCCGATTAAATACTGATTGGCTTTAAAAATAGGGTAATTTATATAAGTTAAAAAGATCTCAAAAAAGGTTTTAAACACTGAATAATTCCTTTTTTAAATTTAATGGCTAATGAGTCTCGGCTACAGCAAGTAGATCTCTGAGCCAGTGGCCTTTGAGCCGTCGTGGGGGGTTTGACGCCGGGCTTCAATTATTTGAAGTTATCTGAAATTATTTCTCGGCCTACGCTATTAAATATTTTTTTATAATTACGGGAATGTTATTTTCGTATACGATTTCATAGCCGGTCCACGATTAAAATGTCCTAGAATCAATGTCCGTTTCTAAAGCGAAAGGGACCTGTACCTGAGTACAGGGGTACATGGACAACGCAAATGAGGGTTGGTTCCGGAACACTATGCAGGAGTCCTGTAATGGACTTTCTTAACAATGGGTCCACCCGATGGCTAGCAAATCGGTACCGGTCTCCATTATCATGTGGCCTCCAGACCATTTCCTTCTGTGATCTATTTCTGTTTCAAATTAACGATCAATATCAAATTATCGAGTTCAATAGAACTGGCCAGACATTATAAGAAGTACGTAATAGAAGAATATAAAAGGTAACATGTTGGCAATATTTGTTAAATAATAACTGGATTTTGACCTAGCATGATAAGTGCAGCAACTATTCCAAGTCTGTTGCTTTATCTATGAACAACTCAAGTACAACTGTTTCATATACTTGAGCAACTAGCTTATACTTACCGAGCACATGAGAAATACCTTAACATATCAACTCCACGAGAAAATGAAGGAGAAAAGTCAAGCGATAATAAATGAAATTCAATGTAATAAATATCTAATTATAATAACACGATTATTAAGCTTATCGTCGAAGCAGTGCCATTATAATCGCTTAAGGTAATAATTATAATAAGCTTTAATTATTCATAGAGGAATCAGGTCTAGTTGTTTACTTTGCTATACCCAAGCGCCACCATATTTGTCCAGTGGGCCCTGATTTAATACCTCCTAATGCTAAACAACAGCTGGTAGTAACACATATTATAAATATTATAAATAGAACCATATCTGCATTAAATTAATAGGTACACAACACAACGGTCCTAAAATAGGAGTTTTAAGAAATTTCATGATTTGATCCCAACATGGTACCGTCATAAAGGATTTGATCATTAATCATATTTAAAAAAAGAATTCAAATATTTCCAATTCTAGTTTAAGTAAGTTGATATAATAATGTAGCACTTATTGAAATTCGATTAAGTTATGACGAAAATTATCGTTCCTTAACATAAAATTTAATACACTGGCGATTATAAACTGAAATAACCCGGTCACATGTAGGTCAATGAAAGTTTGATGTGTGGCAATTTTCCTTAAACCTCAATGGGTGCCCGCACTTGTAACGGGTTTATAGCTTGAATAAAGTCTGAACCCAATTTCATTTATGTTCAGTTTCACCCGATAGGGGAGGGAGTTGCTTGATTCATTCATAGCGACAAATTTTTGAAATTTAGCGCTGACTTTATAGACGGGTGTTGAGCTAGTCTGCTCAACCAGGCCCACCCCAACGATTCAATAGCAACCCCTTCAATTTACATTCCCTGTCATTTCCAATTCGGCGTTTAAAAAACACCCATGGAATTTCCATTAATTAATTAATTCTTTCAATAATAGCTCAGCAAATTGAATCAATTTGCTCTCTTACAAATTTGCCTATAAATGGGGCTTGATAAATAGTTTTCTTACTGTAGATTTCGTGTGTGTCTATCTCCTCTCGCTGGTTTGGTCTTTTGCTAGACCGGTTTCGGCTGTTCGCCATCTTCAGGAGTGGTGTTAGTCACTTTGGATGTTTTTTGGGCATTCTCGCTGCACTCTCACTGTCACTTGTACAGTGGTGGTTGTCTGTTTGTCATGTGTAATATATGTGTCTTTTTATTGTGTTTTTGGGGGATGTTGTTTGTCTCATTTGGGTTGGGAGGGATTTTGTTAATCGGCTTAAGTCTGTCTGATTATCGGTCAAATATATATTTGATCACATTATTATTAGGTGTGACATCCAAATATATGACAGGTTAGGCACTTGCGCCCCCTGAGGGTGGTGCGGAAATTAACCTAAATAAGTTAAGTACACATGATCACAGCCTAAGTTTACGATTCTATGAAAATCAGTCTATCAAAGACTATTTGATCCCGTCCGCGATTATAAACCTTTTTAATGAGCTTCGAATTCGAATTTAAATAAAATTCTAGTAACTGTGCACGCTACTACAGATGGTGCTACATTAATGAATGTTTCATTCTTGATAAAAGACATCATACAATAAAGCAAATTCAATAAACCTATACAGCTGCTACAGCTACAACAATTACTGGTACACATCTGTACTAGATTATGTAAACATCTTCGCGTAAAATCCAAAAAATCCGCTACGCCACGATTTAAACTTGCGTGCAGAACATACGAAAGTACGAAGTTGCATTTATTTTGGGGCAGCGTTATGTAATTGGGTAACATCATTTATGGAGAGCCTAAGTGCAGAGAGAATATGAAACGTGGAGCCACGACGATAACGCTTTTATGCTTCGTGAAATTGTCGGAGGTGGGGTAGTCAGAGGAGAAGGCGTCAAGAAGGTGGGCCGCCCACAAAACTAGGCGGCTTCGTTTCATTTTTATTTACACTGGGCGACTCCTCATTATTTCTGGTCACGTAGCTACCACTCGACCTGAGGAGAGAGGTACAGGTAAGAGGAACAGTGAGTGTGTGGAAGTAGTCCAACTGGAAGCCCAACTAACTGTCCCTGTCCACCGATGTCTAAACCTGAATGGCTACTCTAGACCTTTGAGTCTAGACAGAAAGGCTACTGTAGACCTCTGTTGATAGCCTACAGAAATAAAATGCGCCCACACTCGTTTATTGTTGATATCCAGCCGAAATCTACGTTGACTAACAACATTTCACTTAAAATTTTCGGTAATGGATCTATCAAGAGGAACCAAAAGAAAATCCTTAATGGTAAGCATTATTTTATTTTTTAATATTATAAAATTCTACCTTTCGTTTTTCATAATAATTCATAATTTTTAACCACCGTGAGGATTGATCAATATTCTTAATTAAGTAGTTCAACTACCTGGCATAAAAATAAATGTTAATTTAGTATTCCTTCTTAACAAATAGTCAGACTCGATTGCATATGACGTAAGCGAGAGAAAAAAGGAAATTTGAATATAAAAACTAGGAGATATCGATTTTCACCTTTACGACAAAACGCAGTATCATGCTACAGTATTCTAGCCGAACCAGAAGGTTGCTGGGTTGTGTGGTGACTGAAACACGGTATTCAATTTAAGAAATGATAAACAATATTTTCCTATTAAGCCGTTCTACGTAGGAATGTCCGATCGGACATGTATGGAGAGCCGTGTATTTGTACTGGGGAGAGCCGGTTTTGAAATTGATAAACGTTTTGGAGGCGGACTTGGAGTCGGGGGACCCCAGTTAAATAATAATCTTTCATTGTGTGCAGGTGCCGGGCTAATCAATCATACGTAATTTAATAGCCAAAAGCGGGGATAGGGCTCACTGGAACAATGAGCCCGAATTCAGCAAATATTGTCACTCTAGTGGGAGGGGGCCCGCCGGAGGAATTTCCATTTTAATTAAAGCCCGGGGTTTGATGAGGGGGTGGAGGGAGGGTAAGGGCCAACCCCAGCCATTCTCATAACTTAGTATCTTATATTAACAGACGCCCGGGCTCTAACTTAACGCCTCCCCTTCTATTTGTGTAGAAGAACAACCCCTCGTCTCGGTCCACTCTTCAACCGGCCCCTTTACCAGGTGGCACGGTGTACACTTTTATTCGAGGACATAAAAAGGAGAAGGGACGGAAAAAGATCTCAAAAATGTGTAATGTTTATACTCCTGGAGTCGGGGATCTCCTTCGTGAAATGTTGGGTTTTACTTTATCCGTAAAAGTTCCGGGTGTCAGAATTGCCGCGATTCCAACTTTCCGTTTTATTCTCGGTTTCGGGGAAGTTATATACAAGCCTGAAAAAATGTGGCTTCATCGAAAGTGCGAAAACGGAATTAAATTTTATAATATTATTTACAATTTAATTACAATACTTTTCTATTATACTCATTTTTAACAAATTAAGTCATAGTTATCTCACATTTAAATAAAATATTTGCAGATTATATAGTATGAATTATTCGCGTATAGATACTAGACCATCACGACATAACTGTCATGCGGGTTAGTATCAAAGGCTGAAAAATTTATTTGATGTGCGGTGTAGCATTCAGAGCGCCGTATTTTGTACTATTGTTTATTCAGGCCTCATTAATTGAAATTTATGAAATTTTCGCTAAAATATTGTGTATGGATGGTATTCGGATCCAGATTGTAACTTCTAACGATTGGTAATCTGGGGATTAATCACCCTCTCTTATCACCCACATTTATTAGTTTTACTAACAACTAGTCTTAGGAACAATTATTTTTCTATCTTAAACTTTAAAGTAGTGTGACCGGGAGGTAGAAGACCTACTCGTTCCGATCGGCCAGCCTCAGGTTTAGTAATCGAGAATTTTTTATGTACCACAATCACTGTATAGAGTTTTGATGATTTGAAAGACACTCGCCCACCCGCATTGGATCGAAGCCGAACAATTCCCAGGATCTGAAATAGTAGATCATTCTGCAATAAATCAGAAGAACCTACATTATTTTAATTGATTTTATTGCCAATAGATATTTCAGTCAGGGTTATTAAGTATTGCGTGATTTAACTGACCGCTCAGTAAGTGTCCAATCCGCTTTATATAAGAATTCACCGCCGTCAGGTAAATTGAGGTGGAATTGTGGATAGGACAAGATTGTTATGAACTGAGGGGTGGTATAGGCTCATTAGTATGAGGCGAGGAGTGCTACCGGGAGTGCGATATCAGGCCCACTCGAAGCCCTCGGTGACAGCTGGCTAGCTGCTTTTACCTCCGCACCCACTTATCCCCAGTAATGGCCAACTGCAAATTCCGGTCTCTGTTACTGACACTTAACGTTTGTTAAACTGTCGCTATAATTGGAGGTTTGCCTTCGGTATCAATTGGTATACGCAATTTTATATAAAAAATCTTTCTGAATTCAGCCAAAAATTACGTTGAAACAGTCCTTATATTTATCCGAATGACTATTCTATATTCAAATTAATTTTTTTTCTTGATCTTCTATTCCCACACAGTTTTTGTTTTCGAAACAAATATCTACGTACATCACTCGTCGCATTACTTGTAAAAGAAATTAACGAAACAATCAGTATTGTACATCCGAATATTATGGTATTCTTCTTTATGTTATTACTGCATTAACAAGGAAAATGAGTATGTCGAATATTGACCCTCTATATCATGCGGCATTATTATTAAGTATTATCATGTCTTAATGCCAACCTTATTGCTCAACACTAACAATATATCGGCCATTCTGAAATAATTAATTCGTGCCATCTATTATAATGTATTGAAATACTAGTTATTATTATTTGAACTATTGAAATTGTTATTCAAACGTCTGCGTTACTGCACGCGCAACTATAGAATGTTGAGAACTGTGCAGTTGGGTTATTTATTTCGTCCGGTCGGTAATAGCTAATTCCGAGTGGTGGCTAATGGAGCAGCTGGAAACATGTTGCCCTTAATTGGCCGCAGGATTTTATTGCTCAGAGGTCCTCCTCTTCGTTAGTACTGAAGTCCCGGTCGACGGTATTAACTCCAATTTCGCCGTCCCGAATAATTTTATTTCAAACTGAATATCTCCCCGGGCCTCTCACCGATAAATGCCCTCCGGCGGAGAACCCGTGCCAAGTGAACTCGGCCCAGGGTGAACCTAACGACTTCTCGATGTGTGTCGCTTTTCCCCGCCTCGTCAGAATTTCATTAAATTGGATTGTTGTATCCCTTTTCGCGAGGTCTATTTAGGAAATGGGGCCAAGGATTGAACTGTTGACGTCAGGTCTGAACAAAATCGGATTTACCTCTTCGGAAAGATTCGGAAATTCAATTTTTTGTTGTACGACCTCAGTCCAATTAGTGTCCAATTTCAAGGAGTATATTACAATTGGGGTTCCTCACTTCCTCGAATGTGTTCTAAACTAATTTTAAATTGTTATAGAGGGAGCTGCGAGGTATTGAAATGTTTTACCCGTGCATGATAATACTATTATCATTTCTTTGGTCAGCGGGAATACCAATTACGTCTACTAGTCAATTTTACTAATGGCTGTATTCCAGGTAACATATAAAATTTAATAATATTCTTGTCTCGTTATTAAATGTGTTGATTATAAAATAAGTATTCGTATTAGTTAACAATTATATATTCAATAAAATTTCCTTATCTTAAGCATCCAATCATTGCTGTTTTGTGAACGCTGAGAGGATTTCATCGGAATGATAATCCAAACTTTGTCGGTCCCCTTAAATAGGTATCATAAATTATTAATTTCTCGTTCTCGAAATTCATCGATACACAGTTCATCCGGTTCACATCATTTGCAATATAATAAAACACGAATATCTCTTATTTGGCACATTGAAAATACGCGAAAGCTAAGATATTAATTATATCTATAAGGTTCTATATTACCTATAGATCCTTTTACGTGCTAACTTTCGAATTCCTCTGAAAAAGGGGAAAGGAACAGAAAACAAAGGAACTGCTCTCGATGTTGAACTTACCACTTTTGTCGGGCTATTCTATTCATAAAGCCAAGGTCGCGCTCATTATTTCTGATACTTTATATTGATAATTTATTACTGTGTGAAGCTTAGCGCTAGGGCGGCCGAGGGAGTATCCGCTGCCGAATGAATGAAGTGGGCCCAGAGAGGCTGGTAAGCGTGAAAGCCCGCTGGGCGGTCTATTACCAGCCGCTCTTTTGTGGGCCCCGGCTCACTCTGCAAACATAATTCCGCACAGATTTAAGTCGGGGGACGAAAACTACCCGTGCCCGTCAACATACCTCCAACCGACTGCTTTTTATGTTAAACCCAGGAAAAAATCCCCACTTTATTTCTCGGTGGGGCAGATAAACGATAGCTATTTTAAAGCAATCGTTAAGTAACTCCTCTGTCGACACCTGCACTATCGCTCAAATGTCTGACTAAGACGTTTCTTGTATCTACTTGTTCACACGATTCCTTATTGACTATTTAAATATAATAATAATAAAATAATACCGTGCTCAAGTTGTACCGCAGAATTAACAGCTTGTCCTGTAAATAATGTTCAGAATTTAAAATAAAGACGTTTAAACTGGGGTTTAACAGGGATGTAGCAATCGAACTTTATAACGAAGGATGTTTTATTAGCTCCAAATGCGGTGAACATCCAGTGGACCAAACTTCCGAAAAGAGGTACGGAAGTGGTCGTTAACGGAATATATTATTGTGACCTCTGACATGGGCAATAGTTTTTCTTTCGGTTAAAAGTAATGATGAGGAAGCGAACCGCAGATAGAAGGGGAATCGATTTATCACCCCTGAAGAAAACATGTTATCGGCCGCCCTATGTTTTCTTCGCTGTATCGCGAGAAGAGGGCTCAACCTTTTTCTGTATAAAAATCAGTCTCTCACCACAAGAGTTCGGTATATATACTGTTTTCTTTTCAGTTAGTTAGGCATGAGTCAAATTTGTAGTATGAACAACAATGTGTTGTCCATAAAACATTCTTCTTCTCAATGAGCTTCCGCAAGAATATAACTGTTCTAGCGCTTAATGTTCTAATTAATTTTAAATATGATAGTAGACCACCAAGGGTGGAGCTCTAGAAACTTTTTCTGTGAAAGACGTCAGACGATTAAATATTAGATTATAAATTAAATAAAAATTTAAAATATGCTTTGTCATTTATTTGTTAAGAGATTTTCATGTCTTATATTACATCATTTATATTTACTCTATGACTGCGATATTATTCAACTAAAAATCCTTTTGAAGGGATTGGGTTTCGGCCAATTGCAGTTGATACCAAAACAGATTGTCCTATGGAAATGTACCAAATGTCTGCCTAGAGGTCCTTAAAGGGGGCCCGATGGCCCCCTCGAGCAGTCCTAATAAGTTAAACGCACCTATTAACGGCGGCCCAGGACCCTACCTTCCTACTCCGCTTGTAATTAACGTGTTACCCAAATTAATTAGATTCGAGTCTAACATGAGTTCACTAATTTATTATGAGACGCAGACTATTAGGGTGCCCTAATTGATTGCATCGGCTCATATCTGTATATTCAAGCACACAGTGGATAATTCCGATTCAGGGCATTTTTAAAATTAAGAATTCACAAGTATTGATTAAATTATTGAACAGATATGGTTGGCTTCATTTTTCGAAATTTGAAATATTTAATGGAAATCGAACTAACGGATAACCGTTGCGGCTCTTGATATATAAAGTGTTTCACGCACAAACACACACACACACACACACACACACACACACACACACACACATATATATATATATATATATATATATATATATATATATATATATATAATATTTCCAATTTCATTTATTTTTTCCTGGTTTAAAATAAAAATAAAATAAGCGTTGAAATCACGAATTAATTTAAAAGAGATAAGCAAGTATGAAATATCTAGTGTTTCAGTCGAGCATATGTGGGGCAGAGCACTTGTGTTGAACAAGCCAGGCAATAACTTAAGGAAAACATGTATCAGAGGCAGAAACTAACGTACCCAACTGAAGAAAGGAGACCGGGACAGATGTTGGGCTACAAAACATTATTGAAAGGGCATTTTTTTTGTACCGGCGTCTGACAAATGTCCTGTACCGATAATTGATAATAAGGCCCTACGTGTTTTTACAGCACACCTAACGGCATAAGTTAGCGACCCTGCTTGACTTCCCCTCTGCTCAAGAGCCGATTTACTTATTGATAAATCAGTACCAATTTCTCTTCTCTTGAATAGAAAACAACATATAATTATATAAAAGTTATTATTGATACTTATATTTTTATTATTGTGGTTATTGTCTTAATCAAAAGAATACATTACAGATTTTGAACACTATTCGTAAACAGTCATCTTCATTGAAGGGAGAATTTATTTTCCCCTAGGTGTTTGTTACTAACACATATTTTTCTGTAATAAATATAAATTCTTATTCCTAGGAGTTCTCGAGGTATTCAGTATTTATTTTATGATTCTCGTCAGTCAGTATCTCCTTTTCCCTACGGATCAAATTACAGTTCCTTTTACAGTTGGGATCAAAATAAAACATTAGATTACGTCTAATAAATAATACTGTGATTATATGATAGATGAAACATATGCACGAAATTCATTTGCCTTCACACACTGTAGTAATGGATTTGGGCCGGGGTTAAACAAGGTGCGGAGGGGGGTCCCTCCCTTACTGGAACCGAATAATATACTACCGTCGCAACAATCAAATCTCTCTCCCGCCCTCCCAACATCCAAAGGAGAAAAGACTCGGGCCGCTAGTTCATATTTCTCTGCCTTCCTATTCCCTCCACGTTATTTGTTTGTCTGTCATTTCATTCATTTCTCCCCATTGTAATACTTCACAATTCTATCTCCGCCCGAAACGGCCTTTCAACAAATATCAAGTTTCCCTTCATCCCCACCACCACCCCCAGCCAGTACCCCATTCAACTTTATCTTACTGGGCGCGGTGTTCGTTCCACAACGATAGCGTTTTGTGGTCGTGGGGGAGGCGTTGGTTCCTGTTACTTCGATACCTTTTGTGCAGAAAGCGGTACAAAACACAAATATGATTGTGTTTGCCGTCGGAGGATGAAGGGGAAGTGGCTGCACGAAACAATTGGCCGGCGATAAGGCGAGTCGTCCACACGAAACTGGAACTGAACTCTGATATTCGGCGATTCTTTTGCAAATGAAATAAAGATATCATCTGCCAAAACCAGAATTAAAAATTCAAGCTATACCCGTTGTTCAAGATAAACGTTGTTTTTTACACGATTTTATCATGTATCCACAATTTATCCTAAACCTTATCAATTCTAGTGAATTTACGGAATGTTAAACAATGCCTTTTTCCCTGTTTATATTGCCTGTATTATTATGTGCTAATGTACATACAATTTTATGTTTTAAATATAAATGTAATAAATTTGCTCAATTTCATTTATTATTAACTTAACTCTTATAAAAGTAATATGCGTGTTCTTTCACTGTGAAGTATTACACTGAAGTGACGAAAGTCTAACACAATCATACAATTTGTGTTGACGTTTCAATTTAATATGAAATTAAATTGAAACAATTCGGTTACATACAGTTTTATATTTATGTCAAGATTAACAAAAAATGTTAAACTTCTGTTTACATTGCTTTTTGTTGCTCATTCTGCGTACTAACCTGATTGTGTTAACAGTTGGCAAAACCACGTTCGTAATTTAAATTCCTTTTACTTTTTAAACTGATTACTTTTTAAACCTTTTTTCTGAATTACTTTGTTTGCATAAGAATATTATTGCAGAGGAGTATAACTGATATGTGGCCGCGAAAGCCACACAGAGGATTAGACTGTTTATGTTCCTCCCCATAGACTTTGTCTTGCCTTTGTTGCCGGAAGGTTTTTTCAAGGGCCGAGAAACCCTGTTCCGACCCCGGCTCTGTTATTGTGAGTATCGCTTTTATAACTTGCGTTATTGTTCATTATATTTCCATTTGCGTTTACGATTCTTTTTATATTATATTCCTTCTTGTTTTATTAGATTGTATTGTTTTAAACAAAATTTCACCCTGTGGGGAAGATTTAGCTCATATTTTCAAATTGGTGTAATATAAATGTTCATTTGATAGTTGTAAATTAAATTATATCTATCTCTAATAATATCGTTAGTAATCGTCTAAAGAAAATCGCTCGAGGTATCATATTTTCAGCATACTCAAATCGCTGGTAACTTCGAAATTCGTCTTCTATTATTCATTTCCTGGAATCTACTGTTATTGTACTCGCAACTTCGTACACGAGAGCGGCGGTTGTTACGGAACCGACATCACGGAATTTTCCATAGTTGAACATTTCAGCTGATTAAACCAAATGGGAGCGAAACTTCCAGTCTACTGTATACGCATTTTATCGTAAATTCGTTTCTGATTTTTTTTAAAACGTAGAACTAGTTTTAGAGAGTTACACACCACAGAGGGGAAGTTGATCAAGAAGAGGGGTGTTTCACCTAATCGAGTTTCGCTTATATGGAGCCTAACCCAGAAAAATAGCTAAATACGGATCTAGAATGAAATAAAATGGGCAACGTTCCTTTTATCATCGGATGAAATATTATGAATTCCTTTTGGACTGATATCAAAAAGTACCCAGAAAGTTGTACTCGAGAGGCGTACTAACTCCTATCCCACCTCAGACGAATCGAATTGATATAAAGGGAATCGATTTCATTCGGGTCTTTCGAAAAACTTAATTATTTTCACCTGGCCGGGAGGTAGACCGGGGACCGGAAACGTTGCTTGTTTGGGCCAGGGTCGTCCAGTGGGGATTACGCTGGGAAACGAGTTGGACGTGACTTCCTGCTCTCTGCACGCGCTTCCGCCGGCGGTTTCTCCTCACAGTGGGGTTGAAAACCCTGAATAAGTAACGGCTACTCGACGGGCTCAAAAAAAAATTAAACTTAAATTTTCACGATCCCCCTCCCAGGGATATGTGGCCGAACGCTCCGGCGGAGCTGGAAAACATTACCCACTTCGCATATTTTAACTCGTTTTTTCTTTTTTAATTTTTAAATTTTAACTGTCCCTGGTATTTCTGCTACCTCGGTCTTATCCATGTCCGGATGTTAGCATTTAGATTTAATAATTATAGTAACCTATAACGCGAATATTTACTAGTTATACAGTTATATTATACTTAAGACACTTGTCAACACATTACCCCTCACATGGCCACAAGAGAGTTACGGTAGCAATAACCAAAATTATAAACATTCATTAACAGATTACGCTGCAGGCCTTTTTATAATCCGGCGAACGGCTGCGGCCTTTGAATAAACTGTGAAGAAATATCTATAAATTATAAATTGGGACAAATTGAGATTCGTTTGAAGGAGAAACAAAGCAAAGCCTAAGAGCAAATATATTTCAACTTAATGTACGGACGTTTTGAGTCCTTGGCTTCTCTTGCGCAGCTTTCCCCATTCACTCAGTGAGGTACTTCCAGTACAGGTATTATCAATTAGATTCTTCGATTTTTAATAAGGAAGTTATGTATTATCTGCTGTGTGGTCTTCAAGGATTTGGAATACTGCAGTTTTCACTGAAAACTACTGTGTGAAAACTACAGTAAGAAATGTTGTTTATGAATGTTGTTATTAATGCGAAACGTTACATCTATTGTTCGTGATACCTTCATTACCATTTTATTCAATTAAAAATAACAATAAAGAGGGACTAGGAATCAAGGTATTACCGGTTTTAATGATAGGCTTATGTCCGGTTTCAGAATTGGAAGTTTTAACCAGTCAGTGGAAATGGCGCCATGGGAAAACCCATTGTGAAATTTTCATTTAGGGGTTGCGGCAGGGGTTTCACGTTAACAGACCGCTTAGCGGCCTTGCTAAGACTTCGCAGCACACAAAGGAACCCCCTATCAATAATTCTTTTACGCCTTAACAACGACACCCATCATTATAGGGGCTCTTCGTAAACATCCGGGCCGGTATTTAACTGGTAAAATACTCTTCATCAACTGGAGGTGCCGCTAAACCCATTTTATTATCAGTTAACTAAAGAAAACAATTGAATGTCATCACAAAAAGAGAAAATTATTCATAAGCTTTATCTTCCAGTGCTACATGACACAGAAAATATCATGCAGATTTTTGTGTATTAAAAATTTCTATTGTTCTAATAAAAAGTTGATTACATTACACATACAATAATAGATTGTTGAATTGAAAAATATAGAAATGAACGCTGCTACTGAATTTAAAAGCATACCCCTCAAACAAAAATACTATTGACAATTCCGTTTTAGTTATTAACAATTATGATGTAATATGAGAAGATAAACTTCTTTTATAATTCGTATGCTTCCTAAATTCACAGGAGGAATTCGCTTATGCTGGGATACTTTAGACACTAAATCTCTAATGTGTACTTGGACTACATAAGTCCGTTTGCTTGACCGGTCTAGCAAATGACCGAAGCAGGAAGAGGTGACAGAAGAACACGAAATCTACGGTATTCCAACCCCTTGCAGACCACAAAACAGGTATTACAAATTGAAAAAATTGTTTCGAAGTATTGGACTTTGAGAATTTTTGCCGGATCAAACGGTCGGGGTGTTTCGCGCAATTTTTGTTCCCTTTTAAGAAGTGAAAAAATTTGGGGTGTAAATTGAATGGGATAACTCCGGCGGAGAACAAAGAGAGATTTAACGCCCGGTTAATCCTGGGATATAACCTCTCCTCCCAACACTATCCCCGGCAAAATTAATACCTCTTAATGGCATCGATAACACCATCACCGATGTTAATCCGATGTACGATTAATGGTCTATATTTACGGGTGAGTAAAAATTGGACTAAAGGAAATTATGGCGTTACCAATAATTAAGAGCGTTAATGGTTTGTATAGAAAGAACGAATATTGATTTAAGTAAACGGTGGGATATATTACAACTGTAACTAAACGATATCTGGTGATAAGACAGTAGTGACTCCAGTAGGAGTGAATCATAATGGACTCCTTCTAATTTATATATATATATATATATATATATATATATATATATATATATATATATATATATGTATATGTATATATAATTTTAACTTTTTCAAGTTTGGTTCATAGGGCAAATCTCTCACTTCGGGACCACTGTCCCCTTGATAAATTTGTGGAACGTTGTTCGAGTTCTCTATCCGCATACTGCGCTATCTGGATACTGGCACCGACGATCTGTGCCACCTGATAGAACCGCACAACAGTCGTGAACCGCAGGGCTGGTTGGGGCTTTGGTATGGATCCGACACCAATTAAACGTCGTCGGCTAACAGTTTGTTCAGCAGAGTGGGGCGGTTTCGGACGGCCAACTTCTCGGCGGGCATTGGAGGTGCTGCTACCGGAGAATAACGACTGGGACAATTGCGCTCGCATCGGTGTTCAAACCGGCATAGGGCAAGTTAGCCGCTGGCCAAAACTAAATCCGAGACCGTTTAAACTCGGCCACCACGTGACTAACTTTCTGCCGACTCGTATTTAATTATATTCGAACTTTCCTACGATTTATCTCCGTACATTGCTCAACCTCGTATGGGACTTATTAGTATCACCGTAATACCCACTCTGAATTATGACAAAATGAGCAACATAGAGATAGTTACGAGAACATATAGACTTTGAGATAGCTCATTCTGGAGGCTTCATCATACTGCATTAATAAAGAAATATTACTGAGAAACTGAACTCTTATTTATTTCCGGTCATCGCTCTAAAGCGGGCAATTTATTTTGATATCAAGGAAATGCATTTAACGAGCACAAAATGCGGTATTATTTAATAATATAAATTCGGGAATAAAAATGACGTAGTAAATTGTCACGTACGACTGAGCGAGTCAACGGAAGAAGGAATATTACCGAAAGATGCCGGGAATTGGGGATGACGTGGGATATCGAGTGTATTGTAGAGAGCGGGGAAATACAGCGGCGGTTGTCAAGGGGCGTCAGGCGGCCCGTGACGTGAGGGGTCGGGGCGGAGGAATTTTCACTGGCGAAAAAAGGTAAAACATGGGGCTCGGGTAGGGGCTGGTAACGATGCCGCATGACAAATGGCGGGCGGCGAAGGAGCCGTGGAGGATGGCGTGGGTGGTGAACGGGGGGGGGACGGCGGGAGCAAAGAAATCCAGAATCACAGGCACATGTTCCCCCACATCGGCACCGCCGCCACCCCCCGCTACCTCACATACAGAGCCAGGCGCGATTATAGTAAATCATCGGCCCCCGGCCCTATCTAGCTACCTGCCGCAATCGGCGAGGTCGGCCCACCCTCGGGTAATACCCCAGGAATTTACAACTTGCCTGACAAGTACAAATTAACGTTACTACGATACGCCCTCATCGAATGGCCTATATGCGACGATACAGATAAGTCTGTATTCCAGGATCGGGGATTACGTTACCCAACTTCCTTTCTCGACAATTATTTCGGTAGCGATATTAAGAGCAGAGTATTTTCTTTACTGCAACGTCCGATAATTGAAATGCGTTGGGATGATTTTTTTAAGTTATTTAACAAATGAAAACCTGTTACATAATTTTAGACATTCATGAAGCGTGTTTAAAAAGTAAGCACCACATTCCCAAATAAATATAACGGATTAAAGCAGATAAAAGAAAGAATTTTTTATTTGTAAACCGACTATTATTTAGAGGAACTTCTGTTATGAATCATACCGATAAAATATTAAACGACAGCTTAAGGGTTGAACAGGTTATCCCCAAGACGGCCGTTTGGAATATCCATAAAATAAAGCCGGGCCAGAGATAACCTCCGGCCGATCTAATTCTCAGTTACTTTGCCCTCGCCCACTGGACATTACTTTTTCACCAACTACAAGCATTCTTTCTTCCGTTCGACCTTTTACACACACACACACACACACACACACACACACACACATATATATATATATATATATATATATATATATATATATACACATTTGTTCGCGGGGAATATTTTCTACAATATTTCTTGCCCTGCGATCACTAGCCCGCTCCACAATTTCTGTGTACCAGTCCGCAAAGACGATTTGTAACTTTTTGACTACCAAAATTGATAACCAGAACAAATGTGATTACAAACTTTTATTCGCTCTGAATGAGTTTCGTCGGATTTCTGGAGTAGGGGGGCACAATTAAGCTATTTAAATTCACTAAAACATTCAACGTAATTAACTCAAGTGAAAGTTATATTTACATATTTCTGACCCTTTCCAATGCTTTTACCAACTTTTAAATATCGGTCAATATAGGAGGTTCGATATAGATCTATATTCTATATTGTATCTATAGAAAGAACGAATATGTTTACCCTCTGCTTACTAGGGTTACTAATAATAGTATTAAACCTGCTATATCACTGAAAATGCTGGGATCAGTTCTCAAAGCCAATGAGTCCCCAGGTTAATGCACTATAATTCACTTATTTGTTGTTAGGTTTATAAGACTTGAATTAATCCAATTCAGTTCAGTTCAGGTCGAAGTCTCTTCCTATGGGCCCAAAGTACCTGATTACCTTTAAGTTGTCCTTTGGATCCAAAAGCGTCAAAGTGGTCCCCCGGCAACAATATTGCCGATAGTTTAACTGAATCTAGGCCACTATAGGACGAACCTCCTATGTATTTCATTTCTAATACAGTTTCAAAGCTTAATTATTTAACTTCGTCGGAAACCAGATCTGAAGCTTGTATGTAGAAACTATGAAAACAACGAAGAATGTCAATATAAACGGACCTTCTTTATATGTTATGTATAACCTTTGAAGATATTGAGCAACTAAATATCAATTTGCCCAAAATAATACAGGCTCAATCAGTTTCAAGCTCGTTGTATCAAGCTATCGATGTGTCAAGTATCGTTGACACTGTTGTTGTATTTGTTTTCACCAAATGTAACCGATCGTGTGTCACCGTCCCTACAATTCGAAACGACCGAAAACCTAAAAACAATCCGAATTTTAAGGGCTGAATAAAAAACAAAAACCAATTCAAATTCGCCAAACAGCTTTGGAGCGGCATGGAGCTATGTTGTGTGGAGGGGAGGTTTGGATTGGAGAGTGAGGGAAAAGGCACGACCAAAATTGTGTTTACGAAGCCGGACTAATTTGTCACGGTGAGTTCGGTTAAGGATCGATAACTGGTCCCGGTTTCACGAGCCAGATCTCCCCAGCCAATTTCAACAATCCTCAACTACATAGTTGAATTTCGTAAAACGACACAGATGGAAAATCAATATACACATTAAGCGCCGATTCATTAATTCAATGATTCCATAACACCATTTAATTTAATATGCACTTTGGACCAAATTTATAAACATATATATACAAAGCATTTACAACCTGCTTATTAAATTATAATCCTAAAATACTTCAATTTCATCGTTGAACAGAATTCAACTGCAGGTATCCAAACCCGCCTTTATTTTATAAATTGAGTTATCTGCAATAGAGAAACAACAGATTGAATTTGTATTAATTTGTCGAATCTGCCACATTTGGTTGGTTGATTTATATTTAGTGTATTATATGCATCGCGTGCATAAATGTATGTACATAATTTTATTTCGTAGATTACATAATATACGGACATCATGAATAACGAGTAACTATTCTTGCAAACGAAATTTTGAAAATTGAACTTACTTCTTTTCTATAAAAATCCTAACAAAATGGTATGGATAAGAACATTAATATAGCCAAATATGCCAGCGTTACGGAGAGGTCATATAAAGCACATTCGTAACAGGTACGAAACCGGCTTCGCTCCCGAAACAGAGACGCTAAATAACACCCTAAGTAAATCATTGGATAGTCGAAGTTCTTAGTCATAAGAACCTTGAGGGCAATAATTCACAACAGAGCATTTAACTGAGGTCTGGGCTTCAATCGACGTAGCTCCCTGAGTATAAATCAGGATGGGTCTCTAATTCATTTTTTGAGTTGCTGATCATGCTCACCAGCATCTGGGTGCACACACCGTAGTTTTCGACTGCCAAACAGTAATTTATACTCTCACACTATTTTGAATTCTATTTGGAGTCCAGTTTCTCATCTTATGCTGTAGTATTCTATCACACCTTGGTACATACAAGATGTAGCATCATGTCTGGACTTCTAACAGCGCACGAGTGATGTTGCTATGAATCCATGTTGAAGATAAATTTCTGAGTTATCGGCATTCCTAAAATGTTGCTTATTTTAAACCCGCTAATTGAAAAGGGGCTACGCGAAACACCAAATGCTACCAAAAACAAAACTTATTTATCAATTCTTATTATAGACGGGATTATTATAGAGCGGGATAATCAGAAGATACGGGAGAGGAGAGGAGGCTAGCAGAAAGTAAATGTGATGGCTGAAGATGGGTTCTGTGAGGGAGGACGTAGTGGGCTAGAATAATGGAACCGGGTCTGGGGCTCGGTCTAATCTCCTTCCTCATCTCTATGGACCGCCAACCTCATCCAAACAAACACCCCCTCACCTCGGTAAACACTGATATTCTTAGACATCAAATAGACGAACGACAACATTCGAAGTTTGATGGTACAACATAGTTTCTATATTGTGTATTCAACCCTAAGTAATCGTATTATTTTAAGCCTGAAAATGAAATTTTTTAACTCATTCTCGAAAAAATCACCTGTTATATATAAACAATTAATTGTACAAATATACCTGGGTTTAAAGCCAGAATTATAGAGTGAACAAGTAAAACGACGCAATACTAAGCGTGCATGTTTAAGAAGATGTATTCGATATATGTTAAATAAATTATACAAGGTAAGTGTTAATTCAATCAATATAGAACAATCATTTTCAGTAGAAATACATTTTTTCTATATTTTTATATACTACGAGCTTATAACTTACTTACACAAACACCAGAAACAGTTATTTGACTTTTATTTCTAATTTCTATACCACATTTTACATCAGCAAAATGAGCCTGCGAGAAAATATAGTTAATTTTCATCGGTCATATACGTCGCCTTTCAAAACTTGTTTAAACTAGCAACGAAAGGCAACTAGCATACGTTCATTAGGTTAAACGTGCTTGACAGCCAAACGGAATGGGTAGCCGAATAGTTGCAATCGCTCGCCGTTCCATAGTTGAAGCCTTTGAACTCGGAAATAAGTTTACTTTAAAGTGTACCCCTGGCTGTAATTTCCGTACCCAACGCTGTACGTTCGTAGAGTTGCGAGAGGAACGTTATTTTGCGAACTAAGCACTTTCAGCTATTAGGTAATCATCATTACTCAAATCTGATAAACGTATGACGTAAATATATAAAAATAAGATCGAATTAAGGGGTATATTAAATTTTACCTCCAGATATTTTATTAAATGCTAAAATATATTATTCATGAATGCGTGATCATCCACTAGAAGTGTGGCATGCATTTGATGTATAAATTCAATTAATTAAATATTGGTAACACTTCTATGATATTATCTGTTCTCTTAATTTTTTTCTAGACGAGTATATAAACTTCAGAATCTCTCTAATTCGATGGGGAAGCGCTTGAAACCTGAGTCCCTACTTGAGAGCAAAACGTGCACACCCATACAAACATTATTCGAATTGTAGAATTTCAGCAGATTTCGAGATGGAGAGGGCTGGAAAGGCAGGATCAGATCGAGGAAGTGCGGGGGATGGATTAGGTTTCAAAAAGGGGGCGCGACTGGCCGCTTTATCGGGCGGGCGGCTCAGATAACACGATGCGTCTCGCCCTTTTCCCAAGAAAGGACTCGTCCTCAATAGGTTTATCCCACCTACTCTCTACTCGAGAGCCCACTAAAATAGAGAATCATTGAAGATAAATACCAACTGTAAACTAAGAACATAAGCATCCGTTACGTAACTTCAGAATTTTGCCAACCAGTGTACTTTATTATTAAATGACAATACGCATATAATTATTTGTATATAGTAGAAAATTATAATTATCTAAATTCATTTAATATTAGTAAGCGCAATAGGTATATTGTATTAACAAAATAACTTGGTTAAATAATAGAACAAGAGATTAATGAAATAACAAATAGGTTTAACATTCGTCGTAAAATGAATTCTTATTCTTGCGGAAATTTCCAGACGAGATACGATACTGAAGTGATGGACCCATGATAAGAGTTTTTTCCGGTTGAAAAGAAACTCCCATCCGGAGAATTTCACATGCAATATTACAGTAGGCTTGGTTAGGTCCGAAGGTGGGCGGTGACCAACCGAAAGAGGTTTAGAAAGGGGCGGGCGAATCCGTGGAGGGCACATATTACAGGTTCCTCGAGTACTATAGGCAGTCGACTCCTTCCAGTCCGAGTGCTCGAGATCACACAAGATTAAACTGTTCCGAAAGCAATAAGGAAACTCCCGGTCCTTTGGGATGGGTACCCCTCAACTCCACCGCCTAGCCACGCCCCACCATCCCCAAACACCGAATCTCTTTTAACAGTCTCCATTTCAACATTTATATTTCGGCGAGTCCACTCATTCAACATAACCACCGACGCGTAATTATCTACACATTTATTTTTATCTAAGATCCTCTAAATTAGTTACATTGCAACAACTGGCGTGACTGCACAAAGGTTAACTGAACTTGTATATATAATTAAAATAAATGGAGTACAGACGTATTTGACGTCCTACCCTTTGCTACTTGGATCAGAAAAATAGTTTGGTAAAATTCTTAATAACATACATCGCGTACTTGATGACAAATGATGTTGCTACGCTTCGCGCGGCCTTAAGCGCTGATTAATGAGTGGAATTTGAATAATTTTATTCATAATGACGGATTATTGGAAAATCAGAACCCCGCGTATGTTATAAAACGGCATATCCTGAATTGGTGCGCATAAATTAATTCGCATTAATTCAATCGCGAATATGCCCATTTTGGTTATTAAAGCTTATCGCGTTATTAGAACTCAATTGCGGAATTACAGGAATTATATTTCTGCCGAGGTTAAAAAAAAGTAAATACTTTAACTGGCTTTACTCCGGTAGCCGTGAGCCGTGAGCGAGCGCTGTGAGTGGAAACGTGTGGGGATGTGGACGTGGGGCGGGAACAATGGTCGTCGGGACCGAGGCTATTTCACGGTCGGCCGATTATTCCATTAGTATTTATAAATGTGCGAGGGTAATCGAGACCAACGCGGGAGGTTTTCATCGCGTTGTTGACCGGGTCGACAATGAATTATGTAACCGGCTGGGCGGTGGATCCCGCGCGTTCGTCCCGATGCGGTGTAAATCATGTAGGCCACTCGAAACCGACCGGCCCCCCCTTAACCCGTCTCCTCAATCCGAACGGACCTCGGCCTCCCTCCTCCGTACACACGATTACCGTTCCGCTATGCAAACACCAAACCCTGGCACTCTTTGTAGGAACCAACGGCGGGAGTAATTGCAGATTTAAAAATTGAAGCACCTCCCCCGCCCCCATTGAACCCTCAACGGGACGCTTATTTACTAGGAATCTACGCCTTGATCCGGCGCCTCAATTATATAACGATTGAAATATACGGGCAATCATACAGTCTGAATCACTATACAAGTAGCCAGAGTGGAAAATAACGGGACCTTTACATATTCGTACAAATAGATACTGACGGAGCCTGATAATCAATTATTAGCCACAGTTAACTGCTATTGGATGATTGATTACAGTATTTTACAAATAATTAAAGAATGAAATACCCGTTCAAGATATATTTTGCTTAAGATAAATACACAATAGACTCTGGTATTAGTTATTTGGGCACGGTTGCGCGCATATCGAGCTGTCTCAAAGGAAACCTTTCTGGATATATGTGCGTGAGTGTGTGTAGTCGTCTGACAAAAGCAGCCTGGTCGTAGCACTTGATTTTCGGATTGGACCCAACCCTTACCGAACGACCAACGTTATAACTCTCTGTATACAACCCCCTGGAAAAATACAAAGCCCGAATCGTGACAATCATTTATAAAGTATTTCGACAGCCATAAAAATACAGCTCTCTCTGGTTTTTCTAACTGTAGTAATTTTTTTTCAACTGACTCCATCAAGTATAATATCGTAAACTTTAAAGAATTTATAATTCATGAACAAGGAATACATACGTATGGTTACAAAAATATTAATTTAATTAATATTAATTAGGTTTTCAGAATATTGATATATAGACAAATGTAATGCATAAAAGGGGATCTCTGCCACTGAAAGTACGGTTCGGTACTTCAAGTTTCTGATTAAGGAATTTATTAAATATCACGTTTTAGTTATTCGAAGTACGTTTTTAATAATCTTCAATAAGCTAATTGTTTTATTTAGGGCAGGATTAACTTGAAAAAATTGTTTAGATATTTGAAATTATCTTACAGTAAGGTTTGACTACCGGGCGAAATGGCCCATTTGGCCCTTTCTACACCTGCTTTCTGTATTTTCCTCTCAAATTGATAGGAAAGTAAAAGAGGTTGAGCCGTTTAACAGTTAGAATTAGATTTTTATAAATACGCAATTCTCATAGATAATCACATTTAAACAACATGCCAATTTAACTTATTATTTAACTTATTATTCAGTTATGAATTTATGATCATACGCTACAGTTCCTGATCGGTGAAGCTTGTAAAAAGATAGAGGTAGACCTATAGATTTTACTGTAAAACATCTTGTCGTGGACCAGATAGCGCACAGGACGATTTGCCTCGGAGAAGCGAGTAAAATCACCCGAGTGAAGCATTAGCTTGTAGCTACTTGTAACAGGACACGGGACCGCTGAAAGCAACTGGGGTCCGGACGCTTTTTGAGCCTGAGGCGTTAGGGAACTGGTCGTCAAGCTGTATTGACAGTAAAACTTTCTCAGATGGAAACTATGCGAGTGAATGAAGTAAAACACTGTCGCCCAAGAAAAATAAGTAAAGTGGGAAAAGTTGAAATGGGTGAGAACACGAGTTTTTATACATAGATTAATTTCTGTTCTTTTTTCCTGTATATTTGAGATATTCGCCAGGCAGTATTGAGAGAAAAATCTTCCACAAATATTACCGAAATGATTCAGTGGTTATTATATTATTCTTACAACCGAATTTCTAAGACGCTAGTAATAATTTCACTTATGCCAACCAGAGAAATGGAAATAGAAAAGATTTTTCACCAGTAATGATGTCGTACAGGATACAAATAAAAAGGTTCAAGATATCGGACAAATGGAAAGAGTGAAGAAAAGAGTGATGAGTTTCATTTGCACGGCATTTGATTCAAAATAAGGGCTGTATCTGTTGTCAATAGGGGGTTCATTATAGGACTCGAACCATATTAACGAATCGCGACGGAAGCGCGCGTTATATCCCGTTTTTGTTTGATTCGACCACGACTCGCCGGGTTAAATTCATTCCGATGGGATAAATTCCAGTTGCGGGAGCCTCTCCTATCGAACACCGGGATGGAAGCGTTGCAAATTGAAGCCGCTATCAGGTTCGATGCAGTAATGAATGTTGATTTGACCAGTCTTGCCAAAACCAGTCGGTTGAATTATGAAAACGCTCTCGATACTCCGGGGATAAGGTATTGAATACTCGCTCGCTGGATTATGAGATTGGGAATATTTCCGTGTGTAAAACCCTCCTAGTTTAGCGTAGAAAACAATTTTTTTTCTTATTGTATTTCCTTTCGGTTTTCCTCTTCCTTCCCCCTCTTGCTATTGGCAGAGCTCCGGATCAAAGAAAAACCAATCGACTGAATACTGCCGGCGTTGTACCTCTTGAGAAACTCTTTTCCCGTTGAACCGAACCGAACGAAATTTCCTGACACCGTCCGTCTTTCAACGGACAATTTCATCCTGTTATTTAGGCGAGCGGAAGTTAAATTAGTTTCTTCCTCGGTCAGCGTTTTGATTTGAACAAAACGTATATACGATATGACAATACACGGGTGAAATATTCCCCCGGAGGAGTATACTCCGAGTAACTGTTTAAATTGGATTGGGGTTTATCGCGGGTAATAAGTAGGAGGCGCTGCCCCAAGGGCGAGGAGGCCCCGCCCCCAGGGGCCCGCCCGGGCTAACAGCTAGCTCACCCTCGCCCTCGCCCTCGCCCTCGCCTCCTTTTCCAATCACCGCACGGATCATTCGTCAAACAACTCCCGGACCCGGCTCAAATTAACCCGCTATACAATCCTCCAGGATTTCCTTCCAGCTTTCGGGTAATCAGTACAGGAAAGCTCTAGAGATATTCACCGAATGAGCTTTATCGGCTAGCGTTTTCACTCACTGAATTTTGAGTTTGCGGATCCAGGCATTATTAAGCGTTATCCTAGAATACTTTAGGCTCAGCAAATGTTTTAAAAGTATCCGTTGTTGCGCAGTATTCGTATGGGTGTACATTACGGGTAATCGGGTCGACTGAGGCCATTAAATGACTTGCGTAACTGTACAGTGTCCAGATATCATTGTTATCTGAGAGATCGTCATTATTACTCCAAACCATTAGATAATCAATCATATTGTATTACTGAAATAACGATAATGATCCTCATCCTCTTATTGTCCTATTTCGGGTAATTCGTCTACATAGGTTAAGCCTTCAACTCACCAAAAAAAAATGGAATGAATAAAAATTTGTTTACCTCTCTCTGTTTCCTTCAGCCCCTCTCATTAACTCTTTCTCTCTTATTTGTATTATGAAGTCTCATCTCTATTGTAATAGGTGGCCGTTTCTGATCCAACAGTGTCTTAGCAAAACGTTCCCTGTCCCCCCTTTGAATGAGAATTACCGCTGTGAATATTCATCATTCATGCTAAGCAGGTGTTAGGATGTTGGCACTCTCCTCGCTACATAAGTGGGCGGGTAATATGATATAGCAGCCCTGTTTATCTTTATTCAAATGCGTCTTGAATTACTCATTACACGGGCGATCGATTGTAACATCGGTTGAGAATACCAAAACGAGGAGAATGAAGCGTTCTATTTTTTAATAATACGTTACCGTGTACAAATCAGTGGTGGATTTTAAATTTAAATATGGAAATACGTTGAGAACACACGTAGAAATGTCGAGAGACTATTTCACAATTCTGGCCAATTTATGCCATTTAGATTAAGGTGTTCACTCCTGAAGTAGGAGTTACTCTGCTTAGGGAATTATATAAAAAGAGTTCTGCCTAAATCCGCTTATACGGAAAGGCTAAAGTTGATTCAGGTCTTTCCATATAGTAGGTTATTTTGAGACGCCTCTTTGTATAACATAAGTATTCCAGTGTCCGATTTAATGTATGACGCTTCGATAGAAATTCCTAACTTCAAATAATTTGTTTACTCGCCATAATGACGGTTTTGTGTAGATGAACACGTCCATACATACGCAATTTGCATTATGATATACCTTATCAAAATTCGTTTTAAATAGAAATAATTCTATTTTTTGCCTAAACAAGCCAGCGGCCAGAACAGTAATATTAATATATCTCTATGGCGTATTTAAGGGAATGGAGTTAAACATAATTTTGAAAACTAAGTTAAAGCGATTCGCTAATGAAAGTTAAACGAATGAAACTTTCTTTCAAAAACTATAGCTCGCTAAACAAAATTGAAATTGAATACAATAGATTATTATATTATATAATATTCATATATTTTACGAGAAATTTTTTTAAAATTAAAAATGATATTTCACAAATGACTGGCAGAATGCAGTTCTTGGTAAACATTTAACATAATATAAATTGTAACGGCTCGATGAGGACGTTCAGTTCTTCTGGTTAAGGAATTTAGGTAATAACGAATTGGTACTTACGACGTCGATAAGCTGGGATAGTTTAAGTTTGATGCAGACCCTGAGGACGTCCGTTGTGTTGACGACGGGTCTGACCAGCTTGTTGTAGTTTGAGAGGAGGTCGTCGTAGAGCCGCTTGGCGTCCGGGTTGCCGCCGACAGCACCGTGGACAACAAGTGCCGAAAGCAGCCAGGCCCTCACCGTCTCACCCGCTCCCATTCTAAAATACAATACCCAATATAAATTAGCTCCCTACAATAGATAACATATAATGTGGGAATCAGTTGTTCAGAAACCGACTACCTGACAGAATTCTAATAGTAGTTCAAATTTGAATTAGAATTAACATTTTCCTTATCTGGGCCGGAACCCACTACGCAGTATTGCTCACACCAATATTATGAATTTCGTGTGTGCATTTGCTACCATTGTGTACCATCTTTTACACCGACGGATAGGGAATTCTTATTAAGTGATCTTCTTTTTCCAAAATGATTCCAGTGTGTACCTGTTGCTAATTTATCTCTAATCTGGAGCAGACAGGTCCACTAAAGTATTTAGTGCCCATGCCCCGTAGGGGCGTCCGAACACGAAGACGAGCGATATACGACCCTTTTAACTTGCCCCTTTCCTTGGTTTATAGCCGACTTGCGACGCTGCAGTGAAGCCCCTCCGCACTGTCGTCCAATTAATTTTTCAAAAAATATATCACGCATCTGGGACGGCAAATGAATACCCCTGTTCGCACACAAGAAATTCATTCTGTTTGGATTCCGATGAAACAAGAAAAGAAGAATGTAAGAAAAAAATGGTTTGTAAAGATCAAGCCATGCAAATTTTAGTGGTTCATTTAAATGTTTAATATTTTTACAACTTTATTTCCATAATGCCCACCTTTTTCAGTTTATCATTAATCAAAACTATAGTAAAATTGACCATTTTTGTCTATTTATTTTAAAAGATCACATACGGCAGGACAATTACAGAGAGAATGCAGGAGCTCGTATCTGGGGCCGTTTGTGTTCCGAGTCTTCCAAGTTGTCTAAAACCACTATATTGAATTACCCCCCGCCGCCACCGACGTCGAAAGCTTTAAAACGGAGCTCCTGCCGTCTCTCGCACGCCAAGCTTTTCAAAGTTGGACCGAATTCATTAGTTAACCGGGCAAATACTTGCCCGAGTTCTCAAGCAATTCGAAGAGCCACCTCCAATTCATACACTCTTCGGACCTTCCTCGAACCGAACAGAATTAACGGCAGGTCGGGCGCTGTCCGATGGATTTAGGTTTCACAAGATCTAAGCTTTCTAACATTTCATCCTGATATTATTTTACGGACGGTTTATAACACGCATTCTCAATATGACACTAATTTCAATGAATATAAATATTATTTAATAAAATATTTGTTATCTAGTACAATTGTATGATTAACAGATTTATAGATAGTGTCAATTATATTTTAACAAAATAATATAATAAATACTAAATAATAAATATAATAAATGATAATGATGATCATCCGAACCTGGGTTATTGTTAGACCCTTGTTCAAAATAATAATTTTAAGATCCCGTCTAAAAAAAGGTTTAACGTATGTTCAAAAACATTATAATATGTGCAAAATGTTTGGAACGTAATTATATACATCAGCGAAAGTATACTACTGAAAATGTTCAAATTATTAATCCAGAATGAACTAAAGTTACTTATATATTCAGATCAGCACATGCGATAGTGGCTGCTCTCTGCAATTTAATCAAGATAGAGAATGCATGTAAAGTTCAAACTAATTCCAAGCAATTGAAAGGGAAGAATTTTAACTCGAATAATTTTCATAACTAGTCAACCTAGTTAACATTCCGGTAGTAGTTGTTCGGCAATATTAGTGCCGGTAGAACACTTTGAAGTTTGAGCATTCTGCATGCTAAGTCCATTATTTCCATACGGGCTCCTCCTAACTTATGCCTCTCCAACCTACTTGCATGCACAGGTTTCTCAAACACCTCGGCCACCACAACCAGGGCCTAATTCCGCCTCCACAATAAACATTACGTACTACGACTATAGATTCGTATGATAAACTACAACGTTTATTATCGATAATATTTATCATATTATCATTGATTTTAGATTAAAGTAAATATTATGTTGGTATATATACGAGAATTTAATTCATTTTTTGTGTGGTAAGGTTGTTGAAGTAGTGGTCGCGTGGTAGGGGACAGTTAAGTCTGAACGGGAGTGGCATCTCTCTTGAGGAAACACGGTCGGCCAACCTTACTATCAAGTCGGATCGCTTCTAAGTTTAACAGAAACCTTACTCAACTATAGCAGACCTCTGAAGCATTTACACCAAGGCTCCAATAATTAGGCCCCTGACCCCAACCTCACCCAAATGGCGAGTAATATTTTCTACCCCCCCCTACCTGCCTGGTAGTATAACCACCAGAAATGACGGGAATAGGGTCCTTATTATATTTACTATGCTTATTTTGTGTGTAAAAACTTCCTAGTAATACATAAAAATTAGGGCAACAGAAAAAAACGTACATGGGTCTATACTCTTGTTCATACTTTTGTGTTCTCCATATCAATGTCACTTATTCTTTAAGTGTAATGGGACCGATAAAAAAATGAAGTTTTAAAAAATATAACAGTACTGAGAGGTACCCTCGCATTCGCCAAGCTTGGTTATGTTTAAGTATTACAAATTGGCGACGATAAAGACATGAAGTATGAGATACATCACGGACGTCGAAATGGGCCCGACAGAAGGGAGAAATGGTGAGGGAGAGAGCATGTCTCAAGAGTAGCCGCTTTTAACCCCCCATTAGAAGGGGCAGGGGGGAGGCTCTGCCCAAATAAATTTGCCTGTCATTAATTTAGCAGAACGGGGAACATCGACCGGAATAAATTACCGAGATCCTCCCACGGCGGGGAAGAAGAGGCGGCCCGCCATTAGATGCAACCACCACCACCTCGAATCAATCCACATCCACCGCTTTCATGTTCCTCCGGTCTCTCTTATCGTCGACCCCAAGAGGTCGTGCCGCGAGTTACATAGAGTTATGTAACTCTAGACGCAGTGCATATTTCTAGACTTTGAATTAGGAAGGGCATCAGAAGGGTTACAAAAAGAATAGTAATTACAGTAATATAAAGAGTGATGATAACAGCGGATGTGCCAGCTGTACTTGTTAGGTAATCATAATATTATAAGTATTACGCGTCCTGCTTTGAGTATCCATAACGGAAATTTGCCGGGAGAAACCAACTCAGAATGAGCCAACTGAAATAAATTACTTCAGACGTTAATTTTAAATAATCAGTCACCTTGCAAAACTTTCTCTCATGAGCCAGAGGTTTAAAATGACTCCTCCCGGCAGGACAAATTCATAAAACATTCATAACCATCTAATTCCCCTAATTCCCTTCCCAAAATCGAAGCCCTCAACACATTTATTTCACAATTTATTTTAGCACCGTTATTAATTGATTATTTAGAAAATCATTATTTGTCAGCGCGATACAGTTCTTTCAACGCCACTTTGTAAGGTGTGCGGTCCTCCACACACCACCTTAAATATTATTGTACATTGAAGTCCGCATTAAGCTTATTAGTACCACATCGTAGAAGGGTATAATACAGATGGAAGTAAGATTAAATCATTAAAGGATAATTTCGATCGATGTTAGTACACTCTAAAAATAATTCCTGTACTTCAACTGTGTGGCTTTACCCAACTCAATACACACTCCAAAAATCCGAAGTCCTGTTTTGCAACAACAAAAACAAATCCAGTTTTGTGACCTGAATACGCAATTTTTTATTTATTAAGACGAAAATAAATTCAGGAAAATTACCATGTATAATTTGGCCAAATAATTCCCAAATTTCTTCGAGTAACGCTAAATTTCCTTCAATAAGCACAAGTGTATTAAATGGTTTTCGGAAATAAAAAAACTAACAACACAAAATAAGTTAGTTCTACGAGGAATGTTCTGAGTACCTATTTTTGGAAAGAGCAGTACTGTGTGTGCTAAATTTAATTTAACTTGGCGCATGAATTGTTGTCTGGAAGAGGGGCTTATTCCAAATTTCTCCAAGTCTATACATTAAAATGCACCCGCTTCCTTTTTTATGTCGTCAAACGTTTTTTCCAGTGATTGAAAAAGCACCGCCGCACACAACCAATTACAGCTGAGAACATACAAACGCTTAGTGCTCTTTGAAGTAGGAATTGGCCTTTTTCATCAGAATCTTCCGCTCTAGAAAAAACAAATGGAAAGTTCCACAATCTCGTAGTCCCATTATCACTCATCAATTGTCCACATCACACGTCGACATTGTTTAATTAAATTTGAATTTCCAGAAACATTTTCCCAATATTCCATTTAATGGAGTGGTCGTTCTTTCTAATTGATAATGATTCCTTAGATTCTGGATTTTTGGTTCAAGACAGAGAATTCTAAAATATTCGAGATTCTAACAGAATTAAACCGGCGTATGAATCATTCACTCTTAAATACTAATTTATCCACCATAATTATCTAGACAAAGGGAAAGAAATAATGTTGCGCCTGAATTTTGAAGCAATTCAAAAAAATTATTAAAGAGAGAAAATTTGTATTTAATGATGTCCAGTGATTTAATAGACAATTTAGAATGAAGGCGGTGGGATGACGATATTAGAAACAATATTGAACATGAGAAAATAACTTTATTGGGCGGTGAAATTGCTATGCTAAAAAGAACCATAAATTTTATGATAAGTTTGAGACGACTAGATTGTCTCAGGTGATAGTGTTGAAATAAAAATTATTCACCGTATACATCTGGTTGGTGGTATAAGAATATAATATATACCTTTTTAATCAAGAGACATTACTGGGAGTTTCTTAATGAAAATTGAAATGACGAAAAATTGCTTTTTCCTACATTTATTTTCGGGTAAGAATATGAATTATTATTTTAGAGTTTTCGATCTCCTGTCTCTGCTGGTTCAATACCAATACCTGCAAACCGCAAATCGGGTACAAACTAATTATTATTTTCTTTATGGTGGTGATTGATGAATGGCATCACGACCAGGCTGAGTTTCTGTAGACTGTTAATGGGATATTCAATTAAGTTAAAGAATAAGATTTTCCTATTAAACGCGGGGGGCAATACCCCCCTCCCCACCAACCTCCCTAGGGCTTGGAAGGCAAGTGATAGCTCCAGCGCCTTCCCAACTTGTTAAGAAACTTTCACAAACTGACGATACACAAACGGCGACACGATTCGAAGCACACAACACTAAGACTTTCTGTTTTAAGGAAAAGTTGATAACAATCCGCAAAATATATTAAGATAATATATTTAACATTTGTAATGTTAAACATATATTTCAGGTCAGTTCAGATAAGAAAGAGTTCGGAAAAAAGTAATAGTTTACTAAGCCGATATATAAAGTAATTAAGAATATTTTATCATATATGACCAATTCAGAAATTGCGTTAAAATGAAACCATATGTTTATGACTGTTTTCAGTTTATGATATATGCTTTCCGTGGATTTCCTTCTGTCCTTCTGTTTCGTATCTGCCGCTTGTGCGGCATGCAACGTGTCAAAGTGACTGATTCTGCTATTGAAGACTGATTTGCGAGGAACCGAAACCGGCCAGCAAGACCAAACCAGAGAGAGTAGCAGAAGAACACGAAAAAGTTACGGGTTGGTATTCCAACCCCTCGCAAATCACAAAACAGGTATTCCAAAATGTACGCTTTCCTTACTTCCTGAATTATAACGGCCATAACTCAATTCTTGATTCATTTGGTTTTTCAAATCTGAGATGCCGCTTTGTACCGTCTCATTTCTTCGGGCTCTAATATAGCTCTCGGAGATTTTAATCCTGCGATAAAACCACAAATGGGAAAAGCTATACAATCAAGTCAGAGCGCGTTTAATACAGAGTCGCTTCAACTTGGCTGCCCGTAATGAGAGAAGGAGGAAAATTTTAATTACAATTGATCGCATTAGGGAAGTGAATTCGCCGGAAGGTGGGTGGACCGTCATTAGTGTTGGGGAGGGCGGTTTTATTAATGTCGGAAATCCCCAACAAATTGCTTTCCTAATTTTTCCTTCCTTATAAAATCCTAATCTCGTTTGTCCCTGAGCCGGCCGATTTACAACAGGGTCCCTGACATCGTCGTCGCCGGGGGGCTTAGGCCGCGAGAGGCGACCTCTCTGAGGAGATCCGAACACAGATTTGTCTTAGTTTAACCCCGACAAAGTAACCCCCAAATCCTGGTACCGAGAATGGCAATTCCATTCAAAGCCCTCCGTGTCCAATCGGCAAATTGAAAACGTTGTTCTTAGTAGTGGCTCTAAGAATGAATGGGGGTGATGCTACCAGAGAAAATCTAAACGTAGTCAAGAAAAGATATATAAATGTATAATTTACGCTTACCGCGAATTAAAATATGAGTAATATCTTAAATAAGGTTTAGGACACTGGTGTTCCAAATGCTGAGGCATCAACAACAAATGTAAGACATAAATCGCACATATTTAAATGAATCTGATTAAAGAGTGGCAGAAAATTTTTTTTAGCGAAACTTTTACTGTTCCTGTAGATCAATGCCATACATTTACTAATAATTTAATAGAAAAGGGTTTTAAGGAGCCTAAGACCAACCTTGCCTATGTAATAGAATCGTTTTACGATTTAAAGAGTATCAATGTAATTGTTGAAAATTTGCAATGCAGTATATCGCTTACATTATTTTTTACTTTTCCGCTGAAACTATTCAATATTTACTGTCACAGAGGAATGGCTCAGAGAAAAGGAAGAAACCTCCTGATTGTTTATTGACCCATACTTTTGTTATATAGCCGAAGTAGTGGAAATTCAATTCCAATCTCTTTTCGGAGAAAAATTTTAATCGAGTTGCCGTAAAATCTCGATTTTCAATTTATTTCCAGTCTCCACATCTGGATTTCAATACGTCGCATAGCGAAGAATAAATAAAAAAAGGAAAGAACAGAAAGGGCAAGGGAGCAATAAAGAGGTCTGGAGATATCGGAGGATTTCGGAGCAAATAAAAGGACAATAAACTCCTCATTTTCAAGTTCCGATCTCCGATCCCAGAGTTTTACGCCCTTAATCTAAGTTGGGAGTTTCTTGGTTGGGGGATGCTGGGCTTCGTTCCTCAACCGCAGGAGGATAAACAGTGGAACAGGGACCCTTCGAACCCCAGGATTCAGGACCCTTTTTCCCACCGCCGTAATTCACACTGAGCTTCGTTAGGCCGGGTGATGAACGTTGGGCTGGCACGCCACTGCCTTTTCCCCGCCCTCACGCATCCACTCTACACAAGAAATGCGCCAAACGTATATCGAAGAATCTCTAGTGGAACAATGAAATTCATTAAGGATAACTTCAAGTCGAAGGATGTAAGGTCAACCTCTACAAAAGAGGTGCACAATTAAAAATTAGTAGTTAGTTTATCAGGACCTTTAGATAAATACAAGTTGTTAAATTGTGGCGAGCTCAGTGAACTAATTTATTGGTTCTTCCGATTACAAATAACATATTTTACTGTAGTAATTTCTAATTGCTATAAGCTGGGATAGTTTCAGATACGATGCTTTACTTGTATGCATGTAAATCACCAATTTAAATTCTACTAACTTAAATTGTTATATCATACTTTCATCTATATCATACCTCCTTCATCATCGATTTCATACCTTCGTCTATCATACTACAGCTCACTTCATATCGAAATGCGCATTTCTTAGTAAAACAACAATAAATACTAAGAACAAAAACTATTAAACCGACATCAAATAGACATTATCTGGCATGGAATGACAGAGCATAGCGCTTTGCGCAACAAACTGTAAAATTTGTTATCTCAACTTACACCCCAACTACTCGATAGCCTCCGTCCCACGATTTAGTCTTGCTCGATCGTGCAACATTGCAACATATTTAATGCATAAGAAGAGCCTTCGCCGGGCGTCGAATTCTAGCCGAATATTGAGGAATTCATAAAACTCCCGGAGAAAATCGGGTTGTGGTCGGGCTGCGGGCCTTCCTGTAAAATGATCGTCCGCAAATTCAATGGGAAGCGGATCGATAGGCCGAGTGGCAGATTCGATGGAGGAGGGGTTATTTTGTAGAAGGCTCCAGGACCCATTATTTATTGGTGGGGGTGGAGTTGCTTGGACCTACCTCCTCCTTTTACTGTGTAATAAAAAACCTTTCTTCTTCTATCTCAGAGCAAAATCTTATTTGACTTTCCGCTTAATCAATACAGGAAATTCGAATAAGGAAACGTGGAATTGTATATCGCTAGTCCTAGATGTATTAAAGACAATAAAGGAATTATAATAGTTATAATATTGATTAAATTATAGAGCCGTAATTTTCTGAATAAAGTCTACTAGTAAGCGGAATGTCTGTACTTGGAAGAAAAATTTGAGATATTTAGGCATATTTTACCACTTATTTACAGAACACCAAACAGAACCGATGATTACTACAGACTTAAATAAAATTCCAAGCCATTTATAAATTTTTTTTTAACTTTATTTTTTTGTACAATCAACTATTACTAGTTATAGGCACAATGGCGTTTGTTTGAGTGGTTTGACTTGCTTACAAAATAGTATTTGACTGGTTAAATATAAAATAATTTTTAGTTTCCAGATCCTTTCAACTCTTGTATTGCCAATTTATTCTACTTATTTTCTATTCGGTCATAACTCTATTTGTCGAAACATGACCTAAGTTGTATATATTTTATGTTCACGAGGCGCCTGGCATATTGCTTCAGGTAGTAGGAAAAGTATTGACGCTCAACAAAACCTGTGGTGGATAGAAGACCAGTATAAAATGACTAAATGTGTAATGGATGGCTGGCCGGCGAGAACCAAAGGCTGGAGAGAGCAACCATTTCCAGAGAATAAAAATTTTATCGCTCGTCCACTCCATTCCACTGTCTTACTTCCTATCGTAGACATATCCCGCCATTTCCATAGAGTTCCATCCAAACGAAATAGTTTGGTAACAGTAATGATAGAAATATCATTTCAGGAGAACAATGTCAGCAGGTATAATTTAGGTTGTAAAAATCATCAGTCATCTATTATATCCGTATTTCAAACATTACTTACGCAATAGCGATAAATCGATTTTATTTCAGTCATCTATTTTCTAGTGTGCACCAGGTTGAAAATTAAAGCCCACTCGATTTTTTCTGTCCGTATTTTTATAGCGCAATTTTGCTTCAGCAAATATGCGCTTGGGTCTTTTAGGACACTTTAAGCCCACTCGACTTGATTTTCTCCTCCTTTTAAATCTCAATTAATATTAATTTATCATTTTTTGGCCAGTCGAACGAAACGCCACAGATTGTCTGTGTTTCGGCCGGCTGAATGATCAGAGTGAGGCCAACACTCCAGAATGGAACTAAAAAAAAGTCGACAGGGCAGACGGCTCGAACAAAGGCCTAAAGAGGACTCGACGGTAAATGGTCTTTGAAACGCCAGAAAGGAAACATTAAACAGAGAACTGCAGCGATGACTGCACAAAAACGGAGGTTTAATTATCCCTGTTCGGACACTTGGCCCGATAACCGCCCAATTATTTTCACGCTTGTTAGATAATTTATGCCCGGACACAGATCTAACATTTCCCCCACTAAAATATGTACAATAATGAATTCACTACACAATTTTCCATTATAAAATATAAACAAAAGCACTAGGAAACACCTAAATAGTGTCTATTTAATTAACCGTTAAATAACATCATTTCTGAAAGAATTTAATTTTTAATTATTACATAATTATTATTAGGAATGAGAGTCCTAATATTTATTCGGAATTACTGATCACAATTAACTCGATGTGGGTCTATATGAACTCTCTGAACTGTAATGTATATTTATAAGAAAAGCAAGAAGAGAAATTATATTTCGAATAAAATTAATTTATTGGGCATTGTTCAATAATTTCCCACACATTCAGCCGTCACGTGTGCAATAACATTGTAAATCAATAGCACAATCTAATAACAAGAATAAGATTGAGACTGCGTAATGAATGAGGCTTAAATAAAATAACGTATTATTATAACCGTACAATACTCCATAACCATTCCAGCTAACGATCTGCACGCTTGCGATTATCGACCTACAGAACGTTTCTATTTCCATTCATTGTTTCTTTTCTTATTTTAGGAGTGCTCCTGTCGTGGAAGAAGACCGACGATTTAGCGTTGAATGTTGCGGTCGGCGCCGCTGAAAGTAAATATGTAACGAATAGCCGAGTAATATATTCGTTGTCGGTTGTTGTGCGATGATGGATCGAGGGGCTCTTTCCCTGGGGTCGGTTCCACCCCTCTCCCCGCTACCCCCACCTCTAGGATGGTAAATGTCCAACCTAAAGATTCCAAATTATACAACAAGCGGCTTACTCACTACCCTTGATACCCTCGACCAGGGTGTATTTCATTTAAAGAGGCTATCGCCTCTTAAAATACGAAACAAATTAGTAATCCGAAAATCGACCGTCGTTATTTTCAAGAATAGTTTGACCAATCGCCTATTAAATACACCACGCAGGTCCCCTCGATCGCTTCGGTCTGAGGTACGAATTTGCACTTTCGCCTTGTGGTCGCGACTTGTAAACTGTTGGGCGAGTTACGAGGGTGTGGCTCAAAAACGAACGTTCGTAAGCTCTTCAATAAACTGGAAATTTCTGCGAAGCAATCGGTATTTCACGTTGGAGAGTTTCTGAAGTGTCCAATTAACTAATTAATTGCCTAAAGCCTGATTGTTAACGAGAACGAACACATTTATTATCTAGATATAATGTCGAGTAAGTGTATAATAATAAATGAAAATAAAATATATGAATTAAGCTATCGATTCGTTTTCCACAAAAATCATTTATAGGCAGTCAACAATATGTGAAAAACACACTAATTCTTGTGAACTAGGTCAAAACGGAAGGAGGAAAGGAGATATTCAGCACTATTTCTTATCGTATAGTACCCGTATCGTCTACGATAAACGTAATACCTAGTTGCGATGAGGATTTGGATGTGTTTAATTAATGCGCTTAGAAAATGCAAAAAAGCCATCAACAATGGAAAATACAATTAGCTGCCTCATAGTTGAATCCAAAACTGCTCTACCGCTGCACAATACTGGTCAAAATGCATCGAAAAATTTAATTTAATTTAAATGTATTCGGTATTAAAATCTTAAGCTATGAAAAGTTCTTAGTTATACATTAAGCCGAATAAGCAATTTCCACCAGTAAAATATATGGAGTCATCCGTCGTATTTAAAAACCTCTCTGCAAATTAATTTTTCCCAATGCGAAGAAGCTTGGCGGCGACTCTCGGAACGGAGAAGGGATAATTAAAATGTTACTGTCGGCTGATTTTTACGCAACGTTATCATTTGAGGGAGGTGTACATACCATGTGAAGATGACGGAAAAAAGAGCCGTAAATTTGAGCTGAGCGGTGACTGTGATTAATTTGGTAGGAAATAGGATAGCCCTCATGGGGATGAGCCACCCATACGCGCCACAGCCCCCGGCACTGCCCCTAATTTAAGTGAACCCCACCCCCTCCCACCGAACCCAGCATTTTTTTTAATTAGTCCCCGAGGCTAAATTCCCGAAATCACTACAAGCTATCCTGACAAAAATGTCGGACTTTCCAACCGACTTGCAGTCACTATCGACATCATTCCTTTGATGCGGTCTGCAGTAATGCGCCCTCAAATGTGCAACCTCCCTCTTGGTCCGTATAAATCGTCATTATCGTTCAGGCGCTGTACTTGCTTTGTCTTGTTCTTTTTGGCAAATCGGGACTTTGCACTTGTCAACGTTCCTACCACTATCGTGTCACGCGGTTTTTATTGAATTAACGCGGTGGTTATTAAATTTTTTGGTGAAACCCATTTTAGCGGTGTTTTCCCTTATCATAAAAAATACTATTGGGAGAGAGTTCGGTTTCGGTGTCGGGATTTCCGGTGGGACAGAGTAAATAAATTTCCGTTTATCTTACAAAATGCGGGCGGCCGGGTGGTATTTAAATTTCAACCTTTTGACTCTCGAAGTTTTTGTCGGAATTGAATTCGTTCTTTAGGGCACGAAGCCCGAACCTGACACCGCTCCGCGTGGCCAACGAAGCTTCCCCCCGATAAACCGCCGCCCTCCCAACTCCCCCACTCAATGACACCCCCTTTGCATTCTTTCCAACTTCAATATTGCTAAAAGGTCGCGGCCAAAATACGATTTCCATGTTTTGGTAGTACCGCAAGCTTTTAGGGTTCGGTACCTTCTAGGTGTACGGGGTAGGGGAACTTGCCAACTCAAATTCCTCTATTGTGGAACCAAATTAAGACTCCCCCACCTTCTAACCGTGCATTATTCTTATACGGTGAGGGCTAGAGCGTGAAGTTGTATTCTGTACATATCGGGTTCAAATAATAACACATCTCCCAAAAGAGCCGTGTGGGAGTAACCTGTGTATTACTAACACACTCAGGTTAGTAATGTAAAGAAAGGTCCATGGTAGAACTTGATAACCATAAATTTCAAATTCGCTGCCCGTTGACTTTTGTTTATTCAAACAGAACACTTTTTGTTTCCATTTTTTTAATTATTCGCGCGGGCCTCAGTTGACGGTTACAGTTATACCGATAGAGCACTCGACTGTTATTTCCGACTCCGTGGCCGCAATTCGGTTCCAGGCTAACAATCTTGGAGATGAGAGCGGGGTAAGCCTTCCCCATAACAAGCCCAAAAACTCTTTCCACCAGCGGCCCCCTAATGACGGCCTCCCTACAATTATTCCTCCCCGGCCTAATTAAGACTAAACGTATGCCACCTACATACAACCATATGAACAGATTTTTACGGACTTTGCTGAACTCAATTTACTGTTCCACGAGTTCAGTAACACTACTTACCATTCTTGTAATGAATCAATTTTAATATGCAAATCATTTATTTTTTCTTTCGAGTTAAAATTAATTTGCATAAATAAATATATATACGACATCGAAACCAAATTTGATCCATAGAATGTCTAATCAGGTAACCTGCGTACTCTCGTGCACAGAATACAGAATAATCAGAATTACTATTCTGGATTATATG
The DNA here is from genome assembly GCA_019843655.1 of Lethocerus indicus. NCBI lineage: Eukaryota > Metazoa > Arthropoda > Insecta > Hemiptera > Belostomatidae > Lethocerus > Lethocerus indicus. The sequence continues at coordinate 9,843,067 of JACDQD010000002.1, read as the reverse complement.
GGAAAATTTAAAACATATTAATTCAATAAGTATCTGATAACGCGTATATGATTATACTGTATATTATAATACGGGATTTAATATAGTAGTCGTTAAATCGTTTACAGAACTTGGTTTAATCTGTCTGCTCGGAACGTAAATTGCAGGGAAGAAGTGGCTTTCGTTTACTGGGAACAGAGGGAGTAAAATATTTAATAACGGTTGGAAGGGGTGAGACCTGTATGCTCTGTTTGGCCAAGGGGGGAGGAGTGGAGGTTAGGGCGTCGAATCCAGACGGATATTGACGAAAATCCCATTTTGGATACTTTCCAAGAAACGCACCGCTACCAGGGACAACAATTTTTTGACCCATTTCTGGAGGGGCGGCCTCACTCTCTTTTTCTCACCTATTTCATTAATTTAATCCCCCTGTTGGCAACAGCGTCCTATGACATTATCCAACAGCCAAAACCCGAACCGTTAAATCTACCTTCTAATAGAGAATTCTGTCAAATTACAGTTCGGGTGTTAAGGCGAGACAAAATACTTAAAAGGTATCCGTCCAACCCAAAGGTGATATGAAACTAGTTTAACACACCGCTACTGAAGATGGCGAGCAGCCGAAACCGGTCTAGCAAAAGACCAAACCAGCGAGAGAAGACAGAAACACCACAAACCTACGGTGATAAGAAACCTTCGTTAGTACATTTCTATGTATTATTAATCTACAGGTTCCGATATACTTTTATATAAATATAGAGTCTTTCCTGCCTGAATATCATACTCAGATATACTGTAACAAATATTATCACTTCCGATCTATTGTCAATGTCAATGTGTCAATCTTTTGTCAAGATGAGCATTTGTGAGTTATATCTTGGCAATTTATAATGTTTAGTGGAATATTGCTACGTATTTCATCGCGAAAAAAATAGAATCTGAAACAGTGAAACCAGGTTTAATTTTATGATAGGGCAGTAAGACAGAGAAACGTGTAAAAGATAATATCTGCGATACAGTATGCTTAGAAACTCCACTATCTCGTATTACAACTTTTGGACAACGGGTTTCCAACATCGGTTCCAGTTGGATCACGTCCGTAGTTAAAGAAGTTTAACGATTATGTCCCTTCCATTCTTCGTGGATGGGCGGGGGGGGGACACTGCACGCCCGGCGCTCATCCGCGGCTCCATTTCACCAGCTCAAATTGCCCGATAAAAAGTTATAACTGCCGCGCCCCGTTCTCAACCGATGACCGTATGATGTCCGTTTGGATTTCTACAAAACCGTTCTCTCCACAATTGTGGCGCCGGCCTCATGCCTACATTTAAATAGCTGAGATTAAGCCAGAAGCATCAGTCTGCTACGGCAGCACTTTTCAGCGCGAGGTTTCTCCCAACGCCAGTAGATATTGCGAACGCCACCGCGCGGTGGGACAGTGTTTTACTCGGGAACAGTGTCCACACACACACAAACATATATATACACATATAATGTGTATTTATCCTCATGAATATTGTTCTAATATTGGGTTACAGATTGTTATATGTTCTCGGCAAGGGTAACTGCGTACGCCTATGATACTAACCCGCAAGACAGAGTTGCACTGGTTCACATCAGGCGCCGTACATTAATTTGATTTGTGCCAACCCTGTTGGAAATTAATGTTGTGACGTTATTATTGTTAGTATAATCTATTTATTATTTATCCTGGTGACAGGCCGGATTGGTTTTCAATATTTTTTCTGAAAAAGTAATAAGATTTGTTCGTATCAGGCTACAAGTATAAGGCTACTAAAGTAAAATGAAATTTGAAATTATTGTCCTTCGACAGTATACTCTCTGTCACCCATTTACTACTCATACATTTACTAATAATTGGTATTATTAATAACAGCAATTTTGTGATATTTGATTTATATATGGGACCGTAGGGTGCCGATAAAGTGATGAAGAAACAAGACAGGGACGTGTACCTTGAAGCTGGTACCAGGGCCGGGTCAATAGGGTTGGCAAAGCAGTCCCCCTTCAAAGAGAGTATCACAGGATACCACGGTCACCTACCTGCATATAACAAACTCCACGTTGTGATCTGGCAATTTAAATATACAGAATAATAGACGAGGAACACCAGGTTCTGTACTGTTTTTGATTGTTGCTTTCTGTTACCCAACCATACTCCAAGAACTGCCACCAATATCTATATATTCGATATACATATGTAAGTCCACACATATAACATTACGCTCACACGATGATCAAATTACGCCGATAACTGAACACCACCTACGATGGTGAGGGCAATAAATAGGTACTACCATAAAACCTAAAACTTGTAAGCACAGAACCATTTGAGGCATAAAACTGGATGCTTGGTTACATTTGAGACCAAAATTAATAATTAGAAATAGTAATGTATTTAGTTATTAATAAAGTTTAAAGTATAAATAATCTTAAAGACGGTCTCACGCTCGTGATGACAATTCCGACGTCCTCATTAACAGAAGTGAAATCTACTTAGCTAAAACTAGAAACGGGCTATAACAGCGATGTTTATGACAACGAATAATTGATCCATTAACTTTAAAAGGGACATCGTTGAAATGAATTTTCTTGCAAATAGAATGCACAAATTATACAATGTACATCCGATTACGGCCGAGATACTGTAAATATCACCGGACCCAGCATAAGTGAAACCGAGTCAAATGTTAACCGGCCCATTAGTGTACTTTCAGCGCCCGATCCCGAGTGTGTATTGTTACCTCTCTAGCCTAAGTAAACAGCTAACCACAGCAGTAACGTATAAAGTTTAGCCGGCAACTGCACCGGGATTAAAACCACCTTCTACGCATATGAACAATTTATTCCACTACCTTGGAACTACGGCTGAGATAGTTTACAGAATAACGTGATGTTAAAATAAATAGCGATACTGAAAATATTCAATCAGTTGTCAGCTTTCAAGGAACACTCACGCCATCACATACCAAATAATTAAATAATATTACCTTAGTTTTTGAAAATATATTCATTACATTCTTTCTATGAAGAGCTTATATTTTCCCATTCCTTTTCTTAAGATTGTTTCCATAATAATTATCAGATGGAACAGTGGATTTGAGGTAAAACAAGAGAAACAAGATTGAAAATGTTGTGCTAGTTAAAAAATATTTGAATGGCAAACATTCTTAATGTTTGTGGGATAGGGCTGGAAGGTGTTACACAACTCTAGTTTAATGTACGGGTCATGGATATCAATAATTCACAGAACGAATATACAGATATAACATATTGTTATTCAACATATTATATTGTTATATGAAAGGCGGAATTGTCTACGCTGAGAATTACATGTAAACAGATGGATACGGTAATAAGAGATGTAATTTGAGATGGATGCCGCGTAAACTCGGTGATGGAAAAATGAGACTCCCGAAAAAGTGAATCTTCGGTCGGAATTCTAAATGAATACTCTTAATTAATGTAAGTAAGATCTTACTTAATGTAACCGACGTACCAGTTTCATCCGCCAGCCCACAAGTAATGTAAGGTTAGAAGGCGGAAGGAGTAGGCCCAGAAATATGATGCTACCGCAACCGAAAATGGAATATCGTACGCATAAATCACTTTATAAAATCCGCGGTGGATATATTTCACGTCAATAGCAGCCAAATTGTACTCCGCGCCAGTGTATTTCCTGAAGCGAGAAATAAGTTCTGATATACATGTCGAGGCTATACAATACAAATATGCTTAGAGCCATCATAAACATCGTTAGGGAATATGAGGAATTACATGGCATTATAGGAAACATGAGGAATTTGTACATTACTTTATATCATTATTGTATGTTTTCTTGATGATATTTAAACTTTGTTAAACTGACAGTCCCACATAATGATTTGTATTAAATATTTACATAACTAATATATATTTATATTGCTGTGGTGTTTACCTGACCGCCTCTGTGTCTATCAAACATTTTTAGCTATAATATTTCAAAAATAAATAAATTACGCGCATAATAAACTAAAAACTTCGTTACGTCTTCTCATTAGTCATTTATTAAGACCGAAGCAGTATTTAGATGTAGTCCCGCATTCAAAAATTCCGGAATGGATGCAACGTCGAATAGCAGCAGGTTTGAGGGGGCAAAACGAACGAACGTATTCAGTTCGTAAATTTAAACTTGTATTAATTCAAAATCCAAAACAGCAAAACTCGATTTCAGCGACTGGCGACTACGTCAAGGGCATTCGCTATCCCGAGAGACGGGGATGGTTACGCGGCAGGAGCAAACTTTGCGGGCCGTGAAAATTAGTTGGTTATTGTATTAGAAGCATTAATTCAACCCTTGTCAGCGTTCCGAAACACAGAGAACACTGATGTTGCGGACAATCTCATTTCCAGTGGTGCAGACCGGTATTCTCGGTACATGGACTTATTATTGGGGCGGAATCACCGGCAGAATCTAATGCCTCATTGGAGATGAATAAACGCCGCCGACGCGTTTATAGGTCGAATTCCAGGGTCGGTTGGGGGAAAAAGGTGCAGCGGCCTTTATTAAAATCGGGCGTTCTCGTCTCTTCCTTGTTCCCCTTATTCCCAGGGAAGATTGGTCGTCCTGCCCTCGACCATTTTTCTGTGGCGGTGGGCGGTGGATTTATAAATTCATGAAAGAGGGCTATTCCTACTTGTGCCGAACAGGCTACCCCAGGCCGAGAGAATATCGGCACGGCTCAAATTATGATCCCTGGCCACTACTTCCTCCAACATACCCCCACAACCCCGCCTACGTTAAGTGCCCGCAAAACACGGTATTTAACGACGACGCGTCCACCCCCCTAGGCTACGGCCTCACTCACCGCTCATTATGTCTTCCAATACAGATAGAAACATCTCCTGTATGTCATTCAGTATTCTTCGGACCCTCGGTTGCCCCAAAAACCGTTATTGACGGCCTTAAATATTTATATCGATATTCTTGTGTTCTAGCCGCAACCATAACTGCTTCTCCTTTATTCTTTGGGTTTGAGATACACCCCTCCCATTCTATAATATAATATTTTTTCATAAAGGTTTGATTCAATCTTCAAATGCACTCCTCAGTGCAATACATATTTATATTTAGTAAATAAAATTTAAAGCCTTATAAGGGAATATATTTTACGCAATACTAATATAGTGGTGGCAGAGACTATTCCTTTACAGATAGACGACTTCTTGCGAAATTATCGGCTTTTGAATTTATTTAGGATTAAGTTTCGAAAATAAGAAATTTGATTTTTTAAAATGCCTCGGACATATTTGCGATTTTTACCCGCTGAACGAGTGTGATATAAACAGTGGATAAAATTCTAGTCATATTTTTTACATATGACTAAAATTAGATCAGGCTAAATAATACAATAGTGGTGTGACACGGCGCCCTCCTTTTTGAATTTCAAATGCCCATATACAAACGTCGAAATGCTCCTTGCGAGAAGCGACAGGTCTTGAGTCCCATAGGTTTTATTGGCAATGAATTTCTTCTGAGATTCATGAGAACACTTGGGACGTGTCCGGACTCGCTTGGCCGGGGAGTAGACCCAATGTTTTATATGGAACGAGGAAAACCTGTCCTCTCCACGTTTCAACGCTTCTTCTACGCTTTTGTACAGTATTTTCGCTTTCTATACGCCGTTAAGAAATTATATGTAACTAATTTCTATCTTTTGTGTCCGGCGGAATTTCTGCGTATTTATTTGTGTTTTTGATTTGTTATTCATATGTTTCATTTTATTTGAGTGTCATATGTTTTGTAATTCTGAACCTTGATTAAAACTATTCAATTAGGCTTCAGGACGATTACAGTTTTACATATATTATCCGTGAATGTATTAGCTTTTAAAGAATTTATGTAACTTAGATCAAAATTATGGTCTAGAATTGAAACACCGCATCTCAGTATAGTAAATTATTTACTTAGACTCCATATAATTCACATGTATAAAAAACTAATACAAATATTGTTTACTTTTATGTAAAATTGACTTGTCATGACAGTACCGAAGCCTAAGTGATAACGAAAGTAGAGATATCGCTATTTTTCATTTAAAAAAGTAACGCTAGCTTTGTCCATCAACTGTATGACTGACAGTTGAACTGAACTGTAAGGACAAAGTGAAAGGAAATTATGAAATGAAATTATGAACATCAGGGCGGAGGGTCGTTCATATTTCCGTAATGGTGTTAGCGTTGATGCAACTCAGACTGTCAAATCGGAATTTCCGTCCGGAATCTAACGAAGATGGGAGGGGGAATTTAATTTTCGGATGAACGATGGGGGATACTTTTGGAACTACCGACATTTTTTCATTGTTCACCGAAAATGAAAATCTGCCTTACAAACTATGGCATTTTTCTTTTGTGGATTATCCTGTATTAGCTGGTACAACAAGCTGGTAGTAAATATCTAGAAAAAATTGCAGGGACAATTGGGAACTGTCGTAGTAGAGGATGGAGTGGGTTAGTCCATTCAGACGGATAAGACCGCCCGCAATCGGAGACTGCGGCTAACGATGCGGTACTCGGATTTCGCTCGTTTTTCGAAACTTCTGTCCGTAAGGGGAATTTACGAAATAAAAATACAAAGTATTTTCTTCCGAGTGATGGACAGCGATGACATACGCGCCGGTATTTCATTTGTTACTGACGTTTGGAAAACGGGCAATTTCCCTGATTGGATGTCGACAACAAGCGGGATTTTAAATATCCTTTCTGACGAAAATTTTTTCTGATGTCCACCAGGTTAATTCACGTTTTCAGGAGCCTTTTATAATAATAAACGATATTGTTTCATATTTATCAAAATATTTGAACTTCCGTACGGCAGTTTATTGGAAAGAATGTTTTAATAGTATTGAATAGGAAAGCTGAGAAAAGTTGAAGTCAGTTAAAGACAGTCACAGTTTTAACCGGTTTATGGTAAACGGAAATAGCCCAGTAGTGTGTGGCGCTAAATGATACCTAGATCACTCGAGTAAAACCGACCAATCTTTTCCAGACAAAATATTCATTATACGATAAACATTGATCATTTATTTTGTTGAGTGTCTCCTCTCGCTTGCTCGATCTGGAACCAGACCGATTACCATTCATCTACACGCCACTAAGGTATCACAGCTGACTCGATACAGTTCTTCCCGGGAAAAATTCGTAATATGACAAACATTGTATTTTTTATCCTATATTTCGTTACCAAGACAAAACGTAAGTTTGGGATAATCACTAACGGTTAATCGGTCTGGCTATAATGGACTCAACTGGGCACAAATCCCAATGTCGGGCAATACGAATTTTCTTGAAAAAATGTAAATTTCTAAAACTGAACGTTAAGTTACAAAAAAAATGTCTGTACATATAAAATGAAATGATGTACAGAACTAATTTAAATTTGTCTCCGAGCTTATAATGAAAGGAAAATGTACGCATACATTCCATTCTGAAATACTGTAATGTCTGCAATAATATAACGAAAATTATAATAACGACTGGCCGCCGTTGAGTGTACAACAATAAGAAGCGTCATGCAAAGCCGATAGAGCATGCTCGGGTCGGAGCTGTTGTTTGTAAGCGAATCTATCAGTCGAAAATTAATTTGATCACCTGACTGACTGCGAGAGGGGCCGTTGGGAGAGGGTCCGTCGATCGGAGTTGGCGAGTGTGCCGCTCGTGATCGAAGACTGGCGGCGGAGGGCCACCGGCGGGCCCCCTTCCGATAAACTCCGGAAACACACGAACTGACCCGAGCGCCCCTCGTTCCTACTCACACCCCCACCCCCTTCCACACCAACATCCCATCCTACCACTTTTTCCATCACCGTCCTTCTTATATTATATATTTCCTATTTCAGACGTAGTAAATAGCGGCGCCCATCCCCTCTTGACGACTGCGAGCCACCACATTCTTCTCGTTCCTCATTTTTCTAATTGTAGGGCCGACTGACCCCACTAGGGATGTACCGCTCCGGGCTGCGGAACTAATATACAATAAAAGTTTTTAACCAAAATCGCGGTTACGTTCATCCAACGCTTATAAATGTCCAAAAAAAGAACGGGGAAAAATACAATGGCTCTTCCGGCTTCATTTTTTATCGTTTTAGCACGTGACGCGGATTCCTCCTCCTCCCTGTCCGAGTAGTCAAATGGGCCTCTCTTTGCAGAAAAGTGTTGTGCGACATAATAACAGCGAATCGTAGGCTGGTAGCGTAAATCAACCTTGTATTTATAGGCTAGTACAGTCACCGGCTGCCTATTGAACCAGAGAAAATATTTGCCTTGTTTCAGCTACCGATGATTGCCCTACGGCTGTATGGCGAATCGCAGGCTTGTACCGCAAAACAGTCGTGTGTTGCTGGACTAGTATCAGCGCCTTTGAATTGAAGCAGAGAATATTTGTTTTGGCTACATTGTATGACGCGTGGGACATAAAAATGAGGAAAATTTAACTAATAACGATTGTTTGGAGAGGGTTGTCACATCGGATTCGGGGAAAAATAATAAATAAACTAGGAATTATTCTAAGGAATAAAAGTTGGCGGGAAAGAAGTTTCACAAAGATAAAGAAAAAAATAAATTCCATGTCGATTGATTTCTGGGAAATGACTTATGATGAATGAAAATGATTTATGGGATGTGACCCGAATGTATTTGAACCTGATACAGCCTTATAAAACCAAAATAATTTTCAGTTTGTCCATAGGTGCGCTATTTATGCTCGGGCCACCAACGGATATTGGATTTTGTACTAATTAAGCACCTAACTCGAACTGCACACCCTACATGTGCATTATTTAGGCACTCTTATTAGTCAATTAAAGACCTGAGTATGGAACCTAGACATGTAATATGCATCAAATCATAACAGTACCGATTAATTTGTAAAAGTCGTACAATGCAGGTTTGTGCGATTGTAATTTCTGTTTAATAAGTACATTTCATATATCAATAAAGTTATTTCAATATGATGATTGCAGTAATTATTGCGATAAATTGGAAGAATTCAACCTAGTATACGCTCCGATTTGCTCTAGCTTCGGCAAGAGCCATCGAAAGCTTAACATGAATATTACATCAGCACAGCCCACGCCGAAACCTCTCCGGTTTAACAGCCAAATTCTGTAGTGCCATCATTTGATAATATAAACAGATAGTCCCTATTGTAATAGTGGTTTATTAATTTTCGAAGAAATTAACTTGCGTTTACGCTGCTAGAGCAAAACGTAAATCTAAATTCAGTAATAAATCAATAGATAAATGTGTAAATCAAACGAATTTTTAATATACCGGCTGCATCTTTTAGGAATTCCATTTTTACGTTACCTGGTAGATTGAAACAGTTTTAATCCCATAATTTTAGAGATCATTGTTATTTGTTTACGACTAGACCGGTTTCGTATGTTTGTTGTATTTTCAGCAGCATTTTTTCATATTTTATACGACAACACGAATTATAAACAATTATAACCAAATTTATCTCCTAGTTCGTTTATGAATAAACCAGGAACTGAATATTCAAAATTAAATGAGACATTGATAGGAGTACTTAATCAAAAATAATCAGCTTTAGAAGTGATATTAGGAATAATATTAGGTACCTCTAGGTTGCTCCCACTGGAATAGATAGTATTTCTGAAAGAATTAATTTTTAATTTTACTATTGGTAACGATATAAAGCCATCCGGTTATTGGATATCAGAGCCCCTAAATGAATCCGCAACGCCGCAAGTATTAAGCAATTAGGAGGGAATTCCAGAAATTCCAGGGGGGATCTCGTTAGCTTCTTAGAGGTGGGCTTGAAAGTTCTCGGTTGGTGGGGGTTGGTAACCGCGAGGGTGGAAAATTCGTGATAATGATTCACTGGAGACTGCATTAGGTATACTTGAGGTGCGACGCAAACATTTCATATATTAATGATTTTAGATGGACGTGAATAATCAGATAACAAAGTTATCTGCAATATTATTTGTTTTCTTTTACACTCTCCGGTCGTAAAAATTGATCGACAGCATATAAAAAAAAAATAAAACCTTTTTTAAGAAATAGTTATAACTACGAAATAGTTTATTGCGACGACATACGCAGAAAAACAACGTCACCGATTTCTGTACTGAGGTTTTAATGGGAGTAGAATTTGGCTACGTATTGTACAACTCATTATTCCAGAATGGGCTGACACTTACATCTGGTGTGTTTTTTAATCTGGAAGTAGAAAACCATTTCAATAGCGGTACCTCTTAAATGACAGGATGAATATTAATGATTATTATAGATACAAAGATAATAGATTTGAAGATTAATGATTATAATAGATTAACGAGTCTTATTACTTTTTAAAAATTTCAATACGAACAATGAAATTGTGGACATAAAATCTGAAGTAGTGATTTAAGATAGAGATAGGTTAATATTTAGACATAATATGTTAAATTGAAATTGATTATTAAATTACATTAATTTGCATAAGATATATTATCAGGCTTCGCGGTTAAAGCGCCGGTTCAGTTAGGAATGATTGACGGAAATTTTGCGAGGGCTTTGATCCACTAGTGGGCGGCGAGTGTCGCCCTGGATACCACTCAACTACTGCAGTCAAAAGGCTGGCTTTGTACAGCCAGCTGAAACAGCCGGCCGGGCTAAGCCTCCGGTAGAACAACAAGCACCCCAGCTGCTTACCTCCTCCTTGGAGCGGCCGACTCAAAAATCCGTCAGGACCAAACAAAATAAGAAGCCCGCAGGCTTACTTCCCTCTGTTTTTGATGAAAGCTTCGTAAATTCGCTCGTCAAATTATTTAAATAGAAAACTTAATGGTTAACATAGAATTTTCAATATCGTGATAGCATTTATCCATTCTTGTAAAATTATTATTAAGTTTATATATATAATTAACCTGTACAACTGTCCGTTATCTGATTTAAAATCTAGTAAATCTACCTTTGCCTAAACGCATTGGATCGTTACTTCAGTGATCACGCATTAATCATAATTAATTTGTTTAAATTTAATGGTCTCTGTGATTACCGGGTGTGTTACGAAAGGGATGTGTTAGTATACATGAAATATGTAAAATTTTTCCGTCACTCTTTACCGTACCCAATAATCTAGAATCATTGATACCATGATTCAGCCTTTCGAAAAAAATCGTATACCGCTGAGATTCTAATTAGAAATTTCGAGTACCACTGAAAATAACAGAATAAATTTGATTTAAAATAAATCATAGTTGTTCGCGTTTGACGAGATTACAACGATTGGAGATTACATCAAGGGGGCCGAGTGTGGTGACAGGCCAGAGGAGGAGGCTCAATCAACTACACACCACCGACTCATATCCAACGTATTCATCTTTCTGTATTACCTAATAAATGTGAAGCGTGAAATTAAACGCGTTCCTCTGGGATCCGACCAAGACGAATATTACTCGGTCCCTTTGCATCGCGTTGATTTGTTACCTTCCCTGTAAATCAACACATCGCTAACTTTACTTGATAATATTTCACCGCTTTGACTGTTTGTTAAAAAGTGTGTTATTTATTTATATCCAACGCTATCAGCACACTGAATACAGATTTTGACAAGCAAAAATAAAGTTACTAATCTATTGGGTTGACAACTAAGTAATTGCGGAATTCACCAACAAGTGGCGTTGTACATATTTTTAGTACGTTAACATCTTTGCATAGATAAGATTCTTTGATATGTTATTATTTGGTCCTTTGAAACATTCAGTATCAAAATTACATTGACCAGTTGAATTGTGTGTGTATAAAAAGCTAAAACATGGTGAGCCAAACTGAGTCACATTTTGCTTTTTTATTTTCGTAAAGGTGTTAATGCCTCACAGGCTCATAAAAATTTGTATGCTGTGTACGGTGATGAAGCCTTAAAAGAACGGCAGTGTCAGTACTGGTTCGCAAAATTCCGGTCAGGGGATTTTTCATTAAAAGATGAGGAGCGCTCTGGAAGTCCAGTGGAGGTCGATGATGACCGAATAAAGGCCATTATTGATTTAGATCGCCATAGTTCAACAAGGGACATTGCAGAGAAGCTGAATGTATCTTATACGTGCATTCAAAACCATCTACGGCTTATCAGTGCAAAGATGTTGATGTACTTAAAAAATGTGTACAACGCCACTTGTTGGTGAATTCAGCAATTACTTAGTTGTCAACCCAATATAATTACTATCAGAACAAAAATATCTCGCATAAATGATAAGTGGTAAAATAATTTTAATCGGTGGTGCTACAGTGCTTACTTTGGTAATTCCAACAATAGAATCACCTGTTGGTACGCGTTTTTGCCGTCTAAATGAATTTACAATTGGGACTTTTCAATACGCCCAATTCAATACACCGATATGAATATCACAGAGGGGAGACGCGCTTAGAGTTTTTGTTTTCTGTTACTCTTTATTCCTCCACTGTTAATTATATCATTGGGGGTAGAAATAAAAAAAAAGTCGCAGAAAAAAATGACACAGGAAATATTTTTATCATCAATTCTCGTTAGCATTGACAGAGCGGGGATTTGGTCGTTGGAACGGAGGTCTGATGAAGGCCTATTTATCAAGGCCGTAAGTGTGACAAATTAACGGCCCCCGCTTCTGTCCCTCTCAGGCCACTTCCGATCTTCCTTCATGATTATTCCACATAAACGCTCTCCCAGAATTAATTAGACCGCGTCGAAAGGTTATGATAAACCTCGGCGAATGAAACTTGTTTAGAGGTGACTCGAAGGAATGATACCACATTGCTCAATATATGTATTTGTACAATGTGCATTTGATAACGTTATGGTGATCACTTTAAGCTAGTTCAAGAATAAGATCGATTAGAGTATAGCTGGGCGAGAGTCTGAATGAAAAGCAATCTTCAACAGCAATGAAAAGAACACTTACATATATATTTTAATTACATATTATAATAAATAATAAGGAAAATTATTCACTGGACGTTTTGCATGTGGTGAAAAATGCTAAAGTTCATTCACATATTGTTTAAAATTATAAAATTTCACAACAAATAAATTTGGAAGTAAATTATTAATACGTTGTATTTAACCCTTTAGGACCCTTGAAGCGGTCGTGTGTTTGAGCGGGGCGGGTATAATGTTTGATCTGAGATTTGGGGCTAATGGGGTTTAGTGGACCCCAAAAGTCCTCTTAGTAGGACTCCATCCCCAAAGAGAGTACTTAAGTGTCATACCGCCTTTATGGTCATTTTACCCTCCTTCTCATTGCCGAACCCACAACGCCCCCTCCAAACCCAATCATACACTCTGCACAGCGCGTCCCTAACTTGCGGCGCTCCTGGCAGAACATTAACCTAACAATATCCTGAAATTTAAGGTCATCATTCAAGTGGTAGTGATACACGTTCCATTTGTATAGATAGAACTTCATTTTATGACATATAACTATTTCTCGTAAACAATTCTGTGGCTTGTTGAACATTTAAGATATTTTCTTATAGATAACTTTTCAAAATAAATTTGTACCTAATCCTGAACATTAAACTGACATTAAAATAGTACATTAATAACTCTGTTCGATCATGTACTAGAATCATACAGTTCACTGTTTAAAATATGCGGGGACTATTAAATATGAATACAATTATAATGCGAAGGAAATAATAGAATTTGCAATGGTAATTTTTTAAAGTGTTTCTACAGTCCTTCGTAATCTTTGGTAATGTCTTTTGTAATTTACTTGAAAAAATATAATTGCAGTAAGGATACAAAATAGTTACGCAAAAATATTACAGAATTATGTTTGTATATATTGTAAAATATTTATTTTATCAAGTAAATCAGCATTGCAGTATTAATTAAATCATACGCTTATTACTTTGTTTTTCATAAATTTATTCGTTTATATTACTGTTTACAGGTTTCGGAATCATATCCGGTCATATAAACAACTGTTTACAAATAATTCACTATATTTAACTACAGCGTCGTCTAAATATACACAAGAAATACAGTGCCATTGAACTAGGGAACAACTTACCCAAATAGTTGTAGTCAAACATGGCTGGGATAAAGCCACACTTTTGGCTGTGCTGGATGGGATGGGGGTCACATTCCGAAATACCCGAAGCCACTCGAGGAGGGTCAACTTTCAGATTCCAGCCCTTTACACCTTTTCGCCCGCCGTTGTTCGTATTCCGTCCTTCGCCCTGCAAAAGTTAAATTAAGATAAACATGGAAGTAACAATTAAAACATAAAATGAAAAACAGTATTTACACTAGATTGACACGAGACATTATTGACCGTTTGTATTGGTATATATTTATATACCATTAAACCTATTGATAATTCATGGTCGATAATTGAGATATTATACGGAAAATATACAAAAAGCAGTTTAATTTTTTATATTACAGAAATTACAGAAAGAATAATAATAATCAAATTAATAAATAAAATGAAACGAAAAGGTAATTTGGAAAGAGGCCAATTTTCCTGGCAAACATAAGTCAAATGTATAGAGACGGTTTCTCGAGCGGAAAATACAGATTTCATTCCAGCAAATGAAATTCGCTCGCTAACTGTGAGATGTGAGTATGCAAATTTGGTGCCCTGTTGTACACCGATTTATTTAAGCGAGAAAACTTGGCCGCAAGTGCCCCCATTTGAAGGGGAGGGACATCAACGGGGGACCTTCAAATGTTCAGCAAAAACTAACTCCCTTATTGTGTGCAAATTTTCAACTTTTTCAATTAAAGTTACTCTATCCGCGATTAGGGTTTTCGAGAAGGATACACTGGAAAATAATTGGGCGGTATATTATGCAGACTAAAATATTATAGATACAGAAAAAGAATAAGGAGGAACGAGGATTAGTCATATTTTCTCGGTAGCGATGGGATTCAGTAAAGATTTACAAATAACCTTGTTGTAAAAGAATTAATGATTTTTACGATCATTTTTACTTTAAATAATAATTTTTTCTTAGTGATTCGATAGGGGTTCATTTCAGGTTCTCTCTATGTTTTAAATGGTCGAAAATTTTAGCGGGTAAAAGGATTCATGACTTGAAATTGAGGGTTACATTATTTGTAATAGGGCATTGATTGCATATAATTACTCCATAAATGATATAGGCATATATTATAAATTGTTGTAGCGTCCAATTTTGCCCTCATTAGCGCCCTAATGTACTGTTTAATCAATGTATGCACCATTAAAAGGAGTTATAATATATCTTAATATATTTACATAAGGCAAAACATGTTTCCCATGTTTTGATGGTACCGATTTATTTTAACTACCAAGCTATCTAGAACGCAGTTCATTCCCAATTAATTCCTGCCAGAAATAACAACACTTCTCTCAAAGATGGCGGATATAAAATTTGATTTATTATAACTTTAATATCTGGTGAGAATTTTTTTAAATAATGTGTAGGGAATATATTTGCATATATCGGAGAGTAACGTTATAAAATTTATTTACTTTATAGCTAAGGCATTCTATACATTAAACTCGGTTCATGTTTAGAAATGTTAGCTTAATTTGCTTTAAAGAGGTAGCCATCTCTTAACATTTCAATATTTATTATTTAAATTGGTTTTAAGTCTTTCGTTAGGAGCTTAGTTTTTCATAACTGCGGCACACTGTGAAAATGTGTACTCCACGTGTATCGCATTTGGAGTTTTTCCTTTTTTGACAGTAAGCGTTTAAAATGCGTTTAAATATACATGTTTTTATATATGCCAAATAGTTTTCGTTAATATCGGCTAAATTCCATTTGTGTTTGAACTCCCTATCCGTTTCTACACACTGTCCGAAAGTAGGTTTTATACGGAATTAGGAGCCAAATCGAGGAAGGAGTGTAGTGTTTTGGCGCAGTGAGTGCCGAGTAGATCGATAGTGGCCGGGGTTTACAACTTCTCTATCTGCGAGTTGTGCGAGAAGGAGGAACAGGAGCCTGGACTGTGACGGGTGGAGGGAGGAGGGGAAATAAACGTCTTAAAGGGAGGGGACTCCATTATCGGTTACCGAGCGTGAATTCGTTGCCGACGATAAGAGCTCGGCCCTATCCGCAGGATCATCTCAAGGGAAACAATGCGGGATTTACCACAGAGACCCTTCAAGTCGGGGTAAACCGGGACGCCGGTTGTATTTCACTAACCGGGACCCCGTTTTTGTCAAGTTCCCTTTCCGAACGTGGTATGGAAAATAATCACTGAGATATTTGTTCATCGATATTCAATAACGTGCTGCTCCGTTAAACTGACTCCACCGCCCTCAACTGGGTCAAATTTAAGTTTAGACAGGAGTCTAGCGACAGTAGTCTTAATATGAATACAAATTATAACACGGAAACGTTCCCGACAAGATATGAACAGTAAAAATGGATCTTATTCACCTTAATTAACTTAATTCGGGTTCTTCAATAAAATAAGGTCGTTATAAACTAAATTACACCATTAAAGTCAGTAGCGATCTCCGAATGTTGCAAACAATCATTCCTAATTTGTGCGGATCTGTTGAATTCTTATTTTCTACCTATTCGGTTTAGCCAAGTACCCTACAAACTAGAGGAAGCATACTAATACAATGCAATAATGACATCAAACAAGTTAAATTGTTGCTGAATTAGACGATCACACATATTATATGCTCGTTATAACATATATATATATATATATATATATATATATATATATATGTCAATTCTCGCCGGTCGATCTGTAAATGCGATTAATTAATCTAGTTTGCTTCGGAACCGAATGGAGCGTCAATCGAACGGTGACACGTGGTGGAGGGAGGGGGGATACGCCTATCTGAAACGAAGGGAGGACTGCTGCCGGTGATGGGTCCGTAGAACTATAAGCCGACATATTAGACAAGGCGGGAGAGTGATGAGCGACCGTTAACACTGTCTCAGCCGGGGAGGAGGCCACTAATGAAGAAGGTTTTGTATGCAGGCCGGTTGTCCCCTAACTGGCGGCCGCCTAATGGCGGTGGCATTATGGCACACCGGCCTATCAATCATCCCCGGCCATTATCGCAATCGCACACTATACCCCACTCCCCCACTTCATCGCCAATATACGCCTGCCCACACTTCCCACCAGCTAATCTTATCTATCAAGCATAAGGAGCTATACTAATTTAATTAACTATATTTGTCAATATGTAAAATTCGGTAAACGTTTGGTCCTTCATAAATAACAACAAAAATATTTGAAATATTTTGTCAAAAGAAAATACGAACAAAATATTTATGGTATTCCGTTGGGAGGTACTGACTTCTCTTCGTTACGTTTAAGATTAGTGAAGATGATGGCGAGATGCCGAAAGCGGTTAATTAGTAATGGTTTATTATATAAATATTAGTAGGATTCTAAAATCTATGAACAGCCCGAGGTATTCTCCCTCCTATAGAAATAATGTGTAGATACAACAAAGTTCAAATACATAGTAATCGTGGGTCGAAATATCCTATCAAAGTATCTTTCAAAATATTCTGAGCTCCTGAATGTAACAGTACCTGCAAATTAAATTTCCTAGAACGGCCAATTAAAGTACGATATATTTTTTGGATTAATAATTAACTGGAGAATTTATTTTCATTGAGACAATCATGCTAAGAGAAAGATGCGGCTGTTGATTTAATTTTCGTTTAATATAAATAATAAAATTAATTGTAACATTTTAACGGATGCGATCCTCAATTATTAAAAACGTATTTTACCCCTCCCCCTTGGGATACTGTCCTACCTATAATATACCGAAAATTTCAACTTTCTAGGATCCCTTTAATATGTAAACTTGTGGCCTGCATGCCTAATTCACACACACTGGACTTCCGCCTGTGGGGAATACCTTACCCCCATAAATAGTTCATTTGGGGATCATTTCCCACCACCACGGAATTTATCTGAAGCGTATGTTGGTATAGAAGTCCGCTTACGGTTGCCCGCCCATTAATAATAAAACGGTATTCTGGAAACAAGGTTAACAGTGATTTTATTTTCGAAAAAAGTTCTGTAAATATTTCGTGTTGTATTTCTCGGAATTAATACGACCCAACTATAGGTTTACTGACAATAAAAATTGTCTACTTTATTTCCAAACTAACGAAGATCGAACTATCCCTATTAACCAGAAGGCCCCTAATTTTAATACGAGAATATTCCGAATTTTATTTAGATGCTTCGGCAAATTTCAATTACATTCTACGCCAGTATTAGCTAGAATCACATTTCAAACGCAATAAATGAATAAATGAATTTGATTAGGAGACCGGCCTTAGCAGTAGCTCGATTGATTACATTGTCTCAGGGCCGCTAAGAAATACAACGGACCGAGTTCTCGTGTATACTCGAACATCTGAGGAGTAATATTCCTTTTACCCTGCTTTAATAAATAAATCTAAAGACTCCTTATTACAGAAAGCCCCTTGAATAAAGAACGACCGGATGACATAGATCAAAAGGCAGCTGCTGATGAGGAGAGAATTCCGAGTGTCCAGCGCCGAGTCTGGAAGAATACATTTTTACTTGTTTTTCCTTTACCCAGTCTTTTCCCACTCGTGTAATATTCAGGAATGAATATTACGCCTGCCCAGTTGGCCAGGCTCATTTTGAAGGTCTGAAGGTAAAATATGTTTTGATTTATTCTAATAACCAGACTCGTGATAGTTAATTCAATAAGTGAATTGAAGAGACATTTTATCATATCGTGTCTTAAATATCGGAAAATCGTGCTATGGAGGACAGCAGTACGAGTTATCAACTCCTTCAAAGGGGTTTTCAAGCTTTAATTACACTCCTGTATCATACCAGCGTTTAATAATTATTTATTAACTTTCTAAAATAAGGGATATTAATGATCATGTCACGATATTTTAGTTTTTCATTCTTCCTTTGTGTTCATTCGTTCAAGCTGTTTTTTTTTCTATGTTCAAAAAATTGCTCCCAGTTACATTATATTGGGTAAGTGATATGCGAATTAATATTTTAAATTCTGATTTTGTAAAATAGGGTATATACTGGGAATCAGTGGACATGTCAACGTGGTTGACGGGAGTTGCTCCCTAGGAGAAGCCATAATTTTTAGGAGCGTACTTTCGAAAGAGGTATTCATTAAATAACGGTGCTAGGGGTGGGGAGCCAGCTCGAGTTTAAATTAGACGCCGACATTTCTGCAGACTAGACAATCAGACACCTCACCCGGGGGCGCCGCAAAGTGTCCAGTACACTCCCACACTTTGACAAATGAAGTTATGCGAGATGAAGTTGCTGGCTTGAAGTCCCGAGCCATACCAGATTTGGCAGACAGTGGCAAGAGAAAAAAATGAATCGTCTCAGCATTATCTGAATAATTTAGTCGACGAATCGCAATATACGCGCATCATTTCTCTTCTGCTTCCGGTATGCAGAATGAATTATTGAACCCAGTACATGTTGTTCTCCGTACAACTAGGCGTTCATTAGGCAAGGGACCGAACTGAATTAACCAGGAATTCAACTATCTTTAAGAGATTAGTTTTGAGGATGCATAAATAGTGTAAATAAATGTATTTTGTGAGGACATATAAACGTATAAATAACTATTCTCCGTATGGATTACAGTAGTTTATCAAGCTATGTTTCTGACAATAAAACTGATAAAAAATTATGGTTTTTTATTTTATTATCATTAACTAAGATACACACCCTATCTTAAGCTTCCCCGTAGTTATTTTCTTTCTCGATATTATTTTTAATAACACAAGGAATCTTGGAACTAACTGAAAAAACATTTTCAGGGAAAGAAATTTCATATATTAATAGTAAAGATAATTCTCCAGTGTTATGTAAAACCTATAAAGTATCAACGTAACCATTCATAGCGCGATGTCATACATTACCTACGACGTTGTAGACTAGTTCCAATCTGAAGTTTCCTTTACAAATACAATATGTATAATATATCAAAACTTGTGTGTGCTTTTAGAAGAACATAACACTGAAGAGGTACGCGGTTGGGTTTCACAAAACTGAAGTAATTTCGACACTAGTTACGCCGGTGTGTGCAAACTTGTGACTTGATTAGAGAGGTGCGAGTTGGCAACTTCTTCAGCACAATTGACTCGTCGCGTCCACGGCGGTTTCCAACTTAGACGGAGCCACTGCCGACCACTTCACCTCCCGGCCGAACGAATTCTATTAACCGCTCAACAGAATGGGAACAAAGAAGTGTTTGTTGTACTTAGCAGAAGGAAAAACTAATCATCCGGTCTTGTAGTTCAATTTTGAGACAGGTTTTAGGCATTACAATGTATCTCAATACATAAACCCTCCCTAACCCTCCCTAATTACAACTTGTATTTGACCGATTCTAATAATTAAATATTTTGTATTTAATCCTTTATTTGTCATTAAATACTCACGAGATTGCTGAATGGTTATTACAGGAATAGTAGAAGCCAGGGATACATTTATTTTCCCTGGGAGTTGAAATGTGATATAGTCGGATTAATAGAATCCGAGTTCATCAAACTCGGTCACAAGTTGAGTCCCATTGTAACCGGCCTTTTTTTCCTTCACTTCTCTTTTGCGCTGACCCCACTGTGTATAAGGTAAAGCAGAAAAGTTAGGGCAGTGAAATTTGCAATATCTGTTCTCTCTGCCACCATTTCAAGTACCCTCCCCAGGTGGAAAATACGTGGTTGAGTAGTTTACCGACAACTTATGATGGGTTAGGTTAAGTCGAAAGTGTTCGTCGGAAGCGGGAGGGCTAATGTACCAGCCAATGCAAACACGACCCTCTTTCTGTCGCTCGCTCTTTCCCTTCGGCACTCTCTATTCTTTCTTTTACCGTCCACTTATGTTATTTTCCTTCATCTCGAACACTCCTCGTGTGTAATAGTGTTACCGAAATACCAGCACCCGCTTCTTGGTTTCCTACAATATCCATTGAGCAGGAAAGTAAATTAATCGGAACATTTATTATTTCATTAAAAATGCATTGTACAATTACACGCTTCACTCCGCTTACCGATAATTTCCGCGGAATAAGCAATGATTATTGAACATTATCATACATTGACACTGATAGACCGCGATGATAGACAACCGAAACCAGTCAGGAGATAAAACGTCCAATTTTTCATCCTGAAATTGGAACCTAAACCTGAAAGCAGAATTTTAGATATATGCTTGAAGAAATCTCAGTTTCATTACCGACTTACTTGTTACTCCGTTAATGATTTAACAATAATAATAACAATAAATTAATTAACGAAAGAGCGCGGATTACAGCACTGTATTCATATATAACAATCGTCTTAGAACTCCAGAGTTCCAGATTACAGTCGCTTAACCTGTTGAGCTAACCCATTAAACTATATAGCTTTGGAATTTAATGTGTACCCAACAGAGAGTTCTGGTCTGAGACGAGTGGGAAACTGAAATGGGCCACCGTTCAAATGAGATCTCGCCAATAGACGTTTACATTCTGGTAAATGTCATTACAAGACGCACAACTATCAATCTATGTATATAGTCGATTAAACCGACACAACTATTCAAGTTTACATTATGGATGATTTAAAGCAAACGTCGAAATCGTAGTTTGCTTTATGCAACCTCAGAAACCAATATAATTATATATATAATTAATATTATAATTACAACAAGTATATAAATAAATTATAATAAATGACTAGCCGAATCAATCGCAATTTCTTTTCTTACCACCAACTAGAACAATTTTCTGTAGGGATGGAATAATAAAATTTGTTATTCGACATTATGGATTAATAAGCTGGATATAAACCAGCTTTTTAGCTTATCAAT
This sequence comes from Lethocerus indicus, assembly GCA_019843655.1. Lineage (NCBI taxonomy): Eukaryota > Metazoa > Arthropoda > Insecta > Hemiptera > Belostomatidae > Lethocerus > Lethocerus indicus. The sequence goes on along the minus strand of JACDQD010000002.1, from coordinate 9,821,244 downwards.
TGGATGAATTGATCAACTCCAACTTGAGCAGCTGCTCCCGAATAATATATTTACTACTATTTCACAAGTCTACAAGTTGTTACTTGAAATTAACTAATTTTTCTTGGGGTACTGTTTTCGTTGCTTTTTCATCTAAACTAATCGGTTGCTAGAATATGGTTTGGAAAAGTAACCACCTCAACTATTCCATCTATTTTTCTCAATAAACAAATGATCACTGACTTGATTAAGAGATTTTCCTTTATCGCAACTTGTAAAATTGCTTTCTGTTGTCGGAAGTTCTGGTGCAAGAACACTCGTCGGTTGTATACTGCGGCGCACAGTCTTGAGTAGTATCGGCGAGGAGTTTGATGGCTGCATACGATGGTTTTAAGCGTTGAATAAGCGATGCGGCAGTGATATTTGCGGGCCCTCCGGACGAACGTTTGTAGTCTCTATCGGGCGGCGTTTGGTTCGTGTGTTGGGCGCAGTTATTGGGTGCTGGCTCCGCGGGCTCGGCTCGCCCCTACTTGTTCTGGCAATATTTGCAATATCGGCGCGCTAATATTTGTTCGGGTCTCGAAAAAATTGGGGATTCATTTGTGCCCCGGCGAATCAACAGAGAGATTTGAAAATATGGAGGAATAATATTGGAGTTGGGAAGCCCTCCGGGAGCGTCGGTTGATTGAGGTTATTCTTTGTTCTCTCTCTTTCTCTCTCTAAAGTTTATTTCCACCGACGAGAATACTCAAATATAATTAAATATCCTCGTGCTTAATATTGTGTACGGTCCACCAACATTTGCATCTTTATCCCTTCGTGAAATTAGGGATTTCACATCTCCTTCGTAGAAGCATGTACTCACAGGAGATAATAAATCGGGGAATATTACAAATGGTGTACATTATTATAATAGTATTTCCCGAATCACACATTTCTTTAGGGTAAATTAAAAGAACGTGATTTTTCCTAAATTTCAAAAACAATTAATATATCAAGAATGAGTTAAAGAAATCATTACCGGAGTATTTGAAAAATGATAACCAGTAATAACTTTTTTGGGGGGCCCAGCGTTAATTAAAGCCGATGGTACATTAAGCCCCATCTCGATGATGGGTGGGGGTAGGGGCTCTTACACAGAATTTTATCCGTTTGATGAATTAATATAATAAACCCACTGACTACTTAGGGACCTTTTATTATTAGTTAATTCGATTTTTTCCTCTCTCCAAAATTGTTTTCATCACATTGATTAGCGTTCGGTTTATAGGAACCACCTTTTATATTAAATCTTCCATTGACTAGAAAGTCCTTTAAAAGTCGTCGCTCATTCAGTAATTGAATAAGGCTATTATTAAGAGGGCATGGTTTGAAACGACAATATTAAAGAAGAACACTATTATTTATCAATTTAAATTAAAAGTTAGGATAAGCGTAATTTATTATTGACACATAAAGCACATGCATACAAGTTCAACTAAGTTCACAGTGTACGGTCCAGCCATGCTTTAACCCCTTAACAACGAATCGCTTTATTTTTCATGGCGATATATATACGGCAAGGGAATTTAGCCCTATTTTCTAACAGCAGGCCATCGAACATCACTTTTGTTTTATTTTACAAACCGATTCGAATATTCCCCCTTTCGCTTCTATCTCTGATAACTTTCGGCTGGCTGCACGATACCATTTGAAAGCTTCTATCGGGACCAAAGGTCCGGAGTCGGTCGGGCGTTATCGAACCCGAGTGGAGTTCGAGGCGCAGTGTGGCGGGGGCTTAGTCCTATTGTCGGGCATCAACCTTGCAATGAGTTCACTATTGGATGCCTTTACACTCGCCCAATTATGGAGATATATATGTAAAAGAAAAGAGTCGGGCTTTATTATTTTCTATTTTTCTCTTGTTTATTTTATTCCAAGAGTCTCATAGGATTGACCTAGTCCTGATCATTGTATTAACACACATTAAAAATGTTCTTCTTAAAGCTCTACACTGAGAGCGCCTTCATATTCTCTCGTATTACCACCGTCCCCACTCAGTTCTAACGGGTTGCCTGTACTTGCATTAATACATACCTTTTGATTTATTATAAGCGACAATATCGAGCCGAGCTCGATAGCCCCAGCAGGGAAGAGCAAGGCCCACACCTCACATTAATCGTACCCTCCTCGCCGAACATATTAGACATCACCCCAAAAACTCGTCTTATTAACGGTGCACACCTCAGGGTTACTGCCCCCTTGGAAGGGTCTTGCCCAGAATCCTTTCGTCCATAAATTTTTAATCTAACGAAGAATTGAGGGATAATAGGTGGGAGCCTGACAGAATGGAGCGGAAACATAAATATCGAAATCTATTTTGTAGCGGACTGGTTTGAACACAAATATCGACTTGTATTTAGGTATTGTTATAAATAATCGTAACCGATGATCCACTTATAATGATGACGGAGTGAAATCGCCGTCCGGAATATTGGGATTTACAAGAGACCGATGACAGTACGGAAACTGGAAGCTGATTGTACAACGCCACGCGCTTACTCCCCCACTCTGACAATATCAATTTTCCTCCCTATTTTGAGAAGAAAGCCTTTACGTTGATCACCAGCATGTGATTATAAAACTTTTGGAGCCTCGTAATTTTGAATTTTCCGCGCTAATACAATAATAATTTTCTAGTCTAATCTCCCACATGTATAACACGATGTGTCAAATACAAATTTGAAATGTTAAAATGCTCAAAAACAAGGAAAATTCCTTTCAAAAAACACGTTTATCGAGGTAATAATGTAAAACGCTGTACTAGGTTTTATTGTCCGGAAACTGGTGAACACAATTTCTGTCATACTATTTTAAATTTTTTGAATTTTGATTCTAGTTCGTAAGTGGGTAACCTCTTACGTTGCCGTGATTTTCTTTACCCCAACGTTTTTCTGATATTTGAATACCAGTTGAATACTACTTAATTCACCATTAAGACAAATTCCCTCATGGAATGTAACGCTAAGCACGGAACTAATATCATCGACGTTATTGTATGTAGATATCAAGCTCAAGCACAAGACACGAGCTAAATCCAGAATTCCGGCCGCTCGTCAAGTGATAATCTCTTGCTGTAAGTTGGTGGTGCATATCTTGGTTCTTAGTGGTGGGGTTGGGTATATAGTGGTGGGCGGGCTGGAGTGAAGACGCCCAAATTGTTAAAAGATAACGGTAAGTTGGTTGTCGCAGAGGATTGTTACCAGTTAGTGTCAAAACTTTGGTGGCGGTGGGCATCCGCTCTCTCCCTGCTCTAGACAGTTATCGACTTTACAAGGTAATTAGGGGTTTTGCCGGTGGCCGGCCGTGAAACGACGCTTAACGCCCACAACACAGTTCAATGAACGAGAAAAAAAGATAGAGTTTTTAATTTTTTATTTAATTTATTTTATATAATTATTTATTTATTTTTTAATTTAATTTTTTTAATTTAATTTACAAAACTGATAGCAGTATTGTTAGTTTAAAGGATGCACGCGGAGGTTTAAAGGATAAGTGGAGAAGTGAGGGCGGAAGAGGAATGGTAGGAATAGTTTTAATAGTAACAACAAATCACATCAGATTTTCAATTCAGATCCATTTTTATGTATGGTTTGAATCAACAATTCTCCATCAAGCTCATGGTTTCACCCCTAGGTTTACTCCTAGGGGAGAGCAAATGAATTATAGTTCTGAGAAGTCATTGGAGTATTATATTAAAATTCAGCTATGAGGGAATTTTCGAGCTTCAGGGATTCAAGAAACGAAATATCGCATTAAGCATGAAGGATTTTTGTCCATAATATAGTGGAAAACCTTTAAATATTCGAACAAAAACTCAGCTTATTAACTCAAGAACTATATACTTTGGAGGCTACGCGGCGTTACGTCGGGCTCCTAGCAAGTGATAAAGCGAAATCCGGTTTAAATTGAAATTTCGGTTATTAAGATAATGCGGGGAAAGGTATGCGCGGGAGACAATTTGGTCCCAGGGTGAGGACCGAAGTAATTCGGACTGGAACGGGTGTCTTACTTAATGGGAGGTCATTTGTTTGTTGTTGGGCGAGCCCTCACTTGAGGGAACAGATGGCCCGCCCCGGACCAGTTAACACACCAACATCGCCTCCATAAACTACCTTTGAGCGCATACCCTGGCCTGAACACCTAAATACCAGGACTAGGGAACTAGGAGTCTGGTATTCGGTTGAAACTAGATAGGTAAGTCATGATTTTAACAAAACTACATTTAAATATAAGAAATAAACCACGACGTTCCGAAATAGAAAATGTTACGTTTTGGGGGAATAAATATTTGGATTATAAAAATAAAATTTTTGAGCTAACAAAAATTCACTATTTCATTATGGTTATATTACATATATACCATAGCGCTATAATTTTTGCAATTTCCACTCCAGTATTTAGCGACATTTTTATTTGATTCCTTCTTCAGTGAGACAAGTAATTTTCAAATCGGGTAAGAGTACGTACTCGTAGTTATACACACGTGAAGATGCAAAATGGATCTTCATATTCCAGATTTCAAACTTTTGCATGGCAAAAATAATTGTTAAAATAAAGTGAGGTTTATGTAAAAAAATGCTATCACATTTTTGTGAACAGGGCGAGAATGTATTATTTCAATTGTAGGGTCAGAGAATAATTGGAATTTATGGGAAGAGTGGATTGTTTCAATCGGTTATTTTTCAATAGTGAAATATAGCCGTGATTTATACTGTGCTGCCTTCGTCCGGGCCTCTATTCACCCTTCTATATAGAATAAGTCATTGGAGAAATGACCACTCGGTGGACAGTCACGAAAGCAGTTATAAGAACAATTTTACCCTCCATGCAATTATGGAAAATAAGCCCAGCTAAAAACGCCGATTGTGCAAAAACGCTAAAAAAAGGTTCAATGTTTTTATTTACGCGATAACAAATGCATAACTAGACATAGACATACATGCATGCATGCATGTCTGTATGCATTGATATAGACATTAAGATACTTGATCAAGATTAAAAACAGAACTCTTAAAGGAAATAGAGACATCTTTTTTTAAGCGTTGTCAGTAAAAGTCGAAGACAGCCGTTTAGGATCATGCCTTTCGGTGTTGCATGTTTTTAGAGTGGTGAGTGGGGGCAACAAGAGAACTTTGTCTCTGACTGATGTTCTGAACCTGAACAAGGGTCCGTAGGTATCTCAACCAATCAAGCCCCTTTCGAGTCCAACTCGGGAACACTGGACCACGGATAACAACACTGTTACAGAATTTCTCTTAACTGATGAATGATGCGATTATTTTAATACTTCTCAATTGGTTTGAGAAGAGTTTGGTGACATTGTTTGCAACGAGGGTTTTTGTACTCTCGATGCGCTTAAATTAATGTCGCTAACGTCGACGCTAAGCCCTCATTACCACGTTACTTTCCATCAGTGTATTTAAAAAAAAAACTTCTTCGAGTGAACGTGCCGAAACTTTTAGCCGAATAAATTTAACGTTGTAAATAAGGGAATACAGCCGCTAAAGAGATACAGCCATTGATCCCTTAAAATAAACCCATTCAGGTGTGCATCACTTTATAAAATCTCAATTAGGCTTAAAAAGCGACTCCTAAAATCCTATCTCTTGTTTTTATTAAAGGAAAAAAGTTCATTTGAAAGCACTCTCAGTTTTGGCATTGGACTACAATTGGGCAGGTTAACTTTACCCCGCTATTAATTTTCCCGATTCCTTAAACATTTTCAAGTGTTTCGCCAAGTGCAATAAATACCTGACCGGGTTTTTTTAAACTCTGAAAACTCCCTGTTAATTCAACAGTTAAAAAATATCACGTTTTTTCTGCCGCCTTTCAGCTGGATATGTCCTGAGAATGTTCACAAATAGAAGTCCAAGCTATAAAGTCTAATGCTTTATAATTGCTATAGTTGTTAGCCTAGGACAAACCAAGTATCGTGATTTCCCATCAAGCCAAATAACAATCAATTCCGAGAGTTAAGTACCTTTTTTTATCCATTAGTAGTCATAATCAAAGCTTCACGTGTCTAGCTTGTTTACCGGACGAGTCAGTATCATTTCGATACTGCTTCGGCATATAACGACTACCGATGAGCCACTCTGTTAACACTAACCGCTTTTAAACGTTGACGAAATGCTCAAGTAATTAACTTGTAACCTGCTCAAAAGTGCGTATAACCGGGAAAGTGTAAAATATATTTGCGGTGTTATCCCAGTATTTATGTATAAAGTACGTTTAACGCATCCCGTAGAATAACGCTAGTTATTAAGTGGTAGACACGTTGAAAGTTTGTTCCGGATAAATTGGGATTTTCGTGATGATGAAACTCTAGGAGGGTATGAAGATAGAGAAGGACTGTGTGCTGTAGGATGTAGCAGGATATTGGCCGGTCGGTGATGACGTGTGAGCGGATGAATCCCTCCGGTAATAAGCCGAGCGCTCAGATAAAAATACTTGGCCAACGCCCAACCACGCACTTAAACCGCTAGTAACCTTACCCAATAACCTATCTCCGGTGGGTTTTGCCACCCCCGTAACATGTTATCTTCTTATCTTACATCTTATCTTATAATGGCCATATTCCCATTTGGGCTTCGTTGGGCAATTATGGCGAAAGTGAAAATAAAGCGACCAACTAAGAATGAAAGTATTAAATATTTTCACGAATTTCAGCAGCATTGAAAAGATCGAATTCTAATTTGTAGACTAGAGTTAGTAGGGCCGGGTTTGTAGGCTGGAGATGAAGTGAGTCATGTTTGCAATTGATGTAAGAGACAACGTGTCACCCGAACTGCCGGGTCCTTCACGTTTATGTATCTCTCAAGCCCGATATTAACCGAGTAATATGCACGATAATGAGAAGTCTGATCTAATGTCATACCGAGATGCTAATAAGCTCGGCACGGATCAGTTTAACCGGTGAACATCATACCAGGATAAACCCGTACGCTCGAACTGAAACCAACGGATTTCTATTTCCATTTTAAAATTATTCTTTCAATCATTAATAATTACGCCCAATACACAAGGTGTTACTTTCACATTTACGTGTTATTAATCAATCCGTGTTCTTAATCGCCATTTTTCTTGAGTATGTTTGGCTTGATATTTTATTTTCCTGATTCCTTTCGGGAAAGATTTATTTTGTATTGCGGTTAACCGAAAGAAATAGCTCATTCAGCATTCCACAAAACTGGCCTTATACATTCTACCTCTGCGAGTATCACAATTCGTGAACGCCTGATCGATCGCAACGGTCATGGAGAACGCTGCCTCTGGTTAGATAAGTCGGTGAATAACTGGTATCGCGTCCGGGACAGTCCTAATTAAATTCAACTGGGGGCGTAATCGATTTGTACCGAGCGTGAATGTTGTCTGGCCCAGAGATAAACTTCAAGAATAAGTTAGGACCAAGGACGGGATCGATAGGAATGGCCACTGAGTCCGACCAAGAGATTCGGCACCCTCAGGCATTTATAGAAGTCCGGAGGTTACACCGACTACACAGGCTGGCATTTAAGGCGGTCTCTCGCTTTGTGAAAAGCCGCCGCCACATTGATTAAACCTGAACTTTAGGGCTTCCAAACCTCCACTCTGTTCCACCAACACAAACAAGAAAGTTACACTGGCTCCGCCATCTTTAGCGGTCACATTGTAACGTTGTTTCTTTGTATTATCTACCCGCTTAATCCTAAAATCTAGAATACATCTTCCCGATTATTATTTTTCGTTCCAAATAGTGTCTGAAATTGCTTTCATCGTACAAACGAGTAACTTAAAATTTTTAACGGCTGTTTATTATCGCAGTATTGTGTTTATATTACAAAATTATGTTCAAATCTCAGTAATGGTGAACGGAACTGTTGTTTATACCAGAAGTAAAATGCCACGACATTAGTTATATTGCAATACCAAATTTTTCAATGTGAAAATTCCTAGACCCAGATGCGTTATATCACTGATAAAACGCTACTATGAAGAAAAGCCGAATCCTTTTTAAATGTTGATTAATTAGGCTTATGTGAAAATCGCATGACTGATTATATTCCAAACTCTCTTGTATCCCGATGAAATAATTAGAATTAATTAATGATCATTTTTCAATATTTAAAAATAATAAACCAATGGTTAAAAGCGTTTTGAATCGTAATAATGTCTCTTACTTGTTTAAAATATGTAGGAGAAAACTAGTGCTCTTATTCCACTGGGAAAAATTTTCTAGGAACAAACTCAAGCGAAATTATATTTCTTGACTTTTTATAAATGTCTATTTTCATTAGGAATTCCGAATAAAATTTCGCTAAATAAATACCGCGTATACTTGGAATTATCGTCGATAATATTTAGTTGAACACGGCCGTAAATCCCGTGGGAATCGGACAAACGGTTCAACAATTATTTCGTTGTTTTGCTGTGGTTTTAATTAATATTCATACAGCGAATTCAGTAGTGTTAGAACTGATGAAATGACGTCGTTATCCATTCCAGTATGAAATCAAACTGGTACCGCGTCAACGATTCCAATTAATGTCTGATAGCCCACGGCGTATCGACTACGGATAGGTCGGACAATAGAATGGACATTGTTGCACGTTCAGTTCACATTTCGATATCGAATGGAAGAAATTCACTCCTCGAATTTATTAAAGGCCTTCATTCTGATTTCATTCCAAATGCACGTATTCACTTCATCTCTATTAACAGTCGGAATTTTCTTTCACTCCAGTTTTTAATTTTCTTACGATACCAAATTAATCTTAATTTGAAGATATTTGTGTGAATATGTAATTTTTGTTTGTATACAGGGAAAGATATTAAATTTATGTTTGTTGGAATACCTTTTTCGTATTTAGCGAAGATTTCGAATGCAATGGTGCTTGTGATGTGCTCACAAGATTGGTTGTCTGAGAAGCCGAGCCTGTATATTTGCGTTTAAAGGTCCGTGTCGTACAGAGTGTCGTGAGGTACAAGACTCTTATACCAATGTTATACCAGTGTCGCACCTCTGGTGTCTGACTTGTGATTCATCAGGATAAAAGTGTCTGTTCATCACTAGACTTAAGTTGGAGACGCCCCCATATATTTTCCTAAATGTCCTTTGCTTTAGACTCCTATCCTTCCTTGCTACATAAGCTGGCTTGACCTGTTTCAAGCTTCACAAGCTGGCTTTGAAGTGTTCAATGGAGATGGCTTCCGTCAATCGGTTAAATAAGGGGGCAGTGAGGAGCCTCGTAGAAGTCGGCCTAATTAAACTGCGACCATTATTTCCCAAAAGACCACAGGACTTACAGGTGCTTCTATTTTAAAGTGACCCCTATCAAGTAAATACCAGACGAACTCTTTGTAAAATTCAGCATTTTATAGTCTGTTTCGCTTTATTAAATCCTTAATATACATTCTTAATATATTCCCACTATAATTTATTTTATGTTAATAAAACCAAGGGTTTAATAGGAGTTTCTATGGGAAATATTGCTTCGATGAATAATTAATGGCTCCAGTGAATGAATCGGAGCTCAGATTACTCCCGTTTCTGAAAAGCTGACAGCGTTCGATGATCATAACAATGGGTTCGTTCCCTATATTTCCATTGTTTTCCATATTTTCTTTTTTATTAGAGCCGGATTTTTTTTTCAATACCTCAATGCCGAGTAATCACCGCCGTCGGTGTAGGGCTGATGATGAACGTGGAAAATGAAAGAAGAAAGAACAACTGAGTAACAGAAAATGGGAAAATCGAAAACTCTACAAAAGCGGAATTGAAATGAAATGTCCACTAATGTCAAGAGCACATTGTCTAAGGACACAAAAAATTAAATACAATCCTAATTAAATCCCAGACACATATTGGTAAGCTATCCGTACTAATACAAAAGTCAAAATATAATATATTGAAAGGAACAACACAAAACTACTAGGATTGTCGTGGCCGCTTTACGGTACGAGCCTGCAATATCACCGTTATAATGTAATACAGTAATATGATAATCATCGGTAAGTGGATCAAGACGTACCTTTTCTCTGTAGCTGTTCAATAGCTAGGCGCTGAGTATACTACTTCCAACAACACACGCTTGTTTTGCGGTACAAGCCTAAGATACGCCGTTATAATCTCATAGAGTCACAGGAAAATCGTCGGTAACTGGATTAAGGCAAACATTACCTCTATTTCAATAGCTAGGCGCAGCAGTACACCTGGTGCTTTACGGTACAAGCCTACGATCCGCCGTCCTCATGTCGCTCAACGCTCGTCTGCACACGGAGGTCTGGATTAGAGATTGAATTATTGTGAATCAACTTACTTGTAAAATTGAAACTTTATATTACGTATAACTTTATATCAGTTACAATTATAATCCCGATAATTATCGACCAAATTGAAATGGGATAGTCTTCTGGGAACAATTTTATTTCGCTACGCTTACGTTTCCGTTAACGGACGGAAAGTTGGAAAATTCCGTGGAGAGGAAAATTGTCGTTTTATACCATTAAGGTATAATTTCTCAGTCTTTAAAGTAGCGTCTTTCTGGCGGAGCTACAAAGAATTACATTAATTCACATTCCTCCGTTTGATATTGATTGAAATGCCTGAAAAGAAGTCTGTTTGATGTAAGTAAGTACCTTCCTTACCTTTAACCTTGTTAGCGGAAGGTTTAAGTGTCTTTAATGGCAATCATATTCAACACACTAGAGAGTTATGGCCGTACTCACTCGTATTTGTTATTCAAATGCAAAATTCTTATTTCTCCTTCGGTCCAGTTCGGAAAATGTCTGTTCCTGCCATTCGAAGGAAAAATGATGAAGCGGCATCCAAATATTTACGATACGCACTGTGTGCGTTAGACTATAAATCTATAGAGGGTAATTGATTTACAATCCTCAATGACGTAAAGGAGAATGGTGTAGACTTAAATGGAATTGAAACTCGATTAATCATTTGGCAGTGATTGATGTGAGATGTTTTTATGTTTACTCTTATATTTTAAAAATATTATACAAACTGTACCATGCGAATATAAATCGCCTTTCTTATTTTTCTGATACTGCCCGTAACAAACTTTTCTTAATACAACTTCACATTTTAATTATAATTTTAATCAGAAACATTAGCATGAAATCGTGTATTTCCTAATTATGAAATTATTTAGTTGTAGGGAAATAGTGATTGTAATACGGTGTTATACAGAGTCGCCAATCCTGCAGGAGGGGTAGATCTTCTTACAGTCGGCATTTGCCAGTCCCAGAACGGCGGCACGCAAGTTTTCTAGTCGGTCCTCCCCCAACCTACCAATAAGCCAGCTGATGCCGAAACTGAAAATAATTTCTCATTATTAATAACTCAGAGTTACATCAGTTTCCTCGAATTAATTGAATCACAATATGCGTTAAATTTAAATGAATAGCATACAAGGAGTTTGAAAAATATGTTTGAAGATTATGTTAGTACGATTTACAACTAGTTGGGTTTTGGTAGCCTTCAATAGAAATCAGAATTAAAAGCGTTAACTGCGAGGGCAAATCCTGCATTGTTTTAATTATAACCTGCAGATATACCTAGTTCTGTTGTGATAATGCTAACATTTAACACTTATACTTTCTATTTTTGTATTATTAGAATCCCACTTCGAAATGTCTTTTTTTTGTCAACGATTACAATCTAAATAAACGGTAGTGTGAATAATTAAGTACCTAAAAAGGACATTAAAAACTCAATTGTCACGATTATTTACAGTCTTTTATTAACCTTTGTGCACTGCTTAGCTTTTCACCTTTATTGGGAACACCGAAAAGGATGGGGAAGGCTATGCGAGATCGAGCGAGGAGACCGCTTAGAAAGTGGTGAGGTTAATCTTCGGAAAAGTTTCCAAGTGCGTGTGTGGGTTTAGCTGATCGAAAAGGAAGCAGGTGCCATTGAAATACATCGGCCATGAAGTGGGCTCACAATTTCAATATCCTATATTGGACCCTTTTGCAGTACCAAATATCCCTTAGTGGTTGCCACTGGACGACGCTCCAATGCCTCACTGTACTCCCCGACAATCATTATATCCTCAATTCCTCACTCAAAAGAAATATGTCAAGATATTAAATTGTGGACATCATTTTCTAGGTGCTTTTGATGAGTAACTAGTTAATTACCGACAAATACCAGAGCTAAACGTATTGAAAAAGCACCGTGACATCATACAGCGAAAAGACGAACTACTTTGCGGCCTTCATAAAACGTTAAGCTTATCAAGAATTAAACGCCAGTCTCAAATGAGTCATCTATTTACAGCACTAATAGTTCTAATATTGCTTTGTTTGAAGGTCCAGGAGAGATTTGAATTCGGTCATTCCTACTACTCTCTACCGCTATTACATTATTTATAACATTAAATTATGATGACTGTGAACAAATACATTCACAAATTACCTACAATGAGAACTGCGTCTCCTTTCCTCCTTTTCATTCACCAATGCAAGGTACTTAAAATAATTATATTGCAATTGGTGAAATAACTTCATTTTTCTAAGTGAAAAATCGTTTCCATGTCCAGTGTCCTCTCGGAGAACAATATTTTCTTCATCATAATGTCCGTTGAAGCTGTAATCACTAAGATAGCAGACCTGACATTCTTGTCAAGTTTGTCAGTTCTCCAGATCCATCGCGTAGGCGAGTAAAGAACCCTTTATACTGTACACGTGCATCTGCTTTTTGGGCTTCAAAGTCCTCTTGCCCGTCAAAGAATCTCAGTTGTCCCGGATCGGGAAAGCATTCTCGGGCCGACACGGGGTATCGGGCCCACACTCTTTCATCTCGGCACGAACGTGTTCCCGATCTTATGTTTTAGCGCGCCTCCTGCTCCGCTCTCATTTCACACTTCTAGTCTGAGCCTATGTGTTTCAGTTTGAAACCCATGGCGTCCGGAGCGTATGCGTCTTAATATTTTTGTTCAACGAAAGTCTGTATGGCTCGTGCGACTTTCTGTATCTATAGCTTCACTTCCACATCAGCATTATGTTAGTACTAATCTTATACATGTTCCGAATTTCCTCCCTTTCGGTTTCTTGTTTGTTATTCGCTATGGCGCAAAAATAATTTGCGATTTGAGACTTCGAAGTACGGAAATAATTATGCGGTCGAAATAAAATAGGTACAGGTAGGTGATGCCGCAGAAGAGGTGTCAACTGGAGGGCCGAAGAAAAAGGCCCCGCGTGTATTTCCCTTTGAGAGAACCGACGTCAGGAAGAATTCTTAATGACCTTTTTTGTGTTCGAGACGAATGGAAGAGAGTTGACAAAAAAAACGGGGGATAGAAATGAAAGGCGCGATAGAAATATTGAGCTCCAGGCGGCCAACCACAATTTTCACTCGGTTTTTCAGTCCGCGCCACTCTCTGTCTAGTGTCGAGGGGGCACAGAATGGTATATTTCAAATAAGACTGAAATATTAATAAAAGAGCATATAATTCTGAAATAAAAAAATAATTTCTGAAGTGACTCCATACTTTCTCAAGATTTGTTTGTATAGATATTTTAAATTCCGATTTTCAGTAAGATTGCACGTTTAATCAGTGTCATATTCTTTCAAATATCCGGAAGCATATCGAAAAATATCCACTGATCCTTAATATACCTCGGGTTGTATTATTTCGTTGGAGTGACTGAAACGTGAGGTCTCCATACCTCCATACGGGGAGCCAGAGCTTCGCGTCGGTGCTCATACTCCTGGAGTAGCTGTTGTTTTGGCAGAGGGTGTAGCGCAGGCACCGGGTGGAAGCCGAAGAGCGGCCGTCGTACAGCTCCATCACTCTGTCGATTGAGGTGAGAACTCTGTAGGCCAGCTCGTTCAGTTCGTTCTCCTGGTCGGGGCTAGAGCGCGGCACTCGTTTCCGCTTCCCGCCACGCGCAGTCGTCGTAGTCGTCGTCGATGTCGTGTGCATCACAATGGTTGGGCCCATCGGTCCCTAGAGTTCGCACAGTGCTCTCTTAATCACATATATGAGACAGAACCAGCCAAATTCAAAACAACGTTTTCGCTTTAATTGGGCATCATCTAACCTGATAACAGTATTATATACTTATACCTACTTATATCTGTAGATAAAGTATCAATTCATTTTATTTTTATGGCATCCGTACGGGGTCTGAGAAGATTCTGAATAAATCGTGATAATACTAGTAACTATTACTTTCCCTTAGTATAGGTCATGGCGGAGTGAATTCGATACCCTACCGGCCTCTTTAGGTTCGATACGACCATTATACTGTCATGAATTTATAATTTTCGGCAACAAAGTTGTATCCAACGTAATTACAGCACACAATAAATAATCGCAATATCGACTTGAGAGGTTACATAAGGCATCGCGATATGGGCTTCACTCAGGACTTTCACTCGCAATCACTGTAACTATCGAAAACAAATATTAGGAGTCCTTTAATTTAATATAAAGAAAAACATCTGTAAAAATACAATACAATGAATATTATATAATGAGGGACTTGCAAATGATACGACTATTCCTCGTATTCCTTACGAGAATTGAAATAAATATACCCATTGCTAAATATTATATTATTAAACACGACCTAAGAATAAATTAGCACTGTAACATTATATCCATCCGACATTCACTCTTGAACGTATGTAGTATTAACATTATTATGGATTAAATAAGTACAATCTCACCATCATACAGGTAAGTATGAGATGCATGATAAACATGCCGAAGGCGAGAAAGGCGAGCGCAGTCAAAGCGAGGTCGAAAAGGTCCTTCAGTGCTAATCCACTTTTCTTACCGCTAGATGAGGGGTGATGGTGGTAGCTGTAACCATAGTCGACACCCAGTCCTCCCCCTAGCAGTTTATAATTTCAACATTAGCTGATCAATCGTCAACTGTAATTTCCCCTTCTGAATAATATAGAAAAGAGGACAAAGCATTTATTAAAAATTAGAATGGAGCATTGATGGGCTCAAACCAGAACATCGCAGATTTCACAGTTTCGTCCCTCTCTCTTGATCTACCCCCGGTAATAATAGCTCGGGAGCAGATGTTCCATTAGTACCGTATTTTTATGGGCATGCCTCAGTTGTAATTGTTTTACCGTCACCGAGACACTTCCACTGTAAAGCGAATTTCAGCAAGTCAGCACAACTAAGTGACACTCCTATATTCAACAATCCCATGTTCTCAGGTTTACATAGTATTTCTTCCGTAATATTGTTTTACATTCATTCTTGTTATCTTTTATTATTTATCTTACCATGACTGGAGTGACCGTATCCAGGGGCAGGATAAGAGTAGTGTCCCGGGGAATGGTGATAATCGGGACCTGCGGGGTAGCCCGTCGTACCGTAGCCGCCTCCGGCTGCATAACCGCCCCCGACTCCGTAACCGGGTCCGGGTCCGGGCCCGTAGCCGCCCCCGGCTACGCCGTGCCCGCTCAGCCCGCCCCCGAAGTGGTCCCCGGCACCGCCTCCGACGCCGTAATGGCCCACCCCTACGCCGCCGCCGCCACCACCTCCGCTACTACCGTAATCTGTCCAAATGAAATTACTTTCACAAACCACGTGCGTCTGTATGCTTCCGACCGATATACATTGGGATTAATTTAAAGAGGTAGGAACAAATGCAAAAGTATCGAATATATTTGTTTATATTAAATGTACAATGATTTATCTTTTCAACGCGAGTCCTCGTGTAGACCTCTTTACCTCTTGCTCTTTGCATACGAGCGTTGCTAAACAACTACAAACCATTATTTGTTTTGTCCCCAACTTACTGTAGGAATGGGACGACGGCGGTATCTGGTGGTGGTGATGCTGGTGGACCTGGGTGGCCGAGGGCATGATTTTGCCGGCTCCCTCCTGGACGGCGTAGCCGGTCACTTCGCCGCTCTCGATGCTCATCGTATCCGAGCTGTCCCCGTCCGCGGGAACGCTGTTGTCCCCGTCTGCGGACATCACCTGATCGTAGTGTTTGTAAACGTCGTCCAACACGGTCGATCTGAAACAACAGGGCCATACCATCTTTCGCGTTCAAAGGACATATCCATACTACTATTTGAAACAATAAAAAAAGTAAGGAACAATGACTATTTACCGCCTAAATTATATCTGTACCTAGAAGTTCTACAAATACCTGCTAGAATATATGGATGAAGTATAAAACACGAATATAGGTTTGATGTCTACTGTCGGAGCAAATATAGGGATATGTTTACCTTTTAATAAAGTCTTTTCGGGTTGTCCTCACGAGCGCCTATTTCCAAAAAAATTTCGCATATTCACCGACGTCGTAGGGTCGACCTAGTCTTTTCGGTCATATTTTGTCATATTTAAATATTACCATACAATAGTTTCCTGATTGAAAAATGGAATCTTACATCATACATGTTACGATATAATAGTGAAACTACCTTGTAAGCCAGTCTTTATAACTGGACGATCCTTGGTCTTCCATCAGGTGGTTGTTAGTTGGGTTTGTTGTGGTGCGGGGTGCGGGCCGTCCACGCCGCCTCTCGGCCACCCGCCTCTCACCTTTCACCAACTCGGACAGTATTTCATCGGCCACGTAGCCCCGGCATAAGTACTCGTTCATCATCGACCTGACAACACATGCATAGTGTCCCTCAACCGTTACTTCAAGCGCAATTTTGGAGATGATCCGATTTATCAGATTTTAACACTGTCAAAAATAAAACTGGTCGAGCGGAATGTTTTTCCGAAGTCTAATTCTATATATTTTCTTCGGCCCCAATTCAGTGATCTTGATAAATTTCACTTACACATGTTAGCTTACTACTATTGACTATACCTGTGGAACTGCATTGTGAGATAGGCGTCTCTGAAATTGGCCTCTCCGGTCGTTGTCGCGTTGAGGTAGTGTGCCCCGGGTTGACTAGTGTTAACGCCCTCAATAATTGCCGCTTCCTCCAGAACCAGTGTGCTGGGCAAGTACTGGGCGTTCAGTATGTCGTCCAGATCCAAGACGTCGCTCAGAACACCGGTTTCAACACACAGTACGAACCAGATCCAAATCATCCTGCAGTAGTCAACAGTTTATCAGTATGGCCCGGCCAACCGTAAATAAATAGAAATATTAAGGAAAGAAATTTCGCGGTTAAATATACGAAAATTAACAATGCGTATCTGATGAGATAACAATTTTAATTCCATGCTTCACTGTATTCCGGCATTAAAATGTGTGATTTTGGTAGAATGGGGTAGTAACAATGCATTTTCCTTCAGTTATATGGCTTTTAAATTTCAGAAATATATCATTTAATAAATTTAATTTCTTACTCGAATTTTGGACAATATTTTTAATCTTATAGATATATATCAAAATAAACCTTGTAATCGCTGCAGGAGAAAAGAACATTCATAATAAGAATGAAGAATATAACATATAAATTATTATGTTTCCTGTAAAATATTGAATAAACTCCTGTATCGTTTATAACTGAAACATTGATTGTCTATATTAAGTTGTTTAATTATAGGAACTATGGTGGCATGTTTCTTTATAACAGTACAGTTCCTTTCTTTACTACAAATCGAACCTATAATTATAAAAAATGCGCTCAAACTATCAACTCGCTTTATTGTATAATACAATTTTACAGTGTGTGCAGCACTAATGTTTTTATTTTCTTTTGTCTTAAAAAAATGGGTATGCACTAGAATGCGATTTTACACAAAAGATGTAATAGCGACTTGCCTGAATCAAAAAGTCTGCAGTCTGACTGATGAGTTGAGATTTGAGCGAAGTTGCGATGTGAACTGAACCGCCAGTTATAAGGCTGAAGTAGAAGCGGAGGTTGCGTGACGCCCCAGTGACTTCGACACAGCTCGCGATTTCAGCCAAAACCTAATGCTGTCAACCATGGTTATAGTCAGCACGAAGGACAACCGTAAATTAAATTACCTAAAATATACTGCCTAATATTTAGAGTTCCTTATTGGTTTACGTTTATTATTCTCCCATTTATCACATTTTTCCGTATAACGGAGTAAAATTTAGCACAAAGATATAAAATGGTTAACATCAGTGATTGTATTTGGTACACAAATCTGTATATATACTACTATAAAAACTATATCTGTCTTAATAGTTTGATTTTCTCAATGTTCTTGCTGTTCTAGAACAAAACAATTATAAAATTTCAGAACGCTATATTTTTCTCAGACACTAATTTAATTCCACTAATTTGATTCTTTGTGCCTCTGCTTACTGGAAAGTCTCACTAAATTTCTGTATCAAAACTACTGTCGTTAATGTTATTTAATTTCTTGATATTAACTTTTGTTAATTGAATTCTTCCTTCTACTAAATAATCGATTTCAATAAATACTCCGTTAGCCTTATTGAGCTGGATAAATTATAATGTTTGATATACGCGCGTTGGAGACTTTTTCCGGTCCGATATAATTCAACGATAAAAAGGACAAGCGGAAACGTCCGCGGTAAGAATATATATGAATTGCGGTGCGGGGTGAATGTGCCCGAGGGGGAGATCCTCCGCCGCAGCCCGTATAGGTAAATGGTGGCGGTCCATTACTCGACAATGAAAGCTATCTAGAAGGCCGAGGATGAGACAGATGCTGGGGCCACGTGAGAACCGGCCACCTGACCCCACCAAACATCCCTTCAATCCATATACACGCTACCGGAACCACCCCGATACCAAAACCCCCAACACCTAATATCCCCCATCCTATTCCATACCATACCACTCGTCGTCAATCAATAATCATAATTAAAAAGCCCGCCTCCCTCATCTCCCTTTATCGCTTGCTAATGGATCTACTATTGTTTTTGTCTGAATACTACACTAGTTACTATCCGTTATTAGAAACAGTTGTTAGTGCCCCTGCGTGGGATACGTGCATTTGACTTCAATTATAATAGAAAAATATAATATTTTACTACCGCTCGTGCAGTCTTTTCACATGTTTAGTTTCTCTTGGCTCTGTTGGAACCTCATCACATTGTTACCAATTTTGCCTACGTTCAATTCTGAAGCCCCTGCCGTCAGATTTCTACTGCGGTAGTGCTTGGTTTCCCCGACACTTGGGGGTTCCTTGGCCTTTTGGGGGTTTTATATTTTTGCTGCCTTTGGATAATTCTGCCTCTGTTTTCTTAAGTCAAGGGTGTTATTCTGACTGTTTCCAATGAAAGATGGCTACACTATATTGGGCTGTAACTGAAGACTGAATTCAACAGTTACGATTTCGTCAATTGCATTATGTTATAAAGAATAATAGTCGACAGGAACAGTTGGGACTGCTGCAGGTCTGATAATATTCTAAATCCTGGTAGAACCGTTAACAAATACCTAAATTATTTTAATTATATTCAAACTGCATTTAAAAGCAGTATAGTTAAATTTTCCTCTACGTTAAATAGAGAGTTCAGGCTGGAGGCGGTATATTAGTAAACTATTAGGGTGTGTCTGTCGGGGTGTACTAACCGGATAACAAGCTTTTGGTCCATTAGATATTGTTAAAGGGTGGCGGCCGGGGATTGGGCGAGCTGTGGCGCAGGCCCAGACTGGCGGCCAATGGGCGCCCACCGGCAAATATGATATATGAGCTGGGGCCCTGCTAAATGGGTAATGTCCTAAACACCTGTATACTCTCTCACAAGATTTCCTGCTAAAATCTGTTTAGCTCGACCCCCTTCAATTATCCCCCCCCCCACCCCACAGCCACCACCGAGCTCCCATCTCCAAAGCGCTACCAACTCTTCCAACAACCCATTTCGTGAAAGCGCGCCTTTAGCCCACTATTATTGTACAGTCGACCCCAAACTGTTCATTTATTTTATTTGAACGGTACACTCGGCTGGCCATTAAAAGGACGCTTTCACTTAGGGGAAGCTACCTATAATTCATTTTTATAAATTATATAGCGAGCAACCTGTTATTTTTTATAAATATCTTTATATATTATTTTAACCTAACAACACGTTTGAGAATGTTGCCTTTTTAACGAAAAAATTCTAGAACGATATTTTAAAATCTCGCGATTACAATTAATTTAAAGCCCTTTCGTGAAATAGACATGTACAAAAATTATTACAATCTCCTCTATAGGCTATAAGTGTATCGATAAAGGATAACGAGAAATATACTGATCTGACGAATCCAAGTTTTAATAAAACTTGATATTCCACGCACTCGGTTGGTGGTGTTTGGATATTATTTTAAATTATTGACAGATGCAGTGTGCGCAACTGTTACAATGGCGTCAGGTAAGATCTCAGGATATGGAAAGAAATTAAGATTTATTCGAGCATGTTTAAAATGTTTACAAACAGTATCCCCAAAAAATAATCGATTGTCGGGAAAATAATAATAAATGTCCCAATCCGATTGCAGATATTGTCGCAAATACCTGCAAATATGTTGTTCCTAGTTTGGAGAGATGCTGCAAAATGTTTTATTGATGAAAAAATATTAAAATGGCCGTATATATTATTGGAAAAAAGAAATACTAAATAATTATACGGATAAGGATAATAATGATTACATTTTCTTATTATTTTTCATGGCCAAATATAGGTTATTGTTCTAATTATCTTATTAAAATTAAGATTCGGAGGTAAATATGCAAACATGGCGAGTTAAGAATTGAGGTATATAAGTGTACTAAGTGTAAAAAGGAGTATCCGTTTATAGAGAACGGCCTTTAAGGGTTGAAGGATGGGTGATGGTGGTGGTGGTGGTGGTGATTTGTGGGGGAGAGGCGGTGTACATTGTAAGCGCCCCCCGACTGTACCCGTACTCCGCGGAGATTTCGCCAAACAGGGTCCATTACCCCCACCCGGACGGCTAAAGGTGTGAAAATGTATTTTAGAAAAACGTTTACAATGGATTTGAGTAATGCGTGACGTCACGCGAAGCGGGCATCAGCGCCCCTGGCGGGGGGAGCCGCCACTAATGCAATGATATTTGCTCCTCTTCAGTCTCTAGTAACATTCCGAGCACCTTTAAGTTAAAACGGGGAGGGGTCACACTTAAAATACTTTTATTTGACGTTTATGATGGATTCGAGACAAGTCAAGTCGAAGGAAACCGGAGCGCTGAGCGAAACCACCGAATAATTTTTCGGTTTCCAAGTTCCGACATGGACAGCGGTTTGAACTATTTCCAAAGTGTATGCGACCCACGGTACTTGGGGCCCTATTACGAAGAGGCCGAGTCCAATTCGTCGACCGACCTAAGGGGAGAAGACGAGCTGAAGTACAGGAGTGTAGCCGCGCCCGCACCGGCACCCGCCCCACGAATCGGTGATACCGCCTCTAGGCAGCCCAGCCTAACAGACTGCAGACAACCGAACGCATTCTCAATAGACTCGATACTGGGCTCTGCGGTAAAAAGCAGCCCGCCAGAGCAGCCGCCGTTGCCCGCCAACGTTGACAGCCGCGGCCAGGGCTGCCGACAAGAATCTCTCTTCAATGACACCGTCACCGGTGAGTGCAACATTTGTGACCGACAACACGTCTACTCTTGTCTTATTTAACCTAGTGACAGTTGTTACACAAATAAAAATGATGGCACGATATGAATCACAGAAACCGTATTACTCAATTTCCAGTTTCATTACAACTAATCAATTCAGAATTTACATAATCATGGAGCGTAAACTGTACACCTCCTTTACTAAATCATAAAGACCTTAATCGTGCTATACTAATGTAACTAACCTAATCATGATTCTTGCGCTTATCTTGAATGCGCTCATCTCCGTTCGCCTATTTGATCCAAACACATTTCCATCAGTCCTAATCGTCAGCACTATTCATTTGGAAATGCAGTGATTTTTAACCATTTAAGCCGCCGATATAGCATCTGGTTAGTACTGCCACTTTGGTGTTACTGCTAAAGCAACCGGACTCGCTTAAAACACTAATAGGAAAGTAGAGATAGAAAAACACAAGTTACATTCCATGCACTTGCCAAAAAAGTAATCTATATTTTTTTCTTAAATATAAATAATAATAAGAAATACTTCAATCACAATAGTATGCCCACTCATAACTGATAACCGAGTATATATTAATTATTTTATAAATAATCTGTCACGATATGTCTGACACGCTGGGCCAATTAATAGGAGCGTTCCACGATTGAATCAATTGCTTGTCTTTATCATTAATGTCAAACATGTGAGCATTTCACTTTTTATTCTCGGCGATGGAATTTTCACCTGCATTTTGGATGTATCTCAAATAAATCTTAAATAAATCCTTTTGAACCTATCATTAGGCGAAAACAATTAAGGAAAATCATATTTTATATAATTTTATATATTATTTTTATACTTTTGATCGTATATAAAAAGTAATTCGCTATAAAAAAATAGCGCTGTTACTATATTAGTGTTATAATGGATATGTAATTGATCCATAGATATATGTATAAAAAAATAAAATGCTTTTCCATTGATAGTATGCCTTTATATTCTAAAATATTAGTTTGTATAAACGTTTTGGGCAATCTTGACTTGATTATATCTCAAGATATTTATTATAGGAATTTTCGAAAATTGTTTCATTGTTACGCAGCTTGTATAAAGAACTGTTGTTGCCAGTATTTTATTTTATGTGGAAAGGGATTATTTAAGGCAAGTGTTACCAAAATTCAGTGGCATAAAAACAATAGCGTATTTATTTGTGGTTGAAATGATGGAGCTATGTAATCAGCTAATGTGGAGCTACATAATTGATCGCTAGGCTGCACTGTGGAAGAGATGCACTCCGGGTGCTCTTACGGTGTCCTGCCATATTCCTCTCTGCTCTACGGCGGTTGGTTCGCTGCAGCAGCAGCCGCGGCCGCTGCCTCAAAGTCGCAGCCCCTCTTCGCCCTCCAAGGTAACATATAAATATTAACAAAGGATTACTTTTAATTTCTCGGGTCCTCAAAACTCCCCCTATTTCGTTGGTACATCTCATTAAATTAGATTGGTTTCCCTTTCGTACTAAGACAATAGTACGGCTCTAACCTATCATTAACCATTTTTGGTCCAGTGTACCATTTTATTCTAGTAGGTGCAGTAGGTGTCTATTCAGCCTGGATATGGGCATTATTCTAGTAGGTCCAATCTACCGGGGCAACGAAAATTACAACTCGCAAAAGGTTAACATCCTCTATACTGATATCAGCGATTCAGTATATTGACGTTGCTGACAGTCAGGATTCACTCACATACATAACTATCTCTCATTTCTGCTTAGCGGCATGCTACTGTCGTTGGAAAGTGAAATCTCTGAAACCGTCCTGGCTTAGGACTACATAGTGATGTTTTCCCGTCATTTTACAATCTTTTATAGTAGACAATATGCCAGAAATAAGCGTTTTCCGTGAGTGCTGAAAGAATTCGAGAGTCGCAAATACGGGTACAAGACAGTTTGACAATTAAAACTTACTTCAAAAATATTAGCTTATATAACCAGGGATGTAGTAAAGAATTACTGAAGTTATTATTACGCAAAAATAAAATGGACAGACTGACAACTGAAAAAAAATTGTTTGTTGATTATTCGACAGTTGGATATTAGCTAGTCGAATATCAACCGGCAGTGAGGTCGCCGGTCTCCTGTTCATGTCTCTCAAGTCAATTCCACATCAACCAGTATATTTCACATACTGTTCATGATACAGTTACTTTTAATATTGTGCACCAAATTAATGAAGATAAATTTTGTTTATACCAGTTTTATTTGATTTAATAAATTTGATTAATAAATGTTCATTAGGAGGTCTGATCAATTCTTCTTTTTCAATTCAATTCTCCTCATAGCTATGTTCTTATTTAAGAAGGCACGGTTCCTACTAAGAATCGCTGACCTAGTTATTTAGCCACTCTAGGTATTTTAATTTCTATTGGCATTAATCGTATTTAACCAACTTTCTCGGCTTTCAGTTTGCAATATTCACGTAAGGTAACGCCTTGTCTCATTCGTATGCGAGCTGAGGTTGGACCCGGTACGAATAATGATTGTCTTAGTACAGGCATGCAAATTTATTACGGAGAATACTTATTCCAGCTAGTTAGTTAGAACAAGACCCCGAAAATAAAACAGGTATAAATCCTAAAAACACAATTAGAATTTGAAGACGTATAACAAAATACGGAATGGCACCTCAGTAATGAGTAATAAGACAGATTTATGTAGAATCTCGTAACGCCCAACAGTAATTACGATTAATACAAACCGGAACGAGAGGAATCTACTATTATAGACAATCAAATTACACTCCACAGCTTCAGAAAATCGGCAGGTAATTAAATCCATTTCATTTACGTAAGTATCTGTTCTTTCATAGCACATATAGTACATAAGCATTTATTCATTGCGGCACACTGAATGCTAACAGATTGTATAAATAATTCTATACCGAAAAACGACTAAAAGATTCTACACCTGTCGTCTCTGACTGGAGTTAATGGCAACTGCAAATACCCTACAAGCTAAGAAAACTGAATGCTTGACGTGTGAAGTCTCTATCGTCTTAGTACTCTTCGCAACATTAAACGCTGAGAAACTGGATGGGCTCGCGTACCATCCTTAAACCTGGAAAACGCCAAAAATTAATTCGACAAACAATTCTTTTCTTGAAGCACAAAAATATCGCTATATTAATAACCTTTTCAAAGGTGTTGTTTTCAAAGCCAACAAGAATTATATACAATTTTTAACTTTTTTCCGTTAAATTATTTAATTTAATGTAATTTAACTAATGGTTTTCCAGAACGTTCGAAAATTCCCTGGAACAAATTGACGTTTCTTTTCTCTGAGCATAATTATACGGCTCATGATCTAGTATACATGAAGGAGTGGCAAAATGACTTTCTGCGTCTCATAAATAATCCGCGGTTTTAGTTTTAAGATACAACTACAGTATTTAAAGTGTAATAAACACAAATCTGCAGACGGAGAGTATTTGTATGCTACAAGTTAAAGAGAAAAATGCCTGTACTAGAACTGATTTGCATGTGGCGCCGCCTTTGTTAGCCTTTTGGCTGGTCACAACTCCGTCTAGAGTGGAATGAGATGTAAAGCGTATTCAGTGGAAAGAATGTCTCTCCCACCCCGAATTTGGCAGCCTCCGAAGCCCAGGCGGCCGGAGGCCCGGCCATTGTTCATGAATAATTATTATAGAGTTTAAGCCCCGTTTCCCGGCTGAGTCCCACCTTAAGGACGGTAACAGAAGTTTCTTCTTGTCCCGCCAATTAGCCCGTAAACAGGAAGGCGGGCCTAGGGTTGGGGGGAGGGCCGCGCTCTATGATGTCGACAGTCTGGCATTCCTTTACAAGCGGGGTAGCGTCAACAGAGGACCACATCGGTCAATATAAACAGACAATTAGCGTCTGTATAACACCTGTGCGCGCTCACTCCCCATCAGTTTGCTTTATAATAAGGGCCCCGTTAACACCTCGTACCGCCCAAAGACCCTGCTTCGCTCAGCACCCCACTGCAGACCCACCGTTAAACCGTCAAATCATAATGGCCCAACACCTGTAATAGTCCTTTCAGTCTAGTAAATATCATTTTATAATCATTTTCTCTGATAACGACTTAATGACGGACGATTTCTTTTAGAGAACAATTTGGTAATATATATCATCGGTGTAGCTGCATGATCTAATTTGTAGCCAAGGCAATGAATCCGCTCTTCTTTTTGTCTCTCAGAAATACTATAAAAGAAATACCTTCAGCAATCTTCATTCCTGCAAGAAAAGTCTAGGACTTTTCACTTTGTTAGTCACTTTGGCACTTTGGGAGTTTTTTGGGCATCCTTACTGCATTTTCACTGTCACTTGTACTCTAGTGACTTCCGCATCACCCTCAGGGGGCGCTTGTTTGTCGGTGCGAGTGCACCAAACGAACTTTAGTTAAGTACATTTTCGCACCACGCTCAGGGGGCGCTAGTTTATTGGTGGAAGTGCACCCAACGAACTTTAGTTAAGTACGTTTCCGCACCACACTCAGGGGCGCTAGTTTATAGGTGCAAGTGCACTCAACGAACGATTTTTGTGAAACTGTACATCAGTATAATTCAACTTATTTTATCATTGTGACTATAAAATGTCGCAAGTTTGTCTTTACTTTATAAAGTTTTAAATTCAAGAACACAGTGTTATTACGGACAAGATGACATGAAACATTGATAAGACAACACCATTCCGTGTGATATCTATAAGACAACACTATATCGCAAATTTATATTTATAAAATCCAAATAATTAAACTAATTTTCTATTTTTTAATTCCAGCACCCAAACCTATTGGAAGGAGGTCGAGAAAACCGGGTATGGACAGAAAACCACGTCAGGCGTATAGCGCTAAGCAACTCGAGCGCCTCGAGTCCGAATTCAAGGTAACAATTTCAAAATTTTTTAAATTCCCATTCTTAATATGTGGAAATTCAGAACACGACTTCTTAAACACATTTTTCTAAACTATAATTTAAAAAAATGGTTACCCTGAATCATGTTGAATTATCTTTTTCAGACTGATAAATATCTAAGCGTGAGCAAAAGAATGGAATTGTCGAAGGCGTTAAATTTAACCGAGGTGCAAATTAAGACTTGGTTCCAAAACAGAAGAACGAAGTGGAAAAAACAGCTGGCATCGAGATTGAAAATGGCCCACAGACAAGGCTCCATATACTTCCAGTCGCACCAATACTCGTCACTGTTCAACCCTTCTTCCCCTTACTATATGCCGCCGTCGTTGGGCTGTGTCATTAATGACTCAACAGAAACTTCAAACGCTCCGAGTACTATTTCACTCCAACAGATCACTTCTGACACCGATAATATTGATATACCATAGCAGGCCAATTAAAAGCATGCACTCCGGGAAGTTGCTATTTCGGACATTTGTACGTATTTAGTAATTCGCGAACTAAATTATTCTTAGTGGTTGGAAATTGTAATGAAATGAGGCGTTGAAAACATGCAATGGACTAAAGAAGAACATATTTATTTAAAAATTATATTTACAAAATTGAATTAAGTTATTTACAAATTATTTACAGCTTTTACCATCATAAATATCTCCACTGTAACTTAATAAAATAAGTACAAATTTTATATATAAATAATATGTACAGTTACTTTAGTGTGATTTTAAGCTATGACTAGCCAAATTGATATTTTTATTTAAATTAACCAAATTTAATGAAAGTAACTACACTAAATAACATTTATGTATCTTTAAAAGTTAAAAGTTTTGAATACTGGCAAAACAATAGGAACATTTATGAAATGTTATTTAGTTAGTTAACATTCTAAACTATAAACTATTTTACTGAACATTACATTAAATTTAAAATAAATTAATGTACTCATCATTAATATTATATTTATAATTAACTATTATTATAACATGCATAAAGTGAACTAATCATCATGTAAGTAAAAAGTACTACTACTGAATTAAAATAAATGTAAACTATTTTTTTTAAATGGGATAGCCCTCACATTGTGTCTGGTATATTATTTAATGCTAGATGTACTTAAAAAACATCATTATCATGTCCCTCAAGCATAAAAGCAGTATTCATCCTACAGAAGTCATAATAAACTGCCTCATGCACAATTTACCTCTTAGAACGGGCATTATTGTAAATGTCTTTCAGATCCCCATCCATACAAATTATAATGCCCTCATGTCTATTATGATTTTTTTATAATGTTTCACAACACCCACTTCTACATAGAAACCTAAATTCTTCATATTTATGGTTGTGAGGAGTTGAAAAGTCCAAATGGAATGTATGTCTATGATGGTCTCCTGTGTGCATCCAAGTATTCAACATTTTATTAGCTTGATTCATGTCGAGCTACATTTTAAATCTCAAATTGTCCATTATTCTCTCAGCCATAGGTAGTATCCTATGCTATAGATAGTATCTGCTTATTTTTTATGCCTTTGAATTGGGAGGAAGAAAGTCATTGCACATGTACCTAAAAGAAAAACCAATCATTAGGAAAAAATCATACATTAATATTCCTTGAAGATATTATTATTTAGCACAAAAAAAATTATTTAAAACCAGGCAATCTAGAATTATATAAATAGTATAGATTTAAAATTACTAATTAATTTCATGACATCCATTAATTAGAGATGATATATTAAATATATATTAATATACTGCACAAATTATTTTAAACATTAATTTAATACGTACTAAATAGAAGAAGTGTGAAAATTATGACAGGAACTACACAATTCATATCAATTAGTAATCCGAACAATAAATTTCCTGACAATGCTCCAATGCGCCCACAGCATATCGTTAGACCTGTTGCCATTACCCTGAAAATTGAAAATGTTATTAAATATAGATTAAAAATGATTATATTTCAAGTGATTTTCATTATTATAAAAAACAAATTTAGTTCATACCAAATTTTTCTTTAAAACTTATTTTGTATTCAAACTATACATGTTGTCAAAAATAAAGAACAAATTATTATTTTTTTTATAATATTATAATGTATTATTATTATTATACACAAACATTTCTGAACACAAATAATTTTAATATAATATTAAAAGTAATATAATAAGTTTAATATGACAACAATTTAATATAATAATTAATAAATTTAATTGTTATATTAAATTGTTGAATAAAATATGAATGGACAGTGATAATATTTCAATCTAGTAGTAGTTCAGTAATTAGATAATACAGTCTTAAGGTCCAAAACATTTTTAGATAATTTAGATCATATTTTTCTTAAATAAAATAAAATTTGTATAAATAAAACACATTATTTACCTCACATTAGTAGGAAAGAGGTCAACAAGCGCACAGAACAATGTCACAACGCCTAGGGAGGTGAAAGCTTCAAATATACATGCAAGAATCAAATTTTGCATTGAATTAGTGACAAAGTACATTCCCATTGAAACAAATCCTGACACCAACAAGCAGAAAACTGAAACAAATAAATAATTAACAGAACCAGTCTTTCTAAATGATATTATAAAAATTCAAGTGAGATTACTACAAGTTCAATTAATTAAGAATTATACACACACACACACACACACACACACACACACACACACACACACACACACACACACACACACATATATATATATATATATATATATATATATATATATGTTATTTCCAATATTGTTTATTTTTTACTTACTCATGAAAAATTTTGATCCCAACTTGCTAACACAGAGAGGATACCACAAGCTTGTTGGTATACAAGCCAAACCAAGTATAACAGTATGCAAAAATACCCTCGTGTTTAGTTTATCCTGGCATCCCTCCTCCTGGAGGAAAATTGATGAAACCTCACAGACAGAACTAGTCATGTTTGGATATTTCATCTCATAGTGCTGGAATCTTGTGAACAATTCAGGGAACCACATCATGAGAGTGTAGTAACTAAAATAAACATGTCATTTAAACAACCTTCATTCCACATAAGGAAATATAATACAGCAATTTCAGTAAGCTATAAAATCACCTTAAACCTAAGTAATTTTTTATTTAAAAAATGTTATCCCTTATAAATTAATAAATAAATAAATAATATATAAATATATATATAAATATATATATATATATATATATTTATTTATTATATTACTTTTTGTACTGATAATAGATACCTAGCAGTGAGTCCATATGATATTAAGCAGGCGAGTATAGTACTTTTCCTGTGGGGTGGCTTAAAGAGACTTTTTGTAGTTGCACAAATTCTCTTCATAGCAGAGGTCAAAGTAATGGACTCCTTTTTGTTTGAGATTTTGTCAATATCAATAAAGCTGATGCCTTTTTCTTTTAGGTTTTCAATCTATATAACAAGAATATGTTGATATTATTTTGAAATAATACATATTTAATTTAAAAAATATTAAGAAAATATCATTTTTAATACATTTTATTTTCATTTTTTGTGTATATAAGTCTACAATATGCATGTACAGATATTGTTATTATTCATTTTTCTTATAGTTCAAATAAATGTGTGTATAATTTTCCTGAAACACTTACTGGAAAAAGGGATGGATCTTGTCCAGTGTTGAATGTGAAAATGTACTTGAGAACGTCTAATGCTTTTTCCCATTCGCCTCTGTCCATCAAAAATTTTGGACTCTCCGGGAAAGTGCAGGCCCAGAAACCAAGAAGAATTACTGGTATGGAACTGGCAGCTACAAACAGGTTCCAGGAATGGAAAACAAAGTACTTGCTGTCAATACCAAAGGTCAGTGGTATTATGAGCCATGCCAAACCTGTTGAAATATATGTAGATATCTTTTTAATTCCCTTCTTATATAATTTCATAATATTTTATATTAATAAATATCAAAAATATTTATGATTTTAAATCTATAACTGTATGCACGAAATTAAATTATTTAAAATTATGAACATAATTGACAGAATAAAATTTCTTGAATGCCTTTCCATAATTATACCATAGATCTGTAAAATTAATAATATTCTGTTTGGTAGTATGCTACAATACTAACATGGAAGACCAATGATTCCTAAAGTCCAGAACAATTCCATCCAGCTAAGTATCCTTTCCCTGTATGCTACTGGATGGAACTCTCCCAAGTATGGTAAACAAATACTCAATGAGCCGGCCAGCCTGCAAAATTAAATTTATCAACTTAAAAATTAATTTTATTGCATCTAGTGCTTACTATTACATTGGAAATTCTAGATAAATTATGTACATGACTACATCACAATGGCACATACATTAATATACTGCATTCGCTATAATTCGCTGTGATTTATGATAACGTTTATTTTCTTACATCTGTTGATTAGGTCGACGCGGCATTCAAAAGTAGCTCGTGGGACTTTTATCTATCTCCCAAGTGTTTAAATACAATTAAAAAGCCATCGAGAGACCACGCGTCACAGGCCCGTATCTTATGGGCTGGCGATATGACCATCCCCATTTGGACGACGATTTTCAAAACGGAACAAACTATTTCAATTAACTGATTACCTCGAAGTTTGCGATAAACAGGTGAC
The DNA here is from genome assembly GCA_019843655.1 of Lethocerus indicus. NCBI lineage: Eukaryota > Metazoa > Arthropoda > Insecta > Hemiptera > Belostomatidae > Lethocerus > Lethocerus indicus. Next base: position 9,790,193 of record JACDQD010000002.1, on the reverse strand, counting down.
GGTATTTCGGAAGTTGCACGATCGCTATTTCCGCGATGGGAGGTAACGCGAAAAAATGCTTCATTTACTTATACACTGTAGTGCAAATATACTTACGCAAAGCCGTTCAGACATCTCAAAGCGAGGAATATTGAATAATATTGAGCCACGCTGGAGAGAAGACCGCAGAATCCACCCATGAGCAGGGAACAGACCATGACCCAACGCCGCCCGCTGATATCAGCCAGACAGCCCCAGAGGAAAGACCCCAATGTCATCCCTGTAACAATATTCCAACGTGCTCACGATTTTTAACTTCAGACATCAATTCTACATTTAGAATAATATATACTGGATTATATTCTAATATTGCTACATATTTCAATCTCCTTTATACAGTCGGTAAATTAAGGGGGTATCGCAATATTTATAGTTTCATTTAAATTTTCCAACGGAGCTACTTAAATCACTGAGCGCGAACTCACAGGCTATATTGCTGTTTGCATATCCATATATTTGAATCGAGAGCAATCACTGAACATACCCAGCATAGGAAGAGCTGTCAGAAGGCCGGCGTCGACGGAGCTCATCTCGAAGTCGCACTTGGCCGTAGGAACGACGAACGAGACGAGTGTCACTTCCATGGCCGAAGTCGTGTAAGTCATACCGACCAGAAACAGCATCAGCACGTGGAATTTACCGTAGCCTGTGGGAAAATCGTTCGTAAACATTAGATGAATTCATATAAACGGAAAATATAGAGTCTAATGTCTATAATAAACCGTATCTTAAGCATATTAATAAATTAAAAGAAGGAATTTATGAGAAGAGAGAGAGAGAGAGAGACCTGTGGGTGACTTATCCCCAGGGTGTGTGTGTGGGGGCTTTATTTTTATACTTATGCGAATTGCATGGTCACACCTATACGCTAAACGGATTCTTTTATGCTATGTTATACATATTGGTCGATCTAAGTACAACAGAGTTAGTTGTTTTCCTTTATTTATTCTCTCTATCATCGTCGTCCTCTCTTGATACACCGTTGGTTTTAAATAGAAATTAACTATATTTTATTGAAATAAGTGAAATATAATGGAGTAATCAGAAGCATGAGCTACCAATATATGGCATATTATGTTTTAATAACTCAATAAATTTGTATTATTAAGGTTCCTAATTACTATTCTAAGGAATTTAAATTAACACAATTAATTGTACGTCATTATGTTGAATCAGTTACAAGTATACGTCAGGAAATTATTGGAGTAGCACGAACGATTCTGTCTTTGGCAAAAGACTGAGAAAAGGTCGCACGAGTCCCACCAGCACGAGACTATTGGCCATCTCCATTGTCTATTTGTTCACTTGATTAGTGGCTATTCTCGGTCGCTAAATGGGCAGGCTTCGGCTTTTCCCTTCGAGCGACATTTCACAATCGTTCACAACTAAATATTTGGGCTAACGACGGTTTAAATCGTATGCGATCCGCGAGGCGACGCTTTGAGGCCGATCCAAAGCCGTTTGACATATTTTTCGTGCATTGTTGCCAGCTCGTATCAATTACTACCGTATCTGCCGTTTTAGTTATTATTAATTCACCCATTATTATATTACGGTTCACTCTCCCTTGTGAAAATGTTAAAAGGATCATCGATTTATATGTATCAAACAAACCCTTTAAGATTTAAACAGTTATAGAATAATTTCAGAGATATATCTTCTGGATCAGTATAATTTAAATTGCCGGTTGCTACGTTTTTAACCGCTGCCTAAAAAAGAAAACGATGGCACGGATAAACCAGAAGGAAGAAATTTGGAAATAACGACGGGGAAAAAACGACGCCGGGGGTTCCCCTTGGGGGGCAAGGCCGATGCCAGAGGTCTATGGCTATAATCGGTATTTCTTGGTATCAGATGGATTTTCATTGGAACTGGTGGATGTTAGGGACTGGTTGCGACCGGTTCAGGCGGGAATAACCGTGCTCGAGCCTACTACTTTCCATGGGGAAGCCCGGCAAAGAGCAGGTCGACATTGACCTCGCCGGTCCCATTCGGTATTTCAACTTCTGAGTGGACGAGGTCATCGCCAGTCTATTGCCCCCGGAAAGTAGCCATAAAAACGTTTCTCGAAACCTGGCTTCTTTTCTCGTAGGACTGGAATAGTTGTTGAGGATTAATCAAATGCCTATTTCGGCCTGAGGACTGCGATCTTGGACGAATAATTCGGTGTCGAACGGGCACCTTGAACTGGTGAAAGTGTAGTTGTAGTAATTAACGCTGCTAAGGGGCAAACATAAGTGCTCCTCTGAAATTCCATTCAAAGGAACGAAGCAACGGAATGGATATGATATTGTTACTTAATCATTTTCAAACTATCAGAGATAATGTAATAACGCGCGTTAATTTGATATTGTTTATACTAATGAGGTAAATCAATTTGTAAGATCCAAAAATAATGTCGAACTTCTTACGTTCTTCCTTTCCTTGAAATAAGTTTAATTACCATTCAAGAAAAGTACTACTAACAATTAACAGTAAGTAGTCCTATGCTTTCCTGTATAGAGAAATGTAAAATCGAATATCTGTCATACTTTTTATATTAACCGTATCATTTTATTCGACTACAACCAATGCCAAATTTATGGCATCCATCTACAGATGGATTGTAGATTTTAGATTAGTTTATTTAATAAACTGATTCTACTACGATTGACTGCTTTATATGCTAGGGATGTAATCTATTTCTGTTTTCTAATTCGAAACTGTTTTTATCTGTAACTTCCTAAATATGTATTAAATTAAAACGATCACTTCAGGTTATCTAAAGTGGACTGATGAATATAACTTTTACTACTATTATGTCCTAATTTGCAGGGCGGACAAAAATGAAAAAAATTGAAACTAATTTAACACTTTTTAACAATTACTAAAAGCTTTCAACTGACTCAGTTGGTACTATTAATTAAGGTACGTACCAGTGCTGGCTATGGCCCCTTCGAAAATCAACTCGCTCTCGAACGACTCATGATCTGTAAGAAAAAATATAAAATAAATTATGCACCACTCAAACGTTTTAAATATTGTTGTCACTCTTCAATGGGCAGAAATAACTTGTTAGTTCGGAAATTAATCACTTGACCGTTAGTTAAAGGAATCATGTTTGTCATACACGAAGCAATCGAAAGAGTGGGACGGAAATATCGACAACAGCAGTGTTTACCAGTAAAGAACTAAACATAATGGAGCCTTAAAAACAGTGACAATGAGAAAATTACTCGGGTTAATTGTCTCAAACAATTAAAAACCGATTACTGCCACAGAAAGTTTAAGCATTGGCCGATTAAAACAAATATAATAGTTAGTAATGCAACTAAAGTAGTTTTCGATTCTTATTTTAGCTTCTATCTTTATCCGTAGTAAAATTAATTTAATTAAAATATATAGTAATCAAATTATAACTAATCGGATATTATTTGATGTTAACAAAGTCCATTCTAATCTAACGAAGGCAACACGATTGACCCATTTGGTACTATTCAATGCTAAAAATTTAAATACAATTGTTAAGTCTCTAATCTATACACTCCTGTAAGATTTGTAAAACATGTCACTGACGGCACTGAAGTACGTTTTCTTTTTATGTAATATTTCTGGGGTTTACTAGGAAACTGAAGTTTGCCTTTTATGACAATAAATGTATATGATGTTTCCATGCATTAGTAATTTCAACATAAAGTATTAATGACTTTTCAGGGGTTATATGAGCTCCTCCTGTCGTAATTAATTCAAATTCAAAATTAAACGTAAATGCAATTTGATAATTAAGGTGAAATTATCTTAAAAGAAATATTACGTAACGGTATGAAAAATAACTATAACAAGCATTTTAAGCACATTAACCTTTACACATTAATTTTAATATGTAGTAATTAAATATATACATTTTGTGAGCATTTACCCTGTGTAGATCGGTACAATAAAATTATTTTTATAACAAACAATTAATTTAAATTATCCTACTATTGCATTATAAAATTTGTTATATATTGTAACATAAATAAACAAATGCTTTCATTTATCTGGAACGCTACATTTTAAAGAATTAGTTAATATGTAATTAAAATTAGAAGTTGACTTTTTGACATTTCAGGAATTAGGCAAACGTAGTTTTGAATATTTGGGTGCATAGTCTATTTATAGACTTGAGGTCTACAGCGTGGAAATGGCAAAGAATACTTCCGTGTCGCAATTAGAGCGAATTTAACAATGACTGAAGGGATTAGCGAAACAATAGGAAGATCTCGCTGACAAAGGAAGGCTCGCGAACACGTGTCAAAATGCCCGCTCAACGCCAAAGATAGTTTCACGCGGTCCTAATAGTGGGATGCGAAGGAGAATTTCGTTTTCAAAATTTATTTGCAGTCAAAGACAAGAACCGCTACTGCCGTCACACCGAATAAATGAAAATTGACTAAAAATTGCATTATGATGAACGAGAAATAACACGTTTTAGTCCACATGCTTGTCACCTTCATTCGCATTAATTAGTCTCCTTTGTAATTATTATATTACAAGGATTAATTATTATATTAGTCCGATAAATGGTTCGGTGCACGTTGGGAATTTTACTGCAGTCAATCAGTAAATCAGTTTCATTTTTTTACTGCAGACATCAGTTTCATCTGATTGCAAAATAGTGGAATCGAGGATTGATTTACACTGAATAAACGAATACACGAATGATATATGCGATTTTCGCAATGATATATGCGAAAAATAAAGAAAATTAATGGGTACATAATTATGGATGTTTAATTATTTTCGCAGCCTATTCGATTATATCGACTTTATATAAGAAATTCGAAAAAGCAATAGAGAGCAAAAATTGCGGTTAATACATCGTGTCAACAATGTCCCTCGCCGGAATGCTAGTTTTGACGACGGCGGGACAAATTAAGCATGTTGAGACAGAAAATGTTAAGAAACAGAAGTGAAGCAGAGAAGTGAGTAGATACCTCACCACTTTACCTTCTAACAGAACGCTCGTTTTTGACGGAGTACTATTACTGACGAGTTTGAAAAATAATCAATAAGTACACATATTACCACAAATTCATATTTCTTAGTATTAAATGTCTCTTCCGAGAAACATAAAAATTGTTTCTACTACACTATAAAAAAAAATTTAACCCAACGAAAAATTCTTATAGACCGAAATAGCTCGATATAATCGATTGTATCCTCTTATTCACTTTGATCGGCACATTATTAAAGAAGAAAATATCGCAAAGATTTAGTCGCGTATTAACGGACCCACTATAAAACTAATTAATGAAAATTGATTGATATTCACTGGTCTGAACGGCGGCGACTTGGGTGACGACGTATTTGGCGGTGACCATGGCGGAGAGTCGATGGCGGGAGACGCGAGTGAAGAACTGAGCACGGAGTCGGCGGGTGGCGGGCTCTTAAAGCACGGGGGGGGGCATCGGGGGAGGCCGCCGATCACCCCGCGAGGGCCACCTTCCGCGAAAGCGCCGCCAATTATCCCCCTCCCGGCTGACCGGGACCACAGAGCCTACTCCCTCTTATCACCCCTCAAACCTCTTATCGGGCACGGAGACATCGTGCCGACCGTGCCAGTACCCAGCGCACTCGCTCGCCTAATGAGATGAATCACACTGCATGTAATGCCCCGATGATAGCAATACATATTGTGAGTTGGCGTTTTTGCATGTTCGAAAAACTATCACCGAATAGCGTATTGTTCGAACAGTTGGGAACGACGTTATGTGTGATTTTTTTTAGTTCATTCTATTTTCTGGGTGAAATTTGTGAAAATTTTGCTCTCGTTACTTCTCGCCGACTGTTCGTCGACATTAAATTCTGAACTACTTTATTCCACTTCGATTCATTCTTGCCGTCGGTTTCTGCCCGCGAATTTTAGTCAGTGGTACTTCGCGTTTATGCGCAAATCACCTTGGCCCTGTTCCGCCTCGTCGAGGCGTTCGCGTAGTCTAATGGCGGGAAGAGACTTCACAGAGGGAAAAACCGTAAGCCACTCGCCGGTAAAAAAACGCTTCCCCTAACGTAGTACAGGGTGATCATTATGCCTGCTACCCAATACCTTTTTGTACTCCTACCTTCGAAAAGTATACACTAACACGACGATGGCGAGAAGTCAATTCGGTTGTTATTGCAGTTTCTACTAGCACTGACAAAGCATTATCTTTGAATCACAGTGGTGGAACGTGGCTGGTAATACGTCCCGATTTTATCCAAATTATGACTGATCACTGGCTACAAAGATAAATTACCTGTTTAGGGTATTTAGGTAATGAAATGGTACTAACAGATAGAAACAGAAACCTGTATAATGTGGAACCAAATCAATTCCCAACATCACGTCACATACTTATCAGGAGGATGTTAGGATAATTGTAGATTTCGTGTGTTTCTGTCTCCTGTCGCCGGTTTGGTCTTTTGCTAGACCGGTTTCAACTGTTCGCCATCTTCAGTAGCGGTATTAGTTACTTTCGGTACTTTGGATGTTTTTTGGGCATCGTCACTGCACTGCCACTGTCACTTGTACTGTAGTTAAGTACAGTTCCGCACCACCCTCAGGGGGCGCTAGTTTATCGGTGGAAGTGCACCCAATGAACTTTAGTTAGGTACATTTCCGCACCACACTCAGGGGGGCGCTGAAAAATCGTTCATTGACAAAACATATATATACACACGACAAACAGATAACCAGCACAGTAAAAGTGACCGTGACAGTGCTGTGAGGATGCCCACAAAACATCCAAGTGCCAAAGTGACTAACACCGCTACTGAAGATGGCGAGCAGCCGAAACCGGTCTAGCAAAAGACCAAACCAGCGACAGAAACACACGAAATCTACGGTATTCCACCCCTCACAAACCACAAAACAGGTATTTTAAACTAGTTAAGATAATTGTTATGTATATATATATATATATACTTTTTTTTTTTTAATTGATATACTTTTTGTACTAATATGGTATGTGTGACTGCGTTTTATAGATCTTATTGATTTTTAATAGGACACTAACAATATATATATATTAATTTGATATACCTGTTTTGTGGTCTGCGAGGGGTTGGAATACTGTAGGTTCGTGATGTTTCTGTCTCCTCTCGCTGGTTTGGTCTAGCAAAGACCAAACCAGCGAGAGGAGACAGAAACATCACGAACCTAAAGAATATATATATTATAACAAAAATTCATCCCTCAATAATTTTATTACTCGACATGGTATCGGATTTTCACCTAACTTAATCACTTTTGATATTTATTTCAAACGGATATTCATTTATTTTATTCAAGTATATAATATAGTGATTAGTCTAAGGGAAATTAATTCTTTTGTGAACGGAAGGCGTTGTTTCTACGAACGCGATCAATGTTAAAAACAGATAATATCTCCCGGAAAACTGAACCCGGCTCAATCTGCATTATACCTGTCTCATCGACAACGCATTGTCATCGGCCGTAAAAAGACGGAGTAAATAAATTGCACTCATCAATCTTAATCCAACATTACTTTGACAACGCGAATTTGATCAATTACGATTTGCTCAAATATTGCAGAAATGAATAGACCATTTCCCTTATATTATTCCTGACAAGGAATTAGTTTGTGGCATCCATATTACCAGTGTGACAATAAAACGTATCAGAAACACGAATCACAATATTGTACAAAGTAAGATCTTACCACGGTAAGATCTTCCAGGGTGGAGACAAACCTTAGCCGTCGCTTCGTGGACCTATACCCCCCCTCGACAAGGGATAAACGAGATATAAAGTGGTAAACATAAACATTGCCCCCTTGGCATAAACTAACCTTCACGTATATATATATATATATATATATATATATATATATATATATATATATATATAATTACTGTAACATGCTCTAAATAATTAGCAACTGAGCAATAATATATTATATGAATGAAAATTATGAGTCATTTTATGAATCTAAAAAAGCGATTGATAATTCCAAATTTTGTACTTTTAATCAACTGGAAGTATTGTTACCGTAAGAAAGTCTAATTGAAAAATTGAATGTCAAGATTCATAAAAACTGCTCGATGTTAGTCAAACTAGCGTATAAATGTAATAATAAAATCAATCTAGCTAAAAATACAAGGTAATTAATTTTTGTTACCATATTGAGAGGGGGGAAGGCCGAAGGAGGGGATTGAAGAGTATTAAAGGAGGGTAAGGAAACATGTTCCAAGTGAAAGTTGCCGTTTCTCAGAAAGCGTCCACACTGAGTCCAGAAACCGGAATTTAAAATAAGGAAAAAATTGCTGGAAATCCCAGCTTCGTTCGTAGAAATGCTTGCTCTGTTAAAACATAATAACAATTTATTTTTGGTTTTCCTCTTATCAATGTTTAAATTTTTATTTTACATATACATATTTATTTTTTATTTTTTCAAATTTAATAAACAATTTTTTTTAAATGTTTATAAAAATTTATAACATTCCCGATAAACGAGCCTCACCTTACCATTAGTGAGATAACAATATTATCTCTTAGTCCGACAGCACATTTTAAAATTGGATATTTTAAATATGCCAGGGGAGTTCTAAGATATATTCATGCATAATTCACCCGTCCGTAACTCGCCTATTCTTCCTTTCTCTTTTCCTCTTCCCACTTATTGAAACCCGGGCATTATCCGATTTCACATACTACAAACTGAATTACACATTTATGTTGAAAATGTAATTGCACAAAAAGTACAAAGCAAGACAATGTAATTATCTTTTAAAAATTTAGCTGCTTAAAAATGTTATAGTTCAAATTATAAATTTGTTAAAGCGGCCAATAATTAAAAAATAAACGATATTAATAATTGGTGAAATTTTGCAATTTGTAACTCAGGCCCGTTTGGAATTCCTCTCAAGATCGAGATTAACGGCTTACAAATCTGTTCTAGATGTCCTATGCACTGCGCAACTCCGGTTAAATGCAGTGTACTTTACAGACCCGAGGTGAATGGTGTTTTACCACTGCCTTAATTAGATTCTCCGAAACTGTTTCAAACTTCCAATAAATATGTCCAAATATATTTGAAACTAACAAGAACAAGTTCTTTAAATAAATAACCGGCCAGACCAATAATATCGCTGAAGACGTTTGATATTCAATGACGACAGTGTCTGATTTATTATAATTTCAGAAATTCGAAGTATAATATAAGAATCACAGATTAACAGTTAAACAATCAACCTAATTTCCTATTTGACAATGTTTTATTCATTATTAGATACATTAATTATTACCCTACTTATTATTAAACATTGATTATTACCATCTGGGTCGGTATAGCGGTATTTACTCCAATGAATAGTTTTCAAGAAATAACATTTAATTGTCGACAAAACAGTGTCAGAATGTAAGTATTCAAGTACTGGATACATTACAGATTAATTCTTTTTCACTAGATTCGGTCATCAGGCGGAAACGAATCTAAGAAACTTGAATCCGAAACCTGAACTATTCTCTTAACAGGAATAACAAATTATAAAGGTATAAAATACAGACCGTATCCCATGTTGGTGACGTTAGTCGAACGGCAGCCTTTTCTGTTATAGTCGGTGTTAGGAACTGAAGCTATATCGAAGTGGCCAAGATATTCGAATTACTCAATACAGGCCGGAGTTAAATATAGGGCTCAACCTTCGCTAATGACAGTGACTTTGCTAATGAAACCAGTAGGTAGTTCTTTCTCCCTTTTATCTCCATGAATAATCCCCAATTGGTATTTGCACCTTGGCTCGCTATTTGAACTGCGATAGCGCGCAGCATGAATTATTGTTTGCTCAAATAAAGTCTACGTACAGACCGGAGTGAAATTATGATTAGCTCTGCAGTCTCGCCCGGAATGTACCCGACCATCGGTGGGGGAGACACGAGCTGTAAAATTCCTCTGTCGTATGTGTTACACCTATTCTATTAGGGAAATCGTTTCATTAAAATACAGAACAATAATTTACGATTATATATAATCTGAACCAATTCATACTGCGTTCCACTCTAAGCAATATCACGAAAACAATTCATATAGTACAAAGTAAATAAAAAAAACTCTGTTTGTCACGAGTCCACACTGGAGGCACGTTATCGCAAAACCAGTTAATCGATTATTGTTAACGTTAAAACGAAACAATGACAAAATAATTAGGAGTGTTCAGGAGGATTTAGGATTCAGTTTTTCATTGAAGTCCGGGCAAGTATTATGTTGGTTTATAGCCATCCTTTCAGTTCTTCCTTCTGAAACATATTAACTTTCTTCTTAAGCCAACAATAAATTAAGAAAAAGTAATGAAAAAATGAAGAAAATCTACTCATTTGCGTATACAGACTGGGTGTACAGAATTTACGCAAGGAACATTACTTGCCAACTTCTCCAGTATTAAGTATTAGTATCATTCGTTATGGTCACTTCCTTACTTCGTTAATTACATCGTTATACCATAGTTCAATTCGAATGGATTAATTACTCATTGACATTTATGACTCATTGAACTGAATTACACGGGGAGCGTAGTCCAATTCAATTTTAAATATTAAATTTGAATTAACCGTCTTCACATATTCACACTCGCACTTTATTTGTCTCGGTTATTATCACAACCTCTAATTCTTATAATTCATATTTATTTTTATAATAGACTAAAGCACAGATTCAGAATTAATTAATGGCGTAATGATGAACCACATATTTGCTTTATTTAAACAACCCTGAGACCTGCTTTATAGTATTTATTTTATTTACTGAAAGTTCATATGCATACTCAAAGAATGTTTTCGAAAACAATGTTAAATTTTGTGACATAATATTTATATATACTGGGTATTTGGAATTTCGAGATCTCGACAATTCGAGCTCCCATTGGCTGCGTTCGTTCACCAGGGTTTGTCAGCTAACTTAATACTGCAGACGGCGTGTTTAGGCCAATTTCATTCACAAATGTCGCGGATCTTAAGTCAAATTATCTTAAACTAAAATAAAATATTTTATTGCTGGATGAATCTCAAAAACCACAGCAAGAAACTCGAATTTTCACTACTATTTTACCCATCATAAATTATAATCACCTAAAGATAGGGGAATAGGAGGATATTGGAAGCGGTGACCTGCTTTAATGGTTCTTTGTCCCAAATAAACAACAGAATGTGGGTTGTTAATGTCCGTCCTTTAAATGTTGGATATCTAAAATCTAAACCTCTATACGACGATGAAAGTCTGGTCATCTAATCTAAACATATTTATGAAATTTATATTACATTAGTAATTTGTTTTTCTGGTTAGAATATTACAAAAGTTAGTATAGTATACCCGAGCGTTTAAAAAAGTACAATGTACAATTCTTACAAAAATATATGTATAAATATATTACATATGTATAAAAATATATGTATAAAACATGTATAAATATAAACTATATGAATCAAATTTTAGAATAAACGGTCGATAACATTTTAGTTAATTTTAATAATCATTATTTAATTCATTCAAAATTTAAATCGTGAGAGCACATTACGTCACAACCACCTGATGAAATAATCTGATCTAGCGTCAGAAAGTGGGGGTGAGGTGACGACGTGTGGTATTAAGCTTAGGAAAACAACAGTGAAAGAAGTAAACATCGTTCAAGGATATTTTATCTTTCCCAGTTCTTCCAGATTTGATATACTGCAGGTAATTAGTGTCACCCGTTATGGAATAAAGAGATAGCCTGACAAATGTTTAAATTAAAATATCGTCTACATCGAAATTATCTAATTCCTATTAGATATCGACAGGTATTTTTTTTCCAGTGGAACAAGTGAAATTGTACGTCCCTAATGACTCGGGAAGTTAAGAATAGGTTTACGATTAGATATAGGTGATCAGAGGGGCTTCAAAATTTCCGTAATTTAACTTACAGGAATATTACGAACAATGCCAACGGCGAAGGTAATATCGCTGAAAAAAAGCAATACTAACATAAAAACAAGTTGTATGTAACAAGTTTTAAAACAAATTATGAATTATCCACATTTCAGAATGTTCAGAAATATCAGAGAATTGAATCCTGCTCGACTTTGCCTTCTACTTACATCTTATAAGTACCCAAATTTCCTTCTTACGGTTACTCCACGATTCACTCTACTTTTACGATTAGCTATTGAAAACACTTGATAACGTAATCTACGATACAAATTTTTACTTTTTTTTCTGCTTCAATCGGATTCGGCAGGGAATCAAATTTTGAACTTGATATTCGGATTCTCATGTACTGTACATTGCACCCATTCATTATACTTCCCAGGTACATAGTTATTTATCATGTATCACGTGACGACATTCAGATGCAAGAGGGCCGCTACCTAAACCGGACTTTAGATCAACCCAGAAGAGCAACTCTGCAATTTTCTACCGACAAAACTGGTATCTCTAATGAAGTCGAGACCAAATACCAGTGACCGGAGATCAGATCGACATAGGGCTTTCGGTTCCGTTTCCGATCGGATACGTGGACAGCATTGACAAATGGCTTTCCGCCTATATATCTTCATTTGCCCAAATCCTTTTCACTTTCTTGCCATGGGCTTTGCATTTTGCGGAAGACCTCAAGCTATTTGTTTTAATTATAGTAGCTCACAGGTTATACTAAAATAACTATGCCATTATATTTTATTGCATTATTACTTTATCATTAATTATTATTGGTATGAACTAATACAAACTGAATTATAATGTTTTTTATTAACACATTTCGAAGTCATTTCGCATCATTTGCGGATACCAGGTCCTTAAACGGTCTTATGTCATATACATAATGGTATTACATACCATGCTCTCTTTCTTTTCTGTGGTATCCTGGATTCGGTGGTGAGATCATTTTATCAAATCTGGTTAACCATTTTACGGATGCCGTGATGTACTGTCGGACGGTCTTTTGTACTGTGCGCGTGATTATCAATCCTTAATTTTTGTCACTTTCAGAATGTCCACACTTTTTCATTCTGTATATCCACGTCGGAAAAAACCCTTTACTTATCCTGACCACTACAAATCGTTCATATTGCAGGAGCAATAAATGAAATAATGAACAGAAGGTTTTGTGGAAAAACCACATCCAATCTGTAGGTTGGTACATTTCTTTTCTGTAGCAATTGTAAAAATTACATTCTGATACGCTTCGCAACCATTATTATTTTTTTATTCTTCCAAAATAGATCATGTCAAACGACCTCTGACTACCAACGAAATATCTGCCGATACTGATGCGTCCGTAAAACACAGTAAGTAAACCTACTGCTGTTTTTATATTTCCATTCCCTGACTAGTTCTTATGTTTATTAATTTCCCTGTGTTGAATTTAGGCCTCTTCGTGTACTGTTCAAATTGTTTTTAGTACTTTCTTAGGCCAGCAAAATTTCTTCTGTGAGTGTTGTCTTGAGTACATTAAATTTACTGAATATTAATTTTAATCAATCGTGATTAAAATTAGGTACAAAATAAATACTTGATAAATAAATTTATACTGTGGGATTTATTTCGCCGGGTAAAACATTTCGAGTATGGCGTCAAAAATAGATTGCATTTCTCAATTTTGTGACTAAGGCCGTTCTCTTTGCTAACATCTGCTACCAGGAACGGTCTTTAACTTACCCTAATTTTCTTGTTAACACTTTACTATGAGCTTCTGCACCAACATTGCGCACTTCTTTTTTAACAAGTCGCAATCCCCAGTACACCATCGTCCAATCACGGCAGACATCCCATTCCGATAATGTATTGTGTATAGGAACGGTTATTTGTTCTTGAATAGAGGATCCATTTATTTATAATTAATTCCCTAAATGAAATGAGTCGGTTTTTTCTATCCCCGCCCTATCTGAGTAAGCTAGATTATTAATACAACTGAGTAATCTACAACGCAAATAGATACTCGATGGGGTTCTATAAATGGCTTCCACCCAAAACGGAAAAGTCATATGTTACGTCATTTGCGGCATGTAGAAAACATACAAAATCTAGTCATACCACACAGGCTTTATTGGCTTAAGTAATAATGTTGAGAATTTATTACTGATATGACAATACGGAAAACGATATCATCATAATGACGTGAAGGCTTGTAATATTTTTTTACGATACACGCATTTATTATTATGTAATTATTTTTATACGGCAGTTCCCAAGTTATCACTTGAAACATGCATTGCATCTATCAACCTTTTAACTTGACTACTTAACTACTATTACTTAAATATTTAACTACGCAACTTAACTGTCAATACGTAGTGTCAATGTAGTGTTCAGTGATATATATGTAACATATTAATCAATGTTTTAAAAATACTCAAATGTAGATATGCATTTATTGATTTTGATCCATATATTGATATGGGGTTGATATGGCGGATGGTTCTTAAGAATTAAATTCTGAGCTAATTTCTTTCTTTTTGATCGAGTGCTCATTATTGCAGTTGATTCCTGTCCGCGAAACTGCTCGTAAGTAGACCCCACCGTAGTGGGAGGAACCTCCCAAATGAGAAATATTGAGCAACGGAGATAGGAGATCGCTGTGGAAAAAATTGTCTGCCAACTTTTCGAATTCTGGCCACTGAATTTTCTAGTCAAATTATTCCCCATTCGATTAGCTCAAACAAATCATAAAAGCTGATGATAATTAGATAAGATTCCTGGGCCGAGATAGAGGGAGAAAGTTAATATTTACAGGATTATTTTTTATCTCCGAGACCTTTCGCCATATTCTTGTTTGACAATTGTGATTCCGGTATATTAGTTTTTTGATAAGATTTCATCTTAAATAAGTGGCAGGAGCATATTTTACATGGGTTTTCGCTGAACCCAATCCGGCTTCTGTAAAGGCAATTTTACTTGAAGGGTTCCTTGAAGGGGGTTCCTTTCGCTTCCACTTTAGGGGAGTTACTTCTCCCGCTTTTATTAGACAATAAAATTCAAATGAGAATTGAAACCTCGGATAATTGAATTGTAAGTTGCTCCAGTTGGGCTGAAACATTCAGAAGTATCAAAGAAGCTACAAATTTGTTCCAATTTATTTTATACAATCTTTTTTTAAAAGGAATTGAAATTGAATTTATTATTCAGACATTGCTTCATCATTCTTTACAGTGTTCCCAAAACCCAAGTGAACTATTATATGATAAACAATAGTTTACAATTCTGTTATTGTAAGAAGATACTTATGAAATGCAATGAAATATAAAGTAATCAAAATCAAACCATCGAAGAGTTTCCTAGTCAGTATTGGATATAATTACCCTAACATGAGATAGAGAACTTGTTTGTATTTACTCACGTGCGGACATTTATTAATTTTAAGTTCGAAATTTTTATTTACTATAGGAATAAAAAAAAAATTCCAGTTATTCAACTCTTGGTAAACTGATCCGTCAGTTGGCGTTTAACCGCAACCAAGAGGGGGTTCAGTCGGTTGACCAACTGTTCTGTGCAGTAGTTTAGTTTAATCCTGAACCACTCTTCATTTCCACTGCATTCAGGTATGTTTGATTGAATACTACCAAAAGCTATTGTACTTGTAGTTATAGTACTTTAATAACAGTAAATAACGTAGATTTCGCGTGTTTCTGTCTCCTCTCGCTGGTTTGGTCTTTTGCTAGACCGGTATCGGCTGCTCGCCATCAGTCACTTTAGTTGTTTTTTGGGCGTCCTCACTGCACTGTTATTGTCACTTGTACTGTGGTGGTTGTCTGTTTGTCGTATATATATATATATATATATATATATATATATATATATATATATATATATATATATATATGTGTGTGTGTGTGTGTGTGTGTGTGTTTTACCTTATGACGGAAACCTATTGGCATTGTGTATTTACGATCATAAACGTTTTACTATTGTTCCAAAAGTTATTGAAAAAAGTTTATTTTTAGTAATGTAGTTAATCGGTTCAAGAGCACCCAACGAAGTTCATCTAAGTACATTTCCTCAACACACTCAGGGGGGCGCTAGTTTCAAAAAATCGTTCGTTGGATGCACTTGCACCAATAAACTAGCGCCCCCTGAGGGTGGTGCGGAAATGTACTTAACTAAAGTTAACTGGGTGCACTTGCACCGATTAACTAGATTACTAAAAATAACCTTTTTTCAATAAATTTTGGATCAACAGTTTATGATCGTAAATACATAATACCAGATAGGTTTCCTGTCATATATTTTGAAGTTAGAACCTAAAAGTTCTGACCAGTTGTATCAAATATATATTTGACCGATAATCCAACAAAGACTTAAGCCGATTAACAAAATCCCTCTCAACCCAAATAAGATATCCCCTAACAACATCCCGTAAAAACACAATAACAAGAAACATTTCTATGAAATCTATGGTATTACAACCCCTCGCAGACCACAAACAGGTATTCTAAACTAACAGCAAATAGTTTATGCCATTATTATTTCTCTTTCCCTTCTTTTTTTATATTAAAAAAATTAACCGTTGTCATCTTACCGAAAACATATGATAAGGCAAAAAATATGGAGATAATGGTTAGTGAGTTCAGTTGTCGGTACATTCCGATTTTAATTAAGTATCAATATATCATCAGGTTGACCACAGTATCGAGAGAGTAACTAAATTATTACATTAGACGAACTCACGATTTACTTCAGTAAAAATTAGAGTACTGACATATCTTTCCGGTTAAATATTTTTCGAGATTTCCTGTTTACAGTTGAAGCCAAATCTCAAATCTTTAACCCTCTAAGTGAATAAATTCCAAAATACAATTTTGTTCTAGCCACTTCTGGTCTAAGTAAACTTATCCTACCGGCTTCCAGTATTAATAGGGACTTTAACAACGTTTGTACAGCCGGTTTTTCATCAGGTCCTATTGACAGATGAAATCCCATTGGAGGGCTTGGTAGGACGTGATTGCGGCCTGCTCTGGATGGCCTTGTTTACAGTGCGTGCCCCACAGTAATTCAATGCCACTCACTCCCTACGTTCGTCCACCGGAGAGACATGTTAAACTATCATATATATATATATATATATATATATATATATATATATATATATATGTGTGTGTGTGTATATATGCTAAAAATTATTAAACCTTGTATTGGTACTTTCTTCGTCAACTATTTATAATGCCCAGATCTTCTGATATTTACAGTTTTCTGATGAATTTTTCCATTTCGAATACTATTTCAATCTACGAATTTCAACTCACTAAAAAAGTGCGAGTTTATGTATGTATATGTGTGTAATTTTTTGTCATTTAATGTTATTATTATTTAATAGTTGTTTTGGACATTTTTTGTAATACAGCCCGCAAGGTCAGGTAGAATGCTCGCTTTACGTTAAGCAAAATTATACCCGGACGATATATACACTAGCCCTTTTGACTGAGGAAGAAGAAATAAAAGAAATCGAACAATTGGCAACGCTCGGGAATGTCAATTAAGGCAGACGTCCCAATTAGAAATATACGTAAGGATCAACCCGACTTCCCCTCAGGGGCCAACTAACTGGGTATTGGCCAAATCTGCTTAGTAATTCCCGAGTTGCGCAATTTTCATCAGCCGCTAGGCCCCATAGCCCCACATTCCCAATGTCAAACGTTCAATCAACGGGGTAATTGGTATTTATTTTCTCGGCCGCGGTTGTCGATACAAGGCGTCCTCTCTATTACAAATGTCGGACACTATTAATTTATGTAATGAGAATTTACCCATAAATTATATTTTAACATTTGTATTTCCATGTCCAAAATCAAAATCTGATTCAGAAGTCCGAATTCTCTAACTTATTACAGAATAATGTAACTATATTAGTAACTGAATAGGACTATGGAAATAAATAAATATATTTTATTGAAGATATATATTCTTACAGCGCTTTTTATTGGAACTATACTGTTAAAATACAATAACTTTTATCGAATAACCAATGTGATATAATCGCAGAATACAAAAGAGAATTTCCAAAATGAATGCGGGGACAAATACCATGAAGTGGACGGAATTTGCTGTTATCTGCCCATTTGGAAATCGCTACAAATATTTGTAAAGTTATGCAAGCCGAAAGCCAAATAATTTAAATTAATACAGGCATACTCACGATTTACAATTGTCCTTTCTGGGCCAAATTCGATATATTTCCTTATATGTTTGGGGGTTTTGTAAAATTTCGGACACAAAATTCCCAACCTGGACATAATTCACGTCACTGGAATCGCGCGCTAAACTCAGCCTGACAATGTTCGTTTAAACTCGGCCACTGATAGACCACTGAAATGTATGAAAAACGAAGGGACGATTGTTTGTCCTCGACGTTAAATGCAGTTATGAAGTCAAATTAGGCTAGGAATCTGATTGTGTAGCGCTGCAAGGCTCAGTTTCATAACACTGTTACGACTTATCGATCCCCCCCAAATTCCATTAGGTTCGCTGATACCTGTTAGACTTCCTTGGCGGGACCAATAGACAGACGTTCCCGACGTTTCGCTAGTGTTTCCTACCCTCCGTACGCCCCGCATGAAGTGGGAACAATTCGAAGAAGGGTCCATCAGTAAAAGCGATTCTCGGATGTTGAGGTCACCAGAAGCAGGTAAAGTAGTCACGACTATAAAACTGTTAGTTTTATCATTGCTAATCCGTCTTCATTTTCAGTATCCTTCCTCTTGAGATTCACCCATTTGGTCGTAACCTAGAAAAAATATATATTAGTTTTTATATTAACACATCAATTTAGTAACCCATCCACCGACATTTCTGACTTGAACGATTTCAGCTGTGGCGCCTAAGTACCTGAATGTGTAACTGACTGAATTCTAATGAATACAAAATTAAAAATGCGATGCTAAATATGTACTTCCTTTACATGGAAAACTGAAAAAGACGTTTTTTAATTCATTTTCCTTATTGCATCACTTAACACGAATCCATTCAAAAACTTTCAGAAAGCGAAATTCCTTTCAAACTGTTCTGACAACTTTCGTTGCGTATTTGGAATGCTCTTCTGAAAATGTTTTTTTTTCAATGTTGGTCTGAGTTGAAAATATTAGTTGGTTAATAATAACTTAATATTATGTAGTGTGAAGTGACAGAACAATGTCGCCTATTAGAGAGCACAATAGTAATAACTTTCCCCAACATTTTATACGAAATCATTTAAGTAAATTTAATTGCCGCAAACAGCACAGCTGTTACTAGAGCTAACAGTACTGTTAATTTAAAAAAAAGTGGTCGTTCTAAAACTCGTTATTGCTACATTTCTTCCAATTTTCTTTGGCCGAAAGATCACTTTTTCTGTCGCAGTTCCTTATCGGACGATTATACATTGACAACAGTTTTCAGTATTCACGAAATATTTAAATTCCAGTGTGTGTCGGGGGTTCACAAACTGCTAAATATCCGACGGGTGACGGGCAAACAATAAAGTGTATTGTATTTTGTTAGCATTGAGTAGCTAGAAAGATGCTCCGATTAGGTTGGGCCGTGAGGGGGGTGGTTCGAGCGCTGACGGGGATAATCCAATACAGATCACTTGCAGGCTTTCCCAAACGTCACACTACTACCCGGAAACACTTCTGAGAGCCTCCATAACCAAAATTACCCTTCACAGACAGACGACTTGAATTAGAAATAAAACATTTCTTTAAAACAGAACCAAATATCGTAATCGAACCTGTACGAATGAACGAAGAGAGCTGACAGAAAATAGAGTAATAGATATTGCCCAAAGTTTTATTGTGTTTATACTTTTATAGAAACCATAATGGCTTAACGATTGCAGAGTAGCAGTGGTAGTAGTAGATGCCGGTAACCAATCAAATAGGAGAAGGAGGGCGGAATTTTTTTTATTGCCTCACTTATTGGTAGCTACCTAGTTGTCATATATACATACATGTGACTTTTCTACATGCATTATTTAGTAAAATTGTGCAATACAGTAATAAATTGGGCCTTTTTAGATGGGACAAAAAATATCTTGAAAGTAAATTATACTATGTTAAATATCGTTCGAGGAACATTTTTCATTTTCTATTTATATGCTTACAATTAAATTCAATGAAAAGATATAATGTTGGTAAAGA
The DNA here is from genome assembly GCA_019843655.1 of Lethocerus indicus. Classification (NCBI taxonomy): domain Eukaryota; kingdom Metazoa; phylum Arthropoda; class Insecta; order Hemiptera; family Belostomatidae; genus Lethocerus; species Lethocerus indicus. Next base: position 9,770,056 of record JACDQD010000002.1, on the reverse strand, counting down.
CAAACTATTCTTTCAGTATGCTACAACTACTTTTCTCTTAGACAAACAGCGGTTTGTTTTATATCCGGGACCAGGTGGTGCTGTGAAGTCGAGGACATCTGATCGTCATTAGGTGATAATACGCAAGAGCTTTTCCGGAAATTAATTCCCCGAATTACTTCTCTATTGCTCCATTACTTCTTATCAACTCCACAGTTGCTCCACAACTGAGGCAGTCAACCTAAATTGATATTGATGAAAATGCTGATTTATTTTCTGGAGCCGCCTTATTATATAAGTCACCTTACGTAAGTCTAAATGCGAAAGGGTGTAACTTGATCCTCCCAAAGGGTTATGTTAACTTATTGTAACGAATTAAAGTTAGCTATAAAGTAAGAAGTGATTTTAATATTTAAAGTTTTAAATATTAATCGCGGATTTCTTTAAATTTAAAGTACTAACAGTAAACAGCACATGAAATTGGTTTGATATTCCTGAGGGAGGGGTGGCCAGAGTCATGGACTTGTTCGATAACAGTACATTAGTTGTTATACAAGGCTACATTCAACTATAATAAGTGACATTTTTAGCAGTAGTATAAAGTAATATTGGGCCCTGAATGGCTACATTACTAGTTTATGGGTCTAGATTCTGGATTGATTCTTCTTTGGCCGAGAAATGCGATACATAATGTTTGCCTATCCGAACGCCGGAAATATCTCCTGAGCGATTTATTTATAATTCATTGCATTGATCTGATTCGGCTACTGGGACGGATTGAGTTCTTTGCGTGGGCCACTCAGCCAGCTGTCTTCACTGACTTTTGCACTCTCAATGCCCAGTACAAATGTGAAATTTACTTTTCGCCTCTGTAAGTAAATTAAGGTATATAACCCATTTAGCATTCACACGTCTCGTAATCAAAGGACAACGAAATTAGATTTCATAATTAAAACCAAGCTGGCCGTTCGCGCACCTACATTCTGTTATGATAAATATACTTCGTTATATTTAAAGCGAAGATATAATAAAGTGAATCCACAATCTCCTAACGGTTAGATAATGATAAAAGCTTACGGTCTAGTTTCGCGATAATGATAAAAATTGGATAAAAGCTCACGAGCAGCCCGCATTTAGCCCGTTTTTTCCGACTTGTGTGGTTTTTATGACTTTTTAAACCTTGTTTTACTTGACTTATTCCTCTCAATATAATCCTTCATTATTTTGGAGACTGTCATAAATTAAGGAAATATATTATAAAAAACCTTCACGATGAATTGAGTGGAAAAGAAATTCATAAAAATATTTTGCCGAGTGGATTATTTTCAGGCTTATATCAAAATCAATATGAGAGAAAAAATAATTTTATAACGCTCCTAATAATATAGTTACTAACGCATAAGAGGAGAATACGAATTCAGCACAATTTTTGCTAGACTATTTAAGGGTATTTTTTCTTTACCAACGATTTATAATAACAATATATCCTCAGTCAACTCATAATTCTCTTATGTTGAGAAATACAAACTACATTCGTGAGACTTTCGCTACACAGTTCTTGGCTACCACCAGTTTAGCGGTTGTGCGAGGCCCGTAGGGAATATAGGACGTCTGCCTGTTGCTCTTGTGGTGGTGGTGGTGTGTAATAGGCGGGGGCGGTTTGGGGGAGTGTCCGTGGGGCAGCGCTGTTAGGCGGGGGCGGGCCAGTCAGTAGTGGAGGCGGCCGCCCCCAGCTATGCCGTTCAGCACAAATCCTGAACCGGAGACGAGAGGAGCCCCGGCCAACTGACCGCTGACCGCTGACAGGAGACCGCCGACAGCTCACCAGACGGCAGACAGGTGGGTAGGTGACGATTATTGGACTCCGTTTAGCTATGGCTGATAGGAGGAGGCGACCTTCCCCCTCAACTCGCTCGATAAATGTTTCCTTTTTGTTGGCCACCGGACGAGGCCGAGCCTCCCGCGGTATTCTTTATTGCCGGCGCTACTCAAATATTTGCCCCCGGCTACCGGCCCCCTCCTAACCGGTTAGATACCGCCTCCACGGCCCCTGATAATACCCGCGCTTAAATTTATGGTCGGCAAATTTCTTATCTCGCTTCCAGCCTCTCTTATATGCTCATATCCTAGCCGAATTAATTTACCTCTCCGTTTGATCGAAACTGTCGAGCAAGATTTTTATTCGGACTGAGAATCATCACTCTTGAAATGCCTATTAAAACTCGTTGTTCCGACTCCTCCCAGTTAAAAGAAGTTTACATTTTTTAGTTCCAAGTTTGACAATCACCGTGGAACATAATTATTGGCCGAACTTAATATCAGAACAGTTACATTTGACTGGTTTAATGCAGTTCGATCGATCTATTGTTCCCGCAATGAATATTTACGACCGAAATTACCAATCGGGGATCGGTAGGCGAAAGGGATATCGATGCATTGATTTACAGACAGGCTTCTGCGGAATTAAACGGGCGCGCAGTACTTTGTGGAGCAGTTCTACATTCTAGTGTAATACACGTTGTACAGCACACAGTTTTGAACAGTGAGTTAACAGGTGGCCTCCCCTTTCCAAATGGCGGCGGATCATGATAAATAATCTCCAACATAATGCACCTACATATCGTTTCATAATATTGAATTTGATATTTTTTACCCTGTTTTTAAATTGTTTTAATCTCCATTATTAAATCGTAACACATACACAAACTTATTATGCCGTGTTCGCAAAAGCATTAACAATATGGTGGGTTTCTGCAGCATTTACCCATATTAAAATACATTGTGTTAGCATACAGCATGGCTGGAAAATATGAACTGTCGTCATCGCATTACAATAACTCCCCTTGAGTTCCGCATAACCAAATCTGGTCTAAAATCGGTCGACGTTGCAACATTTCGGTGTCGCGAATCCTGGAATACAACTTACAGTCAATTTAAGCAGTATTGTTAAATATGGACTCATTTCATTAAAGGAGCCTTTAATTATCGTCCGCGTTACAGTCACCTCCAGCCAGTTTCGCCTGAGACGATAACGAATTGGGTTTTTCCCCGTCGTCAGTATTGGCTATTGCTATGATGTAATATATCCAGGGTGAACGAGGTCAGGAAAAAGTTCTATCTTCTTTTGGTGATAGTATTAGATAGCCTCGTTGTCATCATCCAAGTATATTTTATGGCAGTATGATTGTTTGCGATTCACTTATCGCTCTGGTGTATACAGGAAATCGATATTATCGAGTTGTTTTGAAGGGCTGGAACACGAAGTTTCATTATTTACAATGGATCGATATGGGGGTTTGAACGTCTCCGGGACAGTGTCACTGGGGATGCTGCCTCCCCGCCGGCTGGCTGGTAATTTAATGCCGGCCCAAGCAAAGCCTGCTAAGCTAAGCGGGCCCAGCCTCCCTCCCCCTCACCATAACCCTCCACCGCCAAACTAATTGAACTCTATCTTTGTTCTGCCACTACCTTTATCTGTCCCCGTATTTCTTTCCCAGCCCCTCCCAAAAACAGATACCCTTAACCGAGATCGCGCAGCTCAATATCTGCTCTCCCTTTAATGCTTATACAGTGTGAAGCCCGTACGAAGAAATGAACAACACTGTCTTTTTACTTGGATCTCCCTGTGCTTTATCATAGAGTGACATCACAACTCCTGCTCTGTAAAACACCGACTTCCAACTCATGTCCATTTGCAACTCGCTGAAAATCCCTTAATTTACATACGCGTTACATAAAGTCATAACCGCTTGTAAAACTCAGCACTTGAAAAAAGATAATGTGGGGGCTCTACTCTTTTATCTCTTCCTACTCTACTTCAGCTGCATTTATATTTTAGTACAATCTTGAATTTAAAAGTACGACTAGTATAAGGGTAGGTTTATATTTTTATTTCCTAAGCACAACTAATAAAGTAATGTAAACATTTTCTCAGGTTCAGGTAACCAGAGTGAAACTTTGTAATGAGAGCCCCAGAAGAGATACCAAGTAAATAACAGGATAAACTTATTATAAATACAAATAAATATATATTTATTTATATAAATCTAAAGTTATAAATGTATTCAAAACACATCCAAAGAATACATAAGTATGACTTGAAATATCCCTTCACAACAGTAGAACCAAAGAATTCAAGTAAATCAAAAAGCTGTTATAGACTGTAGATAAACGCAAAATGCACGCGATATTAATTAATTTGTTTCTGAAAACAAGCAAGGCGGCAGTTTATTCGTGAAGATAGATCGCAGATATGGCTTCAGTATGGGGAACGTCACGCCGTAATGGGTTCGGATATTAAAATCACATTTTCCAGACTTGGCTATTATATTGCTACTAAATGCTATCGGTTCTTGACCCGATATGCAACAAACAAAATACTGATGGCCGACACTAATCCGGATCAACCGAATATAGGTTAATTCTTGTCTCGGAATTATTTCGAATTTCAGAAACGAACGTTAGTGAACGGCTTGTCAGTAGGCACGACAGGTGACCTAAATTTCATCACGCCGAGACAAAGCAGTCTGTTAATCTGTTCATTGTAGCATAGGCCCACACGTTGTTTGGTACATGCTTACTCGAATGAGAATTTTCCTATTGTAATTACGTTGTATTGCTACAACGTTGGCAAGAAGCCAAACCCGATCAGCGTTGGGACGAATCAAAGATCGCAAGAGTGTTCAGTTCATATATATTAATGATTAAGCTCCTTTAGCACATATGTTTGTATGAAAGTTATTTATAATTATTTCGCAAAGAATAAAGTTTTAACCGTTTAACGTTACAAATATTTACTAGCGCATGTTTGCACACTCGTATTGTGTACTTATCAAGAGTTTTTTCGTGTTTGTTTAATATGTAGGGGTATTATGACAAAAGAACGGGAAAAAGAAATAAATTTGAAAAATGCCGTACTAGTTTAGGCAGTGTACGTACGTACACTGTGGAGAGCACATTTCCGAACTGGGCGACAGTTGGATTTCTAAAATAGCGACACAGCGCCAATCGAATGTGCCAACAACAAGTGATCATTAGCTCTCTCACCCGCAATTATACAATACAATTCAACTGCGTAAAATCATTACACACATTGGGGGGGGGGGGAAATAAACCATGAATCCCTAATCATGAAATTTGGCCCAATCGGTAAAATTACAAGGCAACACCCGACAATTACCGATGCTTTTGGGCTGACAGCAAGTTCATTCGTACATTATCATCAGGAAGAATTTTCACGCAGAATGTAACATCAATATTTGCAATATATTACTGTCCATCGTGTTTTTGGAATTACGAACAAAGTATTTCTGGATAATTTGGCGGTCGATTGTTAGACGATTTTCTACTAACTGCTTTAACCGTAATTAAATTTCAATCTCAGATTTTGGATATGTAAAATGAAAAAGATCTTTGCTGCCTGACATTGTAATAACGTCAGATTATTTAATTATGACATTTAAGATTCTTATAATGACGCATACGAACAGTGTTTTTCCAATCTTATTTATATAAACTCAACATCCATTGTTCGTAATCCATAGGGAATACCACAGAAGAGCTTAAAACCAAATAGGCGAGCGTGGTTAGAAAAAAACACGTTTTAGTATTGTAATGAGCGGGAAATTACAACGTAATTTAATTCTAATAAGTTAAGCGGCGGTGAAAACGCTGAATAGGCCTCGGTCGAATGAGCGGGGAATATCCAGTTTCGGGCTACTGGAAGGGCATAATGGTATTGGAATGGATTTAATTCTGCACCGCAAATAGAGTTAATTCCACGATTCTGTACACAGCCAGATAAGCGGCCAACACTCGGTGCCCGCTCCACCGGTTCCCTTCAATAAATAATAGCTCCCCGCTCAATACACTCAGACCAGGAAACTGATACATAGACTCACCAAAGGCTTCATCTATGACGATGACTATGGACGTTTTTCATCCAATCCTAGTTTTGAAAAATGAGTTTATTTTTGGTCACAAAAAGACGGGAGCTTTTAGAAATAAATTCATACGCGCAGAAGAATTCCGTATAGAATTTCTAGGAAACATTAAAATAAGTCGAATAAAACCATTGATTATAGAATTCATGACCGGCCTCCAACAAGGAGGCGGTGACATAAAGCTACCTACCATAAATAACTACTGTAACTAATACTAAAAGAAATCACGTCTTGGATATCTTAATTTGTTGAAGATCAAAATTAGGACTACTTTGTAGGACCTTTTCTCCTAGATAATTTTTCATACGACATGTTCACAATGCTGTTATTAAATATTGTTTTGTCGAAGCAAAAATTAGAAGTAATACGTAACCGATTGTGCAATTCGGGTATTGTAATAGGATAGCCCAACACTTAATGGGATGATGAACAGGAATCTGTATACTACTGTTATACTAGGAAGGAGAAAACTACTTTTTTCGAACGGAAAAAATTCATGCAATCATATTCTATTGTTATTATTTCAGCGAAACCTATATATTTCAATTAGATAAATTAAGGCTAACCCACTATAACATACGAAGGAAAAATAAAATTTACGCATTAAAAGTTTCCTAAGTATCAATTGCAGGAAATCGATGTTCTTTTTTTTCGAATGGGCGGAAATCGAACCAATATGGCGCAATATGAACTGAATTTATGCGAACCGTTATGCAACAATTACAAAATATCGAATCAAAGTTGTAGTACAAACCTTATTTAAAACTTGAGAGCTTCCAATTTTAGTTTTGTTGAAAAAAAGTGTGGGCTGCGTGGTGTGTCGAGAGGCAAACACCTTACGGCTTTCTTGCCCGGGTATCGGAAATTCAAGGGTTTCACCTAAGGGCGGCATACGTTGTTCAATCACGTGTACCCCTGGCACCAGGCCAAAGACTGCCAACTTTGTTTTTAAGAAAAATATTCAGCAAAAAATGGTTCTCATATGGTAATGTGGAACTCTTGAGCCAGGGATGTAGCCGCGCGAGTTGCAGCATATCATATGTGACTCAAATTACTGACGATATAGATCTTTTGTTCGGGTTACTGAGACGATTCCAAAGCTATTTTAAAAGCCCGAAGCATGAATTTATTACATACGTAACATTCAAAATTATGATACTCTAATCATGTTAGCACCCTTCAGTGCAAGGCAAAGTCAACATCTGGCATATTTTCGGATGCAGCCAGCGGCCTACTATAGCCAGGCTGTGCCAAAAATAACTCACTAAGGAAAACAACAACCAATTCGGCAACTATGGGAGGGCGCAATACGCAGACAGAGCCCTTCAAAGAGGTCACCTCTAACGACGTTTACCAAAAGCGCGGCCCTTCAAAAAGCTTTTAACGGTGATCCGATATTATCGGGAGGCCTAACTGTATTACAATCGCTCGAACCAGAAACAAGGGCCCAACTGAGTTACACTGTTTCAAGCGTTTCGTTTATTACCGTATATTGGGTTGGGGCCACTATCGAGGGGGCGGGTTGGGGAGTCTTGCTCCGCAAACTGTAACTAGTTAATGATATATAATACCGAATACACCCAGTTGATTGTTCGGTTTGGATATGTTATAGTTTGGGGTTATCGCCATCACTAACAGTACTGAAGCAATAAAAGTGATTACGCCTAAATCATAAAATAAAACTTAGTTGGGGATTTATCATTGTATCACTAATTTTATTTGATCACAGACTGTAACTATATGGATGATTCAAAAAAGTCTGTAACATATATAAACTTATTTTTTTATTTAAAGAAATATAAACCTTTTTGGGGGAAAACGGATAACTAATTATTAGTTTGAAGAATGAATTAAAAACGCTTTGTGGTTTGTATTCTCCTAATTATAACTTTAAAATCATTTTATCTAACTGTACACCAATCGTGACGAAGACACAACAACCCGCTGAATTGGTTTCAAATGTAAAATTAATTAGTCAGTACAAATAAATTAAATTATAAGAAAGAATTATATAAGAAAATATTAATTCCTTCGTGGAAAAAGAACATATACTCTAATAATCGTTTCTCACGTTCCTGTTAAAGTGAATTTTTTTAATTGATTTGAAATTATATATTTATTTGATATGCTCGCTTCTATAGGTCATCACTAAAAAATTGAATGATGAAATGAGGCGAGGAACGGGGAAGCAGGCCACGGAATTAAACTCTATAATATGCAGAGCACACATAGTAAATAACCTGCAACAAATTTAATACCAAAACAACAGCAAAAAGTCAAACATCGTTGACAAAAGAAAGAACCGCCATTGTTCCCGACGAGTGTGAGTGACTGCGCTATTCAGAAATCCCGGAAGTAAATATTTTCGAATAAATGTGAGAAAAAAAATACAAACAGAGCGATAATCAGTAGAACAAAGCCGAATCCTGAAAGAATAGTGGGCGCGGCCATTTATGGCCAATTGTTAAAATAAGCCGGCCAAGAGACAATGAAAAACTGGCGAATAAATATTATTCATTTCCTCCCATTGTCTTTCGGTCGCGCGGAAAACAATTTGTCCCACAAATTCACTCATTGTGTTTTACAGTTAATGAAGTAGTTAATTTTAATAATGGATTTTATTTTATTTTATTATTTTAATTTTATTATGATTTGAAAAGGTTTTATTAAAGGAATGCAGTGCTCTACATATATTAACCTCACTCACGTATATATATATATATATATATATATATATATATATATATATATGCATACATTACACGCGTAAATAAGTATTTATATAGAGGCTTCTGATTGAATTTACTATAAGGTACTTCAGGTTCTATCCTCCGGTAGAATTTATAAAATATAACTGGAAAACCATTTTTAAATAGCGGGGATGAACGGAAGAGTTAAAATAACACGGGATGAGCTCATGTTAAAAGCAGCCTACAATGTTAATAAACAAACCCATCACAAGTACTAGGGCACAGTACAGAACACCGAAAGTCTTAGCTGAAAGAGGCAACCGCGCTGAAAATCTGTCTCCTTTATATGTCACCTCGCATATCTGCTGTGCCAGAGATAACCCTAAAAGCGACGGAGTAGACTACAACATTTTCCCACGACACACCTCTGTGTACTTATAATTCCGTTGCGATCTTCGGTACCTACAGCCAACTATCAGATAAAGAGGTTCGGTCGGTAAAATGATAGGTGCATACACGGTCAGAAAAATAAATTATATTCGTAATCTTATCATTACGATGAGCTCCTTCGTTTATGACTGTTAAGTCATGCTAAGTTGTACTTACTTGTGGTTTATGCAGTCAACTCAACAACAATTGATCAGCTCCATCCCTAAATGGCCTTCAGGTTCTTCTTTAACACCTTTTTATTTTGTCGTTACTACAACCTAAAAAAAGAATTTTTTATGCCTACAAACCTTCATCGCCACTTAAGAACTTAGACGCCATTAATAATGGTTGCGCAATTGCCTGTATAAATCCATGGAACCTGTATAAACACGATGGAATTTATTTCTATAAATGTATCTTGTGTTGTGATCACTCACGATATTAAATACCTATGGTATTATTATTTGGTTTATAGCTATTTAAAAAAAATGGAAAAACTTGCTGCAGGAATCCTGTTATGCTGGGAAATATCTTGTAGTACCTAAAAAGTTGAACGGGATAACTGGCCATGAAATTTTACATAACCTGCCTGTTGCTAAGAGGCAAATGCGCATGTGCATAGAAATAAACTTAATGTCTCTAAACTTAATGTCATTAATACAAATATTGTGCCTTAACGCCAACGGTAGACGTACTTTCAATGCCTATGAAATTAATTCCTTTATAAGCGTTCTTAAATATCATTTATGCCTAAAAACCTTCATCGCCACTTAAGAACTTAGACGCTTGAAGAATTTACTGCTTCTCGTGATCATAGAAACGGCATACCGGTTCCGCAATCTATCAGATAGAAAAAAAACCAATGCCACTTCTGATAACGTATAACATCAATACCTATGTAATAACAGTTGCCTTGTAGGTTTTGTCTTTGAGAGATTCTTTCAAGGGTTTAGTCAGATTATTATTAGCGAGGTCAATTGTATCATTTAATACAGAATCCTTTTACACTTAATTTAGATAATTATCGTCTTTCCCTGTAACCGTACGGAGTCGTATATGTCAGCTTTCAATTTTATTCTGCGTACACGTATTCTAAGTACACGCATTAATTATTCAATCATTCGACTATAACTGTAAGGCCTCATATATTTCCACAGACGAAATTTTCATTCGAGCAAATTGGGCCAGTTAGGTCCCGGTGTAAATCTTCAACTGTATTATTTATTATTTTTAATTTTTGTTTATTATTTGCCTCTGAAATTTATGAATTTATGGTCTGTTAAAATAAATTGGAAATGTTCATGAAATAAGATATATTTTTAGAAGAATTTTTTAACAGATATAGTGTGTACATTTTTATCAACGGTAGGAGTTAGTTTTATATTGGACTTGTTCCTCTTTCAGTGGTTTTATTTGTGACAGCTCTGTGAGAAACGCGGAGTGAATCTTTTCAACATCGAGTTGTCCGCATCTGCACTAGCGACCTTCAACTGTGCCTGCCCATTACTCAACGCTTTCCATACACGCAACAGTATTTCCTTCGAGAATCATTTTCGATATTTTCCACAAATTATAGTACGCAGAAAAAGTAATCTGGAAAAACCGGATCAACCATTTATCTGGAATAGAGTATTGAGACCGTTGAACAGCTAGTTTAACATACGTCTTGTGGTCTGCGAGGGGTTGGAATACCGTAGATTTCGTGTGTTTCTGTCTCCTCTCGCTGGTTTGGACACGACAAACAGACAACCACCACAGTACAAGCGACAGTGACAGTGCAGTAAGGATGCCCAAAAAACATCCAAAGTACCCACAGTGAATAACACCGCTACTGAAGACAGCGAGCAGCCGAAACCGGTCTTGGACAAGACGAAACCAGCGAGAGGAAACAGAAACACACGAAATCTACAGTACAATGTTCGATCGTCAGATACCAACATCCGAATCTAAATTATGGACTTCCGAATATAACAGATTAGTTTTTAATTGATGTACAGGCAGACTGTAATAAAACTAAATTCATTTATAGTATTAGGATTCGAACAACTAAATATCCGTCTAGTAATTACTCACTTTTATCAATTACTTCAATTAAAATATTCAACATGTTCGAAATATGGTTTATTCTGGCGCATATCGGCATTGGCACCATTGCGCTATAGAAATAGGGAGACAAAAAGATATAGTTTATTTCGTACTCGTTAGTTACCTTGATCAAGAGATTGCTTAAGGAATACTTCAAGTATTCCTTAGAGAGTGCCTGATCATTATTGCAGTTCTAGTATTTTCAGTTCTACGAAACCTTGTAATAAGCTAATATAATTGCGGCATGTCATTCTCGTATTTTTTTTATTTAATCGTTTCAGTTGCAAGGGCCTTATTGTATAACATTCGTTTTATGAAGATATCCCGATTTTGTTAATATTATAAATATTATAAATAATAGACTCTATTATAAATAATAGAGTAGAACGAGAAATATGATATTCGATTCATTACGAGTAGATGACATTCAGATTTATCCGTTTTTTATCCGTTTCCTGCAATAGTAAAATATTTTAAATGCAGGAAGATTAATAAAATGTCTAGCTCCGGAAATGAGCTACGAAGCGTGCAAATGATAGAATTAGAATCTGAAGAAATGTCTTCGCTGGTAATGAAATTCGAGCCACTGAAAAAATCATAACAGCACAATGCCAAAAAAGGCAATCCTATAGTTTTAATGACCAAGAGAAGTATATTTTGAAATGCGAGCAATTCTTCTACATACCGACATCGTATCATTTACAAAAATATTCGTTCCGGAAAGGATTCCTTTTAAAGTCCAGAGTTTAAAGGCAGGTATATATTTGGTTGAGGGAACCTTTTGGGTGGTTTTCGTCTCGGTCCATTGGGTCGTGCGGAGCAGCTGCGCGAAATGATTCGATCAGCCTTCGCTCATTCTCCACTGAACGATTCCATCGATTATATATCGTTCGGTCAAGTTTCCGCCCGGCGTATCACACGCCCTCCAATACCTCACTTACGTTTGCCGCCTTTGGTCGAAACCGCCGAATTATATATTATATCCCCGACTACTACAAACTGATCTGAACCCACGCGAAGGTATCCGGTTCCGATACACGAAGAGGCCGGATAAGGGAAAAGCGAAGAAGCGACGGAGGACCTAATTTTTCCTTTAATTGCAAATTTAAATGAATTACTTTCTAGTTACTGACATTAAACTTACGACATCACAATCCCGGTAAGTTAAGTAATTGAAGAAGAACGGCCGTCGTTAGCGCTCTATATTGAGGAAGGGTCTGATGAGAGTTAGGTTTCCCCCGGATCTTTTCTCCTTCACTTCTCGGTCCAAATGATTCAGTGCCAAAACCGCAAACAATACACTATTTACTGTACAAAGCGCCAACTGCTGTTTCTCAGAAGGCAATTATTATTGGTAATAACTGGATAAGACAACTAGATATTCTTCTCAGTACTTCAATTTTCGGATATTTTTAAGTTTCATCGTTGTTAATTTCTTGTGCGTCAGCAGATGGAGAAATTGCACGAGTACCAGGGGATCGTGGGGAGGCTCCACACCGCTCGGGACGATATCAAAACCAAATTTCAGCGATGGAAAGAAGAGGGACGACAGGATTCCAGCTCAAGAATGACCATTCAGCAGAAATATGCCCACATTTATAGGTATAAATAAACGAAAGTTCTCCCCTATTTAAAAACATCTCTCCAGCGATATATGTGTCTTAAAGGAACGTAATAATAATTTTGTTTACTCATGTTATTCATTTTATCAGTTCAGACAGGTTAATTTATAATACCCTTTCCAATGTAATTCCCCTAAAGCAATTCATAAGATAATAAATTAAACCTTGAAATTTGAGATATCCCAAACTAAACAACCAGAGGGCATAACTGATACGGGTGGCAAAATAAAATAAATTTTGATTTTGAAACTCCGAACAGCGAATATATGCGAATATATCCGAACGTACTAAATGTTCTATCCAGAATGTTTTTAGCTTTGAGGCCAGTGTAAATTCCTAATTTTAGGTCTACAGATTGGTTTTCCATAATCTAAAACATCTTTTAGGGTATTCTGGAAGCTAATTAAAAAATAAAAACGAAAATATGCAATCCTATAAAATGGAGAAAATAAAAGTACGGGAGTGTGATCAAATCTACGAATTATATGTACTTGTTATACGTACGAATTACAATTAATTAATAAATTTAGGAATATACATGTTACCGAATAAAACACAAATACCTTAGGCATAGCTAGAAAAGGTGGAGGTTTTAAACCCAGTTAACTTAACGCCAGTTAAGTGTTTTTAACTTTCTGCTGACGTGAGGAAGAAGACGCGATGCGAGTTGGTGCGGGTGTCGGCAGCGGTGATGGGAATAGAATTTTCGTACGCGGCCGAGACTGCTTTCGTCTCCCCGACCCTGCTCGAGATCGGCGTCGACCACGCCAGGATGACCCTCGTCTGGGCCCTATCGCCCCTCATCGGCTTTTTCCTCACACCGGTCCTCGGATCGCTCAGCGACAGGTGCAACTTTCATTACGGCAGGAGGCGGCCCTTCATCGTTCTTCTCTCCATCGGAGTTTTATTAGGTCAATATTGTTACTCTACAAATTTAGTGACATAATCTAATAATCCCTTTTCTAATTTCTGTTTATTTTCTTCAGCACAAATCATATGTCCACATATGGAACATTACAATAAGCTAAAAATGTATTATTCTATATTTCTTCCTCGTTAGTTGTAGAAAGGATGGTCCCACCCCTATTAGATACATACAAACATACATACTTCAACTCGTATATTGCGAATATATACTGTTGCAGAAAATCCCACAATACACTGGGCAAATACGAATAATTTTATTTTTCTATAAATACAAATACAAATACGACATCGATAAAAAGATATACAATAATGATTCGTACATGCATTCCGGCCTACGGGCCTTTCTACATTTATATACTTAAATATTATGATACATTAATCTTCAATTGTTTACAATATTGGTGTAATAATCGGGAAAATTTACAATAAAAACCCTAGAACTGAAGCTAAAATACACTGGGCATTGCTCGTCGTGAGGACGAGCCGTACTTGGCGCCAGGCTCAACTATCAATCACTGAATAACTTGATAACAATAATAATTACTTTAAAATAACTTTTCGTATTCGGGTGGCTCAGCGGAGATTTCGAATGTCATTTCTATTGCGAATCTTCCGCCGAAAGACCCCGAAATGAATTAATCCATGTGTTCAATTTCTGCTGCGTCCCACAACGTCCCATAACCTTGACAATTTCTTTTTCAAGTTATTTTTTGTCAGTTACTACGTAGTACCTGCGCAATCATACTTAAGGTATCTTAGTGAAAAAAGAATCACTGTTTCAGAAAAGACGAAAGACAATGTAGGAAATCAAGGACCATGAATAAGTACCTCACTGTTCCGCGAAAACTATAATTTTAACTTTGTCCTACCATCAATTCCACGAAGGTTGCCAACTTTCACTTAACGGGCTTCAGCATAACTTCAGCTTTATATTTAACTCGCGACACCGCGATGCCCCCAGATGCACGCTGTATCACAAACATCTGAAAAAACTGTCTAGACAGTTGAAACAACAATTAAATTGTAATTAAGCATGTTTGAGATACATTTCATTATAACCACGCTGAATATTTCCCGATCGTACCATACATGCGATGGCGGAGTGGGAAAACGTTCGACAAGAGAGAGAGGGGGCGGAATATCATACGTCTGATGTATCCGTTTCACTTTAAAGAATTCTCGTAGTCTAGATACGCGATTTAAATGCGGTCAGGTGTTCAAAGAAAGCGTTCAATAGGAAGATGCCATGTATTAGGAGGATACGTGCTCCTGAACGTAAGATAATCGTGCCACTGACGTCCCTGGCCCTGACCGTACAGTAATGACCTTTTGGGCTGCATGCCAACTTCCGATAGCGAATGACTAATCAGACCGCTCGGATCGAAAGAGGAAGGGATGCAGACATCCGACCTAGGAAGGACACATACCGAAAACGTGATAGCAATAGGGTACCTGCCGTTTTCAGAACTTTCGCTGAAAAAAAATAGTGCAACTGCGCATACTCAGGGAAATGACATTCATTGCACATGATCGTTTTTCACTGGAATGTTAATCGTTTAGGAACGAGTGTAGGTGTCCGTAAAGAAGATTTGCGGAGTGAGCCACCTTCCAAGGGCAAAAATGAGCCCACGATAAAGAGGAAATGAATTATTTCGGGCGTTAGTTTTAAAGAACCAGTGGTCAGGTGGTATGTGAGCGAAGCTTTCATTACTCCACCCAGACTTGAGGAATATCAGTCATTGATTGTCTGTCCCGTTGGGAGCAACTTGAAAACGTGCCTGTTTAGTCGTAGCGAAGATTAAGTATGGATTTGGCGATCTGAAAAAAAGTGGTAATGCTCATTCGCTAAATAGTAAAAGTTCGAGTTTTGTAAAATTAAAAGAAGCTGTAGTGTCAAACTGTTACACGTCATTGTGTACATGTCAAACTGTATGCAATGACACGCCTAGTTTCAGCTTTTCACTGCCGTTAAATGTATTAAAAATCAACATCGTAGTTGCAACGGTATCAGAGAAAAAACTGAGTTCACAGAATCTATACACTACACGTGGTCATTATACAATCTATCAACCGGCTATTACTGAGAAAGGCGTCAACCTGAAACCGGTCTAACTCCAAACCGGAAAACTGTAAATCACGGTGGTATACCCCGGTTACACGCGGACGCCTCTTTCCAATTATGTTTGGCAGTAATAAATGTTAAACTTACATTCATGCGCTCATCATCAACCCCCAATCAATTCACGTTTTCAGTCCTATCTATAATAAACTTCCGTATCCCTCTAGGTTTTCGTTAAAATGTACATGCCTAAAATGGTGCGATTTTCTACATTCACACGGTGACTTGGTGAAATGTTGAACAGGTTTCTGCTTCTCGCCATAAAATTACGCACGTCAGAAAGAGTAATGACATACGTTTAAATTTATATTGTACTGTTCGTGTAGGCACTAATTCCATATAACATCTCTCGACAGGTTTAATTCTTGTGCCGAGCGGTAAAGGCTTAGGTCAGAAGCTGGGCGACTACTACCCGCCGCCGGCAAATTATTCCTTCAATGAGACGACTGATAACGACACGGATATAATAGACGGCCATAGGTATCCCCATCCGTGGGGTGTGTTCTTCACTATTCTGGGAACTGTGCTCTTGGATTTTGATGCTGACGCTTGCCAAAGCCCCGCGAGAGCCTACCTCTTAGATGTCACAATACAAGGTATTTTGTTTAACACCCTTTAAGTACCTTTATAAAACGTTCAAACCACTAACGGCTATACATCGTTATGTTAGAGGACCACGCGAGAGGATTGAGTACGTTCACTGTCATGGCCGGCCTCGGAGGTTTCATGGGTTACGCTATGGGTGGTTTCAACTGGGACGCTACATGGCTTGGTAATAAAAAAAATACATTATTACAATGTAGCAGGTATTTATGGTGAAAGAGAAGTGAATAAATACTTTAAGAATATTAAAAATTATGATTTTATATTTTATCCAAATTATGTATAATAAAGATAGAATAAATAACTTTTGTGTATGGAAACCTTTCGATGAGGAAGTGAAGGGAAAGGAATATATTCCAGGATAGAGGTCCTCAATTTAATTGTAATGAATATAATAAGAAGGCCCTGGACCATAATTATCAGTCGGATAATCGCATAATAAAAAACTATTAAGGCTTGTAATTTGAGTAAACTATTCTGCTGTAAACCAAGTTGAGTTCACGGATATAATCTGACTGATACTGAATTTTAATTCTCAGTATTCCCAAACTTAGGATTAAGTACCCTGACGTCATTGGTACTATTTCTGCCTATTTCATGGAGACCAGTAAATCACGGAATAAATTTAATTAACTGTAATATTTTTTCTTCAGGCGAAATGTTAGGAGGTCACGTCAGAGCAGTTTTTACACTTATAACGTTAATATTTATAATATGCGTTATAAGTACTGTAACAAGTTTCAAGGAGGTGCCTCTAGAAGTTATCGAATGTGATGCACTGTCAACGGAAACACTAAGAATGGTAAGGACTAAATGCTCATATCAATGAGGAACGTCCAATGAGAAAATCTATTTTCTTAGTATAAAATTTCATTAAAATGCAGAAAATACTTGAGAACTTTCAATAGATAATTATTCCTTTATAGATCCTTGTTTTCGGTTTTTTGTTCTTTTATTTTTGTACAATCAACTTATAGTTGTAAGTACAATTGCGCTATGTTTATTTGTGACGATAGACTCGATAAAAGAAGCCACCCAGTGATGGCACATTTTGACTTGCACAATTTAATGGCTAACAAGTCTCAGCTACAGCAAGCAGATCTCTTGGCCAGTGGCGTTTAAGCCGTCGTAGGGAGGATAATGGATGGGTAATAGAGGAGAGTGACCGAACGAGCATATTAGTATGAGGAGTAAGAGTGGAACTAGGACTTCCTTGACTCTGAAGAATCTATCCTCGAGGTAGGACTTTAGGATGAGATAATACGTATTTGAGAGGTTGCTTTTGACCCTGAACAGTGACCCTAGGGTGCCTAACCCGATCGAACACTTCCGCGACATCGAGAAAGACCCCTCCGCAAGATCCAGCGCAGAGGAAACCTCATCCACCATACGAAATATTAGTAGGTAGCAGAGCGTTGGGGTCGGAACCTAAAATGGTGGTTCGGGATTATACCGAGTTAAGGATGGGAAGGAGGCGTTTTAGAAGGATTCTCCCGAATATTTTGGGGAAGAAAACTAGGAGGTTTATTGGTGTGTACAAAGAGGGTTCGAGTGAATTTTTATTGGGTTATGAAACTACATTATTTCAATTTCAGCAAATATGTAAGATAGAAAGTAAGCAGCAGACCACCTCAGAACAACAGCCCTTTCAAAGAGACAGAGGATCTTATGGTACTGTTACACCTATATCACCAAAAGCAACAGAGCAGGTACATTTTGTAATTTTGGGTATTATTACTTTCAACAATATTAATTATTCTCTATGTTCTGCGTATCCTATCTTTATAACTTTGTGCAGACATCCCAAATTGGAGATTCAGAGAATAAAACCGAAGGTGTACAAGAACAAAATGGGTATGTTAATCAAGGTTTTGATGGAAATCTAAGTAGTGACAAATCTAGCACAAATGAGGTAAGATTAACTAACTTTAAAATAGTTATTTGGAGTTTATTATAAAAAACATTATTCCTGCATTATAGTTACTTTTACTATCATTAAGTTAGAAACTAAATTGACTTACTGTATAAATTAAAACTGAAATCAGTGAATTATAGATATTAATAAATTAAAATAAAATATATTTTGCATTGAATTTGATGCTAATGATCATTCTTCCATTACAGATCAGCAGTCCTACTCTGAAAGAGTATTTACTTTCAATTATTTATATGCCTTACTCTTTGAGGATTCTTTGTCTCACCAATCTATTTTGCTGGATGGCACACGTATGTTACTCTCTTTACTTTACAGATTATGTAGGAGAAGCTGTATTCGGAGGTGATCCAAGGGTAATACTAACATGTCTATATTGTTGGATCATATGATTTTGTAGAAATGTTTAATAGTCTGCCAGACATTAACAGAGTCAATATCTGTACTTGATCATCAATTAAACTAAATATGAATGAATCAAGTACTTTCAAATTATTGTTATGACATGGTTTTCAGTTAAAACTTGCGCTAAGTTAAATTTAATCAAGTACAGTTTATTCAGTATGTTAACATTTGTAATTTAATAATATTCCCATCTAAATTTCCAGGCCCCAGAGGGTTCAAGGAAAAATGAACTTTATGAGGAAGGTGTGAGATTTGGCTGTTGGGGCATGTCAATGTATTCTCTTTCATGCGCATGCTATTCAATGGTTATTGAAAAGCTAATAAAGAAATATAAGTAAGCCGTTTTTGTAATTTATGAATATTTATGTTCTTAAACATTTTGTAGTAATTAAGTAATTTTGAAAATTTGTCAACTAATAATTATCATGACATAGTCAAGTATATTACTCCAGGTATAATTAAATTATTTATTCATTTTACGGATAATTGGGGCACATAACAGTCAAACCTCATTGCACCCAAAAATACAAATAATGAAAGACGAAAAAGAAAAAACAGATAATTAATTAAATTAATACAGGTGTAAAGCTTTCCTCCTATAAAAATTCTTTATGTCCTATTTGCAGAGGAAAAAGGGTGTATGTAGGAGGGCTTCTATTTTATTCTACTGGTATGTTATTAATGGCAGTATGCAACAACAAATTCGGAGTCATAATATTTTCATGGACTGCTGGGGTTATGTACTCCACTCTTTTCACAATGCCCTACCTACTAGTCGCTAACTATCATGCAGCTAATACGGTAAAACCACTCACGAAGTTCTATAGCAAAAATTAATTTTCAATAGTGCACAGAAATTAACAATTATTAGTTTAAAATACTTGTTTTGTGGCCTGCGAGGGTTGGAATACCGTAGATTTCGTGTGTTTCTGTCTCCTCTCGCTGGTTTGGTATTTTGCTTGACAGGTTTCGGCTGCTCGCCATCTTCAGTAGCGGTGTTAGTCATTTTTGACACTTTGGATATTTTTTGGACATCCTCACTGCACTGTCACTGTCATTTGTACTGTGGTGGTTGTCTGTTGTCTGTTTATCAATATACGTGACTTGTTATTGTGTTTTTTGGGGATGTTTATCTTATTTGAATTGCGGGGGAGGGTGGGATTTTGTTAATCGGTTTAAGAATTGTCGGATTACCGGTCAAATATATGACATGAAACCTATCTCGTATTGTATATTTACGATCATAACAATTTCCTGTAGATCCAAAATTTATTCAAGGATGTTTATTTTTAGTAATCTAGTTTATAGGTGCAATTGCACCAAACGAACTTTAGTACATCTCCGCACCACCCTCAGGGGGCACTAGTTTATCGGTGCAAGTGAACCCAACGAACTTTAGTTAAGTACATTTCCGTACCACACTCAGGGGGGCGCTAGTTTCAAAATATCGTTCGTTGGGTGCACTTGCACCGATTAACTAGATTACTAAAAGTAAACTTTTTGCTACTGAAGATGGCGAGCAGCCGAAACCGGTCTAGCAGAAGACCAAACCAGCGAGAGGAGACAGAAACACACGAAATCTACAACAATTATTAGTATCACAATTACTGCACCAATGCTATTAAATAGTATCCTGAAATGTAATTGTATCCTGAAATTATTTCAGTTCAGCGAAACCAGAAATGAAGAAGGGAATCATCAGAAAAGAGGTCTTGGTACCGATGTGGCATTAGTGAGCAGCATGGTATTTCTGGCCCAATTTACATTGTCATTGTGTATGGGAAGTATAATTAGTTACTCTGGTACAACTACTGCTGTTGTATGTGTAGCGTCTTTCCTAAGTTTTTGTGGCAGTATTACTGCAACTCAAGTATTATATTTGGATATTTAAATTTCCATATCTACAATTAAATTTTTTGAATTAATAAATTTTTTTTCTTTTGAAGATAGTTTTGTTTTAATATACACATCATACTCACTGCTGGTTAATGTATGGCAAATTTCCAAACCAAAGTAATTATGTAGGTGGTGGTAGCAAGGTAGAGAAAGAGTCGACATTTATTTTACCATAATTTTATTTACATTTTACTAAGTTTTATTGGTTCTGAAACACATTTTATTTTACAATACTTTAGGCCTTCATGAATACAATACTGTTTAAATAAACAATATAGTTATAAATAAACAATCCAAAACCTATCATATTAAATATCCAACACAACTAATTCCAAGTTTTAACATTATGAACATATATTACATCTTTGGCAATTCTGTCATAAAATAAACAGTATAATAAATTCATGACATTTATTCATTAAACTAAACATATAATTTCAATAAATTCAATTCAATAATTGATGAGGCTAATTATCATTTTATTATTAAATTAAATATTACTTCAGTATATTTGTATAATTCATATTATTTTATGCAAGCAATTAGTTTAAAGGTTCAACATGGTATGATACATATATATGAAATGGTTATTAAATGTAATTGTACTCTGTCCCTTATAATTGTTATATATTTACTGTACTTACAATTCACTTTAAATTGGAATAAATTTAACAGTCTTCAACATCAGTCAGTAAAACACAGTCATTATAGTGCTTTTGAGGATGGAAGGGGAATAAATAAAACAACAGCATTTCAGTGTTCAAACATAAACATATTCCTGCTGAAATTTGTGAAGCCATGATGTTACATAAGGCATATGCATAGTTCTCCAATTGACATTATGTTGAACAATTTCAATTGCTTTTTCTAACTGCCACCTCCATGATTCAATTGTAATTTGTTTCTTCATATCCAGCAACTGAAAAAAACATAGCAGTTGTATCATTTTCCTCTACACCATTTTCCTTTCTTATAGAATGTCTGTAAACAGTAAATGAAATATATGTTGCAATTTTGTTTTTAAATCTCACCTCATTAAGATGTTCATCAGTTGTTAAAGTACTTGTGAAGTGTCTTAATAGTCCTTTCATTATATGTGAATTATTTTCAAACCTGAAAGACCTTCTGTATTAAATGAATTATATTTACCAAATTATTACGTTATGCATTCTCAAAAGAAACATATTAATAGGCTCTGACAACAATTAAAAAATATACAATGGCATTATAAACTGAAAAATAAATTAAATTAAGCATAAAATAAATAATCATAATTACTTCAATGTAATATTTTCCCAATTATTTTTGACAAACTCAAATAGTAAAGCAGCTGCTATTGGTTTCTTTGAAAATTGCAACCAAAGAGTCTGTATATCTTCCCAGGGAAGTTCTCCTTTTAAACTTTCGTTAAGCAACCTGGAAATATGATAAAAATATGATTACATGACTACTATTTGTGTGACTAAATTAAATTACAATTTTACAAATTAATATATGATAATCATACATATTTATTGCCCATGGTGTAGAACTGCACGTAAGACCTTTGAGTATTATAGTTCTTTCAACTGGATCTAGTGAGATATTTCTGTACATGTTCCAAAATGAGTCTAATTCATTCTTTCCACCATAGCGGACAACCTGACAGTATACTGTTGCCTTTATGAAAACAGGTATCCTGGAAAATAACGTTGTCTTTGATCTGTCTCCTTCTTTTCACAATCGGTAATTTATTTTTTGAAACACTTACTCAGTGTTGTTAGATATCCATGCTGCATAAAGGTCTTTCACCAAATTTACACAGTGATTAACCTCATAATCGCAGGCCAAGTTCACTATAGATGTCTGTAGGACACTGGGTTCTTTTTGAAATTGGTCTACTGATTCTCTGTACAAAGGTCCAATGAGCTTCTCAATATAGTTCTAAAAACAAGCACAGTGATATTAAAATATGAGAAAAATGTGTCATACAAGAAAAATGTAAGTCATACAAGAAAATTTTAAATGCACAAAAAATAAAAACACATATTCATACTTGGAACACTGGATAATGAGGTGAATTCCAGAAGAATAACTGAAGAAATTTAATATTTTGTAATGCTGTATACCATGGAAGAAACTCTCTCTCATTTTTAATTAAACGTTTTGACATATTTAAGGGAATAGAATAATTCAAGAGGCCTGCACGAGCCAGTTGGAAGGAATCATCTATAATCTGTGCTCTACTTGAAGTATAATTTACAAAATTATTGTTGCCCATAAAGTCATCAATTAACAATTTCCAGTTTTTCTCATTATAATTAATTCTATAAAAACCTAAAATTAAAACAAATAAAATAAATTCAATATTTTGTGTTGAATAATTATACATGCGATAATTATAATAATATCTCACCTGGATATGACAAATGAAAAAGCACCCAGTTATCATCATTTTTCTCTTTTATGTGTATTGTGGCTTCTGGACTTTTCTTTAGCCACATTTTCTTAGTGTCATCTTCACTGGGATCACGTTTTGTTATGTAGCTCACTGGCAAATACCATAAATCAGTACTGGTGGAATTAATCAAACTAAACTTTTTCTGGAAATTTCAAATATATTATTATAATTGAGGACATACAATTGTACATACTTTACATATTATCAAAGTTCGTTGTTTTCAAACTACGATTTGAATTAAAGATTAATAAGATATTGTAGAATTGTAGATAATTTGTGCCATGTTACTATTTTAGTAACCACCTGTTCCAAATGTATGTCTTCATTTCCTGGATCATAATTGACTTTTAATACTGGGTATCCAGTTTGTGAAGTCCATGAATTCATGATTTCCATTATATCTAAATCATGTAACATATTAATTGTTGATTCATTTTGGAGAGCTATTTTAATACTACTCCAAAAATCGTTGGCATCCACATTTTTATGGTTCCTACAATAAGAATGAATTAACGTAAGATTTGACGCAAAATCGTGTACATTCTAGTTAACTAATTCAATTTTCAGATTAAAAAAAATAAAATTGTAATAAGATATATCTATTACCATTCATTTATGAAATATTTCATTCCATTGTCAAAAATAGTCGACCCCAATGTTTTGTGCAACATGGAAATGAGTGCAGCTCCTAGAATTAATTTTAATAATTAATAATGGATAAAAATATTCCTAAATTGCATGTCTGGGATGTTTCTGCGAATAATTACCTTTTTTTATTGACGTTTCATCATAATAATCAAAAACATCTGTGGTATTGATTGAGTCTCCTGTTAGAGCCTTTGAATGGTTCAAACTGTCCTCCATGAGTGCATATTGCAATTCATTTGTAACAAAGAAATCCATTATACTATTTGACATTGTGGAAGCCTAAAAGTATAACATGTTACAGTGTTAAATTTAAAATGAAGTGTTACAACTGTAAACAAATTTAAGAATAAAGTATTACTAATCTGAGAAATACTAACACATAAGTACTGGTAATAATTTGCCAGGCCCTCCATCAACCAACTATCACTCCACCATTTTACACTGACAAGATTCCCGAACCATTGTTGCGCTATTGCACGAGAAAATGTTAACACTTTTTCTGGTGTTGAGTATTTTAAAAGAAGGATCATTTCTCTGAAAAAAATTATTTAAGATATTTTGATACATTTGCCACAAATTTAAACAAGAAATAAATAGTATTAAATATGTGATAATGGGACTAAATGAGAGAACACATTAGTATCGAGCCGTAATGGAAATAGATAGTATAGATTTATCTCCGGTCTACTGACTTAGAGAACTGAAAGAATACTATAAATATATATAATGTATAATATATTTTACAAACCTAATTTTTATCAACCCCCAATTTTCAGCTTCCAAATATGGCATATTTGGAAGCGCTACGAGATCCAATTTAGGCAGTTCATATTGAAATCCTAAATGATCATTAAAATAAGCCAGGTGACTGGCAACCGACGGATTTTGGTAATTTATATTGGCTAAGGCTTCCTGTCGAGTCCAGGAATCAATTTCAGTTTTTGTGTAGTTGAAGTCTCTGGTGCTGGTGAAGTCGAATACGACAACTCCCAACAGGTGGGATGACATTGGGGGTGTCGTTTCATAGTGATCCCATACCCAGCCGTTACCACTAGAATGAACAATAATAACACGGATTAAACAAAGGAGATTATGAAATTATAAGGGATCATACAAGTATTTGTTGGCACGCAAACCTGATTTCCGATTTTTTCTTCTTTGCATTGGACAACGAAGACATATTGCCCAACCTTAGAATACTAACGTCGTATGTAGCCTTGTAAATGGGTTCGTCAAAACAGGGGAAAGCTCTTCTAGCGTATATAGGCTTGAAATTGGATTCTATAAGCCACCTGTGGTAAATTAGAAAAACATTACTTAATAAAGAAGGAATTTTAAATAACGTTAAATTTATGTTCATAATATAACGTGACGACTTACCTTTCTTTGCCAGCCCTGTCAGTGTACTTGGAGGCATAAATGCCGATAGATGATTCATTTATGGGAGCACTGTAGTGAATAGCTAGTAAATATTTTCTATTGGCGTCTATTTGACGTCCCAGCGTTATTGTGTAAGTTTCGCTCGTAGCGTTCTTCATAACGGACTGAATATCAACGCTAGAAGACGTAGGGAGTTCAGAATCCTGAAATATCAACCGAGAGGAATAGTAGTTTTAGAGTTAAAAAAATTAACCACTAAAATTGATTTAAATAGTGACGATAAAGTGCTCTACCGTTAACTTGGACCACGTGTTGTTCTGGCTGGTGTCCTCAAGTGTCACAAGTTTTATTTCCTCGTCCGAAATCTTGAAGCCCACTCCGTGAATTTCAATTGACGAGAGGGCTTGCCTCGTCTCCAACACGATCTTCACATGGCCAAACAGTCGAAATCGTTCCTTGCCTTGTGCGGCAACCGTCAAATACGGTTCCAACATCACCTTATAATGTAGCGGGACAACATCGCCGCTGAGTCTGGTTATTTCTACGGCCAATGTACGCGTATCGTTCGAGTCTGCCGTTGCCTTAAATAAAAACAAGTGAATTGTTAGATTCGTGTAGGACTTCGTATTTTATTTCATTTGGAGGACGTGCCATCGTATTTATAGGAACTACCAATTCTTCATATCGCTCGCTGTTCGATGTAACTTATTCTAGGCACAGACATGGAAGTACTTCTCCTTTGTGGCGCACGCCAAGTAAAAGAGTCACGTATCCGATTTTATGAATATGCGTTTACGAAACTGCTTGTGGCCTTTCTAGCAATTTGAGTTGCGCTAGAGTTACTTATAACTCTAAACATGAGTTACATTGTTACATGTTTAGTGAGTTACATTAACTAAATAATAAACTGTAATAAAAGTAATAATTTCTTCTGTTTATTAAGCTAACAAGTATCCGTTGGCTATTATAGAATTTCTTGTTTATTTTATCTGAGTTTACCGAGTCGCTCAACACATTAAGACCAACTACAACTGTTGAATGAGTTTCGTGTCTATAAAATAATAGCAATTTCTTTATTTTTACTGTTTATAATTGCTGTTAGGTTTGTGGTTCTAATTATGGCATTTGTGCCTCTTTTAGTAGGTACTGATATACTCTAATGAGTTCTGAGTGATGTCCTGCTCCCGTTCTATGAATGGCTATTGATTCTCTTCGTTAGATGCTAAACGATACAGCACTAGTCTTTCTTATTTGATAGTTGTTTTATATCTTTCTTGTTTGCGTTTCACGTCCAGGATATTCCACACACATTTTTTTCAATTATTATTTTTTCCTGAAATTTGTTTCATTAATTATTATCTGAGAGTTCGTACTTACATTTTCATATTCCCGCTGAGTAATGTGACGAGTCACAATTGCGGTGGCGACCAGTAATATTACGATAATAATAATGAGAAATGCGGCTGCCTTTTTTGACACGAAACACCCTCCCTTCCTTTTAAATGTAAGATTTTCTTCAACGGAGAGTGCCGTACCCGGAGAGGTGTAGCGTGTTCCAGTTCCATCCATCGTCTAAAAATATAAAAAAATGCCATACGTTACTTTTCGTAATTACTAAATTAGCAAAGAAAAAAAACATCCAATAATAACAATAAACAATAAAAATCTTATAAATGGTTCGAAGCTCGGTAGTTTTGGATATTTTAAGGTTTCTTTATGACGTCTAAAACGATACAAATAAGTAACGATATATACGATATTAGTCGAAGAGTGCATTGTATTATAGAAGGTGCTAAACTCAGAGCGGGAAGTCATAAGCAACTTTATTTATCAGTTCCTATCTTCCTTTTGACTCAGATCTTTTCTGAGTAACAGACAAATGGTTGAAAATAAGTCGAGCAGAATTGACTTCAGTTAGTGAGATAAGGCACGTAGGATGGAGCGTACTAAAATGCTCGAAACTTCCAAGGCCCGAAAACCAAATTTTTTACGGCAGTCTCATTTTCTCCGTTCCCAGTTCTTAAAATAGTATAATATAATCCTAAATGTTTATATACGTATGAATAATTTCAGGGCGTACTATGAATGGTACGAATAATTTAGTAGCCGGAGGATATTAGAGATATAATAATAAATTAAAGTTTAACCATTCTTATTAAGAACTATTTGCGAAAAGTGAATAACAAAATTAATGACCGGAGTAGGACATAATTTCAGATACTCCTTCGGCGGGTAAGTGTGCCTCGGTGTTGTGCAATTCATCACCTTTGTTTCCAGTATAATTGTCTGGAACCTAGAGCGGGCGGACAGACCGTGAAAAACGTGGAAGAGATTACAGGTGTCGGTGCGATTCTATGTAAATTGTCTGGTGACTAATACGCGAAGGTTTGCTATGTTTAGTAGTGATCGCTGAACGTCCTTAGCTCACACATACTCTAACCAGAAGTAACCGCTAGGTATTTATTATATACCAACGCGGAGCTGGTTCCCGATATTAGGCCTACTGGAAACTGAAAACAGTGCCTAACCAAACACTATAAACTAGGATGAGTTTTATAATTTAAAGCCGCTTATTTCCGATCGGAACAGGGGTGTTCAAACATTGCAGACGCGTAAACAGGAATTACCAATCAATGAGCGACGGTTTCCGCGACCAGAACTTGAATTATCACTATCCAACTTACGGTGAGTGTTGAACCCATATCTGCCCGAGAATATTTCTGTCTTTGCAAAATACTTGAGCGAGTTCTAGGGGAAAAGTTTATTCTCCCTCCCCCCTGGAGCCCTCCTGGATGTTGTCTACGTCATATGTGTCGGAACACTTACCTGTTCCATCATCAGGGTCCCACCCAACGATAATTATCATGTCTGCAGGTCGGCTGGCTTGTACGGGCAGTCACAGAACAAACAAACAACAGTCAAGTTTCAAAAGTAAAAACAAACGAACCCAATTGGACTCTGATTGTGGTCTACAAGATAAAATAATCGTGCGATACGGAACAGACATCTCACGTGCGCATTGAGGTGACCTTCATTAGTGTATTCGGAATTTCAAACAGCTCTTTCGTCCTCCCATAATACTTCAGTTGCAAGTAATTAACAAATACCAATGTCGTTTGAAGTTTGGCTACCTCTTATGCTACACTATAAGTTTTCGATTAGTTGATTAGTACGCTGCATTTTTACGCTGCGTTTTTACGTTGACCTTCCGTCTCCATTATCTAATTTGTTCTTATGTTAAACCGGTTTCGTCAGCACCGCTCGTTCAATAAAGAAGTGAGGTATTCACGCGTGTCAGCTTCCGTTGAAGAAGCCTGTCACCACTATCACTGCACTGTTACCAGCAGTTGATGAGTTGATAATCCAACTCTCACCGACTCTCATCCAAGTATCTTACCTCAATAATTTAGCCAAGTCGAAATATTACGGATTAAACGCCGTACGGGAGAAACACCGGTTGTCTAACGGGCGTTTACAGAATGGAGCTCCATTAGGCACTATAGAAGCATCATACTGTGTATAGAAGCATCATTCAACGGCTTTCAACATGCTTCGGTTCAACAGTATATGCTTAGAACTAATCGGTATCAATCCTGCTGCACATTCTCTCTTTTCCATTTCAATTTTTAACAGGTTTCTTTATAAAATTATTTGAAAAATATTAATCTTCTTAACGCGATATATAAGAATGAAGTAATACAGTAGAACTGATATTTAACGAATTGATTTAATCCAGTGGATTTTAGGAACGGAGAAAAAGTAAAGTGCAAGACTGGGCAATTAGGCGTTGCACAATACAAACTGGTGGAGGCGGTAAATCGTGGGCCATCCAGGTTCTACGCGAAGATCTACGTCACTTTATTCATTTGTACGGGAAAAGACATACACCGATGCTAATTTTCGAACTCGGAGGTTTCCTCAAGGTGTTCTAATCGCCCTGTGGTTTCCAGCAAAACAAATTATTTGCCTAATAAAAGACACGAACTATGATATAAGAATTTACGCCGGAATGAAATCATGAGGCATGTAGGCGTTCGGATGGAAGATGATACAGGTTGAAAATTGATGTTCAAGCTTATTTCGGAGCCATAAGACGGTGATTCTTTTTTGTTTGCGTTTAGGAAGAAGGCAGATTTTAATTTGTGGTGTAAATTCCGAATAATAACAACAGTTTTGAGGTTATCTGTTTTCTTAATTTAGTTGAAAAGAATTTTTAAAACATACAGCAGAGAGCACAGTTCAATTGAAACATTTTTCTGAGTAATAGGTTATTCAAAATAGCTTTCATAACTATGTGACTCCAAATTGTTCAGCAATCTTTGATAACAGAAAGTTATGCGAATTATGTTTACGAATTTTCACTATGTTCTACTTCTTCTATTTTCCTGAAAGCAGGCAACGTTTCTACACTTGATTGCAAACTGTTACATCAATAATAAAGTTTTATATTCAATCTAATCATGTAAACCGAATCACGTTTATAAAACAAATTGAAGTATATAATGCAAACATTATGTTAATTGATACTACGCGATAAGTAAGACTTGAGCTTCTATTTGATTACCAAGGTCCATTATCTTAAAGATGCGATAATGCGCAGTGAAAACCAGAAGGTAATACTTCCCAAATAGTACGATAGCTTTGTTTTAGGTCGTATTACGACTAATACATGAGTCATCGTGCGGAGAAAGGAATGACCATATAAATTCAATTAGGATTGTAAACATCTGCAAAGGATAACTTTTCTTGGTAATTCTGATATCCGCTGCGGATTTTTTAATACTAGGCACAGTTGCTAGAGAGGAAGTGTTTATTTTTTAATTATTTATTACTTGTTTATTATTTAATTATGTCATTTTTTGTATGTATATATTACCTAAAAAATGGGTAGAAATTTATTGAGAGCGAGGGAGTTAATTAATTTGGTTTTATAAATTCATTCCTCCACGTTGTTAGAAAGGATTGTTAAATACCAAAAATATTTAAGTAAATACTGATTGTACATTTAATTATATGGTGTGTAATTACAACGCAATAAATACATCATCCCCTACAATCCCTTTATACAAATCTTCTGCACTATGAAAGTACGATAATATATTTTTGATTTTCAACATTTTATCAGGCTACGGCATTATTTATAATATGTTGTTTTTGTGAATGCTATATCACTGACATTTTTGAACGGTTGGCTTAAAATTTACATCAGTATTATTTATCTGCATTTCGATTTCCAGCATAGCCAGGCCATACATCAAAGATAAATTGTGGGGGAAGTATCTATGACGAGGGATACAGTCGTTTGTTCTGTCCTGAACTAAAACTGGTTCAGCCTTCTCACAACCGCTAGTAGCTGTTTGAAACCCAGAAAATGAAAAACAACCTCACAACAGTTAACAGAGGATGTCATTATTGACAGGATGACTCATCGACTATCACCATTCTTCAATACCCCGCTTTATTACAAGTGAAATACTACTGACGATGGGGAAAAATCTAGGCCGGTTTAACTTAGGTCCAAACAAGATAGGAGAGGTAGAATATCATATACGTTGTCGCTTGTATAGTTAACATAATTCGTTTTGATGGAACACACGTATTTAACGTATGAAAGACGTTTCTAGCGCTGTGAAAAATTGCTTATAAAAATAATGAAGACAGAAGTACTTCCCTATATAAAAAAAATACCTCGGTGTTCCGCGTTCGAAGGTGAAGGAATCGAGACGGTGGGCGAACTTCGCAGGCCTGATAAGGGATATGACGGGGCATCGAGCAATTCGATCGCAATCTATCTTTGAAAATGTAGTAATTACAGTAAGATTCCTATCCTGAAAGAGTTGGCTGTAGCACACTACCGGTTCACACCCGAGTATGACTTCATGCCTGAAATCGACCGATCGAAAAGGCAATTTCATCACCGCCCAGACGAGAGGGACACAATTCCGGGTGAGCTAATGCCGACAGTTGCGCAACAGCCGACCGACGGAATGAGCGTGCCGCTTGTTTATTGCCAATAATAATCAATTAACATAAGAAGTATGCAGTATTACCTGGCTGAGTTGTTGTAGAAGACGTGCGTTCGCAGCGACTGGTCCACTGTGACTAGCGGCCGGCCGCCCTACCTCGCGCCTTTATAAAATTGCCCACACTTGTGACGCCACCGGTTCCAAAGCGTCACTGGTGATATCATATTATTCTACCTGGAAGGTGCAATCATCTTTGGGTACTGTTAAACTGATGGTCCTGGTAGAATTTATAAACCTGAGCTCACAGGCCAAGTACATTCCTCAGTACCGTCCTCATGGTCTTTATTTGTTTTAATAGCTACCCGTAAATAACTTAAGTAA
This sequence comes from Lethocerus indicus, assembly GCA_019843655.1. NCBI lineage: Eukaryota > Metazoa > Arthropoda > Insecta > Hemiptera > Belostomatidae > Lethocerus > Lethocerus indicus. The sequence goes on along the minus strand of JACDQD010000002.1, from coordinate 9,738,611 downwards.
ATTAAATTGCAGAGCCGATTGGTACAATTGGTGATAATATAATTTGAACATGTTTAGAAATCACAAAAATAAGAAATATCAATGATCAATCATTAAGTATCAATGACCCTCCTTATGAAAGAAATGGTGGTCATAATGGGGGATCTAGCAGACATTCAAGGAAAGGTTAAGTTCCGGTGTCAGCGAGATGTAGTAAAGAATCGGGGACCTTTTCCGGACGAATGAGTCAGTTCTGTGTCAGATTGGAATTTAGTTGCAATCCGAAAGTCCACAACCAAGCTCTCATGAGTCACATTCTGACGTTTACAACTCGTCATAGACAGTCGTCATGTTATCACATAGGATCAATAATTCTATCGGCATCTACTTTTAGCAAGACGGCGTAAGAACAAATCTAAAGTTTCAGATTCTGGGAAGATGGAGAGTTCAAATATCTAGACCGTACTAAAACCGAGGGCGAAGTAGGAATTAGATGTCAAAAATTATTTCAAGATTTAAACCAACTCATAAACCGGTCCTCTTATATTGCTAGTATTAAATTTCAATACTTAATTTGTTGTTATTCAAAATTAGTTCTAATTAACGGCGATACCGATTTGACATCGAATTAGGAACAAGAATTTAACACACCCGTTTTGTGGTCTGCGAGGGGTTGGAATACCGTAGATTTGTTGTGTTTCTGTCTCCTCTCGCTGGTTTGGTCTTTTGCTAGACCGGTTTCGGCTTCTCGCCATCTTCAGTAGCTGTGTTAGTCACTATTGGCACCTTGGATGTTTTTCGGGCATCCTCACTGCACTGTCACTGTCACTTGTACTGTGGTGTTTGTCGTCTGTATACATATGTATCTTATTGTTATTGCGGAATGTTGTTTGTGTTATTTGAGTTGAGGGGAGGGTGGGATTTTGTTAATCCGCTTAAGTGTAGGTCAGATTGTCGGTCAATGAAGGGGGTTGAGGTCCTTTAATAGGATTACCGGGGGCAAATATGGGGTCGCTTTGGGAAATTATCTTTTCGTTCATAATCCTGTTTTATAAAACAGGCTATTTATAAGCAGGATAATTATACTTTATAATGCAGTGAGACATTTTGCCAAGGATCATGGGCAAGTGAAAGAAGACAAAGAGTTCTACATTCGTTTTATAAAAGTGCCCACTGCTCATAAGGTTCGAGAACTGACAACAACCAAAATTGGCACTCTAGTTAGGATATCAGGCCAAGTGGTTAGGACCCATCCTGTACAACCAGAGCTTGTTTCTGGTACCTTTGTCTGCCTAGATTGTCAGACCTTAGTCATTTTAGTAATTGTTTTTAATAAGCCTTTTGGCTATTATGCACTTGATATTTCTTTTTCTATTTTATTTCCTTTATATATCTCGATTTTTCATATTTTTTGTGATAATATGATTTAGTTATTTGTTAATTAATTTAATTCGCAATTGTTTAACCGTAATTGCAATTTAAACAGCAAAACATTTAAAAACCATAATGCGCAACTTTTAATAATGTGTGAATAACCCATAATAAGTATAAATATTCTAAAAAGAATCCAGAGGAAAAGAAATATATCTTTTAATAAAAAACAAGACATTTACTAAGAAGAATTCAAATATACTCTTAAGAAAAGGCAGTATATGTTTGTGCTGTGAAATAGACAAAATTTAACCAAATAGTACTGTATTTTTATATATTCATTCTAACAGACTAAAGAAATTAATGACAACTCAACTAATCTTGTTAACAAAAATGAACTTTTTTGCAATGCTTCTTACTACTTTTAATGCTCTGCAGACATTAAAAAATAATACAGTTTTATCTCTCCAAAAACATCTAACTCAATAATATAACTAATACTTCATAAAATCCACTAACAATAATAAAATGGAACAGGAAAAGAATTAACATGATTATATTCAAATTTGAAGAAAGATATATGGGAGAAATCTAATATACTGGCACCAATAAAATTAATGGTGGAAAAGACGTAGGTTTGTGTGAGCAAGGACAATGCTGTGATCATCACAGGCAGCAATAACTTCAGCATCATTATTTGAACCAGCTGGACTACCAATATACTTTACACCACTCTGAAAAAGTCATTAAAACAAAAAATTCCATTAACAGGAATATGCATATTTTTCTTACATAAGTGATTCATGTTTCCAGCAACTACTAAAACATACCTGATGTGCCCTATTAACATTGTCACTAAATGGGAAAAATGCATCAGAAGCCAAAGACACTTCACTGAGTTTTTCAATCCAGTTTTTCCTGTCAACATCATTAAGCAAAGGAGGGACTGTTTCATATTTTGACTCCCAAACACTTTGCTCCATATCTTTCCCTAAAAACAATAAGTTAAAAATAAATAAATTTGATTCCATCAAATTATATCTGCATTTGCTGTATATCCAAATAAACTATGCCTTAATAGGAGAGGTATTATCAATTTAATTCTACTAATACTTCAACCTAAATTAATTTTATATTAAGAACATGATAACTGTTAATAATTTGGAGGTGTTTTACCTGCTTACTAAACTACTTTAATCTAAAAATATATTTTTTCTAACATTGTAAGTCTTCACCCATCAAAAATGTTAACAATAATACATACCAATAGATCCATTAACATAATTATCAATAGCATTGGAAATTTCAGCTCGAGTAACACCTTTCTTAAACTTCATCTCAAGAACGTTAGGATGTTGTCGCAACCACCTAATTAAAATAAATGTTTATGAATGAGTGACATTTGCAGTAATTCCAACAAGTGAAATAAATGAACTGTGATTATTATATACTGAATTTTAAGTTTAATACTTTTTAATCTCTTTCAATACATTTATATTATGATGATATAATCACATTTATAATATATATTACAAGAAACATGTTAATATTGCACTCTGTGTGTGTGTGTGTGTGTGTGTGTGTATATATATATATATATATATATATATATATATATATATATATATATATATATATATACACACACATATATATATATATATATATATATATATATATACACACACACAATGGTGCGTATTTATATATAATTAAAATTATGAATAATTTATTTTTTATCATTGATAAAGTATTATTGTAAAATGCATGTGGTAATATAAACTGAAATTTACATTTTTCTCATAATATAAACCGTCTGTAACGCAGATATTAAATATATGTAATGTTAAATGTTCACATTACCTAGCTTAAATAAAAAAATATTTACCAGTTATCAGCTTTGTCTCCAGCAAGTCTTGTACAATGAATTCGGCTCTGCTGCCCTGCTCCTATCCCAATTACCTGCCCATCCCTGGCATAGCATACTGAGTTGCTCTGGGTATACTTCAATGCAATAGTAGCCACAAGTAAATCACGAATGGCATGATCAGGCAGCTAAACCACAGAAATGATTTCACAGAAATAAATGCAAACTGAATGAGGGGGAAAAAGATCAAGTTCCATGTTGTATTAGTATTAACATTAAAATTACTTCTTTAGTTTTTGTGACAACATTAGAAAAAAGGCTCTTGTCAATCACAGCATCATTACGCCTCTGCTCCATTGTCAAACCAAACAGCACTCTTCTTTCCATAACATCTGGCTCATAATCACTATCAATTTGAAGCACACAATAGCCTCCATTTTTCTTCTTTTTTAACATAGTCAAAGCTTCTTCAGAATAGCCAGGCGCAATAATGCCATCAGATACCTATTCATTGAAGAAAAGTTAATATTAAGCTAATAATATGAATACATAAATTTTAAAATAAATATAATTGTTCTATAAATTGACTCACTTCTCTTGAAATAATTTTTGCAGTAACAGCATCACAGGGATCAGATAATGCAATGAAATCACCAAATGAAGACATACGATCCGCACCTCTTGCTCTCGCATAAGCAGTGGCCAATGGAGTCAATTTATCATATAAGTCATCAACCATACACACTTTAGCCTGAAACAAGGTCAACATGTATATTAGGAGTAAATTGATTTTTGTATACACTGGAGCCCACTCAACCCTCTATGACCAGCTGACAAATCAAGTTTAACTCTTGAAAAGGACAAAATATTTGTGTAATTAATATCTAAAGCTGCTCTTAGCAATGAAATTATATTAAAATTAATTATTTAAGAGCTATAAAAGGAACATAAAACATGGGTGTACATACCGAGTGCCTTTTATTGTAATATAAGCATGTGGAAATAAATATATTTTCATAATTATGTTCATAAGTAAGATTTACTTTATTTATCTGACTGGGTGACAGAAACCAAACGCACTGCCAAAATGTTATGCATTACCTGTTCTTTTGTAAGTGGATTGCCGACAGCAGCACCTGCTGGGCTCACATGTTTAAAGGATGTAGCAGCAGGTAACAATAGGGCCTTCTTTAACTCTTTAACCAGCTGCCATCCATTCAGTGCATCACACAAATTTATAAATCCAGGTGATCCATTAACAACTATTAAACAAGAAATAATAACTATTAATATTAACTAACAATAAATAAGAACTATTAATATTAACTAAGTGATATTAATTAATAATTAAGTAGTTGGATTGTGATAGATATATTTTACCTTTCAGTGGTAATTTGGCAAGAGTGGTATATATCTGAGCCGGTTTCTGGTGTGGATTCATACCATACCTTAGGGTCAACTGGGATTCACCAGAGCTATACTGCTTACGAAAGAAATTGCTGATAGCTAAATCGTAGTCACATGTATGTGTAAAAGCTTTGAGGGCTAGAGTTTGTCTGAAAACAGTTTATAATATAAAAACTAATAACATTTAAAACATTAATGGAAGTAATGCATAAAATAACATTTACCTAGTTTGTAGAGAAGTTTCATGGTTTGTATTTGATTCCATTTCTTCCATAATCTTGCTGTAATCAGAAGGGTCACATATAACAGTGACACGAGCATGATTTTTGGCAGCTGCCCTGAGTAGTGTTACGCCACCTATGAAATTATAACAAACAAAAATTACTTCAATGTTTAAAAATACTGAATGAATTTTATAACTGAACATAAAAATAAATTACCAATGTCAATATTTTCAACCGCATCATCGATTGTAACATCAGGTTTGGCCACAGTCTGAGTGAATGGATAGAGGTTGCAGACAACAACACTAATCATATCAAATTTCATTTTTTGCATGTCGGCAATATCACTATCAATCGATCTTGATAGAATTCCTATAAAATGAAATAAATATCATATCAAATAATACATTTGAACAAAATAAATCTTTACCTTTCCATAATTACCTGCATGAACAGCAGGATGGAGGGTTTTAACTCTACCCCCCAACATTTCTGGAGCTCCAGTGATTTCAGAAACATCTTTCACAGTAAGTTTGGCATCCCGTAATAGCTTAGCGGTTCCCCCAGATGCAACGAGGCTCAGTCCATATTCCTCTAGCTTTTTGGCCAATGGAAGAAGACCAGTCTTATCAGAAACACTCAACAAAGCTAAAAATTTCAGAAATATTATTACTATTTCATTACTAATAACAACCAATTCCATTATAATATACATTTTAATGAATCACATAATTATCTACTTGTAATATAAACTCATTCAAAATAATTTTCAAAAATTACAAACATTTGATCAACATTAGTAATTATTATTAGGATAATTAATAATTCTGAAGGCTCCATCTCCAAGATTGTTCAGATTTTATTCTCCTATTCTTATTAATAGTATCATAATCAACTATTTAATGAAATTTGATTATTATATTTCATGATATTACTAGAAATAACAGATTGAATGAAAGAATTTTAAAATCATAACCATGTGCTATGCACATTTACCATTACATAATGGTATGTAATGGCATAGAAGCAAAGCCTACATAAACAAAGGATATTTTTGTCAATAGGATAAATCAATAACAGTATAGTTAAAACTACACAAAATGTAATATTAAAATACCAGTTTATACTTACCCAGTGAAGCTGAGGATGCCATTTTATAACTATGTTAATGAACCACAGAGAGGCGTCCTATGTGTGTGGGCTATTTATCTGGGATACAGAGCAGGAGGTTATCAAACTAAAAAAAAAACGTGCATATTTCATGCACGTGTTAGGACCATTTCAAACAAAGTAAATTTGTTAACATAGTTTTAATACTTTTCGGTTTTAGCTATCAATATTACAAATCGAATTATTTAAACAAAGAATAATTACGAATGAATACCAATTAGTACATCTCCCGATCCCTATAACCTGTTGATTCCACAGCAGAAACGCTCAATTTACGAAGTTAATTTTCACTTGTCGTCTTAATTCATCAAATATGGGAGTCGAGTAATTGAGCTAAAAAGTGACTACGCAGTAACTTATCCTCTTGTTTGAACAAAAAAACCCAACTTAGAATCGATAAGTTCAAATAGTTTTAAGGGACGGGCAATTTCAAATATGAACCGGCAGTTACAATTTCTGTTTCAAACTCTCATAAACTGACGAGTCCTCTGTTGTATTGCTAGTATTCAATTTCAATACATAATTTTTTGAGTTATTAAAAATTAGTTCCAATTAACGCCGAGACCGTTTTGACGTCGAATTAGGAACAAAGAATGATTATCTTGAGCTTTACTTTCATAATGTTTAATATATACGTTGGAATTAAATTAAAAGTTACCACTTACATATCTCGGGGTTTAGATGACACGTTTTTATTATTTGCATATTTCTTCTTTTGTTAGCATTTATGGAATTATAATGAGAATCCGCGCGCTAATCAGATTTTGGGACAATGCCAAACGATTAATCGATAGTATCTTTCATGTGATTACTGCCAACTGCCATTTTCACATATTATTTTAAGTTTTATTCAAGAACAAATTATTCCAGCTACTAATATATAATCAGTAATTTATAAAATATTATCATATGACTGTAGATTAATCTTTCGTTGTCAATTTATTTTTTTTACAAACGCTGATGGAAATGTCCGTACTGTTTCCCGCCAAGACTTGGGAATTGCCAGCGGCTAGGTTAAGCACAAACTATAGTGCTGTGTTTATTGGATTTAAGGATTGTTTATTTTTGAAATATGGATGTTGCGGAAGCTCAAGATGGTCAGACTAAAATCAAGGACGAAGTAGGAATCAGGTGTCAAAAACTATTTCAAGATTTTCTCGAAGAGTAAGTACCGTATCCATCATGTTGACTTGTTGCTTTCATTAGAGAACTTGACTCCACGTTAGTTTAATGTTTCAGATTCAGGGAAGATGGAGAACTTAAATATTTAGACAGTGCTAAAGATCTCCAGTCTTTGGAACGAAGTACTCTCGAAGTCAGTTTTGAAGATGTTGAAAAATTCAATCAAAATCTTGCCACTGTTATCATTGAAGAGTTTTATCGGTACTTCATTCAAATACTTTAATTCACAAAAAGTATTTATTATAATGGAATTACTTTTTGGCTCATTTATATATACTTTGATTTCAGAGTGTATCCATATCTGTGTCGTGCAGTGAGAAATTTTGCCAAGGATCATGGGCAAGTGAAAGAAGACAAAGAGTTCTATGTTGGTTTGACGGAAGTGCCCACTCGTCATAAGGTTCGAGAACTGACAACAACCAAAATTGGCACTCTAGTTAGGATATCAGGCCAAGTGGTTAGGACCCATCCTGTACATCCAGAGCTTGTTTCTGGTACCTTTGTCTGCCTAGATTGTCAGACCATAATCAAAGATGTTGAACAGCAGTTCAAAGTAAGTCATCGTTTTTAGTAATAACCTTTTTTATTGCATAATCAATATGATGAAACATTTCTAAAGTCATTATTTCTTATAGATTTATTTTTATGTTCTTAATTTTTTTGTGCTTTGGTGTTAACATAATAAAATTAGTGTGCAGTAAATATTTATTATGTTCCAACATTGTGTATTTTTATTCTAGTTTACTCAGCCAACAATATGCAGAAACTCTGCTTGTAATAATAGAAGAAGATTTATGCTAGATGTAGACAAGTCAAGGTTTGTTGACTTCCAAAAAGTAAGAATCCAAGAAACTCAGGCTGAACTTCCAAGAGGATGTGTTCCTAGAAGGTAAAAGTTTTTATTTGAATGTACCTTGTATACAATTTCATTTTATGAAGTTATACAAACTAATTAAAATATACATTTCATATAATTTTATTTTAACTTGCTAATAAATTATAGAAGTGTTATTCATCACGTCAATAATATCAAGACTATAATATTCAGTTTAATATTTTAGTCTTGAAGTTATACTCCGAGGTGAAGTTGTAGAACTGATTCAAGCAGGAGATAGATATGACTTTACTGGGACACTGATAGTAATCCCTAATGTTGGTGCACTCTCATTACCAGGTGCCAAAGCTGAAGTTGGAGATCGTCAGAAAGGAGGTATAAATAATTATTTTAAAATTTTTACTTGACAGAACACACTGCCAAGAGGATTACAGCAGAGTGGTTGTAAACATCAAACTCAATTACCAAATGATTTGAGCCATGCATGATTCTAACCACCGGTCATGTAGTCCTGGACTGTCCTCCTTGAATGGGTGGACCTCATAACTGCTCTTATATATCTGTATATACTTCTCTTAATTTCAGATTTGAATTTATTATGAATGAAACTCATAAAACTAAAATACAATTATTAGAATTCAGTATAATAATTATTTAAGGAAATTCACTTATTATTTAATTACTTTCATGAAATTATTTGTTTTCAATTTGTTTAAATATTCTTACATTCTTCAATATGTTCAAAAATATTGGGTTATTGCTAATAAAATAAGGCGGGGAAAGTTGTAATATAATACAGTGCTATTTGGATAATTTGTTTCGTAATGAAATTATAGTTGCCTTGTATCTATCATTTATTTCAGGAGAGGGTGGTTCAGAAGGTGTTAGAGGATTAAAAGCTCTAGGTGTTAGAGATTTACATTATAAATTATCATTCCTTGCCTGCAGTATAACCCCTACAAATCCAAGGGTTGGTAAATCATAAAATGTTATTTTCTTTAATTAGCATCAAAGAATCATTATTTATCTTATTAATCAAATATTTTTTTATTTGAATTAAAATATTTTCTAGCAAATGCATAACATATTCTAATGTTAACTGATAATGTTTCAGTTTGGAGGCAGTGGTGAACTTCTGATGGAAGAAGTAACTCCTGAAATGATGAGGAAAAATATGACTGAAGCAGAATGGGCTAAAATATATAATATGAATCAGGATAGGAATTTGTACCAAAATTTAATAAGGAGCTTATTTCCTACTATACATGGTTGTGAACAAGTAAAGCGAGGTATCCCAGTTTAGTCCTATTAATTGTGTTGCTATTGTTATTATTCTGCAAATAAATTTAATAAGAGTGAATGTAATTTTATGTCTTACATTAAACATTAAATATTCAAATTTTGCCAATATTTTGTAATATGCTGGTTGTAGGTGTATTATTAATGTTATTTGGTGGGGTACCTAAGATTACAATTGAAGGCACAACTCTTCGAGGTGATATCAATTGTTGCATTGTGGGAGATCCCAGTACAGCAAAGTCCCAGATATTAAAACAGGTTCTGTACTTCTGCTTATAGCTTAAAATTCTATTTATTAACATGAATAATTTTAGAAGCCATGAAATCCTATTTAAAATAGATTTTGATCCTGTATCCTGCTGTGCTCTATCATGTGCACTACATGGCCTCAATTCCCACGCACAATGTGATTCTCTAATCATCATCAAGTTATACTATTTTAAAAAATTCTATAACTTTTTGCAGGTTTCTGAGATGTCACCTCGTGCAGTGTACACATCAGGTAAAGCCTCTACTGCTGCTGGTCTAACAGCAGCTGTAGTTAGAGATGAAGAGTCAGGTGATTTTGTCATCGAAGCAGGTGCTCTCATGTTGGCAGATAATGGTGTCTGTTGTATTGATGAATTCGACAAGATGGACCCCCATGACCAAGTTGCTATTCATGAAGCTATGGAACAGCAAACTATCTCTATAGCTAAAGTAACATTGAACTCTGACAATAAATTACTTATGCAAATATTATTTTAGAAATGAAATACATTATTTGGTCCTCTCTAGCATTGAGAATTATTCCAGCTAGCAGATGGATGCCATTAAGGTTAAGGTATAGAAGGTTACATATGTTGGGGGGTATATGTAGAATTAAGATTAGTAGCTGTTGAGATAAACAACGAGATTTTTAAGGCTTATTAAATCATGTTCATTTGAGAGGAAGACTATTGCTGTTGCTGTTATTTCTACTTATTAGTATTATGTCTAATACTATTGTTTTATTTGTAGGCAGGAGTAAGAGCTTCTCTTAATGCCCGTACTTCAATCCTTGCTGCTGCTAATCCTATTGGTAGCAGATATGACAGAACTAAATCACTTCAACAGAATATTCAATTGTCTGCTCCTATTATGTCACGATTTGATCTGTTCTTTGTTTTGATAGATGATTGCAATGAGGTATATATACCCACACGCTTATATACTACATATATATATATATATATATATATATATATATATTTATTTATATATTTATAAATGTATATAATTTAATTTGTATATTCTTTTTATTGTGTGTCATAGATTTATTATTATCTCACATTTTTTATCATTAAAGGTTACAGATTATGCAATAGCCAGGAAAATTATTGCAGTGCATACAAACAGTGAAGAATTAGTGGAGCAACCTTACACTCAAGAAGAAGTTTTGCGATATATAACTTTTGCCAGACAGTTTAAACCTATTATCAGTGAGGTATAAATTACACTCAATTATAATTACCAAAAATTAGTTTGAAACATTTTTGTAAACACTATTTCTTAAACAGGGAGCTGGTACTCTTTTGGTTGATATGTATGGCCAGTTGAGACAGAGAGATGGTAACACTGGCTCAAAGTCAACTTGGCGTATAACTGTTCGACAGCTGGAGAGTTTGATACGTCTTTCAGAAGCCATGGCAAAAATGGAATGCCTTGATGAGGTTTGGTGAAACATATAAACCCTAAATATAATGATGAAAATGAGTAAGAATTTAAAATAATACAAATTGAATTTGTTTAAAATTTAGTTGTGTACTTTTGTAATTATGTGAGTTTTGTTGTATGGAAAATTAATTTTAGTTTCGAGGCTACTAATAGTTTTTTAAATTAGGTTTTAGAAAGACACGTGAAAGAAGCGTTTAACCTGTTAAATAGGTCCATTATTCGAGTTGAACAACCCGATATTCATTTGGATGATGAAGATTCGGTTCCTGGGCAAGAAAGTGCACCTGGTATGTAATTAGCAGTTCTTTTATAAAACACAACATTTAATATCTCTATTACCTAGTTCAATCTTTAATAAGAAGCAACATTAAATAATAATTTATTTCAGATCAACCAGAAAGCATGGAAATTGATGAAACACCTCAAGGACTGGCTAAGAAAAAGTTAACGTTGACTTTCGAAGAGTACAAAAATATTTCCAATATGTTAGTTACCTATATGCGAACTGTTGAACTAGAGAGTAAGCACCTTTTATTTCTTTACATAGTTGTATTACTTTTTCAATTAATATATTGAAGTGATACAAGGTGTTCTATTCTATCTTATAGAAGAAGGAGTCAGACGTAGTGAAATTGTAAACTGGTATTTGGAACAAGTTGGACAGTATATTGAAACTGAAATTGAGCTAGTAGAAAAGAAGGCATTGATTGAAAAAGTTTTGGATCGACTTACGTTCCATGTAAGTTATATGAACATATCTATGTAACTACATTTTTACTTAAATTTAGGAGTGATACTGACATAGATTATTTTGTATTTTCTTGCAGGACAATGTTGTTATTCAACTACAGACTAAAGAATCAAGTGAAGATGTTGATGAACCTGATCCATTACTAGTTGTTCACCCGAATTATGTCGTTGAAAAATAATTGTATAATATTTGAGCCTCTGTACACATTTAATTTAAATAATTTAGAAATATTCCATTTAATTGTAAGATATTTTGAAAATTGTTATTACTATTTTTCAGTGAATTGCCAAAATATACTGTTAGAATTTTTTACAAAGATGTTGTTATTTTTACCTTATTAGTATTTCTACTATAATAATAAAAAATGGAGAAACAAATTCTAAGTTCTTCTTTTGCCCCAGTACACCAGTAGGCCTCCGGCATTCCCTACTGGAAGAATTTTGGGGAGGCAGTCCGATTTCGCCATTAGTGTTCAGTTTTAAATTAGTAGTCGTACGTGTGACGGCTTTTGTTGGAATATAATCGATTTTATGTTTTACTACAGTATTACCCTAAAAAGAAATTCTACCATAAAATAATTTCCTAAGGGACAACCCATTTTTTAATTTGTGAGTCGCGGAGGTACGGTCTGCCTCCTTGATTAAATAACCAGCAACGATAACAATTAACGACACTTGGAGAATTTCATATAGGGGTGGGTTTCGAAAAAATAAATACCTTCGGCGGTCGGGCGGAATGGGGGTCACCGCCATGGCCGGGATGACGGGCCAGGAAATATTTTCCGGCGGTATTAAAGCGCATTGACACCTCAGGATTGGAATTCTTCCAATAGCCTGTAATGGAACCATTCACGCTCAACCCCCCACCAACCTTTCAACCCGGTTTATATCTTCGACTATATATTTTAGCGATCAAAACTAGAGGGTAGTTCGGAGTTAACCGAGAACAATATATGGGGGCAATAGGTACGAATTATTGAAAACGAATCATTTTCCAAATTATTTAAGATACCGTCCAACATTAACAATAAATGTGGATAGTGAAGGCACAAGAATAACAAAAAGAGAGTTTTTACGATTGATAAAGGTGTAGGACCTTACGGGGAGGTTAATAATGCGCTTTCCATTCTTCTTTCAAAACTAGCAGTTGGGAAAGCTATTGTGACATTTATTGTGTTTACACTAAGATAAAATTACAGACGATGTACATTAGCTCGAAATTGGTTACCAGTGCAACAATTTCTAACTCTTGATATTATGATGGGATATTATCTTCAATTCGTATGTATTTTCTGTGTAAATTATAAAGCCGTGGAATCGATATTCGAAATTGTGTTACTTAATTATGACTAAAAGGGGCCTAATCTGATCCTAAATTAATCCGAAGGTACATCGCTTTTCCCAAACTAAATTATATAAATGTATTGTGCAATATGTATATTATACATTAATTTGAATTATTATATAATGTTCCATTGTTCGTATTTTATTCTCTTATCAGAGTTTTTAGATATATGTGTGCATATTTTTCCACCTCAATAGATGGGCTCTGGTTTCTAAAGGTTTATGAATTATAAATATAGTAATTATTTTTAATTTTAATGAATTGTAACTGCGACAAGACCGTTACAATCGATTGAAGTTTAAAGTAAAACAAGTAAACGGAATTCGAGAAAAAACGTTATTTATAAATAAATTGGATTCAGCTTATTATTTAGCTGGCTTTTATGGTTTGTTCATTGTTGTAAAATATATTTTAATCGCCTACGTTTTTGTTATTATTAATTTAATAATTATTTTCTCGATGCTATAATTTTTTTTCAATAAACTGCAGCTTACGACTGATAAACCACAAACTGATTTTAACTCTTTATATTATAATATATTAAGATTTTAGGTGTTTATACAATAAAACTGAAAGTAATTAATTCTGAACTGAATTTCCATATTGACTCCAGGACTTGAAGCGCATGGACATGTATTTTTCTTCACTAAAACTTTTTCAAAAGACAAATGTCCTTTTTATTCATTGGACGCGGTTGATATTCAATAATTTCTGCACCAAAAGATTTGGGATATATCCCAATAAAATTCCGTTATTTTGTAATAACGGCGGCTCCATTAAAGGCCGGCGCCGACGATATTTCTGGAGAGAATCCAATAGCTTCTAAAACTCAGTTTACTTATTTCTTTCTTATCTGCAGTAATTTCTCTTGTTGCTGATTTTGTCACCTCGAACTAAGGGGCCGTATAAATTATATTGTTGTGTGATATACAATAGTTAGTTTCATTTGTAATTGAATTGATTGCGGCATTCTTACTACTTCTCCAAATTTAATTCAAAAAAGTAAAAAATAATGGACGAATGCTCAAATTTTAGCATCGAGAAGGTAGCATCGATAACCGGAACGTTATCGTCGCACCATGCAGCGATTAATTTCTATGAATTTTCAATACAAAATATAACCAAATTTTTCAATATGTTTAATCTTTTCGAATTATATTTCGAGTACGCTCTCCTTTCGGAGTGTTAGGTTGTTCGGAATCTGTCTTGCATTGTTCCAACGCTACGCTGAAGTCTGTATTAGGGTTTAATGAGCGTCGCGGTGAGATTTACGTTAATAGCCAACATTAGCTATTTATTCAGCCGATAAATGCGCTTTACATGCCTCTTGCATCCTCTGTAAACAGCAAACCCGCTAAATCAACATTCCAAAGTATCTTATTTAATTAGTAATTAAAAGGAGCCTAATTTGGTAATAAATTAATGGCGGCACCACCATTCCCGAACGGTATTTCATTCTCTGCAAAGCGTTTTAGAAAAGCATAAATACCTTTAAAGATTTTTAGGATTAGTAATTAGGTCATTCATTTAGTTACTGGTCATACTTTGACTGCAATTGATTATAAAATAAGCCGTTACCAATTATTATTTTATTATAATTTTATAATTTATTATTATAAATTATTATAATTTTATTTTATATGTTAAATTTTTAAAATGTATTTAAAATTGGAGGATTAACATGTAATAAAAAGAAGTAACGTAGATTTCGTGTGTTTCTGTCTCCTCTCGCTGGTTTGGCCTTTCGCTAGACCGGTTTCGGCTGCTCGCCATCTTCAGTAGTTGTACCAGTGTAACTAATTATACTTCCCATACACAATGACAATGTAAACTGGGCAAGAAACACCATGCTGCTCACTAATGCCACATCTGTACCAAGACCTCTTTTCTGATGATTCTCTTCTTCATTTCTGGTTTCGCTGAACTGAAATAATTTCAGGATACAATTACATTTCAGGATACTATTTCATAGCATTGGTGCAGTGATTGTGATACTAATAATTGTTGTCGATTTCGTGTGTTTCTGTCTCCTCTCGCTGGTTTGCAGACTGTCTTCTGCTAGACCGGTTTCGGCTGCTCGCCATCTTCAGTAGCGGTGTTAGTCACTTTGGAACTTTGGATGTTTTTTGGGCATCCTCACTGCAGTGTCACTGTAACTTGTACTGTGGTGGTTGTCTGTTTGTCGTGTGTATATATATGTGTCTTGGTTGGGAGGGATTTTGTTAATCGACTTAAGTTTTTGTCGGATTATCGGTCAAATATATATTTGATGACACAACTGGTCACAACTATTAGGTTCTGACTTCCAAATGTATAACAGAAAACCTAACTGGTATTGTGTATTTACGGTCATAAAAGTTTTTGTTTTGACTCAACATTTATTGAAAAAAATTTATTTTTAGTAATCTAGTTAATCGGTGTAAGTGCACCCAACGAACTTTAGTTAAGTACATTTCCGCACCACTCTCAAGGGGCGCTAGTTTATCGGTGCAAGTGCACCCAACGAACTTTAGTTATGTACATTTCCGTACCATCCTCAGGGGGCACTCAGCCGGTCTACGCAAAAGACCACACCAGCGAAAGGAGACAGAAATACACGAAATTTACGGTATTCCAACCCCTCGCAGACCACAAAACAGGTATTCTAAAAAAGAAGTAACTATTTCAATAATGGATTTTTGTGTTTTTATTTTCTAATAGAATCTTTTGTCTTAATATCATTACTGTATTTAGAATCATTTTCGATCAATCTCATCATTGAAAAATGCTCACAATTACCTAACCTAACCTGACTCAGGTTTCTTCGTTCTTTTATAAATTGTATTTATTCCCAATATGTTTCTTCCTTTAACCGGTTTAACTAATATATCACGAGCGATGATATTAATTATTTTTTTCTGTTTTTGTTAAATAATTTATTTCATCGTTACATTTTCCAGTCAATCGATTGAGAGCGCATCAATCATAGAAACGGCTTTGACATGTGCTAAAGGTTACACGTCCGTTGTAATAATTCTTATAGATCTGTGCTGAACTGGCTATCTTTCTACGGCGCTACCTATTGCTTTAGCGGAAGATCTCGATTTAACAAGTAAAAAATTCATCGTCTCCTTAGACAAACGGTCCAGCATCGAATTCGTTTCAGGGCGGAGAGGAGTGAATTGCAGTGGACTCTGAAAAGTCTAAAAGATTCATCTGGAAGTTGGGCACGCAGGAGTCGACTCCATTGGCACGCTCTTCAACCGTCCAGAGGGGAATCCTCAATTATCAGAATCGTCTCAATACTCTGGATTATCGCTGGGAACTGGTTTTAAGAAGTTTTATCTTTAGGTGAGCGTATATAGACCGTCTGAATCTCAGATTTAACAATACTTAAAGTAACGTACGCAACAAGTACTGGAAGTTATAGTACAATCATGTGATTGGACAAGTAGTTTAGATGAAGACCAACCTGTCCATATTTTTTATTCTTGTCAATGACCAATATTTGATAAGGACGTAATATAGTATTCCAAACCTCAATAAATATCGGACAAACAAGTTATAAAACAAGACAGGAATTTTTATAATGGTATAGTCCTCGGTCAGCCCATACGGAACAAATATTTAGGACCAAGCAGGTGCATGTTTTTTAATTATTTTTATATTATTGCACAACATATTACAATTCGTCTTTTAATACTGACAACAGTGGCAGGGTGGAAGATATTTTCAAGAATGAAACAGAATTAAAAAGGTATAATTATTTCTATAATATACCTTGTATTATTTATTCAATAATATGCTTCATTCTTATATCCGGAGTACTATGGCCCTTGTGATTTTCCGTATTGCACTTCGCTGAATAAGTTAAGGGGTTTATTTTTTTTATTTTCGCTTTTCACTTATATCTAGATTTATATGTTTTTTATTTCGTTTATATTTTACCATATTTCATAAATACAGGACAGATTGCCCATGTGCACAGTCGAGGTCTCTCGATAGCCAGGCGCTGAGAGTAATACACGTAATACAGCAATACACGACCGCTCGACGGTATAAGCCTATGATTCGCCGTTATAATGTAATATTATCATAGGACAACCAACGGTACCAGAGCCGAAGTAAAAATGATCCCGTCATTAGCACGGCGCCGAGTATACTAGACCGGCAATATACGGCTGCTTGACGGTACAAGTCTATATGATTCGCCGTTGCAATGTAATGTACCACGAGACGTTTCCGCTCTACGGTGAAGCGAAAAAGAAACTTCGTGACAGCATTTGGTGTCGGAACGTTCTTTGTGCCCGAGAGGCTGCTTCGGCAACACTTTTCAGCGCTCAGTCAATTCGCGCGATCCGATTTTTCCCAGGGATCCGCTATCTCCGGAAAAGTGGATTAAGGTTGTCCCTCTGCCAGATTTTTCTCGCCGTCAGAAGACAACGTGAACTCCTTCACACGGCGGGGCTGGGATACGGTGCTCTGCTCGGAAACGATCGAAAATATATCCAAAGAAGATTCGCTAGGAGAAAACGGCCGGAATGATCTCACAATGAAGAGGAAATAAATTAGTTCAGAACACAACATTAAAGGACCAGTCTCCAGGCAGTACGCATTACGTTCACTTCCAAACAAACGAGTGAATGAACTAAAAGAAACTATGAATTGAATATTAATGAACCAATCATAGTTTATGCATGACAGTTCAACTTATAAGTAGCCGGTTAGTCTATTATTACATATGTGATCATACAGTGTTCATCCACATTACAACCATTCATGTTATTTAATCGTTAAAGCGCGTATATTAATTCGAAGTGGGATAATCTCGTTTTCAGGACTAGAATACTTCATAGTTATACCGAGTAAGGTAACTGAAATCCATACAGCAAGTTTAACTAAAGAGGCAGGAGATAGAAAATGGGAAACAATACTCAGTATTTGTCAGGGATAAAATATTTTCAAGCGATTTTTTCACTTTCAATTAGAACAATTATCATTATGCTACGGGCGATTAATTAAATAGAGTCGGTACTTTTGAAATAGAGTCGAAATTACGAGCGTGGAGTGAGGGCCATGACATAGCGAATGTTATTATATTTTTTTTTTGCGTGTGAATCCAAAGTGGTGTGAACGGTGGCGGGGGCGGTTTTACTGCCCGTCACAGAAATTACGAGTGGTTTTGTCCGGGACAGGAATGACGGGCCAGTTACAACCAGCCAACCATTGGATTTTTGCACAATGGCCCCCTTTTTTAGTACCGCATCTAACTCTAGCCGCCACAGTTAAGTGGATCCACTTTTCCAGAAGAAATTCGGAGCGTTCTGGATGCAAAGAAATTTTCTTCAATTCCTCTTAGTTGTTCGTTCCGTTCCATTCCTTCGTCTGTTCTTAACTACACGAGTATGTATTTTGAAGGGGCGGGAATAGGGAGTTTTGGCCAGGATCTCGAACACATGAACCTAACACTAAATAATCCTCCATTATTTAACATTTACAAAAAAGACGACAATCGTATAAGAAAAAACATATCGTTCGATACATTAATTCAGTAATGAATTTAGTTTCATTGTCTTTAGCAAAAAAGGTTTATTACAATTGATGAGTAACTGAGAAGTTTGAACAAATGCTTAACATATTATTAGATCCTTGTGCCAAATAGAAATGAATTCGATCAGGGAAACGCGTTTGAAATTGTTTAAATAAGCACAGCCTCAGCAAGGCAATTCAACTCGCATGGAACACATTAAATGTTCCGCAAAGGACAGTTTAAAGATTACAGGTACAAAAAGTACTTTAAGCTTCTTTAAATGTGTTTAACAAGTTGTGAAGAAAAAAGCAATATGGCTTTTGCGAGTAAACTTCTTCAGAATAATTTCACAAATCCCTTCCCTTTAGCTAAGCAATATTTTTTAAGTCACTTCTTTGCTGCAGCCAGTTA
This sequence comes from Lethocerus indicus, assembly GCA_019843655.1. Classification (NCBI taxonomy): domain Eukaryota; kingdom Metazoa; phylum Arthropoda; class Insecta; order Hemiptera; family Belostomatidae; genus Lethocerus; species Lethocerus indicus. The sequence goes on along the minus strand of JACDQD010000002.1, from coordinate 9,719,567 downwards.
CTTGCCTGTACTACACTGCGCGAAAATAAAATACCTGACGATGGTGATTTCGGGAAACTTCTCAAAATAAGTGTAAAGATAGAACCAGTACTTCAATTTGTTCGTGGATTATTAAAGCGTTACAGTTTACTTTTAATACTTCAGCCAGGAAGGAATTTGGATGTTTATATACGATGCCTATATGGAAAATTCTGTAAACAAGAGACTATACTACATAGTGTATTGAACACGTCTTCACTGTCTGGTATCACTAGAGAATTCGAAATGACCTAAAGACCATAGAGAGTTGACTCACATTCGATTGTTTGTTTAGACGCTTCGGAGGTGTAATTTTGAGGGAGTTTTACCGTGGAGTGTGGAGAGATGATTATTTCCGTTATTTTGTAAGGGCCTGGTAACAGGCTCACGGAGCGGTATGGGCTTTGTTAACGGTTTGTTAGCTTTCGGGATGGGGCGATTTCCATACTGTAGGGTAGTTAGCTCGCCTCCGCTTTAACTACGTTGGTTAATAATGAAAGGTTTTTTATTGTGTCGTTTGCCTATAAATCGATTCCCGACTTGGTCCTCTTTTTTACCAGCCGTAACGTGACTATCATATCCTTAAGGGAGGTTCGCATTTATGAGGGGATCGGGTGGGTTTGTATCCGAAGGCCATTAGTTACTAAATAGAAGTCTTCCGTACGTCTTTTGACTGTTATCAGGCGATTTTCATCATTCTTTCCGTGGATGCATTATTTTCATCAAGTTGACATTTATGTTCAGATTAGGGCCAGCGCTCCGACGTTTTCATTGAGCTAGTAGACGACCCCAGATTTAGTACTAATTTTGCAGCATTTATGCCTCCTATTAAAATAGATTAAATTGTGGACCGATGGCGGAAGAGGTACTCCCATCATTCGGATTATGCATTTGATATGGAGGCACCCCGATGTGTATATTCTGTTTCTTGCAGTAAAAATGTTTTAATAAATCTCGACAGAGATTTTACAGGTGAATGTACGGGAACTCCGGCAAAATCAATCTGCGGTCCAATGCATGCGAAATATAGGACCGGTTTTTATTGGGCTTTCCTCGCCGGCGAACCACTTTAAAGTAGGACTGGAGTGGGCACACCGAAATTAAACCGAATTCACTACCAGGGACCGAAGTCACTGAAACAATCGTTTTCAAGTGACCTTATGCCCCCTACCCTTATAACGGAGTACTTAATGATTAGAAACATGTGTATATGCAAATGCAAAATCTAACTAAATATTAGCGAGTTACAACACAAAGAATGCGTCCTCGAAGAACAATAAATAAACTTGTATTGGAATAAAATAATAGATAACCTATATCTCGATTAAAATGGTATTTAAAACCATAGTATACCAATAAACGATACAGCGCCAAAATTCAGGTGACCGTAGCAATGGGTTTTTCTACTCCTGTTCTGACAGTAGGATGAAAAGGATTTTGGCGCCTGCAGGAATCTCGTGAAACTGAATATGCCCAATTAGCACTAAGGAGAAAATACACGGGGGGAAATGTCGCGTGTATAATGTCATTATGCCGTCCGGGCCGCCCGGAGATTAGTATGCCTATCATTGGGAGCTCTACCTCTTGGACTTGTCCCAACCCTTCTAAACACCCTTTTAAGCTTAATTGGTTTGCTGAACTCGGTAAATATTTGATCGTTTTCACTTTCAACTTATAACACGAGCTTGAAAATGTTTCTCACTTAAGGCGAACGATTTTCGCTCATAACCCGGGTGGGCTTCATAAATCGAAGGTTAGAAACGAAATTCTATTTTCTTTGTAAATTCGCACACGACTCGAGCCCAGTCTCTAAAACAGATGGGCCTTTTGAACTAACAAAATATAGAACAACCCTGATTTCGTTCCATCTTAATGGGTTTTTGGTGAAAGATATTTGTATAAACAAAGTTATCACTTTATCAGTCAATGTAACTACCAACTAAGTAAAAATTAATAATTTCAACTAATAAATTTATTTGTGTATGTGTGTGTATCTGGGTGCTTTAATGTCCTTAGAGAATATTAATCTTAATGCATAATTATAAATAAGATGTTTATCATCGGTTGTAGAATGTTTTGGCATACTTTTATGGATATATATTTCCCAAATGGATGCGATACATCTGCATTTCAATACTGTAGACGTACCTATCCGCCTTCCATTTTTTCGAGAATTCGTTCTGGAGAAATTTCCATAGAGGGAGCGGGAAGATATAAATAACAGTCATTGCGCATACCAGTTGGAACCATATTTCACCGGTCGGACAATCGCTCAGGACCCTGTCATCCTCCCGGACAAGTTAAAACCCATTCTTCTCTTATTCATTATTTTTCAAACTGTGACAAAAAAAGAAGATATAAAAAAAGAGGTAACAAAATATATACAGCTGCGGTCAGATTCGAAACGATTCGGAGACCTATTAGGCAAGCGGAATGTATGTCTGAAATTGAACTGGATTCAGCCTGGCATTTATTCTTATTCCTTCACCGTTGTTTCAGTTCTTCCGGTAATTTTTCTTATATTAATTTTATTGTATTCCATAAAATGAAGCATACGACTATAAAAAAACGAACTAAGGCAAAAGAATATCAATGGACGTAGTCGCGAAATAAAAAATTATAATTTTATTCAACGGTTCGGAGGCTTCTTTCACCGAACCTAAGCCTTAAAGTATTTAAATCGAAGAAACGGTAAATCAGACCCTCGGCTCACATTCGGTATCTTCGAAAAGCACGCAGGAAATAGCGCCCCCGTCCAGGAGAGCACAAATATTCGGCGTAAACCGCATTAACGGGATAGGAATTGCCTTTAATGATCGGAAGATTCATTTTATCACCGGCGGGAGGAAGTAAAGAAAGTAGAGCGGTCGGGATTGGAAACAGGGAAACGGCGGGAAAGGGAGGGGGAAATAATTCGCGGAAGCGTTACATAAAATAAAAGGTGAGAGGGAATTGAACGCCGAATTTATTCCGCAATTCGGAAGTGGGTGGGGGAGTGGTGGGATCCAAGGAAATAATTATGGAAAGAAATTGGGAGCGGGATAATAAGTTAAAGCGGGGGAAGGAAGGGCGGGTGGAAGGGTGGGGAAGTGGAAGGAAGAGGGGAATTGGGCCGGTTCTATTGGAAGCCCTGCTATTAGCAGCCCGGGCCCGACCCTCAATTGCCTCCCGGATAGCCAATGTCTCTCACTTGAGAGACAATCAATTGATATCCGCTCTCACCTCTACCTTTATTGCCGAATAAAGAAAACCTTTTCAGGTCCCCCTCTGCCTCAGTCGTACGATTGTCGGCCGTTCGATTTTTCTCCTGTTTCTTAGTACCGACTGTAGTATTCCGTAAGAGGAACAATTAGTCCAAATAGACACGAACTTTCAGTCCGGAGCATCCTGTACAAGGTGAGAGAGAACAAGATGAACAGGATTCAGTAGAATAAGGATCAAAGAACTAGTTTACTTCTGATCAATTCCAATTTGCAGTTTGGAACCCACTTCTGATACGGCTGAAATTTCCGAGAGGTTGTTAAAGCAGAACATCTGGCAGTAGAGCCAATAAATAAATAAATAAAAATAAATAACCGGAAACCTTTAGGGACTCAATAAAATTCTAATTTAATTTTAATACCACCTAGTGTAGAACAGAGATGAACCATCCGAGGTTAGTTAAAATTTATTGATGAGTTTATTTTTGGCATATTTCAATGGATACCTACATTGGGTGACTGAAGCGTTCGAGTTGGACTCTTTCTACGGGGTCCAATCAGTAGTCGGTTCCAGCTGAACGAACGCTCAGGGACGTTATTGCCCTCGTTGCCGAGTAAAATCACCTTCGCCCTGTGCTGACTCTTGTGCCGTAAATCATGTCACAGGTGATTTAATATTAATATAAGGGCTAGGTAAATAGTTTTGAGGAAAATAATGCGAGTAATTAGTTGATATAATATTGATTGTTGATATACAATAAACATTTTATATTATTTGCGGGTTTGCGCCCCGATTCTTCCGGGGGTTAATAATACTTTTGAGGTAACAGAGTAATATAATATAAATTAAATATCGGTATATTAGTTCGTTTAGTATTCTGGGTTTAAAAATCGGCAATAATAACGATGGAAGCAATAAAGCCAATGCCAACTAATCAGATCGGCCGACGATAATAAGTCGTATTTGATTTCTCAACAGCTCGTAAACGTCGCTAGCAGTTTCGCAGCCGAGTGCCTAGTTTTTCATTCGGCGGCCAACTGAATGGAGATCAATTTCCCCGGTTTAATGATGCCAATCGGACTAAGTGGGGGGCGGAGATTTAATTTTACACCTCTCAACATTTATAGAGCTCCCTTTTTTATAACTTCCGATTGCGGTGTAATATTGTGGTAAGTAAAGTTTGCTTGGCCTTTGCCCCTTTTTGCCTTAAAGATATTATTCCCCCCACCCACGCTTTAATTGCAACAATAAAAAGTTATCGAGGAAGTAGAAAATTGATTTTCGAACAAGAATCTCTCTCCAGATATAACTCTCCGTTTCGGGGCGAAAATTTCATTCCTAATTTCATTACCTCTGCCTTTGACTGATTGTCGGTGACAATTAACTCTAATTTATTCAAAGGGATCAATGCGATTAAAATTTAAAGGGCTTCAGTTATAAAAGAACAATATTATCTTTCACTTTGATATATTCAACAGAATATGGTTTTATTAGCTTCAAATAATTTCTGCAGTTGAATATTTTAGAATCGATAATTCTATAATCCGGATGAAATATAATTCTAAAGGCATGAAATGCTTATAAAATGCTTTAAAATTTAAAAAATAATGATTCAACTCTTTCAAATTAATTACACAAAACCTTTCTAGTTTCTACTATAGCTACGGAATGGTTAATCAAAATTCTCAAAGAGGTTTTACAAGATAAATATGAGAGGCGGGGCCGGTGACAGGGCTGCCGGTAAGGCAGGGAAGAAGGAAACCAGGAGAGAAACGGAAAGAAAATGCTGGGGGAAAAGAAAATTCGGAAAATTAGACTACGTATATATAGCGGAGTATTCGGGTGACTACTAATTGGTTGAAGGGCAGGTAAGCAGCCATCACTAACGGTCCACTTGGTGTACCTGGCCGGTGATAACATTTTCAGCCGCCACTGAAAACTCGAGGAAACGGCGGTAATAGCAAAGATCGAGAATACTTGAGAGCACTGGCCTCTTGACTACGATCAGCCAACCTAGGAACGCCTCTGTGATTTTTCGGTCAGGCGTAATTTTCGTTGTCTTCAATCTGCCGGTCGTTAGTTTATAGTTTTTGGCGTAGAATTTGTTATAAATCTATAATTTAAGTGGTATAGCACTGAACTGTAGGTTGCTAAAATAGGTGGACTGTGGGACACCGTAAGGAAAATTGCTTACATAGCCCCGTACCAGTCTTAAATTAACTAAATGGGTAGATGTTATCAAATTAAATTGGGTGTATTAATTAAATAAGCGTAAACTCGTGTTATAGTCTTTAAATACCCGGTAAATAAATATTGTTGCAACGGCTTAGAGATAACAAGTTGATCAATTGAAAGGGAGAAGGTTGAGCTCGGTGGTGTTGTTTTCGTTTGAGGATTACCAAGGGGCGAAGTAGGGCTGGGGGTGGGGGCGGAGGTTGGGTTTGATGTGACGAGGGGTCACCCAATTGAGGGGGCAGGCGAAGTTTGAAATCTAAAACTCGACTGTTTATGCAACTAGTCTCTGTCTTAATTTGTAAAGGGCACGAGACTAATGGAGAGGTTCAGTCGGAAACACAAACTGTTTATACTGGCCGGATTGTTTGTGGAGCGGCGTTGGTCGGCTCGGATGTTTGTGCCTCCGGATGGCCATAAATAAATAGCCACCATTGATACATGAATCAATACGAGATTGGCGACCGGAATAGTTTGAGCCGGCTCCATTATAAACCCTTTTGCCCGGTTTCGCTTTCCGCTTTACGGATTATTTTCTAACGGAAAAACATTCATTTCTCGGTGTTACTGCGTTTGTTGATAAAAATCGTATTTTTAAATTTTTTTCCTTCGAATATACAGTCGAAGTGTCGAGATGAATCAGGAAATTAAAATTATGTTATAATAGGCATAGTAAAAGCAGTGGTCTATCCCTCGATGTGGGAGGATACCAATGTCGATTGTGATACTTGCATTGACAAAGGGAATTAATAACTGTTATATATATTTCCATTATTTATAAATTAATATGGCTATATTTGCTGATTATTCGGTTTATTCGACATTTTCCTTCTAAAAATTGCTATTTAATGAATATCCCTTTAATAAGAATCCACCAAACGACCTTTAGTTGAGTACATTTCCGCATCACTCTCAGGGAGCGCTAGTTTATCGGTGCAAATGCACCCAACGAACTTTAGTTAAGTACATGTCCGCACCAACCTCAGAGGGCGGTAGTTTATTGGTGCAAGCGGACAGTGAGGATGCCCAGGAAACATTCAACAGTGACTAACACCGCTTACTGAACATGGCGAACAGCTGAAACCGGTCTAACAAAAGACCAAACTATTGAGAGGAGACAGAAATACACGAAATCCTCGTTAAAGTAATGCATCCTTAATTCATTTCTCGGAGAACTAATTTCATCGGACTGAAATTAAGACTGAAAAATAGACCTCGCATTTCCTGGAAAGTATAATTGATTATTGTTCTTTTGATTCTTATTGCAATATTGTCATACTTCTAATTATCCAATGATTAATTGAGAATAATTATACACTCTGCCCGGATGATATTTTAAGTGATATTGTATTACATTAATTAATTGGGGTTAATGCAATGAATCCGGATAAAAACCGTTCAAAAACTTCATACTCTTATTCCGTAAATACAACATGACAGAGCACAAAAGCACTTTACGGAAAGTTAATAATTAACGCCACTGTTTTAATGGATGGGAAGCTGGAGAAATGCGAGCTGGCGCCCTATAAATAAAACACTAATGTCCGGCCACAAACACCATTGAATAATAAATCAATATTAAAGGGGATGAGCTTCAGAGAGGCCGACATCTGTTCCCAATTTCTGACGGTTCAGAGATGTCAACCTAATTTTAGTGAGTGCTTCGAATGTTATTCGAGTATAAATTGAATTTGTTGATAATTTTGACATTTTTTCTCTTTTAAAATTTATTTACGATAAAGTCCGGAGTGTTTGGTCGCTTTTTTTAAGATTCCCAAGTTGTAAAGATGTTTTCAAGTGCAATAAGCCGCCAACTCGGAAATAATTTATATTGTATTTAAGCTTTGAAAGTCTTTAACAGGCTTCCTCAAAACTTTAAATGAGAATGGTATTTAATAATAGACGATATTTAATTTCCTTCCCTTGTTAAACATGTTAAATAGCGAGTAGAATTTCCTAATTTATTTGTGATAATACACAAATTAGAATATTCAGAGCGCAGTTATGATAAAAGGAGTAGAAATATATTTTGAATTCCCGTTATATCTAAGTAAGCCGAATTTTAGCATGTCGTTATTCTATGGAAGGCTGTTGTGAATTTAAGTTTAAGCTCTTGACAAAATTCGTGTTTCGACTCTTTATTTAAAGACATGTGTAAATTGAACACAGCAGTCCCAAATTTTTTAATACCAACATCCTTTTTTTCTTGTCCTTACTGTTTGTTGTAAATTATTTCATAATAAACGAGTAAATATTTCTGTTTATAAAAGTATAGCTTCAGTCGAGGTTTTGTTTATTTTGATTTTCTACCGGTCTAATTTGTTTGCCAATTGTCTTACAGAGTTTTCGAGTCCCGGCAGAAGTTTCTTAAGCCAGATAATCATGTCGGCGAAGGCCGCCAACTTGAGCCCTTTCGGTTGGTTTGAAATGACGACTGAGGTTTACAAATTGAATAAAGTTGAAGATAATACCTTTAGGGATGCCGGAATCGTTCCTTAAAACTGCTTCCCATCTATAAGATCACTGCGGACAATACGCGGCGAGATGCCCATATATAATGTCTAAGTTCGAGGAAAAGAAATAATGTACTTGTTTAGACTGTAAAAAAGATGAAATAAATTAAGTGAAGTAAAGATTTTTTAAATAGTAAATCTTGTTGGTTAGAGAGGTGCAACATGATTCTAACCACTTAATTGAACATTGACCCTGACAATCGAATGATAAAATATACTAAACATAATTAGGAAGCGATGAATATGTAAATTAGCGTTGTGGAAGGCAGCCGGAGACCTGAGGCTGGATAAATCCCCGGTTTGGGCGGCTTTTGTTCGGGGCGTCGGCTCTCATTTACCGAGATATAATAATTCCTTTTGTAAGGGAACGGCGGCTTATCTGCGGCGAGGATTCATTTTCTTGTGGATTTTTACGGGACGTTATCGGCGGGGAATTTCGGGCCACCGCCAACCCCCAAGCGAAATCCCTCCAGCAATATTGAAGAAGAAAATGTGCCAGCTGCAAGAGTGAATCCCCGCAGGGACTCGATGAGACCGAGATAATCATTTTGAGCTTTCTCCTATTTCGTCGTTCTTTCTTCTTCAAAGAATTAGAATCATTTATTGTACTTAGCTAATATAGACTGTGAAGGAGCTTTTAAGAGACGATTAGGTAATTATCGTCGGCGTTAATGTACAACGTTAGCGTGACTGTATTTAATTAAATAAATGTAACAGGAAGGTTGACACGAAATGGTGTTTAGCTGTTGTGTTGTTTACATCCCTTATCGTAAAATCAAGATCATCGTTACAATCGGATGAAATAGATTCCTCTTTTGTTAATTAAATATATTGAACTATTACCGGGGATATTATCCCCACATATATAATGGGAACTAGGGTGTTTTTACCTGTACCATAGGCAGTGAGATAGTTTAAATATCATTTAGAACCGTTATGTAACAAACACATTGATCGTAAATATACTGCCAACTACAATTACTTCGCTAAGCATAAATAAGCCTTTGTGAAGTTACGGTGAATTTGTATATTAATAGTATAAAACGGTATTTAAAAAGGAAGACTGAATACATTATTATTTTACCGACATTTTATAAATATATAGGTTCTGAGGAACCCCGAAAAAGGAAATCTTGTTCCACTTGTTCAGTAGATCGCTGGGCAAAATAGAACAATAATAAAACTAGCAAATTCTCACTACGTCGTAATTCACAGCCTCAAAAAATGATCCAGAAGAGTGTAGATAAATATAAACCTAATTCAGTGAGAATATTGTATTTTTATTAAGAGTAAGAAAATAAGGAAAGTAATACAGTGCATGATACTACGCCAGCAATACAGTTGAGTTGCACGGGTTAGTATCAGAGACGCCGTTTACTGCTCGAATTTCTTCAAGATATGTCAACCAATGCTTTCTTTCATATCGAGATATTTCTAATATTATTTATACTATATTGACAATATTATCGGACTAATTTTATTGACTAGAGTAGATGATAATGTGATAAACAAATTAATCGCAATTATGCTAGGCATAAATATACTACTATACTATAGCTAGCTAAGCAGAAATAAGCGAGTACGAATTTATTTATTAAGAGTATATAACGATATTCAGACAGTAATACTGTTTAATTATTATTACAAACCGTTACTTTGTAAATAATTCTAACTATATAATAAAAGGTATATTTTAATTTTATTGTTAACCAGAAATACACGAGAATGAAAATTGATTTGACAACTTTCTATAATATGGCCGTATTATACATTTCTCTGTAGTTAACGCATTCCTGTATTTTATCATTTATATTTTACTTTTCACCAATATGGGCATGAGATGTGCTGGTAAATTTGTGCTAACTATATTTCACAAGTTTAAATTCTTGAAAAATGCATGAAACTAGTATTTCTGGGCCGTACAGTGTTGCCTGTTATCCGCTCGCCGGTCAAACTTGATGGAGTCGGGGATCTTGGCCAGAGACAGGTTTATTCCTGGGGTCCGCTCTTAGCGTCATTGTCGGCGGAGCTATTAGCGGATATTATCTTTGATCTCCGGTTCTAGTTTGAATATGGGCGGCATAAATTAGTCATAGTGGGCTGTGTTGGTTTAGGCCCCCCCGTCCGGTGTCCAGATATTGGGCGCGCACTGACAGCCTGTTTGCAGAGAACGGGCCAGTAGGGTGGGGATTATTAATTGCTCAATAGCCGGACTCTTGCAGGCTCCGACCCCGACCACCCCTCTACCGATGAATAAATCATCCCCGAGGTGCCCCGTCCCCCCGCAATTGATGAGGCCCACAAACTCTTACTTATCGAAGAAGTTAGTCCCACTAATTAGATCAAGTCCCGCCGAGTTTCTTTCCTGGCCCCTCTCAACTCGATGCAACTGGGTATTTCTTTTATTTGCGGAGGGTAAGTGTAACTAGCGGTAATGACGTTTTACCTTATTACTGACCGTTACGTACATTCTTGACCACAGCACTGCATGCTGATGTATGACGTCAGCCAGTAATCGTAAAAAGAATGTATTACGTATGGTGAATTTCTTCAAATGCTGGGTGTACCGAATAATTTTTTATGTTTTAACACCAAACGAAACCGTAAAGAAATATTTTTAGTTTACTGAAAAGTAGGTAATACGTCACTACCTAGTAGGAGACTCAGCTTGAGTTATATAAATCAATAAAACTGCCTGTAAATGCAATGATCCATCTAAAAATATGGAAAAATTAAATGTATATAAATTTTTTATAAAGCGTTTATAAATATAACCGCTTAAAAACGATAATACAGCCATATAAAAACCTATATCAACGCTTGAAAACGCTACGAAAGCCCAAAAACACGTTTATGGAAGCTAAGAAACTCAATAGAAACACAAAATACACCATTATAAACGCTTGGAAACGCTAAAAATACAAAAAACACGTTCATTAATAATAAAAAATAAACATTTATTTTAATTTTTTCCCCGATTTGTTCCATACTGCGTCAACAGCGGTTCCGATGTGAGAAACCCTTAATGTGGGGGTGTGTGGCCCAGAAAAGAGAGAGGGGGCCAAAGGAATTGGCCTTTCTTGTTGAAGTGTCTGCCCAACTGCCTTCAAAGGCAGCAGCAATTCTCTCGCCTAGAGGTTCCTACTTTCAACGTGCTCCACGTAAATGGTACCGTTACACGTTTGAAATTAACTACCTTCGCTGCCGCCCAGCCTGAACGTGGGGGATAGGAAGCAGACAAAAGTGATTTTATTGGATTTTTTAAAAAATCGAATTGTGACTGGAACCCCCGCGTTATGCTTGAATTTAGACCCCTCTCGCTATAAAACAATATCCATCATCCGCACGCCGCTAACCCCGAGAATTGTTTGGCAAAACTGAAAATTTTAAGTATTACCGCATTCTCCTTATTCGCCGGATTCATAATCGATTAAGTGTAAAGCGATTTAAGAAGTGTAAAGAGTTTACGACGTGCCGAAAGCCTTGCACGAGCGGGCAAGACAGTAGGCATGCCTACGTGTGCAAACGTCATGCTCCACGGGCATCAGACATCAAACATACGTACACCCCAATCTACTCAATGGCTATCTCCGTTTTTAAAAGCTAATAGTGCACTAAGTCTAGTTATATAATAATAATCGTCTCTCAATCCGCTGTTATCTTTGGATCGAATGTTGAATTTTTGCAGATATTGAATACAATGGATGGAAACATAGATCAATTCCGCGATTATCCAGGTCATGTCACTGTTTTATAACCTCAGAATAAATCGTAATTACGTTATCCTGCGCAGAAAGCATTCGTACAACGTTCTTACTAAGTGCAGACAATTAATCTTCATTCTCTCCTCCACTTGTCCAGGGATTTAGGATCGCTTGGTAAAATTGAAACCTAACAAAACAACAGGAAAAGATCCAGAAGAGTGTAGATATAAATCTAATTATGTGTGAAAATTATATTTTTAATAAAAGAAGAATATAAGAATATAAGAAATGTAGTACGGCGCTGATACTACGCCAGCAATACAGTCTGGCTGCGCTGGTTAGTATCTGTGGCGCCGTTTACTTTTCTAGTTTCTTCCAGATAGATCAACCAATGCTTTCTTACAAATCGAGATATTTGTTGAATGTTACATTTATAATATTGCTTGTATTATCGGATTCAAAATATTTACAGCAAGACTCAAAGGTTGTCCAGATGGACATGTCCACATTATTTCCTTATTCATAATTTAATACATTAGGATAAACCTACGCGTTTAATAAATTTCCCTATCCCTGTCCTCCAGATAAAATTCCATAAAGTGTTTGACTCTGGTCCAGCTGTTTTGATACATGATTCGGGTACACTCGAGTTTAGGGTTGGCATCTGCTAGTCGAAATGATTAATGCGAGCGGAGAGCTAAGCAATAAGCACAAGTCTACTGACACTCCGCAACAGGTAATTCAGCCCAGACTGAAAACTCAGAGTTGATGTTAACATTTTACATTGATATTCAAATTAATATACGGTAATATACAAATTAATATCGAAAGTAGCCGATGTTAGAGAGTAGTAGAGATAGTATGAATTCCTTCAAGGAGGACGGGGCGTATTATTTTATTTTTAATATTTTACTAGGCCTCAATGAGGGATAGTAAAATATTTAGGACAATTTCCGAACAATGTGATGAGCAAACCTACGGAAAATCTCTTCTCCAAATACAAATAATCTGGAATAACCTGAAAACTGGAAAAGGTTTTCGTACTATATTTATAAATTCGTATTGATAAATGTATTCACATTGTCTGAGGCCCTCTATTAAAAGACAAACATACAGCAAACAGGAGCAGACAGGTGATTGTCTGTGTTTTGTATATTTCTATATTTTAAAGAATATTAATTACCAGTAATATAGTTCAGTACGCATTGCGGCTATTGTGCAGCATTTTTATTGCGCTCATTACAGTGTTGGCATTTTTAGTTATATAAAGTCGTTATATAGGTTAAACCGAATTAGTTTATTTTATATAGAGTTTAGTATAGCATAACTTAATTGCTTTGTGAACGGAATGGTTCACCCTAGCTACAATTCGAAAATAAAATCGATTTTCCTACACTGAAACAAAACAATTCCATCGTCTACAGTTTTTCTAGCTTCGAGGTTGATACGTTATCGAAGTGAGTCAAACGTTTAACCGCCTTCCATACTATTCATTTTGTTCAACGAGCGAGATCCTGAAAATTATCCGAACCTTATCGCAAATACGACATTTTTTTATAAGTTTCTCCCACCTGAACCTGACTTATCTCGACTCGGTGCTTTAGTCCCGATTTCGATGTTGGCGGGAACCCGTAGAAAGGAAAAACCATATTATTCCCTTTTTACAAGGTCTGATACCCTCTATTGAAAGATAAACATCCCGGAGATTTCAAGAGCGATACACTGTGAAATTGCAATAAGTCGAAGGCGAGAAAGGAAATATTCTATCAAAATTTGGTTGTTGTTGGATCGCTTTCAAATAATCCGTAATCTGGCCTCAGGACATTTTGACATTCCATTTCAATAATACTAACACTTGAAATTTTGGAAATGAAACAACAGAAGAACATATTCGGCGTTAGTCCACAAGGACCGAAGCCAGTGTCCACTGATTGGACCACGCTGCATCAGCTACAGTTTATTTTCTACACCAATTACCAGGCATTAAGTAATTTCTGCATGCGGGTAATTGCCCTAGCCTTTAGTGACTGTTGGGAGTGTAAAGGTGGGATAGGAGGAGGAGCGCGCCCAGAAGTGCGGTCCACTCTAATCGGAAGTGAGCCCGGTTGTTTATCGATTGTGGGCTGGGTGTTGACAATGAGAGAGAGAGAGAGAGAGAGAGAGAGAGAGAGAGAGAGAGAGAGAGAGAGAGAGAGAGAGAGAGACAACCGGGTGCCTCAACCCTGCTCAACTATTGTCCACCGCCCGGCTTATCTCCGCCTACTTAGTTCACAATGAAACATTTGACACTTCTGCTGGAGCTATAATTCGCACCGAAAATTAAAATTGTAATTGTGCAAAACGAAAATGCTACCAGCCAATGTAAGAAAGTATTTTTAAGTACCATCCATTGCCGTTTGAAATGTTTGTTGTATTGTACCATTCCTATAGAATCTGGTGAGAAGCCTCACCTACCCCCAATATATACCCTGTTCATAATCATTATTTCTGTTTCAGTATTGACTATTTTTCACATCTCAAAATTTCACATTTAAAAAGGAATATTCATATTTCATAACTGATAATTGGATAAGCGTTTATTGTGTAACTGATGGTGGACACCGGTTATGTTAGATACGCCAGGAATCATATCGCTAATTCTCTTACTCTTCACCTATTTTAATTATACTTTCAAATGAATACAGCCGAAAGTATTAATATAAGACTCGGTGGAGCGCAAACAGGTGCCTGATCTGATTTCCGGTGAGCCAATTTTTAGACCAAATTCCGAACTTATAAACGGGTTACACGCGAAACGCCCGGTACGAGACTAGGGCCCAACTTTATAACCGAACACTACAATTAGATTTCTATTTCACAGAAAATTTCGTTTTGCTGAAGTGCTAATGAAATCTAAAACGCGTCAAAAGGCGTTGAAACTTATCGCCGCCGTTTAAAAACGATACAGGTAGCCTTTCAATTTTTTCTGGGAGGCGTATATCGTAATTGGTACACAGTGTCTCATAGCGTGGACGAGAGTCGTGCGCGGCCCTAAAATAGTGTTCATAACGCCGAGGGCAATTCACTAATGACGCCCCCAGTAACCCATCATTAGTGACCGCATTAGTTAAGCCGTCGAGGACTTCCTTTGAGAACGCGTTATGCGTTTATTAAAGGAGTTTTAATAAATTCACTTTTTGTATTCCTCGATACGCTATTCAAAATATGTATTAGGTATTAAAATGTAACATATATATTCATTTTTTGTGCACAATAAGTAACACATGTTTAAGAGTAGTTTAAACGGTTTAATAAATTAAAATCCGGACTAAAAACCGTAAAACTCAATATTACAATTAACAAAATAAAAAAACTTCTTCCGTTATTGGAATTATTGGAATATAGACTCGTGTTATTATCTGTCTCTTATCGTTTGATTGGCTCTATACTAGACTAGTTACTTTCCACCGTCCGTTGTTCTCACTTCCGAAATGACAAGAAACTTACCGTTCTCCCCGTTTCTTTTTCTGTTAAGTCAGCGAACCAATTAAAATTAACGAGTAAAATAAAAACATCAGTAAGATCAGCATAGGGAATAATGCAGCTCATTCGAAGCGGGGAATTATTATCTATCGGGATGTACAATATAAATCATCCGCAAAACTAAATTTGCGGGGAGGAGGGACAGAATAAATACCTATCAACCGGAATGAAGAGGATAAAGTAGTCTCGGGGTTTGGACATAAATAATATCTCCATCGAAGCGGAACGAGGGTTGTCGAATAAATTATCATTCTGTGGGGGTTGGCGGCAGCGGGGGTGGTCGTATTTAAATATAATGTATTAACGGACCGGGCAAATGTAAACCGAATCCGGGACGCGGTTAATCCGGCTCGCTCCGACTATTTGACAAAGTCCGTTGGGAGGGAAAATCCGTATCGATGAGCGGGCCCCCAACTCGTAGGCGGGGGGGGGAGGAGGCAGGGTGGCCTTAGTTACCAAGCTATAAATTCATTGGACTAATAGCCCGATAGTTTGGCACTCTCAGCGCTCTGAAAAACTGATCGATTCCAGAGCAGGCCCAGATTTGAGCCGACCTCCCAAAGACCCGATTTATAGGCCTTGGGGATTCGTTAAACGGCTCCAGCTCGTCACGTTCAGATGTCCGCCCATTGACCCTTCAGTTATATTATGTTTCATTAGCTAGCATCAACTATCATTGACATTTTTCGTAAAGAAGAATTCAGCAATAAGGGCACTAAATACTATAGGAAGCTCAAGATTCCACTCAACACAATTGTTAAGGGGTTGTGTGTTGCCATACAATGCTTCGAAGCCGATTCATTCCACTAACTACCAGTCCTAATGGATGCCAGTAGAACTAATGAAAATCAAAAAGAATAACGATGCCTTGAAAATTAGTTCAGCAGTTAAGGTTAAAAAGGATCAGTCACCAAGCAGGATGGGACCAAATATTTTACACAACCAGAAGAAAGAATGGACTAAATGCAAAAATTACATATACATAAGTATATTAACATATGAATATAAAACTCATGAAACTTGAAAATGTCAACACATGCAATATTTAACATTGTGTGGTTACTCTTGGCGTTGACATAAAGCTATAATACCGTTAGAATATTCTCTTGGGATTATGTAAATATCCTGACGAGTGTACTGGAGTTTTTCATTATAAATCGTTTACAAATGTTCGCAGTGTTGCAGTCACACGGAAACGGATTTATAATTTATACCAGCGAATAATCTGTACTGGCTTGACGATAGATATAGTGAGAGTCGGTAATATTTATTTAACTAACAGACGGAACTTTATTTATATACAAATAGCCCAGGAACGAACTCTGTTTCGTTAAAACGTCGAAAGGTGATCAGTACTTGTCAAACACATCGTTCCAATATTTAATGCCGGGTCGAATAGCCGGGTAAGCATTCCAAGTAGATTTTACTCCCCCACGATCCCGGGACTGAAACATTAATGGGAAAAGTCGTTCTTGGTTGGAACGTGCCCGAGGCTGCAATTTAATTTTTAAACCGAATTTAACCGGTCTGCCGGAGTTCTCCGCCCACGGTTACACTGCGCATCGTTCTTCTCGTGGAAACAATTTCATCGTATTCCACCCGAAACGTCACCATGACCGGAATACTCGGTTCTTTTTTTAATTTACAGTAAATCAAATTTCTTGGCCTGCGGCAACGACATTACCAATGGATGTCATTCAGAGGTAGACATTGGTACTTCTGAGTCCCCAATCATGTTCTATACCGGTTATAATATTCCAAACCCCTTTCGTGTAAATTACTATAACAAGAATACAATTCCTAAAGCGTGTCGCACTATATTATTGAGAATGGCGAAAAATTGAAACCGGTCTAGCTTAGGACGAGATGAAAAATTCCAAGAGCGATTAAGAAGTCTATATTAAACCCCAAGAAATTATAAACACATCTCTGATACCTTATAGGACTATTATTAGGTATAAATTACAACTTTTTATCCCGGATATTTTACCGGTTCCCTCTACTGCTTCTCGAATAATAAGGAATTGAAGAGGAAACGAAAGGTCGCAATTGGGAAGGTCCCCCCGCGACAATTCCGATTTATAGGCACGATCGAAATTAGGTACAGGCGGATTGGATGTGGAACGGAGTGTGTCATGCAGGCCGTTCGGAATAATATGAGCAGTACGTAACGACCGGGCAATGGGGAGCTTTATTTTTCCCACTGCACCTGACCCCGGCCGTTCACTCAAATGAAAAAAAACCGACGACACGTCCGGCATTACCCATATTATTAAATAATATCAGTATAGCTTCTATAGTTATATATAATATCAGTGAATAGCTTCACTATTCACAACAAGAAGGGCGGGTTATTTTAGATGGAAGCTAGTTACCCCCGTAACGCTGTAATGCTTCCCTCCCGTCGACTGTTCGTAATGGAACAATTCCCGTTAGGGTCGATGAGCATTTTACTATACGGCCCATTTTAAAATGACCGTTTGCCAACACGATTCATAAAATGTAAGCCTACAAATGGTAACAATTGAGGTAACACCCTGGGATAGAATTTTATATATATATATATATATATATATATATATATATATAAAGTATTTAATATCTTAATTTGGCACCTTAGGTTTTCGAATTTGTTAGTGCACAATAGTTGCAGCTGCCACTAATTGAGAGCATAAGACTATGAAGTGTTCGTGCATTATCAGAGTTAAGATGGTCCGATTCGCCGACCCTGAGCAATACTAGCCCGGCAATACGCGGCTGCTTCGCGGTACAAGCCTACGACCGCCGTTATAATGAAATACGGAAAATCGAGGCGATTTGCTCATTTATAAAAGAAAATGAAACTGAAAATTCAATTGAAAAATATTTTTTCGAGTCAAAAACTATTTCAATTTTAGGCATAGCAGCAATGAGGAGATTGTTTCGAAATTCGATAGTTTCTACGAAATACTTATTTCATTGATCTTCTTCTTAGAAATCGAACAATTCCTTTTATAAAGAGTGAAACTGTCGAAAACTGCAATGGACGACACATTAATATAAGCCATAACGGTTCATCAGTGTCCAACATTTAAAATTCAATGTTCAAACATCCGGTAAGTGATTTTGGATGAGATTCGAAGTTTTCGGCTCCGGTTTATTTGAAATGCGGCCGGGTCGGTGCTATTGATGTGTCTGTGGGCCGGCGGCTCTCATTAGTCGCTAATTAGTCCAATGATTAGAGGCCAAACAGTCCCCATTCAGAGAGCCAATTTATACTTTTCAACTGAAAACCTTATAAATGGTGTCTTATTTTAAATTTCCTACTTCCAGTGAAAAACCCATTTGTTCTTAAAAGAGAAACTAAATGTATATTAAATATTACAATATACTTTTCATTCCAGTTTAAATATATCTAGTACATCGAAAGAAAAATTAATAATTTACAAAGTAAATTACAAATCACTAAAGTAAAGTTCGTATGCACTACAAAGTAGTGCAATAAACTTATTTATTGCAAATATTCATTCCGTATAATGTATACTATAAACTGTGGACCAGGAACTGACAGTGTTGGTAGATTTATTGGATAATAACATAGTTTAGACACTATTAAGTACATGTTTTATATTCTAATCTAAGTATTGACATTTTTATTACAATTCATGTTGAAATGCTTTCCATTTTTGCTGATTACGCTGGTAATTTACGGTTTTAAATGTTTTAGCGACCATTTAAGAAGGGCTAATTACACTTTACTTCCATTTATTGGATAATAAGAATTACCGTAGGAGAGGTAAATTTTAACCGGGAGCTGCAATTATATTTAGTATTAATATGTCGTTTCAAAAGTTTAGATTAATAAGTTAAGGTTCAATTTTCGTCGGCATAAATCAATTAGGGCGTCCTTTGAGAGATCAAACCTGGATGGAGGAAGGAGCCAGCTCCCTGGTATAATAAGCCTCTTTCTAGTCATCAAAATTCCATTGGCTAAAAGTAAGTTTCTGTCCTTAGTTAATGAATAGATATTAAACTAGGATGGATCGAGTTGAATGACTTCTGTTAAATGCATACAGTCAGACAATTATCATCTTTTAAATTTGAGTATATATTCAATGGGTCATAAAAATCAGTTAATAATTTATTTCTGTATTATTAAGCACATATGTTTCTAATTTAATTATTAAGAAAAAATGTTATATACATTACTTGTCACTTATTTTCTATTAAAATGAGTCCTATGAAGATGAGACCTTATGACGGCGAAACATACATTTAAGAAGAGTGTGCAATAATCTACAGTGCCGGAGATTCTGAGAAAAAACTTCAGTTCCAAAAACCTGATCAATTTATTACCACAATCATTTATTACCGTCATTTTCTCATTCATCATTCACGAAATTCACTACCTATCAGTAAGTTCTCGACCACTTTCAGTATACTGAGCATTTTTCCACCTTGAGAGCTCAAATATTGAGGAAGCTGTACTTGCAAAGTTCTTACAAAATTGATATACATTATGCTAAACTTTGGTAATTGACGAATCGATTTCTTTGTAATTGACGTCATTTCTTTGTAAATTCTAATGTAGAGGGTCCGGGTTGGCGATATGACTAAGCAGGATTACATTAAAAAATAATTAATAAAAAACAGAAAGCTGGACAGTTTGGGCGATGGCCCTTGTTGAATTGCAATAAAATAATAGCGGGTGTTTCTATCTGGTAGGTTCTATGCGCTGGGCTGTTACTCTCCCATTCGGTTCACACTTCAGGTTTCCCCTCGGCCGTCACTGTTGTTTTTCCAGAGACGTGCCCGGACTTCTTTGCCGGCCCTGTGTCCTCCCCTCGCGTTCTGCCTTCCCATCCTCCAGCCCTCCTACCCTCCCTCTCACTCTCACTCTCACTGTCCCATTCCTCCAGTGTATCCCCGCCCCACTCAACCATTCCGCGCCAGACAACCCCACGGCCGGGGGGTCACGTACCGCCCGTCCCCACTCCCAGAATCCCGCAAATGCCCCATTAACCCAAATATAAAACTGTCCTTTACGAGAGCGCATTAATATTTTAAATGTTTCGAACGCAAAGCAGTCATTGTTATTTACATTGATATATGAACGCATCGGAAAATATTACAGCGGAAAATTGATCTCTTTAAAAACCTAAATTTTCAACAATTCTAAATCCGAATATCCGTTTTGATTCCTGTACCAGTTGAAACATTTTTCCATCCGTCGGCCGAAAAGCGGCTCACATATTTCCGGTCGCTACTTTCATTTGAACGATTGTCGACGAATCATCCCGTGATTTTTAATTTTTAATTTTTAATTTAATTCTATATAAATGTTACGTCCCGAACTAATTATTGATGCCAACGTCTCTCGTGGAAAATTATAATCACGTTGATAGTTTTTGCAAACAATAATAAAGGGAATATTGGGTGTACGAGTGTAAATAAAATGTATTGCAAGGATAGAGGACTCGTAGGAGGAATGTATTTAAATTCCAGGAATCTGCAGGTAATAAGGTTCTGAAACATTGACAGCTATTGACGAAATCCGGTGGAGAATATTAATTAAAAAAATGGACCTCTTTTAACGAGCTTGGGTGTCAAACTAACAAAAAATTAAAAATATATAACGAGGCGTTTTTCGCCCTGCGACGTTTCCGGTAAGTCGCTCAATCACTCTAAGAGATCGGAGAACGCCCTTAATGATGGGAAACTTATAATGGGCTAAAAGTTATAATTCTGTTGTGCTTCTTCCAACTTTTAGGCCAAGTACTAAGCCAAAAGGGTCCAGTCCAAATGGAGACGTGCTTTATTGAATAGAGGAAATATTATCCCTCCCCGAAATATCGGCCGTGAACACAGTTTAGGCCGAATCGGATGGAACTCTTTTAAGCGCTCTCTTTTATATTTACATGCTTTCCAATTGTGCCAAATAGGAGATTATTTTTTTAGAAAATTATGATTATATAAGTGACCGTATAGGTTTTTTTTCCTATTATTTCAAAGCGTTTCCTTTTGTCGTGATAATGGGATTGAAGGGCAAATGTAGATTCATGTAGAGCAATTAACCAATAATGACACATAGGGAAATGGAAAACATTCGGAACACCAAATATCAGCTTGAGACAAAATTATAATGGAAATAAAATAATATACATATCGAGTAATATAGAGATCACATAATAAACAATCACATAGTCACAAAGCCGAGTTTCACAGTAGCACTCACTATGTCAGAGCTCGCATAGGAAACAAAGAATGGATTAACTTCCTTAATATACTCTTATATTTTTATAATAACAATGGAACCGGGTTCGAATCCGATCACCTTCTTATTCAGTTAAAGCGGTTATTTTTATTTATTTTTTTTTTTAAAGAAAATGGTCATACAAACAGTGTGTACAAATCCTCCTTGACCCTAATTAAAACCGTAGGGGATAGAGAGAGAAGGAGGCTTATAAATATTTCAGCGGGTTTTAGAAAAAGAACGATATTTACTCGGCCGAAATTAACTGTAGGTCCAATTTTGCAATGCAAATGTTCGGCGGCCCCAGGATGGAATCGGAGCGGGCGGAGGATAAAAAAAGGGGCCGCGGCCTTCCTTTCCTGTCCCCCAACACCCCCAAACTTTACCCCATACCACACACACACACACACAAACACTTCCTGTCTGTTTTACAAAAGAATGGAAATTAGCCTTACGTCTCTGTGTGCCTGTTTGTCCCGCCGGATGTACGAGGCCTATTACTCTGCTCGTTTCCGAAATGTAATGCAGTAACATGCAGTTTCATGTAAAACTGAAACGTTGATATCTTCTCGCGCCTCATTCCTTTATTTTTTAATTTTATTGATACTAATAGTTGCCTTCCCTTGCATTGTATTACAATTATTCCTCCCGAGAGTTGATTCCGAAAATAAAACTTTAAATGATTGCAATTTACGCGGATACGGACTCTCGGAATGTAACAGTGCAATCAATGTGCTTCATTGGAAAGCGATGTCGAACTATATTACTGAGGGAATCCTGCACTGTCATTGTCACTTCACGGTTTCTGGGTTGGCGTTTTCGGGTATTAAGTTTATCGCATTTTTTTGTTCTTTGAGTTTCAGAATATTCTGTCAGTTTATTTGGGCTGTCGATTGGAAATTAAAAAAAAGTTTAACTCGATATTTATATCTATATTTTATTATATTTTTCAACGTTTCTACCTTGTGTGGATTAATTGAAGGAACGTGTTCTGTGGTCGATAATGAACTGGATGAACATCAGGCAATCTGTTCAGTGCACATTTCCGGCCGGAGCCAGTAGTAGTAAACGTTCGGGCAGGTTCGATGCTGGGATCGATAATAGCGGCGGTTTTCGTCCTTCCGTGTGATCCGGATCCCCAAGAAAATAATATGAGGGAGCCCGGCGGCGCGGGCGTATTGGAAATACGGCGGGGGTGGAAAGGGGGACGTGCCACTTTAAAGTGAGCGAAGATATCAATCCCGACGACAAAGCCTGTTCCCAGAGCAGATGAGTGAGGCTCATATCCGTTGCCCCGGCCCCCGCCCCAACTCAACTCACACCACACCCTCCTTTGATTTACCCCTTCAAACGCTCACTTCTAGCGCATTTGTTTTCAAACTCGACACTCCCTATAAACGGCTCTGTTGAAAAAAAAACCCCGAGCGACTGGGGCCGACGGGGAAAAATTATTATCTACGCACAACAGTTACGGGTGCAGCGTGCAATACTCTATTTACTCTTTATGAAAACGCCTCAGACGGACAAAATTCCACCACAGAGCTGTAATATAAACCGCACCAAAGCAAATAATTACTAGAAAACGCAATTCCGAGCGGTGACAGAAGATTGCAGGAAGGATGGCTTTCAATGATATTTTTATTTGCTTATACTATGTACATTAATATAATTAGAAAAAGGACGCAGTAAAAACGGAAGCCGCACTGATTACAATAAACTGAGAGTAATTCGGTTGTTTTACGAGGATTTAAGTATTATCCGTTTCTGCCTTTGAACTTATTATGCCTTAAGGACCACGCATTATTTCGTCATTTAACATATTCAACAAGGTGTATTGAAGAAATTAACTGCTATGTCCGTATCAGAATTACAATCATAAAGTTCGGAAGTTTATTGGCAGTCGGGGTTTTCATGTGGGACATTCTGTTTGCCTCCATTAAACTTTAAGTAATACGGAATCCATAGGCCGTAGAGCTCTTTCCGACTTCTGGAAAGCCCAACTCTCATATCAAGGGGCCGGAATTCCCTTTCGCATTTAAAAGTTCTCCTTTTAAAAAAGATCACTACCGAACGTTATTAAAAATACTTGAAGGAAAGTTTTTAATAATGTATAGGAGCTAAGAGAGGCAATATCGGATAACAGAATAGTTTCAGCTCTTTAAAATAAAAGTTGGGCAAAGGAGAATACCTTCTCCTTGCGTACGCTGATCAAAGAAGTTTACATTTGCTGATGTAATATATTGTTCCGTCCGTGTATGCATATACGTAACATGTGGGCCAGCGTTAACGTTTGAATAAATGTCATATTTAAGAGATACATAGTTATCCATAGTCATAGTTATTCATTCATTATTTGTCTCTTTATTTATTTGGCCGGCGCAATTCGTGGCGTCCCAGCTATACACCAGATTCTTTCAATTTTAGTGACCGTTCCGTTAAAAGGAGAAACATAGACTAACCTCGACTTTTCTGTACACAATTATAGCGGTTTCAAAATTATTGGGTACAAAATTCTAAATTAAAAGTGAATAATATGTTAGTAAAAGGATTTCTATTATGATTATGATGCTTTACATGACTTTATCGTGGCTAAGTATTATTGAACGTGCGGCGGTGGCAAATAGAACAGTATCAATGGGAGCCAACTTGGTGTAATTTAATATCGCTCATGTATGTTCGGTATGGAAATATACACGCTAGCCCCACTTTAATTTATTACATGAATCCCATTTTATCAGTAGTGCGATTCGCGTCGTGAATGCAATATTGTATAATTGTTTCGATTTGGCTAATAACTGTATTATTTTTTCAATTACTAATCAATGTAATTAAAAGTGATTGCAATTTTCATGAAAGGTTCGTGTTCAAAATTGGTGTTTTTTGTGTTACTGATATATGTAGACATTTTATAAATGTGGTGGCATTTCTTTTAATTTCGATTGGATATTCATGTATAGCAGAAAAAATCCTATGGCATAATTTGTGCAATAATGTTTCACTAATTTCAATTATAAAACGACCGAAATTAAATTTTGTCGCCAATCGCAAATATGGAGGGTGAACTAAGACAATAACTACTGTTGATACGGAGGTTGATTTTATTGTCTACACGGTGCGCACTTTTCGAACTCGCATCGTTAAATCAGTGGCTTTAAAACATTCATGTAATGAGCGTAACAGTAGGTGAATTTAAAAAGTCTTTCTAAAGAACATAAAGAAGAACGGAAGCGGAAACTTCTATTTGTAGTTTGAACGCAATTTCAGGTAACTCAAAAATAGTCCGCTATTAGAGGTGAAATTCAGGTTAACCTTTTTCGCCGAAGCCTCTGCTATTCAGGAAGCCGGCCTCCCCCGGAGTGTCCCCATCCGAGACCTTTTCTTTTCCCTTAGAAGGAGTAGTTGACAAAAGAAGTAACCAACTTTTTAGAGACAAGTCGAGAGACTTTCGAGACTCTTTCTTCTTTTTTCCCCGAGTCCAGATTCCCCCATAGTCCATCCAAACCCCAGTCTTAGCGGGTTAGTTTGGAATTCAACTTCCAAATGAGACCCCAACATAAAAGTCTTGCGCGTACCATTAAAATGCAGAAATTTCAGATCTACTTATCAACCCAAGATGCTTAGTGATGGGCGCCAACTTAATATTTGTTTAGAAACCGGATTAATTAATCGCCGGCAGTAAAATACCGTATTTATGTGGATTTTATAACTATATAACCAACTGTCTATAAATCATTCAGATACTGTTAAAATAATCATAAAATTTAAACCTTATAACTAAAATCACAAATTTTTATATTTTACCCTTACCGTGAGTTTGAAAGAATTTCAGTAAAACAAAAAATAATACTATATTCGTTTAATCAATAAAAATCATATTATAAAAGCGCAATATTTGTTATAAAACTATCAGTCGCGTTTCAAACCACATTTTGAAAGGTAATACGAACTTTTCCGTGGTTAATAGTGCGAATTTAGAAAACCTTTCTCCGTGATGAGGAAAAATTATATCACTAATTCAGGCTGACCAGTAAAAAATATTCAACTCAAAAGTTACTGAAGGCTTACTAACAGGGGGATACTTTTCATTAGCGGCGTGAAAACAAGGGGACACCGAGGGGGAATGAATTAAACAATTAGACGGGGGCAGATGCCAAAGGAAGAACGGGAAGAGGAGGAGGCGGAGGAGAAGGAAGAAGGGGGAGGTGGACCGCGGTCTGCTAACTGGGTAACTGGCCGCGGCGGTCGGGGCCACAGCTTATAAGAGAGTTGCCAGTTGGACCGCAATTGTGTCGGCGACAGGGCCGGAGGGGCGGTGGCGGTGGCGGGGGCGGGGGCGTGGGTGAGTCCGACAATTTAAACTTGATTTGGACAGCGGCCGGGTGAGGGGCGGAGGGTACCGCGGTCACCAACTATAAACAAGCCAAGACACTGTTTTAAACCGTCCCCCGGGGCCACGAATTAGCGCCCACCGTTGGCGGACCCGTCTCCACAACCCCCTCTTCATCGAAGCCCAATTAATCTGCCCACCTGTCCCGCCTGAATATTTTGATGAAGGGGCCGAAACAGAGAGAAGCCTCCATTCCGGCGTACGATAGACTCCATTCTGGAAGCTGAATTAGAAATGAACACTCTGCATCTTTTTCCGAATCTTTGAATTCAACTCTGTGCCGTTATAATGCTTGTCAATATTCGCTAATAATCGGACATTGCCCGAGTTACACACACAATTTATTGATACACCAATTCGATAGTTGCCAAATTTTGTTACCGGTCCATTTTCAGAATAACGATGTCCGGTATGAAAGATCAGCCAAGTCTCTTATATGTTGAATTGTGTGATTAGGTCGTATGTCGAGATAATAATAGAAAAACGAATTCTTACATATCTGTTCGGCCCATACGTATTATTATTTAAATTTTGCCTTAGGATTGATCTAAGAATACTCGCAAGGCGAGAAATCTGTTTCGAATGAAAAAATACACTCCTGCTTTATTTTCCGGATTCCCATTTCATTATTAGCCGTGAAATCCTTTCAGGCCGGCGGAGCAGGCAATATTGGCACGGGGAGAAAACTTCTTTAGACTTGCAAATGTTAGGGTACAAGGTGGACAAAACACCTAAAAAGCAAAGTTTATTTTATTGTATCCACAGGTTCTTCTTTAATCTACTTTCAAACTTGTATATTGGAGCAAGTAAAACTTTAAAACCTTTGATAACTTATCTATTGAAGACCATTGTGGAGATTTTAATTCAATACGCCCGCAAACACTGAGCAATTAGCGAAGGTCCTAATTACTGTGTTGTAGTTTGTGATCAAAAGAAAGGTTTCTTTGAGGAAAATTCAACGCTGCGATGTAATGTGGCCTTACTTACCAATTACCTTCCAATATAAATTCGTGTATATTAAATTCTGTGTTTGTTGGGTCGATTGAAAGAATTCATTATACAAGTTGATATTAATATTATACCGTTATCACTGTACTGTTAGTCATTTCTTTTGATAGTTTTTATCACCAAACATACAGTTCCTATGATAGTAAAATTGCAATCGTAATACTGACAGGATGCCTCATCGTCAGTCGAAGAGCCTAAACTGGGCTATGTTAAGGTAAAATAAGCTAAGAGAGACCCACTGGATATATTTCAGATCCCCGTGGATCCCGATATATATTTTACAAATGAAAACGTAATATTTTTTTAAATTATAAATGGACGCTGACGATTATGTGTAGATTTGGTGAAGACAATACAAGTACATTAACTGGCAATTAACCTTTATTATACACAGATTACTGTTTTATTGAAACAAGTTTGTACAATATTGTACTTCAGATTAGTTCTCACGATTCATTCATAGAACTTTTTCATTCAGTTTAATATAGAAAGTTTTATTACATTAAAAGTTTGATCGGAAACAATGCGCTACACGCAGACATCAAAAATTTGTCCACAAAATATTTCAATTCGGAAACACAGTATTACTGAAAAACATTCGGAAAACTGACAGTGTACTTGTAAAATATCTTCCAAATTAACGAACTCAACAGTTGAATTTTCAAGAGGAAGGAATGGCGATTAGACCTTTTCCGGCTAGTATTAAAGTTTTATTGTTCATAATGTGCAATGAAACGATAAATTCTGATTCTAACGATCCGCGAGTTAAAACAAACTGCTATTTAATGACATCCTTAAATGGGCACTTTAGCAGCTGCGGGCTGTAAATGGGCGCCTATGTGATATACGATCGTTTTATCGGTCGTCCACTTTTTATTGGGACTCTGTCACTACACCTTCCACCGCGTCATTACTGCAAAATTTTGAGCCCTCCTTAATGTCATAACTGCAGGCATTTCTTCTTCTGACCGATATCCTCGTGTTGTAATTGGCTTTAAGTTTATTCAAGGAATATATATAAAAAATTGTAGTAGTTTGGGAAAATTAATGGCGTGTAATTTCAGCCATTGAAATTCTCAGAGATTCTTCCTGTTTCAGATGTTATAAATATCGAGATGCTAGAAAAAGATACGTTACAGCAGAGTGTAAAAATATGGGCATCTTGTAACAATCATTGAAAATGCTCGGGAAATGTCTCAGATGGAAGAAACTGCTGTGGACAGAATGGGGAATGCATTCCGTTGAGACGGGACAGTGAAATCCATTCGAAAGAAGGGCCGTGAAGCGAGGAGACGTCGTCGGCGATTTTACAAAGGGTGGAAATAAAAGCTGGAAGACAAGGGAGAGCTAAGGGCCCCGGTCCGAATGACGATTGTAACTCGGTATAAGGAGCCTGTAAACGGGATGAACTGCGGTGAACGCGGGTCGGGCCAGAGCGGCGGCCTTTTTATTACGCCAGAGAGCCGGCACCCCCACAATCATCAAAACCTTACGGCTTTTTAACGACGAGACCGCCCTCTCCCTTCCCACCCATTTTTCTCCCTCAGAGGTGAATGTCATATCTGAAATTCAAAACCGAGACATTCAGGTTTGCAAGCCTGGCAGACTCGGAGATTATTATTATTAATGGGTTTTGAAATGTTATTACTTTGGGTTGTTATTACTGATATATTAAATTTTACGAGAAATTATGTGCACGATAAATTAGGTGCGAGCTAACCCACATATTGGTTGATGTATTTGACACATATATGAAAGTCACATCACACAAGTTACTGAAAATTCACACCCTGAAGAGAATATGCTGTAGGTCAAACAAATGTCAATTTTTTAATTTGTAAACGTAAACTTAACAATTTCATTGTCATATTTATGGATTATTGCAGACTTAGAGCTTGTATTACAGACTGTCAATAGTAGAAAGTAAATTACGGCTTTGAATATTTGCAACAGTTTCAGTCCTACTTTTTGGGTTCATTTCGAAATGTGTTGCAGCTCACCCTTTCCAAGATTCTGTCGACTGACTTAGCGTCAAAAGGAAAATGACTTCTGGGATCTCTTCCGTAATTTAAGTTGAATAAACACACCTTCGGGATAGTGGGAGTTATCGAAACCGGTGAAGCGGGTGGGGGATAAATTGAAACGCGCAACTGGTAGAGAACAGCCAAGCAACAAACAGCGTTAACTATGTTTACCGCGTCCCAAAAAACTCCGCGGTAGGGCGAGTGGGTCGGTCATCAATCAAAAAGGGCTTAAGCTGGGAAATTGTGAAGGGCGGCTTCGATGGCCGGGAGATTAGACGGGGAATAACTCCTCCACCCCTCGCCCAACCGGCCCTCATCCACAATTCCGCCAACCCTTCAAAAAAGATCTATTAATTTTTTGCATAAAAATTTGAACCCTCCGAACCATTTTGTTTTCAGAAATCCCCGAGATGGAAAAAACCTTATCTTAGTGACAGCACGATTATACCCGGAACGTGTCAGTGAGTATTTATTTTAAATTTATCAGTTTCGAAATTCCATTTTTATATTTACGAAATAATATCGCTCCCGCTTGAGAATACGGTTTGCGCTTGAAACGGTATAACTAACGCTTGCGGTAATAACTTTTAAGAATACTTACAATTCTTAACTAATAATTCTAATTTTTAAAAGATTAAAATAACTATTCATCAATCTATAAATATATTCGTAAGTCGGGCAGCAGCTATAAATCTATTTAGATTATTATAAAGCGTTATAGAAACGAGAGT
This sequence comes from Lethocerus indicus, assembly GCA_019843655.1. Classification (NCBI taxonomy): domain Eukaryota; kingdom Metazoa; phylum Arthropoda; class Insecta; order Hemiptera; family Belostomatidae; genus Lethocerus; species Lethocerus indicus. The sequence goes on along the minus strand of JACDQD010000002.1, from coordinate 9,689,995 downwards.
CTGTACTGTATATATTTACTAGATAATTTTCACGAATTCCTTAATAATTGATTGGATGATCAATTTTGAGGAATCACAAATGGGCGAAAGAAAATCACGACCTGGCAACACTACGGCGCAACCCGTACTAAATATTTTTGAATAGTTTCAATTACTAAATGGACTAAATTCCCTTTTTATCCGGTTAATACGAAATGAGTTACGAAGAAAAATACGAAAGGAGGTGATGAAAAAATGATATCGGATTGAAGGCGAACTTGAATGCCAGATGGGAGAAGATATATTGCAAACATGATTCTCATTCGGCGATGGCCGTTCGCCTTAACACTCGCGAGATTAAAAATAATTAAAAAGAAACATTTTTAGCTTAGTAATATATGTTTAGTGGGGAATTAAACTGCCAGTCCAAGTGTAGCTCCAGATAAGTGGATTAAAACCTGTTCAGGCTCCCCCAACCCAGCCGCCCGCTACAACGCTGACAGCAGTTATAATTTTGCCTTTAGCCCTCACCCACTTGGACAGATTAGATATCAGTCCAACACTGCGGCAACATTCCCACCAAGTAATGGGCCTTTTAATACTGAACACTGACGAAATATCCCCGTCGCCACTTTAAATTCTCATAAAATTAAAAGGGAGTAACTACTGAAATGAATTGAGGGGGTTTATTTATTTTTTTTAATTATATCATTGGTATAATTATTAAAAAGTTCAACTGCAACTATAATATTGAATGCCATACATTTCATGTATTTCTGTCTCCTCTCACTGGTTTGGTCTTTTGCTAGACCGGTTTCGGCTGCTCGCCATCTTCAGGAGCGGTGTTAGTCACTTTGGCACTTTGGATGTTTTTTGGGCATCCTCATTGCACTGTCACTGTCACTGTCACTTGTACTGTGGTAGTTGTCTTTTTGTCGTGTATATATATATATATATATATATATATATATATATATATATATATATATGAGTCTTGTTATTGTGTTTTTGGGGGATGTTGTTTGTCTTATTTGGGTTGTGAGGGATTTTATTAATCGGCTTAAGTTTTTGAAAGATTATCGGTCAAGCACAACTGATCACAACTATTAGTTTCTGACTTCCAAATATATGTCAGGAAACCTATCTGGTATTGTTATTTACGGTCAAAAAGTTTTACTGTTGATCCAAAATTTATTGAAGAAAGTTTATTTGTAGTAATCTACTTTATCCGTGCAAGTGCACCCAACAAACTTTAATTAAGTACATTTCCGCTCCACACTCAGGGGGGCGCTAGTTGTCTAGTGCACTTGAACCGATAAAGACGGCTACTGAAGATGGCGAGAAGGCGAAACCGGTCTAGCAAATGACAGGAAAGGATACAGAAATACATGAAATCTACGGTATTCCAACCCCTCGCAGACCACTAAACTATAATATTCTACCTAACTAACGAAAGGTATCGGACGTGTTTAATTCATAGGATATTTTACGTTAATATCGTTGAAGTAATTTTTTCCCCTACTGTGGCTAATAGACGGACAATGACTGGCAGAAGCTTCAAGGACTGCGACCTCATTCGATTGATTCCGTATGAAAATTCCTTTAGGGGATGATATTCCTTTGAACTATAGAAGGACAACAGGCATACAGAGGCTCAACAGCGGGTACTGAAGTGTATGATACGTGTTATGAATGATCCCAATACGAACTTAAATGTAATTGGTCCAAGTGTGGAAGGCGCGACGGCTCAATAGCATCGTGTGGGTTTGGGGAATCCTTTGAAATAGGCATACTTCATTGTGTCCGCTATCCACCCAACGGAATATACGTGTGTATTACATCCAACGGAATTTAATATATGCCACGAGCACACAATTCAATGACACGGTCCCCTCGCTTCTTATTTTCATGGCGTAGGGAAAAAAAGGAATGAGTCGTTTCAAAATTTCATAAGATATTCTAAAAGAGACATCCCTTGACCTAGGCCGCAAACGGATTTCGGTTCTAATCAAGTATATTGCTTTATGTCTCGTGACAACTAGAAATCGTAATTATTGTTTCACTCCTCATTAATGAGTTACGAATGCTACGCTCTGATAGTCGCCATTGAATCAACTAAAGATCAGGTGGGCCGAGTATTGCCCTGTTCATAATTCAGTCCGTAATACATGCGCTTGTAATCGACTACTGGGCTCTGCTGACTGGCGTTAGCAAAGTTTAATCCAGTTCGCATTCCGTTTCGCTCATTTAGCTAGTGCGAGCGAGAAGTCTGTTAGCGCTCCCCTCGCTTCCCAGTCAACTCTGCGCTGATAATTATTAAGAAATGCTGCGCCAAATCCGCGAGCGTACGCCGGATTAATAAAGCCGTGTGTCGCTTATACCGGAGGAATGCTAACACCGGTTTCAGCCAGTTGAGATGACTCTTGTTAGCCTAGCCTAGCCCCTCCTACCTCAATCTGTTAGCGCAATTATAACAATCCCCTTATGTACCCAATTTGGAACTCGGCAAATTAACGCCCACACCCACTTCAAAGTACCACTTTCAATAGTAGGATATATTTCAAGTACCGCATATATTTTACCTACAAAGCACAAACGTCTTGAACGTATAATAAATATTTTATATTCTGTTATCATCTTTTTTATACAATGTAGCTTAGTTTCATTTTACTTTTTCAATGATTTTAAAAAAGTGAGGATAAGACAAAAATATTGTGATGATTTATCGGAAACCTACGTGAAATAATGATTGCTTTTCCGTATGTCACCAGAATAAAGCTTTTATCATTTTAGAAATGCGCATTTAGAATATAATAAATTCAGTTGGAATACGCTCGATGCAAGGAAAATTCGAATCATCCTTCGGAAAGCTGATTTATTTCGTGCACGTCAAACTCAGCCCGGCCGAAGCGTCAGGTTTTTGAATTTTATTATTCCGGACTGATACAAATCTATATATTTTTCTTATTCTTTACCTCACGACAATTTTTGTTTCTTTATAGCTTGTAACATTTTTTTACAGCAATGAGAAGCTACGATACATTTTAATGTTTAATTATGTACAAAATATTGAAGATAATTTTGTTTCTGCGGGAAACGGAAAACAATTCTGCGAGCTGTATAGAAAAAAGGAGCTCCGATAATCCGTCGGTCACTATAATTACACTGGAATTCGTTTTTATATTGGATCAATTTAATTTAATCAGCGAATTTAAGCTTGCTGCATTAAAACAAGAAGCCACTATTGCGAATGTACTCGTAAACCATAAGCGGCACATTTGCATTGCCTCCAATACCGCCATTTCTTATACCCGACGAAAAAACTGGAAACTAGACTAAAATCTCTACTACCGTGGAAGACTATATGAAAAGCCGTAAAGGTATAACGCGGAGCGAAGCGTGTAGCTGAGCCTGGGGAAGTGGTGAGGGGAAGCAGGGATTTGCCGACGGAAGAGTGACCACTTTAGAAGAAATCCGGGGCAATAGCGGGCAAGTCCTTTAGCCGCGGTATGGGGCGTGTCTGGCCCGGCACACCAACTTTATCCTACCGCCCTCCCACCACGACTACACAACTACACCCCTGACATCCACCTACCTTGCGTCCAAGGAAACCTGTAATTACAACCTAATTATAACCTCGTCTGGGTGAAAAATTGGGCCACTTTTCCTAGAGATTAACTATTACAGATAAGATAGTTAAAGTAACGCGCTAATACAATATTGTTTCTTTTTATTTACATAACGATACGTATAGCCCCTCTGTGCTGCACTTGAATGTACTATCGGCAATGAGCGTTCCGTACTGTCTCAGAAATGGGACGAACATTTACACCGCTCTATTACAATATGATATTGTAACGGCGAACCGTAGGCTTGTACCGTAAGGCAGCCGTGTATATCTGGACTAGTATACTCAGCGCATAGCTAATGACGCTACAACAAACCTTCAATTGTAGGAGAGTAATGATAATGAGAAGTAATTTAAATTATATTCTAACAGATTGTCGTTATTATTATTGTAATAAATTTTGATGCCGAAACAATGACATAAGAAAAATGTAAGCGATGTTTTGAATTGCAGTACTAACGTTTATTATACCATTACCCACTGGAGCTCCTGTAGATGTCTGATTTACTGTTTGGGAACTTTTACTGGTTCAATAATCAGAGCCTGACAGAAAAGTTAGATGAACTTTGAGGTCCTTTATGTACCGGGCGGTTGGTACCCACCCAGATACATCCCCATTAATTTATTTATTCCAGAAAAATAATAAGTAACGACAACGTATTTTTAGGAAGTTCTCATTGATATAATCCTCGTCTGTATAGACATTTGATTTAGTTAAACAAAATTTCTCAGATGGAGTTCTTAATAAAAATGCGCTTATCCTGTTTGAGATTCCCGGGGAGTTTATTTGACGAGATTAGGAGGATCGTGCGCAGTGAATGCGATATGGCACGGCAGAAAAGTTCGATAACTGAAAGTTTCGAACTTCTTCTTAATCTCCTCTCGAAGAAAACTGACAGATAAGTTTCGACAGGTCTATGTATCTCCAACGATACGCAGAAGGAATCTGTAATGCTTCGCAGCTGGTATTCTACCGCCGATTGCCGAAATATGCTACACTTCCTCCTATTCAATCAGAAGAAACTAAGACTGTCCAAACAATAATAAATATTTTATTAGAAATATTACAACGAATAGCTTGTCTATAAGTATTGAAATATTTTAACATCCACTTTAGTTAATAATTCGATAAAAGAAGACCCACCACGTCCTCTTAGAGTTATTCCTTACTTCTTTGCAGTATGATGACAAGAAAGACCAGCTAGAATTAATAATAATTATTATTTATATTAAACAATAATTACAAGTTTTATTTAAACTTGTCCATTGTTTAGAATAGAATGACATTTTTCTAGTTGTCAGTGAAAAGAAGACGAGTAAACCGAATTCCTCTTTTCGTGAAGGTTTTGCCCTGCGAACCCGCCTTAAATGTCTCGTGAGCTGAGTGGGGATCATGCCTTATATATATATATATATATATATATATATATATATATATATATATATGGCATGGTATGGTCCTGTGGCCGGTATAGCGAGTACAGTTGGAAGGGTACACGTAATCCTCCCCCGCCCTGTTTGTTTCTGTACCGGCTGCTAGGGGGCGTCCCTTACTTCAACCTTGTCATGTCTAACACACAAATCGTGCCATCATATTGTGCGACTGTTTTCTGTCACGGGCACCCTCTCACTCAAAACACGTCCTGTTCGCTCATACGAGATCCAGCGCTCAATTTATTAATCCAGGTAGATTGCACACAGCCGGCACTAATACCTATAATTGCAAACTCGAATAATTAAAAATACGAGGTTGATACAAGTAGGTTTTGTGGGAATAAATAAGTGACCGTGATACATTTATGCAGCCGTACCAGATGGGAAAGCAGTACCGCGGCACATGCCCCAATTCAATTCGACCGCAGGGAATACTCTAGACGGATAAAACCTCCAAACGAAGATGTATCTGGGCGTAAACCTTGTGATGAGGTTTGCATCATCAAACACTGGGACGGTGGGGGTCCCCGCTGAAATTCACTGTATCTCTCCCCACTGCGGGGTTCAGGTAGTGATTTGAATACAGATGCGGATTAGTTAGGTGGTCCGGCTCCCCCTCTTACCCTCTTACAGGGCCATTTCCTTCACAGTTCCGCCCACTGTACCGGTAACGGCCGACTAACTCGCCCCCCGGGTTTCCGACCCGCGCTTACCTTGTTTGCTCAAAAAATAAACGCCGATTACGGGGTCGGGCCCCTCCGCCGCCACCCCGCCCCCAAAAGGAGGCGCGCCTTAATCCTCGGCAAATATAGCGTTTGTGTAACGTTAAGTCAAGAGCAGAAAAAAAATCCGAGAAGAAAAAATTATATAGAAAATCCCGCTCACGTAAATTGGGACTGAGTGCACTCATCGTAAACCGCGGTTGGAAAATTCCGAGATAAGTTAAACATCATTACGCTCCCGGGCGTAATTGTCTGCCCGCTTATGAACGGAGGCCTTTTTCCCAACCTGGCACGGTTGCGATGGTGAAGACGTCTGAAATATAATGGTAAATCTGAACACATCCCTAAACAACTGGATTCGCCTTAATAGCGTGTATAATATTTCAGATCTGAGAAGGATACGAACGAGAAGGTCAAATTATTCTCTACCTATTTTCCTCATAATATTGCGTATATTACATGATGATTCTCGTGTTACCTGCACGGTACAAGTCCTGACCTTGTTTCATTTTAGTTATATTTGTTTTTGTTTTTTTGAAGTAATCTATTTCTCACCGAAAATAACTTGTTATTTTATGCCTCTATAAACCAGTTTTATTAGTTAATAAAAATCACTATTTAAATAAAAGATGCAAGAAAAGACGGATATATGATTAATTATCAGGTTAAGACGTTAGTCCTGTTCATTTTAATAGTAATTTTATTACCCCTCTTTATAGATTTGAAATACATTAGGACTCTGGTTTTGGTGTCTAATGGCGTCAAAAAGGTTCGGTTGACGGGAGGGCTTCTATTTCATTAGGGACATGAAGGGAGTCCGGTTGGATCGTTCCTAATTCGGTGATTAACCCGGGACCCGGTCCATGGCGGCGGTAGCCCTTCTCCAAGAGCGCCGTCTAATATCTCCGAGGGGGAAAGGGATTTCCGACGTCATATTTTATTTAAGGGCATCAAAAGGGCTTAATAGCCACTGTTAATATTCATCATGTCCTTAAAACCCCGGGACGGCGGAGGTCGCTCTCTACTCGGGAACAAAGGGGCTACCCCCATCTGTTTCCCCCTGTTATACGCCTACCCACGGGCATATCGGGTTAGTTGACTGGAAAAATCGTAGGCATCATTTTAATAAAATACTAAGGAAATATCGATCTATTTGACGGAAACATTTATATTTCACCAAATGGCACCCAACATGAATTAGTACCGCATTGTATTAAAAATTTTATTCAATTCTACATAGTAATTGACATTGTCATTTAACAAAATTATTATTTTCGATTATCCTTTTTCATGTTATAAATATCGGGTTTATAAAACTATAAATTGAAATAACAAGGAAATGGAAACGATGTAAAATCCCGCACCCTCTATTACACGATCCGTGCGTGGGTAGTTTCAAGTTTCTTTAGAGACGATTTCAAGTGCTGAAATGAAAATATCGGTTGCCATAAATTGTCTCAGGTGGGACGAAATAAATTTGATTCAGACATAAATACGAAGTAGATTTGGACCTATCTGAAACGGCAATAAGTTTCGGTGAATCGTCGGTCTTAAAAGCGGCCGACCGGTTACACACCTCTAACGACCCATGGAAGTAGGTTAATTACGCAATAACAATTCTGTCAATTGCCCCATTAATTCGACCTTCCCTCTTTGGGTTCAAATTCACAAACGGAATAAACTCTGTCACCGAGCCCGACTCGGATTAAGTGTTGTGCGGCCCTTAGATTAGTATAAAGCTCTACCCTAAAGTCCCGCCGTCAGGTAGTACTGGAGTAAAACTACAAAATAGCACCCAGATGATCGAATTGTTAAAAAGTATGAAATTGTACATGATAGAATTACGGAATGCGATAACTACATACAAATTCGTAATATAGCCTTAGTATTTAATTAGGCCTGAACAAATTTCTTTACCGCCTTATTTCTGATTAATCGCAGAATATGATAATGTTAATCTGTTTATACATTAACATAATAAATATATGAAGGACATTATATGAAGGAAAGTATTGGTTGACCCAACAAAAAGAATGAAGAGAAGTCAACGGCGTCACTGATACCAACCCATACAGCTCAACTGTATTACCGGTGTAGTATCATGCGCCGCAAAACTTTTCTTGTATTCTTCCTGTTATCAATAATATAATATTCTCACTTAATTAGATCGTGATATACATCCTTCTAGATCGTTTTTGGAGTATGAATTGTGATCATTTTCTATTATTGTTCTACTCCACGATGAAGAAAATTTAACGTTAAAGAACCAGTCGCCAGGCAGTATTAAGAGCAAAAAGTTGAGAAATTAATTGGAATTGTCATAGACAATAGTTGTTAAGATAATGGATATTAAAGGATCCAATTAAGCAGCCTACATTGTGAGTGCACTGTTACTTTGATAGTGCCTTTTTGTTCTTTTAGATTGTATTTACTCCCAGTATATAGCCTGCACCGAAGTTTAATCTGACAGTAATAGTGCCAAGATTTATGGAATTCCATATCTTCGTAGACCACGCAACAAGTGTCCACAAGTTTCTTGTGTCTTAAAGATTAATAATATTCCAAAATCGGTAAAACGGAAGAATCATCAATGTACAAATTAATCTACGCACATGCAGGAGGATACTCCCGGTTACTTGCGGAGAATGGATGAAACTGTATCGGGTCAAGCCCATGGGAAAAAAATTGATAAAAAGTTGATTACTACGTGTTCATTAAACAGATAAATCGGTAACCCCGACTGAAATACGCGCTGTACAGCAAAATGTCGTTTCGTCCCGTTAGTATTAAATTACTGCCAATTAAATTTAATTTAATTCAGAATGCGTACGAATTAGTATAAATCTAATATGCGGTTTGATTATCCCTTCTCGCCTGTAATTTGATTGCGACTGTTGTTGTGTATTCCGTCCATTCCGTCGCCTGCCGAGATAGAATTTCAGAAATTCACGCTCCAATCTCCCATTTCGCGAACCACTCACTTCGAAACTTGATGGTTTGGAATAGAAAACAAAAATAAATCAGATATAACTCGGTACGAAACTAACAAAACAGTCATGCTGCTGATACGATGAGATTACTTTACACGTGACAGGCCAATGACTTACTTTACATTTCTAGTTTTAAGAGAACTTAAGAAAGATTTTTCTATTTTTAGGAACAAAACGAAACAAATTTATAATATTACATAACGGAAGATATATTATTCTCCAATAAAGCCTTAATCCGTTTACACAAAGCCGTCTTTCGACCACGAGTGACGCAATCAGTGGCTTTTAAACAATGGAAACGCAGAAAGTCATGATTTTAAATTCTCAACTACCATTTTCACAATAATCTTACATTAAAGTAACGCCTTCACTAAATAGATGCATGAAGTAATAACTTAATGCGATTACAATATATATTCAACACCTGCAACCTGTACAACGATACAGTCCCTCCTTCAACTTCCTTGAATATAGCAAAATTAACATGTTATGTTCCAAGTTATATGAATAGACCTATAAACCGGTCACAATACTTCCGTAATGCTTTACAATAGCCTACTTCCCTAGGGATAATGCTTGTAAAAATAGGAATTCTTGCCGGCATCATATATAAAATTAATCGAACCCGATTAAGTACCTCCTAAAAAGATTGTGCGCGGAATGTAGTATGTGAAATATTCACGGTCGGGACAGAATTAGAGGTATTATTAAGGTAGTAATCCCAAGTGGCGGCTGGCCTATCTGTTCCACGCTCTACACCCGTCTTCGCGGATTATACCCCCTTCCTCCGTTGATTCATAACCCGTCTTTAATCACGGGGGCCGTGGCGGATTTTGGAGGTTGTCACCCCAAGAAAAATGTTCGAAATTATCTCATAATCACCCGGAAAGTTTATTACGAATAAGATTAACGTGACGACGTTGGTACCGTCGGTAATGTTCATATTTGGTGTATGTATTTATACACCATTACCAAGGTTATAAATAACCTTGTGTATTCTACATACCCAGTATTTGATATACAACAATTAACTAATTTGAAGTGTACACGTTAGCATCTCTTAGAATCTTAGAATGATCTCTGCTTGTGAAGTACGGATTTTTTTCGAGCTAACACTCAAGTATCAATTTGAATTTTTCGAGGGAAAATTGGATTAGTCCAGAAAATTCAGAATGGAATAATTTAAAAATTGCCATAATTACTACCGCCAATTCCTAGTCTCCGAAAAACAATTAGCGATTCTGGGTACAGTAAATACGCGTGAAGAAGAAATTTTTCTGGATTACGAATGGGAAACGGTTAGAATGGAAATTCAGTCGAGACTAGTCCGTCGGGTGCTATGTCATTGCCATGACAATTCTGCAGACGTTTAAGCTAACTGCTTCAATCTAGCTAAGCATCGAATGGGTGATGCACACGTGATTATTTTGCTCAATTTATATTTAATGAAATTAATGACGAACATACGAATAATTTAATAATAATAATAATAGCTATAAAGAATCGCATGAACCCTGCTTTAATTGACCCAGTATTCACTATTTGTAGTGAGTGATAAAAGCCTTTGTATATATCTTTACACCCGCAGTTTGGATTTCTCTAACTCTCTAAACTTTAACCGGCACATTATTTTGTTGCATTTGTTTTATTCTTACTGTTGTACCATGCAATTTGGTAAATGCCAAATGAAAAATAGGAATTGAAATTCCACAGCTTTATTTCTGGACAGAGAACTCCTGATATTTGGATAAATAAACCTGGATGGCATGTTGGGTTGTCGGCATGTTAAATTGCAGGCATTTGCCAATTCACCGAGAGCGGTCATGTAGGACTTTGTTGCTACTGGGACTGGGTAGTAGTTTACGAGGAGGTCTCGACTGAATTTTGTAACGCACACAATTCATTTGTGTGCGGCGAGTCCCGTCCAGGTTAGCCCTGTATTTTAAACCGGCGATGGGGTAGGAAGAGCCTGGTAAATAATAGCATTGTATACCAGGGCTATCATTAAGTATTTTTTTCAATCAGTCTAATAACCAAACTATAATTATATTGCAATTAGGATTTATGTCCTCAGACTATAACTGAAATTGACACAACTTCATTTGATCAAATCATCATTAAATGCACTCTAAATGAAAACGTTTCCTGATTATGTTATAAATACGAACTGACAGTGATAGATTTAAAACAAGAGCGGATATGGCTACGTTAAATTTGTTATTTTGATTTGATGGAATGGAGTAGAATTGGGTAATACACTAAGGTTGAAAACTATATATCAGGTTAGTATGTCAAGATGATCTCGTAGTGTGGCAAGGTAACATTGAGATTGCCACTATAAGAATACGCCCATGAGAACCGGTTCTATCGAGAACAGACTACATTTTATGTTAGAAAATCGGCGAATAGGGCTCATCCCATGGAGTGTAATGGTCCTATATTCGACAAATGTTTATTCCTATTACATTAAGCTTATTAAAGTAATAAAATTGTAGATTTCAAAACAATGTAATGAAAATAGACATGAGTATAGATGAATTCCAAATTTATATTCCTGTCACATAAAACTTTGGCCTGTTTATTTTAGTACACATAATTATTTAACATTCCATTCAACTGCAAGAATAATGAATTTTAAACGCGTAATATTAGCGAACCGGCCGTCTCGTAGTTTCCAGCGAGATTCTTCAGTTTATCCAAGTACAGATAATTGAATGTCCAAAATGAAATTTCCTCTTCTCTTTCGGATTAAAATATACACGTTGGCGTTTTCTAGCAAATAAATTTGCGAAAACAATTTCCTAACTACGAGCAGTATTAAAAATTTTCTAATAAATGGGCGAGTCATTCCGAAATAAAGATTGCAAACTACCGCGCTCATTTATGGGCAGGGAACAATCCTGAATTTCATTCGCGAGATATGAAATACAAAGAATGCATAAATTAGCATACGGATTCGGCGGGTGGTATTTTATAAGGATGAATTCTGTAATGGAAAGCGACCGCTAGTCGTCCCAGATATTATGTTGAATTCGAGGACCGAATTAATAGGTTTTGCGGTTTTGGCGTTGGCCTTTTTTTTATTTGTTCGGCGGGCAAAAATCAACCGGTCTCAAATAGCGGGGCCGGGCAATTAAAACTTGAGACCGGTCCCCGAATCTGGGCCTTTTGAGACGGCCCGTGTAATTTCGCGTAAAGAAACCGGACTCGGAAACTTTTCCTATTGAACTTGGGCCAATTGAATATGGGCGGGCCACAAAAGTCGAATTGGTCCGACACGGGGGCCCTCCCCGGGGAGAGGAATGAAGACATAAAGAGGAGGAGAGAGGACAGGGGAGGAGGAGACCTAGGCATACCCACCTCCTCCCGGCTGACTAACAACCCTCCTACCCTAGACTTTACAAGGGACTGCCCCCTTCGATCCCGGCCCCGAGCCCACCGTGTCCCACGAGAATTCTAACCCGCCCGGTCAGCCACGAAATTATTGACCGAATAAAATAATTTAATCCGTCCTTGGATAAACTCACTGACATCAGATTCGGCTATTACAAACGTTTGCTGACAAACCGGACTAATAATGCGGTCAACATTTCAAAAGGATCGACACGAAACTCTTTTTCAGTAAATTATCTGTTGTAGCTCAACGTCCGTTGTCACTTTTCTTTCGGACATTGAGATATTTACTGACCTTTATTTTAAAGTGTTTTCACTTGGCATGCGAGTCAGGAGGGCTCAAGAAAGAATACTTACCCAGCATAACCCTTACCCAGAAGAAGAGGCTATTTATTTACTATGGATCTATAAAGGGCAGACGTCAATAAAAATTCCGGTTCCCGTGTAACGTACAGTTCAGTTCTTTCATACTAGTTATTTCCTGCTTTATAGCTCAACGTAATTATTAATCACAATTTTCGTTCACACAATTTAAACTTACGTGAGCTGACTTTAATTCCCGTATAACCACAACATATCTATGTGTAAGTTCTGTTGCCTAAGAGTTTGGAACAGTCTGAAAACGAATTAATGACAAAATACATCAAATATGCTTTATAGAGAACGATTTGAAACCGCCGAATTATATTTCTTCAAAGCGTCGAAAACATTCCCTCCACGGCTATATTGACCGAGACGGAACGGCGCGGAATTGGATGGTATTAACGAGCGGACGAAATTATATGATGGGGCGATAATAATTTTTTTACGGGTAGCAGCCAATAAAGATTGCCGGATTAGACGGAGTTGGGGGATGGTAGCCACCCCCACCACCACCCACAAAGGGGGGGCGCCCACCGATGAATACTTTGGGGCCCCTTGGAACAAACAATAAAACGTCCTCTTTATGTTTGGTACATTCGGTTGTTTTTATTTTTTCGTTTTCTCCCTTTTTTTTTGTTACGAGGCAATGGCGGAGGGGTATGTTGTCGAAAAGGGAACGAAATATAGGCTGTTATCAGGCTCAGGAAATGTTTTACGATCAGTCACGAGAGTGTCTCTCAGTCCGACTCTTTCCTCCCTTCATTCTCATACAACGACCGTCTCGCTCCATTTTCTTCTATCCTTTGAATGCGTCCGAAACTGACGGAAGAAAAAAACGGACGTGGAAACGTGTATATATGTATATATATATATATATATATATATATATATATATATATATATATATTAATGTATATTTATGTATATAAATATGCATTTTTTAGAAATCTGTTAACCGGATGTCTGGACTAAACTTTAATCTGCTAATGGTTTTCTCTAATCGGTCGAAATATGTCCGCGGTGTTGAGCACTGACGCCGAATATTTATGGTGGCTACGCATTGTCCAAATTGCAATTACGAAGGCAGAACGAGTTAAAATAAATAAAAATAAAACTTTAACTAATTTTAATTAATTTATTTAAAAAGAAATAAATAAAACTATAAAAATATTATAATCCTGCGTGATGTTGTGATAAGTTTTATGTTCCCAAAATTGTCGTTTAAATTCCTAAAACCTCAAATGAAGAGTGGTTCCCACCCTTCAAAATTAGTGTTAATTGGCTTACGCCGAATTTTCACGTAATTGGAAATTTGTATTGATCGATTGAAGTGAAAATATCTCACATAATTACATTAACATGTTCACTCATTATAATTGTACAAAATGACTGCAGAGGTTTCGAGGTCTCGAGCATAAATAACGATGCTGCGGCTGAATTCATATCCTACTTGTTAAAGCCAGAGTTACATTATTATCATCTGAATAACAGCCAATAATTACCAGTTACACTCAAGTGAGCACGAGCCAATATGATTAGGGACTAACCCTAGTAATGAACTTCTTTATTGGATTCACTCATAATTACCTCTCTCGATTCCCAGCGATATTTCTCATTGTGCTTTGCTTAAATGTTTGGAACAACTCACCAAACATGTTATAATACTTACTCCATGAGTTTATTTTAAATTTGACTTTATGATTCCCAGTAGAATTAAATAAAGACTGTAGTGACATTGATACCACTATATTCTTTTTATAAAATTATTGTATTGTTTATATATTAGAACTATTAACCTATTTAACTTATCGGATATTAATAGTACCATGTGAGGACAAACAAATGAATGTCAGAAGAAATAAGGGCGCATCATAATTTCGAATGCTTCAAGATCGAATTAGAAGAGGGGGTATTTGCGTTCATTAGCTTTCAACGTATTAATGCATTCTGTAATCGCTTTTGATAGCCTCGGCCCTGAATAAACGGCAGGTGGTGGTCTGAATTTTAAACGAAAGTCGAAAAATCAAAAACCGGGTATTTTATAGAGCCATGAAAGCCGAACAAGTGAATAATTTCCCGGGCAGATTGCTTAATCGCGGCCGCGCTAAGCGCAAATCACTTTTTTAGTTCCAGTCGTAAAAACGGTCGTCGCCACTATAAACCGGGCCCTACTAAAAATACCCTCCCTGAATAAACGGTCAAGATTACCAGGTAAATATAAATTTATCTATATGCCTCTCAAATTGAGCCTGAAAAACGTCATTACATTACCCGCACTCTCCTTTAATGAATGTCCATTAAAAGCAGATCACATACTAAATTTTTAATTAATCGAAAACTCTATTCGTTTGAAATATTTGCTCGATCTTCTCACAAGAGAGAGATGAAAGTTTCATCGTGTTAATGGTAATTAGATCTATAATATACTTTCATATCTACAAGGCCCGAGATTGTAAACTACTTCTTTAAGTACATTTAGTTTAAAACGATATTGAACCTGATGACATAAGTTTCAAGGATTACCACGTCATTATTAATCCTTTCAAATAAGCATTTAAAATTCATATTTTTCAACAAACTACGACGGCATTCTTGTGGATTGCGTGTACATCTTCCACCCTATTATTATCCTAGAAAAATTAATATTTAATTTATATCCAATGAGAAGTAACAGATTAACTAAAAAACCTTACGGGCCCCAGAAATATTATTGACCTGTTAACGGTGAAAAGGGGTACATTTCGTAACGGTTTGCTTAGACCAAACGGTATTGTTCATAAATCATCTGATTCTGATATTTTCACGTTGCATTTACAGTCGAACGAAATATACAGTCGGAGATGCCTGTATATTTAATATTATATGCCGCGCGTTTGTTTGCCAGTATATCTCTCTGTGCATTGGAACATCGCGATACTCCCTAGTGTTGTCCCTTCGTCCCGGACGTCTCTATTCGGCTTCACCGGTAGCATGATGATGTTAGGAGTAAGATATCCGAAACGTCGGAAGCAAACCACACCCAAGGAGGCTCCGGGATGGGGGAGACATTCGGCCGGAACTCGCTTAAGTGTTCTCCGAAAACAGGAAGAATCTCCGACAGACAGTTCAACACGTACTGCCCGACGTTCTCTCCCCACAGAATCACGCGATCTTACCGCATGTTACATAGCAATAATTGGACTTCTAGCCGCGGAAATCTTCGTTCGTTAAAAATAAAAATTAATTTAGTTTATTAATACATTATTTATATGTTATTCCTATGGGCGTATTAAATCGTAGCTTGGAATCACGATTTCCTCTAGACAAATTAAATTTTGTCTGATGTTAGTAGTTGAATGGCATGTCTCTGTTTAAGCAAATTGTCTTTTCAGATAAAATATATAGTATATATGATAACAGAAAGGTAACATGTAGGCCTGAATAATATTTATAACTCATGAGTACATTTTAACCCTCTACACCGTTGTGTAATGAGTATAAAAAATGTTTAAAATGTTTTAAATGCTGCTCGTCGTAGTAGAATGGAATAGTTTACTGGCCCAATTGTTCGCTTTATTGATACATTTTTTCCTAAAGCTTCATTCGCGTATGTACCACCGGCCGTAAAATAACTTGCTCCTTACCTTATTGGTTCAATAGCCTCCTGCTTTCCGGGCACGGTTGGTGAACATAAAAAGGAACAACTTTACGATTTTTAATCATTCCATAATGAGAATTCCAGGTATTGAGGCGAATATTCGGTGGTTGAGACCGCAGAATTAGGAGGAAAATGAGGACCGGAATGAGAAGAAAAATGGAAATTTCCAGTGGACGACTTTCATTCCATTTGTCCCCGGGAGCCGTTCCGTCGGCGCTTAATTGTAAGGCTGACGTCTGACCCCACTCTCTCTCAACAGGGCTCGTTTCTTGGCAGAATCTAATAAATTTAAAGGGGCCAGTAACCTTCACGCTCTCGGATATTTACCCTCCCACCCAAGTAATATCCTTCCAATTCTTTTTCGGCCCGTTATTATTTATTTTCTTCTTTTTTTGAGGGATGGAATTTCTTCTTGATCGTCGTTCAACTGCTGGAAAATAGCGGAATGTGGAAAATACAAAAACATAAAAAGTCCTATAAAGAAGTATAGTATTATCGAGGATCAATAATGTTTATCAATAATGAGTTAATTCTTGATATTCCACTTTGCCGGACAAATCTGAACGGCAGCTGGTGACACTCCCTTTATCTTCTTCTTCTTCTTTAGTTGAGTTCTTCCTTTCAGGGGTTTGCAATCATAGAAGCAATCTCGACTTCCGAAACATCTGCCCAGAACAAGGAAGTTGTCCGCTTTCCGAACTGCCGTCAGGAAGTCTTGGACCGATTTCTTCAACCAGTATCCGCCACTGTTATTCCTTTTCGGCCGAGTTATGGTTCGCTAAAGATCTCAACTCAATTTCAAAACACGACCCGGCAAATATATTCACCACTGTATTTCTGTATATCTTGAAATCCAGGAGATTTTCTGTTGGAAACACCAAAATCTATCGAAATAACAAGACAAATTAAACAAGATATCAAGTGCTAGCCGTCGGTCAAATTGAACGTTCTCTTTTCAATTTATCCCGAGAAATTTATTTCAAATAGGGACATAATATATGTCGTATACTTGTTGTAATCAGAGAGTGATTACACGGTACCGCCGCTTATAATTGAGCGACTGACAGGTTTCCAATGTGGGCAGAACGCGAACTGGATTCTGTTTGAATCGTATTTTGTCGGATGCGGTAATTCAAGCCGGAAAAGCGAATGGCGTGAACTAATTTAAGAGGAATGTATTTAATGAAATTACGGGGAATTAATGGACGGCAGATACCGTGCGGATAATATTGATGTAAGCGGGATGTTTTTGTTTTCCCATACAGTTCCGCAGCTTCGACGGGACTGAGATATCAAAGCAAATTATACGGTCTGACCGATACAATGGACAAATATTATTTGAATATTTCAAACTTCGTTATTTCGAAGTTTACATTCATCTAAGTATATATATTATATATTATATATATATATATATATATATATATATATATATATGTAGGTTAAAGAACAGATAGTATTTTATCAAATATATATATATATATATATATATATATACATAATTTACCGCCAGTGCCGATAAAATGACTAGGTCTGTTCTTTAACCTGACATTTAAGTGCAAATTTTCCTGAATACACGTTCAGGCCAATGACCGAATACATTAAAATTTCCCAATTACCTATAGTAACGTTCCAAAATGTGTTTTGTATAGTAACATCAAAAAAATTTTGTGTGCGATGTACAAAATATATAGGACTTATTCGTAAGTCTGACTTATATTTAATGTAAAATGTGTAAATATATAATTCGGTCTCTCTTAATTGCAGATATACCGTAGGCGGCATTCCTCAAGGTGGCCTCGCAACTATTTAATAACCTTTCCTTGTACTGCGTAGGCAAACAAAGTTGAAAAGGGGATCCAAAGGCAAGAGTGAGGGGGATGGGGGGGCCTATTTCAGTTGGGAAAGGCGAAGAAACCCGAGCGGGTTAAATTTACACAGGCAAGTAACATAAAACACCGGATGGGCGAAATCACTTGGGGAAAATGGCATGAGAGGGATAGTGGGCTCTGGAAATACTGGCTTAATCCGCAACATTACCAAAGGGGGATGTAAAATTACACAATATAATTAAACAATGGGAAAATCCCCTTCCTACGTTTGTAGCAGTCGAGGACCACCATAAATTAGGGACTTAGAAGTATAGAAATACTTTGTTGACGATGAAACAATTTAAAAATTACTACATATCTTACTTTCACACGTACACTAATCCTATTCCTGCAAATAGTACATTACCTATGCGTGGTAGGTGTAGATCTCGAGAGCTCGATTAACTGTGAAAAATCTTCCCATAAATTTCCCTTTGATTTTACGATTTTCAACCTTTAGCGTGGTATTCATTAAATGTGGTCGGTACCCCCAGCCCTTAATATGTATTTTAACAAAACAAGAATACAACCGGCAATGAATAAAATAAGGGCGCTAAGTATTCGGAACATTAGTCGACCACCAATGTAAAAGCGTTTTCCTCTCTCCTCTGTGACAGAAATAAAAGTAAATGGAAAGCCCAATGATAAAAGAAGACAAACAGCGGCTGTTAATGATCATGGTTCTAAATTACTGTAAAGAATATGCTAATTAATTCCGTTGTATTTAGCGTGGCAATAGACGAATATGTTAAAACCACAAGATAAAATAGATATTGATTTGCTGTTGTTAAATGATCGCTAGACTGTAATTCAGCATTTCGGAACATAATAGCAATTCTGTATTTAATAGCATATTTTTGTATTAGCCTTACAATTTTTTGAACTTGTGGTATTCCTATCCAAACAGTACCATTCAGTACCTAGTAATCCATTCAATTTATTTTAAGTTAATTTTAGGTGGCTCCGGAAGGGCATGTAATAGCACCACTCCCACTTTAACGGGAGTGCATTCCAGAGTGCATTCGGGAGATTATGATTTAGCGGCGTCATAAGGAATTTTCGTCCGAAACCTAAATGTATGACCGCTTTCATGCTAACAGAAAAGCAGTTTTGGCGATAGTAAGAAAGGCATGTGCTGTATTCTGAATCCAAACAGGATTATTCTTCCCAAAAATAAATTTTCACTAATTCCACAACTTGAGTTGGTGAGGTGGCATTCCTTCTGAAAATGTTGATACTTTTCAGACACATAGGAGCATTATTTTTAGGAAATGGATAAAAATGTTGTAGATTTCGTGTGTTTCTGTCTCCTCTCGCTGGTTTGTTCTTTTCCTAGACCGGTTTCGGCTGTGTATATATACGTGTCTTGTTATTGTGTTTTGGTGGGTGTCGTTTGCCTTCTTTGTGTTGAGGGGGGTGTGGGATTTTTGTTAATACACACGACAGACAACCACCACTGTACAAGAGACAGTGACAGTGCAGTGAGGATGCCCAAAAAACATCCAAAGTGCCAAAAGTTACTAACACCGATGGCGAGCAGCCGAAACCGGTCTAGTAAAAGACTAAACTAGCGAGGGTAGACAGAAACACACGAAATCTACGGTAGTCCAACCCCTCGCAGACCACAAAACAGGTAGGATACAAATATTGTTTATCGGTGGACCTAAATAAATTATATACCAATAGTGCACTTCGGTATTAAAAATATTATACCGAGAAAAATTTTCTCAGTATAAGAGTCAAGTGAAACTCAAATTCTGTAAGTCCCCGTACTTATGTTGAATAAAAAAAAAACTGCCCTCGCAAATTCATTAAAGAGTATTCCTATTTAGAATTCGAGATAAGCTACGTAGATAGAAACTCGAATAGATTTCTATATCCTTGGTGACTATCTGAGAAGCGTGTAGTGACAGTACACAGATAACATTGAAATTAAAGACAAAGAAGCGACTAAAGGAGGCGCGTATAGTCCATCCGAACCGGATTCTCGGTATTGACAAACGTAGGTATACCGCTGGCTTGTTTACTGACAATGGTCGGGAGTTTGTGAACTGATAAGTGGGCGGCACGGCCCCCAGACAATGCGATTCCGATAATGCCACTATTGCTTCTGTCAGCGACCCTTCTCCAACCTGCACAACTCCATATCGTCAGCAAGCCTAGCGGTACTCTATATCAGACATGCACTACACTCGCTGTACCCCGCAATTCAATTGTGAAGCTCTCCTTATCTTCATCACTCGGCTTATCTTCATTATAACACATCACTCAGTTATCATTTTCACCTTTGCTGATCTTCAGATTCTTCCCGATTGTCTTGTTCCATATGGTTTACAATTTACAATGGCCTTACATTTATTAAATTACTCCAGGGGGCATCAGATGTGTAGTGGGTATTTGGGTTCCAGCAACCCCACAGCCGCAGCTCACTTTACTTCTGAAGATAAAAGGATCATAGGTGTTGATTATTTGTCAAATATGACTCTTAATTTTGTATTTCTGCGTGAAAGTTGTGCACTGGGGGTCAAGAATAGGATTAGTAAAGTAAATTTTGGGGTTATATACAGAAGAACATTCTTCAGAAGAATCGTAAAAAATCATTTTAACGTTTTAAAATATTGTGGCTTCAGCCTTTTTAGTGTCTTTTCCATTTTTCCATAGCTCTACCAATTGTTAAGAAACCATGATTCCTGGTCCACGTAGAAGTGTCTTAAGCTTTTCCGAAACATGTCACCTGGCTTCTAACTACGTTGGGTTTGATGAATATGATGTCCGTGTACAAGTTGAATAGTGTAGAAAATGCTGCAAAAATGTGAAGTAGTACTGCTGCTGGGATTGCGGGTTATTCCATCTTCAACTAACCGTTCATTGACCTCAACTTGGATTTTCATTCCCTTGTGGAAGGAGTAAAACAGTTGGCATAGTTGTGTTGGAATGAAATGCCGTTGTTTATAATTTTCATCTGGAATTTATGCTTTGCCGGTACTGGAAAATGTACATTCCAGTTCTTGACGAGGAGTTTTATAAGCGCTGTACCAGGACGGTATTTTCTAACGGAGTTCCAATTTGGCAATTTTGAGTTTGTTTACCTTTGGGCCAGTTAACTGTCCCTCTAATTGTAAGACAATCAAAGTTCTGAGCTGATGAGTGCTAAAGAGTGGTATAAACAATATGGCAGTATAAAAATCGAGATAAATGGACATCATGATGAATGCAGATCTGTCATATATCTTTAATAATTTCTCTCGATACAAAATATATTCGATGCTTTTATTAATATTGCTTTTTAAAAATATTTTCTAGAGGACGTGAGGTTGTATGTAGGTACATCGCTCATTGGATCGAAACTCTGGTTGTTACGACAGAATGCCAAAAATACCATACAGAAATACAATTATTCTAAATTTACATCAGGTATTTCAAATTAACCACATTTCTTTACGAATATTAATTCGGCAGCATTGCGGTAGTTGGTGAAACTTGGTCCACTTTGAGTTTCGTGGAGCCATGAACTCTTCCCAGTTGATTGGAGCACTACCACTAGGTTTATCTTACGTATTTGACCCGCCCGTTTTGATTAGGAAAAAATCTCAAAAGCGATTACGTAAATTACGACAACCGATCTGGGGATGATTAGAGGGGGCGGTACGAATGAGCGGTGGTCCAATTCGGTGATAGTTGGTAGACGGGGCCGGCGGAGCGCCCCTGATTTCAATTTGCTAATGTCGACTGAGGGATACTCCCACAGGGCTCCGCCTATATCCAATCAGAACACCGCCATAATTAACTGTTCCCAACAGCTGGATCACACTAACCGCACAACTGTTTCCAGTTACTCCCACGAGAATTTCAAATACCTGACCAATAATAACCGTGATTACATCACAATATGACTTCAATCCAGGTATAATAAAAACAAATTTTTGCACGTCCGATTAATCGTTCTGGCTTAGAATGTAGCGAAATTTTCAGGAAAAACAGGTTTCGATTCTGTTTACACTAGACACTTCTTCAACGCTCTACACGTCGCTGCCAAGTTGAATTTGAGAACTCGCTCTACACTCTCAGTTGTTAACCCGTTTATGAGTTCTGGACGAGTTGAGAACGAGTTTTCCCTCCTGTAGGCCCCATCAATCAATAACAAGCGGCAAGAAAAACAACACATTATACGCGCTTGTAATCCTGAAATGGCATTAGTATAATAGGTAACGCTATTTAATTTTTAATAATACTATAATCGACAATATATATATATATATATATATATATATATATATATATATATATATATATATATATATATATATATATATAAATTCAATATCAAATGTCAACAAAATAACATAATGTTTCCAAAAAACTTAAAAACCGTAAATAAACTATCTCGAGGTTGGCTTCCACCCATTTTTCTGTACCAATACCGGGTTATATTTCATTCCGCGCCGACAGAAAAATGGATGGAAAGTCGCGAAAATTCGTCAGGAAAGCCCGGCCCTTTTTTTGTCGCCCTTTTTGTCTGGTAGGGAGTAGCGGGCCGATCCGTACAGGGGGACGTGACTCTTGTGTCGCGGGCCGAATTCAAAAACACGGCGGCCACAGGTGGAAAAAGTCTTATGGAAAGGGAAAATAACAAAGGGGACGCGGCTGACCGGAGTGGGCCCCGCCGAACGGGGCCTTAATTAATTTTTAATGAGATTTTAATTAGCGGGAAGCCGAGGTGGACGATTCCGGGCCTCGATTAGGGTCTTGGGACGGATTATTAATCAAGCGGAGGGTGAAAAACGCGGAGGCCGCCCAACCGTGAGCCAGCGCCAGTAATCAACGTTAGTCCCCGGCCCTATCCCCTTCAAAGGGTGAAATTGAAAATCTGCTGATCCACCCCCAGGGGCAATATTTATTTTGTCCCGTCCGTTTGAAACGGAGGTAAAAAAGCCACAATAGGGTTTGGCGTATGTACAAATTGTCGATGCCCCTACGGCGGCCAAAAAACCAGCGCTGATGGAGAGGGAAGCCGCTGTCACATTCTTCGCCCGCGAAAGCCGCCAGATATCTGATTATTAGACGTCACCGTAGGCGGGGAGACGTGAAAAAAATTCGATTTCATTCCTCGGATTCCCGAGAGCCGAAATTCGATACGACTCCAGAGAATACGGTACCCTGGATTCGAGCTTCAATAACGAGGAGTGTCGATATGAAAATTCTTAATATCCCGAATATGCGACCCGGTAGTTGGAATCCAAATGCTTTAACTAATATCTTGACCAATATTGAGGGGAAATATAATATAAATCAGAAAATTATTTCCGCAAATGCTCAAAGCTTCGTATAAATATGGGCATCTCAAAACGTTTCGAAAACTCACCGCCTATCCAGAAATATGTTGGTGTGCTAAGATCAAATTGATTAGTTTCATGAATATTACATAGTTATATTGATTGCAATATTACTTGTAATTAAGGCGAAAAATATATTATACCGTTTTGTTAAAAGCAAAGTACATCTTTGAATTTTACATAAGAAAAAATTTGATCTCGTTTTGTAGAATTCTCCTCTCATTCAGGAAACCAAAATCGTTTCCCATCGTCGACAGAAGAAAACAGACTCATAAAAATGAAACAAAGCCACTTCCTAATGTGCTTTTCTTTTGTCCACGACCTGGTTATTTTGGGTACTTCCTTTTGTGGGTGAAAAAAAAATTATATTTAAGACCAAGAAGCAATTAAAGGGGCGAGGTTCTACTGTAAGGAGCCAATCAAATTCATTCCGGTAATGTTCTTCCGGTGGATGTTATTCGCGTTTTCTTCAGAGCTACAGTCAGCCGACCGAAGAATTCGCCTTTTGGAGTAACGACCTCTGAGAATTGAGGTACCCCGCCCATCAAAATATTTATACTAAAGGTCAACTTTATTTGAATTGCAAATATTCTTAACATTCTAGTATTTTATTTCTGTGTTCATTCACTGTGGATGTGTCCATACATCCGATAGAACGATACATGGGGTTACCATAGGACTCTATTTTAAACGTTGTTCCTCTGATAAAGAAGAATCCGGGATTCTCTGTTGCTTCTTTTTTTGAAAATTTGTTGATCGTTAGGCACCTCTGGATACCACCTCAAGTGTTTCATATAATTTTCACAGTTTCTGGAATTAAACTTCCATTAATTGAAATGTTTTATTTTCGTTTCGGATTATAAATTATAGGACTACGATAAAGTAATTAATGAAGGGTATGTTATATTGTATTCCTTTAGCCGGCTATGTTATAAATCTGTTTATTTCTTATACAATTCACAATTTTTTATGTACCTTATTTGTTTAAATAAAATATTGTTGTCCATGATACCATCTTGTAATTTTCCTGGACGTCGGTTATCTGGTTGTTCTTAATAACTGTCGGGGAAGTGAGGCGCCCAAGTGAAACTTGGTTTGATGGAAGCGGGGGCTGTAAACAACAGTACAGAATTGCAGGGACCAGAAGTATATCCGGATGAGAATGGTTAGGTCTGAAGTATTCAGGAGATTTACGATTCTTCTCAGAATTTGGAATCCGACGGAAGATTGGAAGTCTTTGTGGAACTCAACGATTCTGTCACTGTTTGTGAATTAAAAATTCTTCTTTCGAACTGGGACGTCATCGCTAAATTTATTTTCGAGGCAATCCTTTGTTTCGCCGCGGAAAACTCATATTGTCAGGTGAAAACAAAGAATAAGGTAAAATGAAAACACAATTCCCTCTGTAAAATACATCTGTAATATGCATCGCAGTGTTCAAATATTTTCTGTTGTAATTACTGCACGACTTTCACGGCTTTTCTTTACTCACCTTTCGCTTCCATTGTCAACAATACTCAAGTTACAGGGATAAAACTGAATGTCACGTATATGTACTAATAAAAATAAATAATTCCATAAATAAATATTTAAACGTTGCCATGGTAGAGACCTAAGGCTTCGATGAGCAGCAATGTAATGTGAGCTATATAAATAAAGAATTTCACTATTTCAGCATCAACTTCTGTTGGAAAACCATATTATTTTACTTGTTGCAGCATTTGACTGTTATCAGACTATGGGAGTACTGAAACTAGACTTGACCTGTCGGCAGTGGAAGGAGAGTCGGTATTTTTTGAGTGAGGAAAGGCGCTGATAAAGCATTTATACAATGCGTGAAATTTTGTATAATGAATCCTCTAGGAATATCTGAAGGATAGAATAATAAAGATTGGAAGGACAATATTAATATCGTCAAAATGTCCATCAGTAAGGGGGTTACCGATTGCGGTGTCGACCCCGGATCTGTCTCGGGCTCTCATTTCAATCGGATTTATTTTCAAGGTATCTGTGCTGCTGGCCGGTAAACGTTTGGCCAGTCCTGGCAATGGAGGAGTAATCTGCCGACGGAGCGCACACTGGAGGCTCGCCCTCCACGCTCACCGCATGTAATTGAACCCTTTGAACCGGGTGGCCCTCCCTTAGGAAGCCCCGCTATTGAAAATGAGCCCACCCCCGGCACGTATGCCTTCCAATATAACGCCCTGGACGGCTTTTTATTCCATTCTGGTAAACCGCAGAAAAATTACAGCGAGGTGGTTACGAGTTTAACGCGGGCAAATTGAAAAACAATAAGAGCGTTATATGAAATGCTCTGCCGGCCGCAAATTCTTCCAGTCCCCACATCGATACCGACGATAATTGTTTCGACACAATCGATTTGGTAGTCATCTCCTACACGTATAACCTAAACGCGTAAAAACGATAAAGCAGTATGGTATACGGGAATCTGCTATTTTGACTTTACAAGCCATCAAGTAAAAAAAGAACATCTAGTAGCATGTCCACCGATAACCACTCTTCTTCGCCCTGTCTGTCCACCCTTATACTTTATACTAATTACTTGTACCCAACCTCCCTACCTAACATGACCATCTCAACCTTTATTATGAATGTCCAATTTATTAAAGATTTATTTTTCAAAATTGAATTTTTCCTATTATTTTTAGCCGGTTACAATCTTCACTGGATGTTTCAATGCTTGGTTAACATTTGTCTCTAAATGTTTGAACAATGCAGTAACAGTGAAACAAGATAGCATCGTAAGGAAGTTTTATAGAAATCGAGGGGGAATGTTAAAACTGGGAGCATTCGCGGTGATACCTGAGGGTTTCCTCAGAAATTTTCCCCAGGCTCTCGAAATTTTAGATCCGCTTGGATTAGCCGACTGGGTAAATGTGCGTTCCGCCCCCTCTGGACTGTCTCACAATTTATAAAATAAGAGCTCCATAGTCCCTCAGCAATCCACTGCCAGAGCAACACTGCTCTTTGCCATACCAGCCATATATACGCACACATAATTTACCTTTTTTGTCATACACATTTATAGTCCGATTACCGTGAATGATTCATCATCGTCATGGCCTTATAAGTAACACACCCGGCACACTTTCTTCTGATCTCCACTGACCTACTGAAGAAGAAGCTAATGAAGGGGACGAGCCGCCGAAACCTGTCTATCAAAAGGCCAATCAAGCGAGATCAGAAAGAGGATCACAAGAGCTAAAGTAGTCTCTATTCCCAAAGGAAAAAATCACTAACGAAGGTAAACTTGAAAAATTTAGTTCTTCGAAGTACACACAATAAATGTCTACGTACAAAATGGAAATAAGTGAATTGAACAAAGTGTTATACTATTAATGAGCCTGTACAAAAATTACCACGGAATGATATGAAAACAATTGCTCACAAGTAGCACTCATAGTATATCCCGATGATATTTTATTTTTTGAAATGTACTACTCAAAGGTGATATAAATATTTGGTATACAATCAGTAATATATTTGTGATACTATGATACTATATAATCTATCCGAAAAGGCTTGTTTTAATTTTATTAGAAAACCACAAGTATTTTGAATTCATAAGTTGAATTCAACAACAATCGGTTCTATGTTACACCTAAAGTCCAATAACACTTTTGAACAATTTATTACATGGTTTTATGATCGCAGTCTCGATAAATTATTTCGACCAAATCCCTTTTGAATACACAATGAATACACGTTATTCGTCGGCTGGTCTATTGCATATTTATAAATGTTCCGAGCCGTGAGCTATTCCCGGAGACTGGAAGGTGGTGCGTCCTATCGTATTTCACCCTTATCGTTCATAGTTAGCCTATCGTATGTGTGTGTCAGTGTAGGGCCTCGTTAGTGTGTAGTGTAGGGCCTTGTGAGGGGACCGGCCCGCGTCGTGGCCCATTTTTCAAGGCGCAATCGCTATTGGTCGTATTTTATATTGTGCACAAACGGGCCACCAATGAAATGAGTTATAGCCGAGGCTCCATTCCTAGGTTTTTAAATGCCCGCATCTCGGACCCCCGAACACATAAATCAGGCCCGACCCCGGTTTCCACCTCCTCAACTCCCGGATTATCTTTTCTTCTCCTATAATTAGTTATATGGCGTTTTTTGAAAGGCGGACTGAAACCCTGGAATCCTGAAATTGCCCCGGGAAAAAGGCCCCCGGACATGAAAGAATAAATGTCGTGGTGCGAATACGTATTCCTGTTCTCTCATAAACCACGTTAAATCGTTTTTTTTCGCATTCTTTGATGTTCGCTTAAAGTGTCCCGATATCATAACACACAATCTCATCAATGGACAAGAGGTATGGCAACCATGAAAAAATATTTTATTATGTATTGTTCAAAAAACTTGATGAATTCAAATGTCTACCGTCATTAATGCACTGACGTTTGACGTACAGACCTAAATCTTATCATACAACCTCTCCAAATGAAATATTACGTCTCCGTATCATTCTTTTCAATGGTATTCCATCGATTAGATTAGGTGAGGTAAATACAAGAATGTTTATAAATTAAAACGACCACGATAATTGCTGTATATTGATAAGACGTATGAACCTGAGGAAATTTAATTTCAACCGCAAGTACATTTCTTGAATCGGAAAGAAGAGGCAGAGATCTCCAAAACGGGCAGGAAATCCAAACTTTTAATTACCTTCAGGCCCATGAACTCCTGGTGGGGCTCTCTTTATATTTCTCAGGTGGATCGTACGGCAGGATTGAGAAGTCGTATTTTAATTTGAAGCGGACGCTCCATTTAAGACAAAGGCCGGGGACAAAAGGGGGCCGCCGGGCGGACCCAGTGCCGGTTCGTTTAAATTGTCATTAGCATTCAACTTATAACTTTCTTTCTCCGCCCGAACCGTCTCCCAACTTTTACAAATGACTGGCCCCGACAGTTACCGCTCCCCACCCACCCAACCCGAAACCAACAACCCGAGACTACCACTCGACCGGAATAAATCTCCCCCTTGCTTTTGTCGCTTAAAACAGAATCTGAACTGAAATATTTTCTACAAAAATATTTATCCAAAGACATAAAGTCAATTTTTTCCGGTATAAATACTTTATTCGTTTATTTTAATTACTTTATCGGTACAAAAAATGAAATCAAATGGACGCTAGAACCTCCTACAACATGAAATGAATAGATTTGTTGTGTCACATTATAACCAGTAAATGTAGTTTTATTTAGGCTCGTCCGCGAGCATATGTCATGACATTACTATTCGACTACTGACTATATTACTAACTGATAGCTCGTGACGATGGCACTACAGCGATTAGTACAATACATTTTATCAATTAGGCGAGTATAGATACGGTGGTACAAGTTGCATCTAATGCTTTATAAATAAAAATTCTTCTAACGAGTACTTAATGGAAACAATACTGGATTTTTAGTAATTTCTTACAGTCAATAGAGAATATAATCTATTAATATAATAGATAATAATAATAGTGAACAAAAGATTATTGGAACAACCAACATTGCTGATCGGCTAACGTTTAGTTAATCCAATCGATATATTTCTAGAAGTGTTTCAAAGTTGCTGACAAAAATTAATTTCTCGGGTACTTCGTTTTGCCGGTTGGAAATTATTGAATCGAATCTAACTCCACATAAAAAGGACCATTGAAAATAACCTGAACAATGTTGTCACCTTTCTGGGGAATCGGTAGGACAATGCAGATTGATGAGGAAGTGTTCGAACGGACGTCCTTTTACCGCGCCCGTACTTGTTTTTATTTACACTGGTTTTATTTGAACCAGGTCCAAACAATTCGTCATCAGCTCCAGGGCCGCTGTTTAATTAATAACTTACGTTTGCAATTCAATTAAATAAACGAAAATGAATTCCATTATCGGAAATAAATTCATTTTCTCCGGGCTAATTAAATTTTCAGACCAATATTATTAAAGTTGATTTGCTGAAAAATTAATTAACAAGGACAGTTCTACTGGCCAAACGCATATTTTTGCGGCCGATTCAAAATTTCGAAAATTCGTTTCCAACGAATACTCACTAATGAACTGGCCCAAAAATTGTGTCAGATTTAAATGTTTTTCTCCCGTGCGAATCTACGTCACTAAACCGAAGAACGGTGACGAGTTCAAACAGGGGAGCCGATTTCTGTGCTGGCGTTTTGTTTCCAATTTAGATGCGATAAAATCATTATAATTTATAATATATGCTATGTTATATGAGAATATCATATACAACTATAAACTCTATTCGTATATGTATTTATGATTATAGCATTGCCCAGATTATATTTCCATTATCAGAGAAGTATGAAAATGTGCTTTCTGTACGAGGTTTTTCGAGCGAATCGTTTTCGCAATCTCATCAGATAGAGAAGCTTGAAAAGTTGGAGAACACCAACCATATTCGGTCAGCCTCGGAAAGCTTCACTCAGTTACTTACGCTGATAAAGAACTCGAAAAAGTTGGAACTTGAACCGCAAAAAATCCACCTTGAAATAATTCTCCCAAACCCCCGTCTCAATCTAGATTATCCGGTAGTTTTACATTGGAAAGATTAGAGACAATCATGTAGGATGAATAGAATTGATTATCTCAAGGCTTGTCATTACAATATTACAGTTGATACTAGTTAACATTCATTCCAGTTTCAGGTTTTTAATAATCGATGAAATGTGTTTAGATTATAGATTATCTTCAGTGCGATTCAGAGAGTGCAAATAATAGAGACAGAAATTAGCTAACATTAGAATCTTTCTCGGGAAATGTACAACACAGTGCTATATGAGTGAAAAAAGAAACATGGACTATTGTCTTATTCCCTTGCAGATTTGAAATTAGACATGTGAAATTAACAATGATTGAACTCAATACGCAGGTAAGTCATACGTGAATCATAACAAATCACGCTGAGGAACATTCAATGAACTTGAAGCATCGGATTTAATTAAGATTAACAAATTGTCTCTTAAAACAAAAAAGGAAAACGCGTGAAAACTTTATTTCCCAACTTTAAAACTTGTCATCGTCAGGAAACTCTGGCTCTCCTAGAATTTCCAAGAACTATGTCAGAGATAACCAGGACAGTCCTAATTATCAGACGGCCCGAGAGTGGATTCTTGTATTATCCGACATCAATCTTCTCGCCCAACCTACCTAACTATGTTCGTTCACCATACCAGGAACAACCTCAATTGTATTACATCTATTACCATTCATTTCACTTTAACAATAACATACAAAGTTTTGTGTCTATATTTGCCACATCAGAACTATATAAAATATAATATATAAAACTGAACCGCGTACATTAAACTGAAGCACTATTTCCAGGCACAGTACTGACGAGAACTAACATGACAGAGTTATATTTCAGTACAATGGTACCTACCTGTAATTAATTACCCTGTAATGACAGGGACGACGATAATATTCTCATCCATTAATAAATTCATTTGGTAATTTATTCTTAAGGATCTCTTCCGTCACCGAGAATCAAACCCATCTTCTTAGGGCTATCTTCAATCTTCTGAATCTCGGAGGTCGGAATAATATATTTATTTATCAAATTCGATTTTAAATTATATACATTTACGCTTTCAGTTAAAACTAAAGAGTTATTATTATTATTACAGCAGATACATTCATTTCATACATTAATACGAGTTTAAACATTAAAACAAAGCTATTCTAAAAATTCAATAATAACGTCCTTCATCTTACAAGGATGATTTTTTAAACGAAAATAAAGGTAGGGTAAAAAAAAGCGGAAGAAGAAAATGTACCTGTTTTATACAACAATGACTATTTATCTTGAAAAGTTAAACGGAAACTTAGCGATGTTTCGAGGAAAGATTATTCAAGGGTCAATGGAACCGTTTTCAATTGGTAACCCCTCATTCCTCTGCTGTTCCTGCGAACTGGGCGGCTGGGTGGGGGGGGAATAAATTGTCCTCCTCCAGCCTTCTTCCTCCCATCGGCCCTACCCCCTCTTCCACCAACCCATAGTACATTTACAAAAGTTCCCGCCGGTCCCCCAAGTTTTCAGTCATATCTCAGTCAAACAACGGGCCCCGAGTTCTTGCACCGTTGATACAAACTTAATGAAGTTGGCCCAACAAGACCCAAGTAAGAAATGTTTTTGTTCTCTGTCACCCCCAGTTCGCGGCACAATTCGTACAGCGCCCGAATAAACCGGTGTCAGCATATTTTCGCCAAACAGATTAAACCGAACACTACCCCGCCACTTCCACCAGCCATACCATCGGAATAGTAAGGATTTGAATTGGACGTGGAATTTGATATTTCAATTTAATTAGTCCATATAATATACTAGTATAATAATAATGTAAGTATAATATACCTACAATAATAATGAAAAAGGAGAGAAACATTTAACGATTTAGGCCCAGACAGGTCGGGCAGATATGTCACATGGATCATGAAACAAACACGAACATTTAGTGTAATCATGGTGTCTGCAATTACAAAAGGCTGATTCTTAGACTTCCCTAGATCGCCCTCGTATATATTTACTACAATCCCTAAAAGAGTATCTCCTCTTTAATACACATCAATATTGAGTTGGTAAATAAACACTGTAAATTAAAACCCCCTCTGATTAATCTCACGCTGATTTTCTGGTGTTGGTGTAACTAATTCAGTGGCGGCTTCACGGAATTATACAAACAATAATTTCAAGGGAACCTACTTGGACCGACCTTGTATAACTAGAAAGTATGGGAACGTCCGCTCATCATTGATTTTATAACCTCTTCCCATTCAACAATGAGGGGAAATTGCCAATATCTTTATTTGGAAATTCGCTAATTATAAAATATAAAAAATCATAATGTATTCGCGCAGAATCCGCAAGAATTATGAAAATTTGGAATGCAATAAATTTCCAAAACGAAACAAAAGCGATGCAATTTGATTACGGAATTGTTCATTCCTGAACCGCTAATTCTTCTCTGGAGATAACCGACTTGTTTTTGTTGTATTCGTTGTGTTATTTCAGTTTGTTTTTCGGCAGGCATTAAGGAAAGCTTTAAGTGGAGCCGGTTGAATTATGGATGGATCCCGCGGCTGGAATCGAGAGAAATCCCAGCCTTGTTTTTGAAAAATTAATGCACTCAACCGTCGTCGGTCGAATGGAAGGTCGAGTTCCCAGGACGGCGGGTCCAACTGTGAGAAATCGAGAACTATCAAGAACGGGCGGCCTCCCCATAATGGGATGGACCCGCACAATCGATACCGCTCGATAATGAGGAGTTCGATAATACGGGGTTTTTAGTGATTTTTTTCTATTACTCCCCCTGCCACATTTCTTCAGAATCGCGCAGAATTTACACAGATGTTATCATAGCTCTCATTTTTGATTTTGTTTTTTACACTGATCCCCAGCCTCACAAATCCATTTGTACTCGGCAGAATTTGTAAAATCGTATTCAATTTCCGGTGTTATATTTTCACTCATATAAGACTCGGCACAGGTGGCAATCAGATAACATCAGATAATTTGTTGTCTAAAACCGATAATAATTTTAATTCGAATTTAATATTTCCGGAACCAACGATCAAATCGTTTATGATTTAAAGATTAACCAGTTTAGTGATAGTCAGTGACCGAAATGCATGGGCGGAACCGGTCAAATCAACCCATAGCTCTCTGATACCTGATAATTGAGTTGAAGGCGGTGACGTGTCAGTCCTTTCTACTACTGAGAACGAGTTAACTCAGTTAGGCCCCTCGCTCTTTCTCTCTCAACTAACAGTAACTTAATTTGGCCTCTCCTAAAAAAAGACGGAAAAGAAAATCTACTACCGGAATTAAAACGACACACTTTTGTCGGACGACCGTGTAAGAAATAGCTATACCGATAAATTGGACGCTGTAATAAATTTTACAACAAAAGAACAATTGGCAGTACATTGAGTACTAGTTTAGAGTTCATCACTATTTACATGATTTATACCGAACAATGATTAGAGATCCGGAAAATACAGTTACATTACATTCTTAAACTATTCGAAAATAATTTTATTATTCGTCCACAGGGAAATCGAACTATCGTCACTTCAGGTTAACTAAAATTCAAATTAGCTGAGAGACACAATATATATCTAAAAATAAGATACAAATACTAAATCACCTTCTACCAGAAATACTTTTTTTAGTACGGGTGACCCTATATGGTTTAAATTGTAATTGAGCTTAGGACGTAGTTCTTTCTGAAAAATTATCTCTGGCTATGTGTGTACGTTGTTTTTCAACATCTAAAAAAAACGAATCGGTTAATTTGATAACATGAATTTTTTAGGCCGGTATATTTATTACGCTGTTGGTCCAGCGCCGCAAGTTATATACGGGAGGGAGGGTTACAGGAATAACTACAGGCGACATTGTCGCCATTGTCAACAAAACCGGGCCAACCCCTATAATATACCATACAATCAATTAATTTTAAAGGGGAGGGCGTTCATTGTGGTCCCCTCTACTACAATAAAGGGAGTTCACTGGGAGTTGATCTCGGCCAGCCAGTTCCACAACGGGATATCGCCCCGATGTAAAACTATATTAATGAAAATTTAATACTCCTGCCCCCTACAATAGCCCGTCCAGTTTTTCCGCTACGTTGATAGCGGACCAACCAGTATTTTATTGATTGGAAAACGAAAAAGAATTGTTCGTGTTCGAGTGAGATTACACGAACGATTAATTATTAATGTAAACTAATATAACCATTAATCAAAAAATGAAAGAACAAAAAAAAGAGACAATTGTTGAGGATCTTGACAACCGAAAACAACTCAAAGGTAACAATGTAGAGAGAGTCATGTCAACCGCAAGTACTTTCTGTATATTCTATTTCCATAATCCGATTTAGTCCTATGTCAGACTAGACAATACACTCAGGGCTTTGCAATATATACGGATATATACTTAACAATGAACAATATAAAACAACTGTGACACTCGACTGACAATGGCTCATTTCAATTGATTGATTCGAATCTGAAATGCCAACAGCATCGTTATTTCAATTTTAGGACTCGCTATTATTTTATTATGTGGCTATTAATGTCTTAATTTTATTGAATGCTAATCATGCGAATACAATCCGTCTCATTTCCGTCGGACAAACCACCCCCACCCCACGTTTGACAATTCCACCGAGCCACTTGTTGCTTCGAGTAGGTGGAAATATATAAATTAAAATCAGTCGGCAACAGGGTCACTTAATAAAATCATAAGTTATGAATTAGGAGCCGAAGAAAGACCTTTCCCATAAGCCTGTACGCATTTGGAGCTGTGCTCAATGACAGATAATGTTACTATACCTGGCTAGTAGAACCTTCCCCTTATTGCCCGAAGAGCTCGAGTTGCCGTTCTATTCCCTCAGTCGTGTTCACGTTAGACGTATAAGATGTCTCGTTTATCTGTTGATAGATCGTATCCGATAGGGCCTTTGGTGATTTTTGAGAATGTTTGCAGTACTTATTTCGTTGGTGAAGATCTGGCGGTGGACTTTACACTTTGCCCTGGAGTACGTATTACGTTTTGCCGTGACTTTTATCATATCCTATCGAAGCATGATTTACAGTTTTGAAAATTACCATTGTAAAGATATTAATTTTTTATGTTTGGAATTGTAGAGATCGTTAGTAGTATTAATGTTGACGTTATTTATTACAGTCAAAAGGTTCAACTGAGGATTGGTTAGGCATATATGAACAGGGATGGAGGGATCTGGAAACGCCATTAGCATTTGAATGGGGCCTAGGCCGTCCCAGGAACAATTCGGGCTGCCAGAGGACAATTGTTTTCAAAAGGAAGTACTTAGAGAAAGCTCAGTTCTACACAAATTATCAGTTTGTGTACATTAATAAATACCTGGAAGTGAGTTCATGAAAA
Organism: Lethocerus indicus; assembly: GCA_019843655.1. Taxonomy (NCBI): domain Eukaryota; kingdom Metazoa; phylum Arthropoda; class Insecta; order Hemiptera; family Belostomatidae; genus Lethocerus; species Lethocerus indicus. The sequence continues at coordinate 9,654,707 of JACDQD010000002.1, read as the reverse complement.
AATATGCCAAATTACTCAAGAAATAAACATTATTTGGTGATTTGCATTTATGTAATACTTTCTAGGTATTGGGTAGTAGCTCCTTCTTTAAGTTCAGAGCTGGTGTACAAGATATTGGTGACAATATAACTTTCATTCTACAGCGGCAACAAAAAGACATTCATTCTTCATATTTCCAAGAAGGATGTAAAATGCAATCGGTATAGTTTTATTACCTTTAATAAATGACAGTAATATTGCTATTAGTTTTCATTAATTTTGCAATTGTTTTTGCTCAGGTAACCAGGAGTTATGAAACAGGTTTATCCAGCAAGGCACCAAGGTGCAAGGTCACTAGGATGTTGAATATCGACAGAATATTTACAACATGCCCTGATTGTGTGCACATTTACATTGGTTCAAAAACTCAGGAAGAAATTTATGGAGATGTAAATTGCAATCAATACTTACACATTGTTTTAATACTCAATTTAAATTCTTTGTTCATACACTGTATATAAATTAATTGAATTATTGATTACTATTTTTTAACTCTTTCCAACCAGTGTTCTAGTCGATCAGGAGTGTGTCACATCAACAAATCAGAAGATGAATGTTCAATAGACAAATGTGATATTCTTAAGCAGAAAAATTGGTGCGATTGTCAGTTTCAGGAGAAAGAAACAGTTTTCTGTGAAAAAATTGTTACAAAAATGTTAGGAATGAATGATTATTATAAGAACAATAGTACTAATGTAGGATCAGTGAAGCTAAAGGTATTTCAATTTTTTTATTCATATCTATTTAATCAATATTCGTTCTCAACGTTGTGAATGCTATTAATGAACTATATACCAAATTTTGTTCTTATGTTCTTTTTGTTGTAGAATTATTTTTTACACATTTCCTGTTTCAAATATTTATTTTTTGTCTTCTTTTTTGAAGGTGTCAAACATTGAACCAAATAATGTGAATTTTAACATTTCGGAACTTTCAAGAAAAGAATTATTTTTGAAGGCCCTTGTAGGTCGCCAGGAAATGCAGATTATAAATTTAACCAATCTTTTATCTCTGGTATGCTATATGCAATACACAATGTTGGCAATAGCCAATACATCATATACTGTAATTTGTTCATGTTTATTTAAGGCCATATATATTCTCCCATAAATTGTTTTATACTTTTAAATATAGACTTATTAATTACCTCTGTTAATTATTTAGTGTAAAAAAGATAATCCAGTACTAGTTGGATCACCTCAACTAGGCAATGGAGCGATAAGGGGTACTGTGAAACTTTTCAGGACTGATGAAAAAATGATGGCTGAAATTTGTGATCTAAACAATAATTCAAGTCCAGAATCAGGAAGTGAGGTATGGCAATAATTAAAAATTGATAACTTTACCATTTACCATTTCTGGATAACCCAGATTTGAATAGGTGTGGTGAACCTGTACACTTTCAGCTAATTTGAGTTGTTATCTAATGGATCTCACCGATTCTTGATGACTCAAATACATTTCAGTTTCAGTTCTTCTGTTCATGTCTGTTTCAGGATGATGGAGATTGCTACAGGTGTATTGCCGCATAAATTATGGGTTAAAAATCATTACTTTTGTTCTATATCATGTTCTCACAAGTGTTACCTGACGTATTATGCTCCTTTTGATTAAAACTGCGGCTAAACGCCATCATTCTACCAATTAAGTACTTCAGTGTTTCGTTGTTATTCGTGTCACCCCCCCTGCCTCTTTGATAATTACGCGATTAATAGTTTTTGTCATTAAGCTCGTGGCAACAGGAAATAAAGTAATGTTACTTAATGATATAGTGGACATAGTGTTAAAATAAAATCATTGACGAAACAAGTATAAAATAAAATTATATTAATTTACTTCACTGATCTTCAACCGACCCACTGAAAATTTGTTATACAAAATATGAAATACGTTCAATCGTACTTTAACTGATTGAAGCGCGCATATCGGTGAAAGCACAAATTGCGCGCAATATAAATAATGCTTACAAAAATTGATTAATTTCTATTGTATGTAATACATTGTATTACTCAATCCATAGAATACAATTCGGTTAATAGTGTTTTTCGCTGAACTCAAAACATGAAGATATACACGTTCCAAGGAAACTAGAAAGTAGGTCGCATTCTATTTTCCAACTTTCCTTTGCCTCTGAATTCCTGAATAAAGTAACGAGTGAACAGTCAACCTAATTTTGAAGAATTACTGCCTACATGATCTACATAAACTCAAATATACCTGTTAGATTTTCTATTAATATGTACACATTTTTGGGAGAAAAATATTTTATTCCAGGTAAAAATGAGTATAAGTACTAATAAAAATGCTGTTTCTAATAAAAATCTTTTATTTTGAATTCTTAACAACAGTATAGTTTGTATTAATAATATAACATTGACATTATTCTATAACCATAAATACATTTTTATAATAAATGTTATCTTTTTATAAAACTTACGTGTATTGCAATATCAATATTCTGTTAATTTATACAATAACGGGTAAGTGCATTGTCCCGCAGTCGAATTAATAATTGAGCCTGTATTCCCACGTGTACAACTACTAATTCGGGGATGTAGCCCTAGATGAGAGCTTACTTTATTTTGTCTGTACATTATTGTATTATTCCAACCTTATTTAATGCGTTGGGAGTTTCATTTCCAAAATTACATCAAGACCTATGTCAATGATAAAATTGTCTAGCTCGTTTTAGAGCACTGCAAGACCGTATTGAATTGAAAGTGTGGTTGCTAGCACCCCCTCAAAACAGTCCAAGTTACACTCTAAAGTGTGAAACATACAATGGATGCCTATCCAGGTAACAGGGGTGACATCCCTTTTCCAATGGGCAGTCGCTAAAGCTTACAGAAACTAAATTGCCAGAACGCCGAAAAAAGCCTCTTGTTTAATCGTTAAATGTTCCCTATCGGTAAATTCCATTCCATTAATTTTTCACCACCAATTAAACGCAATGGTTATTTCAGAGAGCCACCACTCATCATCAGCGCTCGGTTGCAGAACGTATGTGGCGCATCAAGGATAACGGCATATAAATGAGAAGTGAAAAACATCCCTATCAAAAGTCTTTAGGTTGCTTCCGCCCTATGGTCATCGTCCCGGCGAGTATTGCTTATTTTTTCGATTATTTTGTTACGAACAAAAGAGCGCACGGGTCAAATTCTGCATTCATGGAAGCGCATATCATGGTCTATAATTTTAAAGAAGGAACCCTGTTAAATGCATACGTCATAAAATAGTTTTACTCTACTCCTTAGCACATTAGATATCGGAATTCTAATCGCTTCGGCATTCGGAAAAATTGTATACAAAATCATTTAGCTAAAACGATCTAACCAAAGTATTACGAGACACTACTCCGATATTGGAGGTTTACCACAAATAAAGACGTTGTGAAATTACTCGCGGCATTAAATAATCAATCGCAAGAAAAATTACGCGAGTAATCTCATACAATTATTGCATTCTGCTTCCCTTAATACTTCCACCACTTTCCATCAAGCCCCGACAATCTCTTCCGAGGAAACGCATTTGTGGAATTAAAACAAAAAAAGGAATGAAAAATGTTTTGGGGGAAAAATATGTCTTGGGAGGGATATTCAAACAAGGCGAGGGGTCTGGGTCGGTTTCCAATAATAGGAGCGCTGCAGGGGGCGGGGGCGGGGGCGGGAGCAATTTTGTTTTCAGCTTAGAGGGCCCAATCCGGGCCGGTTCCCTTTAAATATTCAATCGGTTCGGGTAAGGATAAATCCTGAGCTGGCCCGATTGGGGACAGCCACCCGACATTTTCACCAGTCACCTGACCGCCGCCTAAACGCCTATTTCCACCAAACCACCCACCCAGAATTCCCGCCCTCAACAGTATAAACAGCCATACTTACTTTTTTCTAGTCCTTCAAAAAAGGGTATTTCGCAGCGTTATCCCCCAAGTCAGAAATTTCATGCTCGAGGTGTTCCACAAATTGCAACTCCGGAAAGCGTTGGAGGGCTACATTTGACCTGGGATGACGGAGTCATCGAACCGTGCCCCGTACTGGAATGTCTGAATCCGGCGCTGTGAGGAAAAACTCGCAACTGAATGGGAAATTGAAAAAATACGAGGAAAACGTCGAGAGTAAAATCGGTAAAACTGTTTTAGTCCTTATATAGGTAAAAATAAATGACGTAACAGTATACATGTATACTGTGTTAATTCAATTTCTCCACCGAGTCCATTTTAAAAAAGGAATAATGTTTTTGTTTCATGACTGAGTAACTGTCGCCAATTTTCTCTGCTATGACGAGAGCAGTTATGCGCGGATAACACCGTAAATATATTCCGTATATTGCAATACGACCTCCGTGCTCGGTTTATCAGTCCCGACAAGAAAGTCGCTTAATTTTTGTAGTTATGGTACATCGAATATAATTATTTTATTTTCCTAATAAATTTAAGTTTCATTTTCCTATTAGAGTAAAAAAGACAATTGGCTAATTTTAGGATGGACTTTGGAGGAATAATTTTTTTTTGTAAAATTGTAATTGTAGGTAATTTTTTTCCAGTCAATTTCCAGCCAAAAAAATTGGGGGCTCCCGAACTATATATAATATTATAATCAGTTACAATTCCAAAGTGTCCATCCAAAAGCCAAGTCGGTGGAGGAAGGGCGCTGAAAATGCCGACGGGTTAACCGGGAAAGGCAACCGCTCGGAATTTAACTGTCGGGGCGTGGGTTTACGAGGCGGCGTTACTGCCGATAAAACCGGTGGGCCGGCCCGCACCGACACTTATCAATTTCGGACACAGCCCGCACACAACTTCTGAATTCCAGCAAACATTAAAACACTCCTTTCGGACAGTAGGAAACAATCTTTATCAGTCCGTTCAAACAATAATGATACCTGCGACCGGCTTAAAAGATACGCTCAAACATTTTTCCGTTACTAGGCAGCAAGAATGAGACTGCTCTGGCAGTAGGCCCCATAGTCTGTAGTCAATACTTTAATGACAAAACCACAGGGGTTTCAGTAATTGTTCCTCAGAAACACAACATTCCTCCGTGAGAAGAGCTCCATATGTTATTTTAATATTTGACCTCAAATTGTACTATTTATACAATATTAGTCCATGGGCTTTCAGTTCCATAAAACCGTCTCCACGCTTCCTACGGTCCAAGAATATCTTCATTGGGTGGTAAACAAATATGACAACGCGGTAAAAAGCGTTTCCGGAAATTACCATCACCCTGACTCTAATTAGTACCAGATTTGTGGGACTAATGCTCTGGTTGTCCTTCTTCACTCAAAATGACGCTAGAATTTCGCCTAAATACGTTGGAGCAATAATTATAGTAACCATTCGGAATAATAAATGTTTCGCAGGTATTGAAATACGCAATTTAAATGTATACGTTCCCAAACGTGGTTACATATTGCGACTGGATACCGACACCTGACATTTGTTATAAGCTAACGCAACCTTTTGCAGGCGTTTCGTAACGGGTATCGAGTATAATATTTTGGGACAACAGCATTTCAATTCTCTATACAATAACGCGTCTAACATTGTTTCTTTTAGACTCTACTGCTAATTCTATTAGCAACGAAAATTATTACATCATAAAAAAATACAATTAACATCAATGTTTCAGCCTATAAATGGTTTTAAACCTGTGCTCAAATCAAATCCGAAGTCCTACTGTAGTACATTTATCATATTAGTTTTTCTATAATGAGTTCATTACCCAAGGAATAAAATGCATTTGAATCTTCATTCCTCAAAAGGTGATAAGGTTAAATATATATGTGAGTTAATCGCTATTTATTCCAATTTTATCGCAGTTTTTCCGAGAGTCCAATTTATTCGCAATATAATTTATTAGGAAAGAAAAACGAGCGTCATAGACTCTCAATTTAAATTTTAAAAATACCATAACATTTTCATTTTTTTGCATAGCTGGCAATCATAACCGTTTTGCACGAATCGCTCGCTGTAACCTGACATTTTTTCTGTACGTTTCGACACGTTATAACTGAATATTTATAAACACTAAACGAGTGTTTTAATATTGATCTAATATAAATTCCGTGCATAAATTAACATTTCTGTATAAATAATTGCGTTACAACAGGCTAAAGTAGTCCATATCATTACACTTAATAATGCAACAATCACAATGTCTGGTCTAAACCCATATATCATATTTTTGTGCTTTTATCTACATTTATATATACATTAAACATAATGGAGGTTCTAAATTTAATTATAGAACCGTTTGACACATTTCACATTGAGCTCAACATTAATATATGCTATATTTCAATATTTACAACATCGCGGTATGAATTATGACTACACGAATAACGATGCTCAAATTATACCGACAATCTATAATGTTTTACAAATGGAGGGCCAATGGTGAATGTCATTAAGTAAACTGGTTTAAAGGAATTCACGCGCCATATTAAGAATATCGTAATTAAATATATTTTACTGGGTGATGTGGAGGACTTGTGATATGTCGGGTGAGCCATGCAACCATTTTAACAGTAGGGTTTTATCATCTCAGTCCATCCTTTCCTAATTCTAATATCGCCGAATTTAACTCATGTGTACTTTACTAACCCTATATTCATCGTTTCTCTTAAAACTCGAACTAGATTGTCGAAAACGGAAACTCGCCAAATTTCATTCGGCCAACAAACCGCTCATTCGCACGCCCGAATCGTGCTGTATTACTACAATTTATTTAAAATATTAATTTCCTCGCAAATAAATTTCTCCAAACGTCTCAAGTGGGTTCGTCTTTTCGACACGGATTCCGCGTTCGCAAGTTTCGCTATCAAGGTAAGTTCAAATGTTCTTACGGCTACACACGTCACATCACAACTAACCTATTCTAATCAGAATACAAACTTATTAAGCGCAGGGCTAATGAGTGCGCACAACTTTTTCATCTCTTACCGTCGACCGGAACAATCTTAATCAGCCAGCACGTCACCTGTTAAAAAACCCATCATACATCAATCATAAAACTATACATTAGAGTACACTCGATCACCGAATGGGTAACGCACATCTTTTTTCAGGAGTTTGTTTTTAGTACAAGAACAAAATTATGAATTCACTACTTTTCGGAGGCACCTTCATTGAGATGGCATCGGGTCCTTCGTAAAATTGTTACTGTCCACCGGTATGGCCGTATCATTCGAAGAGCGCACATATTTCTAAGATGGTATAAGACCGCACTCGCGGAAGATAGTCCGAAAATCGAACTCGACACCCGAGACATCTGTAGAAAAACTATATTTCTTCTTATTTTTAATAACGGAGTCATTTAGAGATCGCCCGTTGGCCGGACGCCGCCATACCGCCTCGACGCTTCGACAGGATAAAAATGTTCGAGTGACGTTGAGGTGAGGTAAATTAGAGCGCACTGGAGTCGCAGAAGTAGACGCTGACCGGAGTGGTCGGGGGCTGGACCGCGTTGGAGGTCCTCCGGTGCTGGGGTCTGTAGTTGCGCGGGAGGGTGGGAGGCGGCGTGGGGGCGGCAACGGGCGGGGGCCGCCGCTAGCTGTTGAACGGGCAGTCCGCCTTGAGGACCAGAGGCAAGAGAGAGCGGGGCGACTCGGCAGGCGGGGGCGGCCCGGGAGCTCCGCCTCCGCCGGCACCGGGCCCGCCGCTGCCCCCGACGCCGCCCCCCCCGCCGCCCGGACAACCGGCCACCGGCGAACTCCCGCTCCGGGCCCTAGTTCACATGCTCATCGCCGACGTGGTCAGCCTCGAGTTCAGGAGGGTGAACAGGAAGCAGATCACCAGTAGGCTCACCGCACCCGCCAGAATGTGCGCCGACCACCACACCTGGCACGAACCTATAACAACAGCCCCCAGTTACAATAAATACACTACACACACTACTATATTATACTGGTTACATTATATATTGTACATCACCACACTCGCGAATCGCTCAATAAACGTGTGTCATATTCCTATGACAGAATATAACCCTTCATAGTGTTATTAAGATGAGGTTTGATACTGCACACTAGATAGCGATATTTTGTAAGCTCCCATCCCAATCAATTACAATTTTGTAGTCGAATAAGAATACCAAGAATTAATTACAGAAATTTTGCACAAATATTTGAACGTGAATAATTCATGCCGTCGATATATTGAGATACAAAATAAAACTAGTTGAAATTATAACAAAGAGTGTTACAATATATTATTATAAGGATACAACTCATTAGGAAATGGTGAATTTGGATGAATTATTTAAGGTTATTTGTATTTGCATTTCTCTTCTCTGTATGTAAAGGGAGTACGTGAAGGTATATAAAATGATATATTGTAATTTCGTGTAGTCTAATTTTATGTAAAGCATTTTATAATTTCTAAGCTGAAAAGAAAAATTCCAAAGCGGACGGTGTTTTTCCAGGCCCAGTCACCCGGTATACAGGAGGCGCGTGCCTTCATCAATGTTCGATTTAGATACAGGGGGAGTAAACGTGTAAACGGGGGTTATCTGTACCGTCGTCGGTAAACAGCTTATAAACACTGTTTACCCTGTTTCATCGTCCTCCCCCACGCCACCTACTTCCTTGATTCCTTGCTTCGGTACACTCCTTCCGAAAAGATTTCATCCCCCCGTCCTCGATTTATATTTAAGGGGTGGGGCGAGTTCCTTGTTCGGTAACTGATTGCTTCGAGCGTGCACGTGAAAGGAACGAGCGACGTCGATGATTCACCGGCGAAGCATATTGAGATTCGACCATCCAGCTGAATCTGGGGCGACCTATTATTAATCTTTCTCAAAATTGCCCCGTACCTTCTGACTTTTATATTGAAATACGCCTCAATGGTAGGAGGGGGATACAATGAAAAAAATATCATACGCAATACCACTCGCGGTTTTTGGTTCATTACGTTCAATCATAAAATCAGAGGATAAATATGAAACAAACGATTAATATGGTTCCAAATCGTTCTTACATTACGCAGCTCTTTATAAATATTAGCTAAATTATTACTGCCCTTTATCTGTCGCTTTGTATACTAACGCTGATTTGGTAATGAAGCAACTGTCTTTCAGCCGTGAGGCCAGATACACAATGTTTAATTCATTAACTCTTCACGGATTTAATAATTGTCCGGCAGTTCCTTTGGCCTTATTAGGTATATAAAAACTAGTTTAGAATACCTTTTTTGTGGTCTGCGAGAGGATGGAATACTGTAGATTTCGTGTGGATCTGTCTCTTTCGCCATCTTCAGTACCGGTGTCACTCTTGCCACTTTGGATGTTTTTTGGGCTTCCTTATTCCACTGTCACTGTCACTTGTACTGTGGTGGTTGTCTGTTTGTCGCGTATATATCTGTGTCTTGTTATTGTGTATTGGGAATCCAATACCCGATATGTTTCCTGTCATATATTTGGAAGTCAGAACCTAATAGTTGTGACCAGTTGTGTCATCAAATATATATTTGACCAATAATCCGACAATCCTTAAGCCGATTAACAAAATCAACCAAAAGGTATTATTTATAATTACTTACTAGTAAATTAAAGGGACAACAACTGTTTTCATGTTATGAGCGTATCGATTAATACCGATAGTTTGGATTGGAGGCAGGGTGGCCCGCCCGGCAATTAACGGGGAATTTATCAATTGGAATTAAACCGGTAGTGTATAGAGCAGGCGAGGGTGAGCGTGTCGTGGGCCCAGCTCAAATATAACAGAGGCGGTGTTGGAGGGTTTGGGGCGGACTAATGCCCGAATATTGGCCAGCGGGAGAACACCGTCACGGAGGGCTGATTACACAAAATTAGCTATGATAAAACAATTAGGCCCCGCCGCCCTCTCCGCCCTCGCCGGCTCCGCTATCGATTGTCGCAACGCACAACCAGAGATTAGCCGCCGCCAGCCCAAACTAGAAACCCCAATTGGAAATATATACGCCCGGGATAAATTTCTTGATTGTACAGCGACATCAAGAATAAGCAAATTTCACCGCATTATTACTTTCTGATTATATTATTTTGGTAACCGGCGAACATTTCGAATGTATTGGAAATTAGAAAGAAACAGAATATTACGATATAACTCTGAAATAATTATTACAGTTCGCGTTAAAATTATTCCCATTTCGAATAAGTCACATTTAAAATAAGAGTGATAAGAACTATTAAATAAATATTACACAACTGATATAGTCTATTCCTCACAGCAAACACTTTGGTCGACCTGGTTTCTCAGAAATGTAGTAAATGCAGTAATTATTTGAAATCGTATAGTAAGGTTGTAGTATTACTACTTCAACTACAGCAGGTAAATTAAAACCGAAAATAAAAAACAAACTCGAGCGATTCTAAATTTGTATCGGGAATGGGAAGAGTTATTATGAATACAGTTACTGTAACCGTGTTTCCCTCTTAAAACCGCAGAAATATTTTCACTAAGGGAAATACTCAGGTTCCCATTTTTTTCAGTTATTGAAAAAAGAATATTCGGCCGTCATACCGTGACAGCTTTTGGCTAAACGGAGCGAGAAATTGCTACGCACTGTGACAGTGAAACGCTGCCCGGGGAGGTGGACAAAAAGGTATTTGAATTGTATTTTTCGTTTGTTTTTTTTAAATTTTAAATAGATCCCTTCGGTCAATTAATACAAGATTCATTTATTCAACAAAAGTTCGGTCCGCCCCATGATACTTTCAATTAATAAATCTTGTACTAAAAAGGCATCATGTCAAATACGTGGTTGGGCTAATATTAAGTAATGGAACCGACAATATTATCCGTATATACAATAGCAGGTTATTTTAGCTGCTACAAATAACGTAGTGATGTGGGTTAAATTTTAATTTAACATTTATATTCAGGTAATTACACGGTGTACCATGTACCATCATTATACCGTGTACTGTGTACCTGTATCATTTTTCTGAGAACGTCATCGGTAAGACCACCATGGAAGGGAGTGGATAGAGCAGGATTGTTTGGTATATTTTAGGTTTATATGGTTTGTGGACTTCGTGGTTGTGACTCATATATTTCGATTCCAAGCTTTTATCCATATTTGGATTCATGACGGTTTGATAATTTTAATGAATATGAAAACATAATGCTATTCCTTAGATTTCTGTATAGTGTTAATTACATAAAATTCATAGTAATCATTACTCCTCGTAACTAACCCAGCAATGGCATCGGGCATCCGAAAATGCAATTAAATAATTCATCTCTTCTTTATTATTAGATAGTCGATTCATATTCATAACATCGTCAAAAGTACTCCAAGGATTAATAATCTTCCGAGGGTGGAAAGTATGGGAAATTTTCAGTGAAACGTGAGTAGGTCGTAATGGGAAAGTCTGGCGGGCCGCGGCTCATATCTTATGCCGAAAAATGAAGGCCGAAGTGTTCTACCGGGCCGAGTGTGTTTACCCAAAACTTGGCGGCCACCGCCACCTGTGCTTCTCCGCAAACACTCTCGGGGCACACTCGTACAAATATTTAACATCTACTCAAAAACTGTAAAAAAAAGTAAGAAGGATGTCACGATATTATTTAATATTCGGCATCGTCCCCATACTGAACTCTAATTTGCCCCGAGAAAATTGTAGGCACTCCTTTCATAAGTAACATTAATGATACTGCTGTTCCTACAGACAAAGCAGTATACGTGAGTGATCACGAAAGTGTGTTTACTTTAAATGTTTAATGTGACCAATACACTGCCCACCTTGTATCCAATATTCCAGAAATATAACTCGAATCTATGGAAAAATTATATTTGCGATTATATTATTTGTTTGTATAATTATTTTCTGGTTCAAACTATTGCAATTCGAAATGCATCAGGGAGTAATGATAACGCGAACTACACGCGAGTTATACTACTAGTGTAGATTATATTCTCCTTAGAAAGTACCATTATACACTTGTACATGTCGGCAGCCGATAAAAAATCCTAACGGCGCCACATGACCCGATGCTGCGGATGAATTCTCTTGACTTATTATAGTATACCATACCTTCGAGGACACCCAAGGATAAAATACATTACTGCTACAGAATCCAAACAGAGATGAACCTGTTCATTCTTCGTTAGTTGCGTAATGGGATTATCAAAGAACAGAGCAAAGTGGTCATAATTGTTGAAAATGAATATTTCCGCTACGAAACCCGCCGACTCCACGAATATGTGAATTCTGTGCAGAACTAATTAAAGTTGGGAATTGCGAACTGACTGAAATTGCAGTATTGTCGAGAACTCCAGTAAGTACCTGAGTAACGTGAACGTGCATTGAGGGCGGGTGCGGTCGTATAATGGCAACTCGAGATATGCGGAACACGGCGGTTGGTACTCGGGTTATAACGCGTCTGGAGGGCGTCTCGGATTCATGGCGCAGCGCCAAATACGTGTCAAGACGTGTCAATCGGGCATTAACGGAAATCTGCAATTTGGGCGCTAAGAAGGGGCCGGACTATGCATAACAAAGGAGGCCCGGCCCCCAGGACGGCAAGCTGCACTCCCCATATAGATCTCGGGCTCCGTCTATTTTTAGGGCCTTATTTACAGGTCGTCGCACTTCCGCACCTCGTAAAATGTTTATTCAAATTCTGCCGGGAAATGACGACGTATTTTCCTAGTAGTTCCTACGGCTGGATGCACCGTGTTGGAAGAATCAATAGAGCCTCCGAAAACTGAAAACATAAATATAGAAACGAGTTTCAAGTCCCGCTGTTATGTTTATACGGTAGCCAAACACTGATCAAGTCCAAATTTTAACCAAGAATCAAATGTATTATCTGTACTACTGTAAACCTTTACTTGTGGCAGGTTAAATTGTATCAATATTCAATTATATTAAGAAATATCATCTAAGTAATCCATCTTCTATAAATTATGGCGAGTACCTTACATGACTGCAGTGGTTTGAGAATAATGCCGTTTTTTAATGTGTGCATGTGAATATATTAATATGCATTATGATGTCCGGCCTACACAGTAAATATATAAACGTTTCTAATACAAGAAATTGAATATAAGGACATTTTCATGTTTGACGTTTAAAAATGTATAGATGACACAACATATCGGTTGTAATATATTAAACTACGATAAATTATTAATTAAACGCGTGTTCGTGGGCAATTGGTAGGGTGCCTGCCACCCTAGGGTATGTGTTAAGAAATTCCTTAGGATGTAATACTATTTATAATTGAAATCTAGTTATTTGCCTAAAATCGGACAACTATAAATGTTCTGTTAGTATGAAAGATTGACCTCAAAAATGTAAATTGAACGGTTCGGTCAGAAAACAGTTTCGAATATTCGGAACGTTATTCAAGATTATGTTTAGATAACACCAATCACGCGTAGATCATGAATTTAGAAAGAACGCTCTGATCTAAGAGTTTGAGACGAGAGGGGTTACCGATTGGGAGAAGATATAATGTTTCCAAAATAAATGTTTGTTTTACTGTTCAGATGGTGAGGATCACGCGGGGATCTTCGGTTTCCGGAGAAAGTTTATCCGATCGAGTCAACAGAGTAATCTCTTTCAGGGAGGCAAACATCCAGATGTGAAGCACTAAATTTAACAGGTGAGTGCAAGACGATCAGAGCTCAACCTGGGTTTTAGGCCCAAGAACACTTTCTCACATCTCCCTCTATCCGTCTCTCCCTACCTCCCTAAAATCATTTTTTTATTTCCGAAACTGAGAGCGTTATAATAGAAGGTCGAGCGTCATACGATGTGAAAGTGTATTATTCTAATTGGAAAGAAAAGAAATATTGAAACCTTAAGCGAGACTATGAAAGACAAGCCGCACGTGGCGGTAAAAGAAATTGACGGATACCACGGTGAGCGCTAACGCTTATAACACGGAAAACCGAGACAATTATGGCTTGCAAGTTTATAAAAATCAAAATTTAAACAATTACTGGATAATTTAACCAAAGTGGTACCCGATTGGTCGTTTGGAGGAGAGGGAGGGAGCGAACCCAGTTGTAAAAGTTAGTATCGGGCGGCGAACACAACAGTTGGTCAACAATTCAGGGTGAGAGCGCGGTTTGCGGCGGTGGCGGTGGCGGTGGCCGCCCCTCCTCCTCCTACTTCTCCTCTTCCTCCTCCTACTCCTCCGCCTCCTCTTCCTCCTCCTACTGCTCCTCCTCCCTGGCTTCTGGTTTGTTGCCCGAGAGACCTCTTTAAAATATGTGCATAGTTACACGATCTGAACGCTAGCCCAGTCTTGTAGCCCAGATTGTGCGGCCCAAACATTATTACGTACCGGTGAATCTAACCGAATGCCCAAGTGGCCCCCTTCCACACCTAATCTTCGACTCATATAATTGCGCAACTTATTGATTACACTAATACACGGATAGCTGTGCGCAGATATTGAAAATCACGTGAGACGAGATTTCGCTCAGCCATAACAATATAATTCCCAAGAATGTGGGAAAATTATAGTTTGCTTCGAAATACTCGTTTGCGGGTCGATGAGGGCCTGCAATATTGCAACTCTCAAGCTTCCATTCCATTATTTTGTGCTAGACCTGTTTCGGTGTCTCGCAATCGCTAATAAAGCAGTGGGGTATTTATTTACAGAAATCGGCAGCCATCAACAATGCAGTACATTATTGAATTGCCGAATAAGGGAGAGTAACGGAGAATATTTACAGCTAAACTTGATATTAATTTCAAACACCGATTGTCACAATTGCAGTTCGTGTGATAAATTTAATATTAATGACAAACTAGCACATCGTCTTTAATTCAACCCTATAATAACCGGACAATAAAGGTTGACTCAAAAATTTGTAACAAATTCAATGAATGCTGTATACTGAACACTATCAACTTGTAAATACTATTAGTAACAGAAGTTAATAATTTAATATAAACTTAAACTGATATTTACAAATATCAATACTTACAACACTGTGCCACTTCAGGGCAGTAGATTGATTAATTTCCATTCTCTTTTCTTGGCCCATCTAGAAATTGGTACGTCATAAACCCTGAGGTTTCTTCTATTTCTCTGCGAGGTGGATTCAACATCCTCAAGTTTGTAAAATATGCCATGGACAAGAACAGATTTACGGTAGGAGGTTGGCGGCAGAGGGAACCATAAAGTGTGGAATCTCGGCGGCCAGCCGGAAAATCGGTACCGGCTCTCTTCCACGAGTAGGAAGACGCTAAAAGTTTCCCTCCTTCCCTAGTTTATCATTCCCTTCCAATAATATATCGACGCAGGCGCAAAAGCGTGCTGCGATTATTTGCACGGAACGTTCGCATCGCTCAGTCCCACTGATTAAACGCGGAATTCCTCCCACGGGAACTGTCTACGGAGTTTTCCGACTGCAAATATGGTCATTCTTCTTATTATCCATTCATAAGAGGTAATTGTTTTAAAAGGCATTAGTTCCAGAATAGGATAACAGTCAGCGGATACCTTAGATTTATTTATCGAATTAGGTTTATCGCTTCTTATGAACTGCAGAATTATAATGAGTAGCTTTACTCCACGATGAGCGTAAAAAAGTCACCAGTTTTCGGCCGTATTCTAGTGGCCGTTAATTCGGTTGGGAGCCTGAAATTGAACAGAGTGAAATCGAAGTGCGACGGGCGCTTATTTCCGACCAGCCAGAGTTGTCCAATTTCCCGACATTCCGAATTCTAGTTCGGGAAAGTTGTGACGAGAAAAGTAGACCTAATTGATAGAGGACGAGCACAGTTGGTGCAAGGATTCCGTATCCGCCTATAAACATAATTCACAGTAGCCGCTAACTTTATTTAACGCCATTTGGATTATTTCACGGCTGTAACACTGCGAACATATATCGTCTACAAGCTGCAATACACATAGAGGAACACCTAGAATAAGTTTCTAGTTTTGAATTACCATAAAATAAAAACAATACACGAAAATGACAAAGCAAACAACGTTATTGATCTAAGCTCCAAATGGCGTAATTTTGGTTGGATTTTCCATTCCGTGAGCTTCTTAAAGCAAATACTGTTTTCGAAGAAAGAGGTATTATATTTTTGCTGAAATCCCTTGCAAATACACCAGGCCGGATACCTTTTCCTTATTTAGGATTACAGTAATATTTTCTGCAGTTACATACCTACCACATTGACTACACTATACAACTACCTTATCTACTTTTGTTTATTTCGAAAGCTATTGATCGTCAAAAGACGAAGAAGAAAGTTAACAACTGTGCTGTTTGGAAAAAGTGTACTCGGTAAATTGAGGAAACGAGCATGGCCACGAAGCCATGAGCATTATATCTATATCTAGGGAATTACTCAAAATCTTGCAATATTTGAAGTAAGATTGTTTGACGGTATGATATACTTATATTCGGGCCGTAGTGTGTCTTAGGGCCAAATTCATTTTTCACAGCTTCATCAGTTTCAAGGGCAACGGTTTTCCGTTTAGATCCGATCGATCGAGGAGACTCGAGGTTGGGCCCTGATTGAGATTAATGATTTGCCGACGGGGACTCGTTGAGGCTTGCGCCGACAATGTTATCGACAGTTTAAAGGGAATCAACTGGGAAACTAAAAGGGTTGATAGTGTTGCTAACGGGGTGGATTGTAAGAGCCGGCAACGGCCGTGAAGTGAGCGGGCCTCACTCCGCCAAAGACAAATGGTCCGCCTTCTGCCTCCAAACAATCCCCCAACCCCCGAAGCCAATGAGATACTCGGCCGCTCCACTCCATTAGCGGATTAATGATGTTAAAAACAATGGAGGTGGGGCAGCTCTTGCTCCCGGTCACTCCCGAGCTGTGATGGCTTCCTCTCACACTGGTGTCATTCTCATTTACAGCCGCTCTCAAAAAACGTCACGCGCCTCTATTCATGCATAAAAGCGTCTGCGCTCAAACGAGTAACAACTACCACTTAAAAATTACCGTCGTGTTATTGAAATTTCATCTCACCAAAATATTCCGCAACGTCGTCAGCAGTGGTCGACTACTTGGTGTATGATGGAATGTTAAAAAATATAATTTTTCCAAATTTGTTAAAGTTTCCCGCAATAGTCCCGAACGTCGTTAACAGTGCGACATGATCGGCGTATGAATACAAGTTGAAAAATCGAAATGTCTGGAACGTCGCCAACTGTGTTCTATTACATGGTATATGATGATAGTATAGGTGGGTTGATACATCCTCCATTCATTCACAAAAGGCACGAATGAAATTTCCATCGCATATTTATAATAGGAACCTTAAGAGAAGACTAAATACACATAGTAACTAATCGGGTATTCATGGGCACTGAAAATAAAGTATCCGAAATCGTTCAGATGCTGTTAAGAAGGAACATGCTGAAGGTAAGATGACGTTCGGAAATCGACCGCTCATTACTTCAGCATCAATCAAGTAACGAATAGACTCCACTCGAATATTTTTCTTTATAAATGTGCACTTTTGAACATGGACTTGCGAATAAAATTAGACCCACATGGCGGTAGCCGATTTGTCGACATAAGTATATTTATATCCACGTTTGAAGTTACCAGGATACCGTTTCTTAAATTACGTATGCTAATTTTTAATTTCAGCTATGAAATATTTAAAACATATCTCCTAATTTTTTTTGTTACTAAATGCTTATCTATTCTGAGCTGATTGTCCAGTACTTCTGTGATCACTATCGGAAGCATCAATATATGCTATATAGTTTATGATCGATAGCTTATGCTACGGAAAGGAAAATGAAACGGAAAAATGAGTGTAGCAGGCCGATGCCAGTAATGTCTATCCATACATTACATAGCGAGACGGCGACGGCAAGGAAGGGATTGAACCAAGCACGTTTAGTTTATGTTGTCTAATTTTAAATTTAAAGCAGCTTTCACCGACAATAATTCACGGAATGAACTAGATATGTACGATCGCTCTCCTATTTCGTCCTGTTCAGGAAATTTTAAGTTAGAAAAACCTATTCCCTGAAAATATTCCACGCATTAACGTAGAATGGTAATTATCGTTGAACCATTGTATTTATTTAGTTTATTTTCTCTTTGTATTGTTAATAAGGAAAAAATTAATTAATTTTTTCGTGGAATATTGCTCAGAACAATTTGGAAGCTGGTTAAATTATGAAAGGAAATTAAAATTCATTTCAAATTCTGTTGTTCTGAAAAAAATGTTGCAACGCATTTCATCTTTCATACATTTAATTAAACAAAGTGTAATGTGTCATACCTTTTTTTATTGTGAATGCTATTAATTACAATTTTTATCCCACGATTCTTGTGATCTTGTACCCTAGATACACATCACATGAATAATTATATTCCAAACCCTCGTAGTTCACAAAACCGGTTTTACAAATCACTAACCTCATAACAAAATCGAGTTCTTTATTTTACCTTTCCTCAATTTGAATTCAAGCTGATCTAGAACAACGTAGACACAGGAGCACGAAAATAAAAATGAGCTATTAAGTATTATTAACTCGTGCTACCAAAAGGCAATTTGTAGGCATATACAGCATATTAGGGTTAAGGGTTTAATCGGTTGTAATAGATCTGGCCTAATTGGTAAAAGCGATTGAGGTATTACTACCGGTTGACCATTAGAATCCTGTTATCGCGTCCAACGTCTTTCTTCTCTGACTGGACCACTTATTAATTTCTACCCCACGGCACCTGAAGGCCTCAAGTTTAAGTACAGGCACCGCACTGAGGAGATCGATGGCGGAAATGTGTGCCTTAGAGCAAAAGAGGTCAATTGTTTTCAGCCAATTACCTTTGTAGAACGTTAATTGGGAAAGCTCTGCGGCCGGCCCGATACCACAAAATGAAAATCCCGGACTCGCAATACCTCGGGAACCACATTTAGGTGTGCCATCACCCGAGGTTTGGAAGCGCATACTTAGCCGCTTTTCCTTTCCTTTATATCAAACAGTGTAGCAAAAGGCCGCATGAAGAAAGTAACACTGTATTCAATGTAAATACTGGATTCTAATAACGTTATACATGCGAACTATAAAATATAATTGCCACGAGAAAAATAAAAATTGTTAGGTTGTGTAATGAATACGAATAGGACGATATTTTAAAACGACAGGTGGGGGGAGGTTTCACAAATAGGCGAGAGGAATAAATTTCCCCGCCTGGATATTATTAAATAACATCTTCGGGAAAATATGGGAGACGTAATTAATCATATGCCAGAAGTCGCGACCCCAACGATTCATTATTGATTATATTAAATTAGGATTAACTTTTATTATTTGTTATTCTATTTTCATTTGGAGGAGGCGGAAAGTCTAATATCGGTGATTCCCGAGTTCTGGGAGAGGCGACGAATAATTCATCACGCTATATTTTCCGACGTATATTAGTTCCTCGGGATATACATATTTAAATGTTGCGGCGGTTTCTATTGAAAATACAATCCGATTCATGAAACTTTCTCTCGTTGTTATTAAAACAGTACGTTTGTATACTTAATGATTTATGTATCTTCAAGTCGGTAGGGAAAGTTAATTTCTGTTAGTACTTTTCACCTAGAATTGTTTAGTCTTAAATGCTAAAGATAGTATTTATTATTCCTATTGTGTAATATTATTCAGTACACAGTTATTATTCTTATTATTATTCGATATATTCATTACATAATATTCCCCATTATATAATACTATTTTTGTGTTCACCGGAGTTAACCGATATAAGAAATTTGATCGATGATGATTCAAGTAATTTCGTTCAAATTTTCTTGCATTGTTATAGAATACAAATTCCGCTTGAAAATTAAATGAAATTGATGAACAACTTGTTACGAATTAGGTTAGCTCAGAATTTCATTGGTAATAAACGCAGGATTTTCCTGATTCTTCAAGTAAAAATATTTGCCCTTCCATCTACTAACGATTAGATTCCCCGAATCGTCGGCAATTCGGTTTTGGGCTGGAAGGAATGCGCAAGATATTCCCATATATTCAGAAATGAGAAGGCAAATCAGTTGGATAGAAGGCAAATTTGCTGGAAATACCTGGGATTGGAGAGCACTATTGGC
Source organism: Lethocerus indicus (assembly GCA_019843655.1). Taxonomy (NCBI): domain Eukaryota; kingdom Metazoa; phylum Arthropoda; class Insecta; order Hemiptera; family Belostomatidae; genus Lethocerus; species Lethocerus indicus. Next base: position 9,634,634 of record JACDQD010000002.1, on the reverse strand, counting down.
TTATAAACAAAATTACCTCCCCCTTACTCAGGGAATGTGCGAGGGAATCAAACACATTCCATTACTGACAGAATGGTTTATAAAGGAGAAATGATTATATACAAAATTGGTTTCAAATGTTCAACTGACGAACCAAGTTTTTTTTTAAGTTTCATATTTCAGACACGATTCAAGGCGCAAAGGTGACATTTTGCGTCCTTTTGATATTATACTCTGGGATGTGTACTTATGCATTCTCTAAAGGGTATTGAAACGCGAGCCCTTTTTAATTTTCTGAAAGCTGGAAGTAACTCTCAGATTTATTTAAAACTTGTATCGTTGTAAACCCTTTTATCCCAGTTTTGATTTTTTCTTAAATCCACCACGTAAGTCAGCCACTTGTGCTGCAATGCGGATCCTGAGCTATCTTAATGGAAGCTGACATAAGACCATAGAAGTTAGTGACATTTTAGAGACTATGGTATAGGTTTCTTAATTACATGTGAAGTGAGGAGATTTTACCTCCTATGCGCATACATAAAATATGACTGTATAATTTATTCCGTTAAACAAATGTTGTAATTATATTTTTCCATAAGACATTTATTTTATTTTATCGATATGATTAACTGGAACAGAAGTTGTTCCGCTACCTATAAATTTACCTATAGACTAACTAGGTCTTAAAATAAGTACTTTTAGGTATTGTTAAATAGATCTATGTCCCATTTGCTGTTTTGTCCTAATTGTTTACTCTGCACGTACCAAGCCGTTTGCTCCTATTACACATTTTTAGTGGTAGTTTCACCAGCTTAAATATATTTAGGACGGGATATAACATGTTGCATAGAATACGAACAAATAATTCAGTAAAATTATCAGAAAATCATAGGACTTATTCCGGTGGTATTTTCCACCCAGTATTTCCAGTGTTCACAGTAAGTCCAGTATATGATTATACGCAAGTTTGAATGAGAGGGTTTCCGTGGGGTGATTGACGCGTTTTGAGGGAAGGTCGCTTATCTGGCAGAGAGAGAGAGAGAGAGAGAGAGAGAGAGAGAGAGAGAGAGAGAGAGAGGGAGGGAGGGAGGAGAGAGGGGGATGAGAGGGAGGAGGGGGGAGGGAGCAGCCCGTTCGCACAGCGGAACCTCATCGATCCCAGAGGCATCGCCCCGAGCCCCGTTGGCCCTAGACCCCATCTATGATCTCAGCTACCGACACAGTTTTAACAAATGTCCTATTTGCCCACACATAGGCCGACTTCTGTATCCTCCTATATTTCCCAAGACCAGTCCACAAGCGCCTACAAGCTAAATAAAGAGGAAAATAATAAGTAAAGAAGACAGGTCAATTATATATTTAGTTGTATTGTACAATGTCAAATGTCTGTGGCAACTGTAAAGATACTCAAATAAATAGAGTGTACAAGAATTTCCCCGAATGTTTGCATCCACAATAACAATAATCATTGTTATCATTGAAAAGATAATATGGAATTGAAGGTAAAATTAGACAGGCTGAATAAGAAAGTAAGATACTAAGAATTAACTCCAAATTGGACCGATAAAATAAACGCTTTACATCACGTCCAGACATATTCTTCAGATACATTTAATCTCATTTCATTGGGGACAAGGCTGATTAATTTATTCTATTTCAGCGGCAGTATTTGTTTAGCGAAGTGGTAATTATTACCACTTATTATTATGTAAAAAAATACCGCACCTACGTAATATACACTCTTAGTTTCAATTAGTGAAACTATATCTATATCAGAGAGAAATTATTATAAATGATGTAGATTATTTTCTAAATATTAAAAAACATAAAAGTGCATAATTAGAGAAAAACGTAAATTTATTTAGATTGGATACTGATTCAGGAAGCATTTAAAAATTATTTGTCTAGAGAACACGAGCGTTGCAGAAAATTGAAAAGCGCAAATAAACGACGCTAATATTATAATAATAATTGCTGAGAGGCCTACAATTCTGTTAGTGCTTTTAATGGCACATTTATCATCAACAATTCCAGCCTCCACAGTAATAAAAAGTGATACATCAACCAGCCAGAATATTACTCCTACAATGCAGTTTTTAATGTGAGAGTGGAGGGTCGTTTGGGAGCCGCAGAAGGAGGAATTAATGGCAAAAAAGTACAACGGGCCTTGCCCCGAGCGACGTTCCCTCGGCCAACAGGCCTGATTGTGCCCCAGGGCGGAGTGATACACCTGGAATTCTGAGTTTAAACTAGGTTTCAAAGAAAAGTAATATTTTACAAAAGTTTGGAAGAAAGGGGCGGCTGGAAGCAAGCACTTCGGCCAGTCTATGCAGGAGGGACCGGCTTGAAAATTTAGGTTAATGTATTCAGTGAAAATTTGATTTACGTCTACATTTTTGTCGTTTATAAACAATAAACGATATTTGATTCGGGATATAAATATTGAATTTCTTCTGCTACGAGAATGTGAATTCATTCTCCTTTCAGGTTGGTGAATATGTTTAACGATCCCCACTTAACATAATTTAATCCGCGATAATGATGACATTTCAGCTATCATAATTAATTTGACACGTTTACGTGATAGGCGCCCAGCCTTTGCCTAGGACAACGTCAACTGTTGAAACATTTTATTATCGGTTCAGCGCCTAATTCCAAATAATTTCTGCCCGCGTTTAACGTTTATTCTTGTGTTTCTTATTAGCGTTTTTGTCCCTCAGTTAAGAATCCGGCCGAGCTGTAGACCAAATAGACGAGTGGAGGTAGAAGAGACGAATTAAATTCTTCGCATATCGCCGACAAAATCCCTTAAATTAAAAACCTTACTGCCATTGGCAGTACTTAATTCCAACAACAGATTACGCGTAAATAACAACGTTCGTTTTTCGGACGACTCGAGAAGACTAATACCTCCAGGTTGTGAATAATTTCCGTCTAGATTGAGCTTCCCGAAGTGTTTCTTCGAATGCCATCTCCCCCATCCCACCCGACCGTCCCCCTCCACTTAGCCGGAGGATTATAATTTGCCGGGTCCTGAGAATGATTAATGGCCGGGGCAAAGCCGACTCGCCCTGACGACGTCAACCCTAGAAAGAGAGATACGGGCGGGGGGGGGCGGCTTCAGCGGGCAAAAACGTGACCGCAGATTTCAACCCCCTCATGCACCTGGGCGCCCATTGTTAGCGACATCGTTTGTCGGATTTAACTCCGCCCAATTAGCGAATATGCGCATCAAATTGAAACTCAGTCAAATGATGCTGCTAATTTAGGGCCCTTTTCAATGATTGATTTTTCTAAATCTGCTTTTAGTAATATAAAAAAATGTAACATTTGTGAAAACATTAGAAAGACCTCACACTACATAAGAATACATCAAATCTTTTGACGTTCTTGAATTGGATGGAGCTTTATATATAATTGGTGACGTTATTCCTGTATTCATTAATGTTCTCCTGTAGATTTTTTAGACATTTTTACAATATGGAACAAGTTATAAATAAGTTCAAACAGACTATAGTAAATTATGTACGATTTTATGATATTTATTTTCTGGCTAAGAAAATAACTTATCTGGCTCAGTACCCATCGGAAATTGGATGCGTTCATTTACACTGAATGTGAATATGGAAGTGGTGGATGCCGGTATTGGATAGGCGGGCGTCAGGTGGATAATGTTGAGTGACAGGGGACAGCGCAAAAGCATCCAGCCGTCCTGACATTGTGGGGGCTTTAATTTCCTCACCGGGAAACAAACACGGTTTCTAACTTAACCGGCATTCTGAAAATGTCCGAGAAGTGTAAACAATCCGGTTCGGTCGGAACCGCCCGAGGGGCTTTTCAAATTTCGCGTGGACTCTATTTTACCAAGTTCCAACACCTGGTAGATAACAATGGTTTAAATTAAACAAATCCTAAAACAGAAAGTTTAATTTCCTTAAAGTTGAATTTCCCAAATTGGATTTGGGCATTCGGGTTAAACATTTTTTCAGAAAACCGAAAACTGATTACACTTATTTTACGGTGGATTCTAGATTCATTACTCCTTGTAAGCTGTTGCGCGATAAGAGTCGGCGCGTATGCTTTTCGAAGAATGTTCGAAATTTAAGTGAAATGAGTCATTGCCTCGGTTCAAATTCTAACTGAACCCGGCACAACGCGTCAGCCTGTAGACATCGGGTTTCACCGTAAAGGAAGGAGACCATTAATTTCTCGACCGACTAGAGGAACAAATTACTTCCAACAGATGTTGGTCAGCGACCGTTTGAATGAACACCGTTCAGAATTAGAAGGGCGCGTCCTTTTCGAAGTTATGCCGAAGATCGAAGTATTCGAATATTTTTAATACGGCCGCAATGAGTAACCAATGTCGCCATTTGAATGGATCCAACCTCATGTGAACCATCAAGTTCCTTTGTCAATCTCTACATAGATTGTTGAATTATTAATCGTATTTCTACTTATTTATTACTTAATTATTATCTACACTTTTTTGTCATTAAGGACCGTTTTTCAGGTTCATCGAATGGGAACGATTTCGGTCCTCGACCCGTCGAGACGAGTGTACGTTTGTGATAAGATTTAAGCGTCTGCAGCGGGGTGAAACCCACCCCAGCCTCCCACGAAATTATTGGACCGGCTGAGAGAAAGTGCCGACACCATTCAGAGGAATAATAAACGAACGGTGCCGATTTCTGCGATCCTGAATGGCGTTGATTTTGAATTCGTGGGCGCATTAACGGCCTCATTAAAACCAAAAAATAAGTAGAGGAGAGCGCGGTCATTGAATATCGGTGGAGTCCACTCGACTGTGCGGAGGGAAATGCCAGCCAGCATGGTAGGATTTTACTTACCCAGTTTGTAGGCGGAGGATGCGTTGCCGCAGGCGTCCTTCACTTCCCTCGTGTCCCAACCCATTGGGTAAACCGCACATCCGCTGCACACCATCAGCGCTGGAACAACAATTACAAGTTAGATTAATTACAGTACACGCAATAGAAAAGGAAATTCTCATCACACTACAGCGAAAGTAAAGAGGGAAGCTTTCACAATATTATTCCTCTTTAACATATGAACTCCTACCGAGCAGTAATTTTCATCTTTGACGCATGAAAATTGTAAGAAATTCCTCCTGTATTATCAATCTACTATATTATAAATCTAAGAAGTAATTATTTTCGATTATTATTAATATCGCGCTTTCTATTATTTTATTAACAACATTAACAATCCTTGGTTATCCCGTAGTGGGGGTATATCGGCCCATTTGACTTTAAAAATACGAAATAATATAATAATAGAATAATATTAGTTTCTTCAAAAGATTAGTATGACCTTAGTATTACTAAATTAGAAGTACTAAAACATAAAAATATGTTTAAGCGTCTAAGCACTTATCAAACTAAAACGTCAATACGATGTGTTCTGGTGGAAGTAGTTATACAATAATTAACGCGTTGTTGTATTCATATAAATCAGTGTACAAAATGTTGTTTGACGGCTTTATAAAATAACTTGAATCGTTTCGAGTCAGTCCGCAAAAATAAATGTCCCATTTCATTTATCCCACGCGTGAGTATTTGAATATCGCGTATTTTCCTCACAGCGTGTCTCGCCCGACCGGGTCCCTAATGGCCGCCTGAAAATTGGAGCTATTGGTAACACACTGTCTGAATTTTCCTATCCCGGAGATTTAAACTTGGCTCGTATTCAATTAACGGTAATCCCTTGCATAATTGATGTCTAATCTAATGTATATTTCTGTAGAGGGTCGTAATTGGCGAGTACTTTGTGAAATAGGAGCCGACTGAGGTTGGCCAGGGGCGGTACAAATAGGGGCGGGCCGGTGGGTACATGCAAACGGTACACGGGGGCCGCCCCACCGCCCCCGGCTAGCGCTCTCACGTTGCACCCTCTTCACCTTGGTTACTATTATTATTACATTAACAATTGATCACTTTTCTACCGCAAACTACGTAATTAGTTCAAATTTTGTTTCGCTAAATCGGGTGGTATAAGAGCAAACTGTCACTCATTCCAACCGTACGAATGAATGATCTGAAGGCACGCGGTAAGGATTAAATGTGACATCGATTTATGCATATTGTGATATTCCCTTCTTTAGATCATACATACAGGGGAGGAACTTTTAAATATCAGTGTAGTTTGACTTGCAACATATACACTATCCGTAATACCCAAGAATTGTTTCAACATGTTAAGCATAAAATTTCCAAAGCTAAATTAAAACACAATTACTTCAAATATGATATAGTAAATATACAAACTTTTTTTTATTTACAATATTTATTAGGGATAATAATATTTCTTCTGCAATATACGCTTGCGAATGGTGCCTGAACTCTGTTAGGAATTCCTGCATACATTTTTGTTTATTCACGCTTTGTTTCCTTTAGCCTTTGTTCGTTTAGTCTTTGTTTGTTGTTGATGTTTAGTTTGAATTAGTTTGAATTGTTTGGTTTCGTTGATGTCTTGTCTAGTTCTTCGTTTGTCGTGTTGTTTATTATTTATCTCTGTTTTGTTCGATGAGTTCAGTCTGGACATTTTTTAGATTGGTAAATGCTGCGGGTTGAGCGCCCCCCTTACCACAGATATTTGGTTCTTGCTATGGGTCCTTCTCATGTTAGGTAACCCTGAGAAGTGTAAAGCATGAATGTGGGATGTTTGATTACATTTGTCTGCGTAGTGTTATGAGCCGCAGCTGTGATATCGCTCTGCCCAGATCACATATCATATCCCTCCAGGGAACCTTAAATTACGCGAAACTAACAGCAATAATCGCAACACGCTCCTCAGCTCATAATTAAACCTAAGGTTTGTAGAAATTTAAATAAAACTCAATCTTAGGTGCATACCATCTAAAGGAATTGCGCTATAAAAATACAGACAAAAATAAATAAATAAAAATAAAACTCAATCATTAAAGGCCAAAGTTACGGATTTACGCCCATCCTTGCTAATGGCATGCTGGTTCGATTCCTGCTCATGCTAATACCCATATTCTGATTAAGTTACAGAATATAGAGACCCATTTACCCATATCTATAGTAATTGGCATCTAATACGGTTTCTGGCACCACCGAAATTGTACACGTTGTAACAAATCAACAAATGTAATCGTGTCCAATATTCAATGCTACTATTACTACAAATTACGACATATAACTAGCACATTGCAGTATTGCATTGTATAATGATGACACATATGTGTATATAAAGTCAATGAGTGTTTGTATTGATAACTATTATAAACTTGCATTTTATACCCTCATACCTTTGCTAAATATGAAAATAAAACATTTTGACAATGTAACAACTACTGGGTGATAGAATAAAATGAAAAATAAAGATTTACTTGAAGGGGGGGGGGAATAAGGCCTGGACATTATTTATTACCTGACAGACTCTGTGACAAGACTAATTTGTGTCAAGTGATAAATTAAGGGGGAACATCTTTGAATATTATTTCATCCTCCAATAAATTATATTTACCAATAAATTATAACAAAGTTTAATTAATCAATCGTTTATCATTTGTCGTATAAATGTGGCCAATTTGAGACGCAAAATACGTTACATAAACGTATGATATATTAATTTGAATATACAATTAGTATATACACGAATTTTCTCCTATGTGAAATTTATTTTAATGTTCTAACGTAAAAAGACCTTACTATATTGCATTACAGTATCGATTTAAATTAAAAGGCTAGTCATTTTTATATAACAGAAATGTTCTTGAGCAATTATCCATTTAGCAATCCGAAATTTACTGAACTTGATGGAATGTTGCACTTGACTATGAATTCTGCATCAAATGGGTTACATAGTAGGTATAATTGGGGCCACTCAAAATGCCGGTATACTGTGTCGGCTTCACTTTTTCTTATGAAATCATACAATGTATCATAAATATAATGATATCACAGAAATTACGGATAAATTCTTCGCCTACTATTTCCAACTACCCGTACGAAAAAATGTAATGTTTTCATTCTGTTCAAAGGAATGTAGGTACAATATTATCATTGGGTGATAATAATTCGAAAACGTGCACACTACTTTATAACTATTCTGAACTAACTATCGTGTTCTGTTTATAGCAAGTTAGGGTAACAATTGTAAATATGTACATTAAGAGGGATCAAAGGACTGCATTAAACAGCGTTTAATGCACTGTGACTGAGGCAATAGTAAATTGTCGGAAACGATGATCAAACTAATATAGCGTTCTGGTAACTAGAATGAGCAATGAATGGGTACGCAAACTGATCTGATTTTAGGATCCGATCAATGGTTTGAAAACAATCTGGAGGGGAAGGAGGGAGATCGCTGAATTGCCGGTTACCTACAGGGAGGTCGTTGGAGGAGCACACAAAGCCTTTGAAATGCGAGACGACTTCGGCTTTGATCGGCGACGCACAAAGGCGTGTGTCGTCACCTGCCCCGACCCCGGTCATGGCCGCCGATATGATGCGCTAAACCAAAACCATTTCGGAAACCCAAAATTGGGATCTTCGATCGAGTCCTCTCGTCTCTAATCTAATTTCTTCTTTAGGATAAACACGCGGCTTTAGTCGGCGGCGCAACATCAAATTGGATTCCCCAATTTAAACTTCTTCTGTGGCGGATACAAATTGGTTTATCTTTATTAAACGCTACCCGCTTCAGGAGAAGCCGTAACCAGTCTTTGTTCTCGCGGGTTTGTAAGATCCATTTTCGATTTCTCCTTGCGTGTTCACCCAGGAGCTGAGAACCGGTTCCGCTTTCTCTGGTTGATTAGTGTATCTTCTCCAATAAACGAATACAACATAAATTAATCTAATCTTCCAAGTCTAGATCGTCCCAGTTAGGGACATCCATTGGCGCCGGCTGATCAACCAAAATCATCTTTTGTATTTATTTTGTTTTTGTATTTCCTCATCTCAGACCTGCCTTTCAGCTTTCCTATTTTAATGTATCAGTTTTCCCATCAATCCGATAGCACACATTAAATGACAACTCTACTTTACTTACGGCTAGGTCTAGGTAGCTGATGATATATTTTGTTGCTTAAATATAGATTAGAATACATTCCCCCATATAGGTCGTTACAATCACAATCGCATTCCATTATTTAACGTTAATGAATACTTAAGGGACACTTAAAACGAAGTATTCTGTTCTGGATATCCTACACTGAAACAAAAATTGATAAACTTGTTATCAGTTGCCTAATAACTTGGATAGGTCGGTATAATCCAGATAGTCTCTGCCTCTAAGCTTCTGGCAAGGGCTGTTTGCTTCATTGAAAATGTTGAAGTTAGTCATTATATAAACCCTAGACTTTAAGGCAAACTCCCGACCCGAACCCGCCTTGTGTGTATCTTCCCATTGGTGGATGTTTGAATACCCAATTTGCGTCCCGAAAGTTGGAGTCGCCTTACTTTTCTGTTGTTATGGTGGTGGTGGCAGGACCGCCGCCTCCATTAGCCCAACTCCGACCGCGTCGGGTTGATTCTATCATCGACCGAACGTAAAGAGCCACAAGCGAGGCCCTTTGTTCCTACTGTTTTAGTTTCGTAACCCAACTGTCGAACCACGTATCTTTCCCTGACTCTGATTGAATACAAAGAAAATTTAAATTTTCACAGTCAAATAATTATAGCATACACCATATTCCTGGATTTCCTTTATTATATATTAGTTAATGGGGTTTAATACAACAGATTAGTCTTTAATGATTGAAATATGAAATTATTAAACGAATATTTCAAATGTAAACTCAAAGCGATATATACATTTAGAGAAAATAAATTAAACTCAAACGCCATTACAATAGAAAAAAGTAATGAAATTACATACTTAAATATTCTAGAATTTGTGCATATTAGACCGAAATATACATTTCTAATTACAGTCATTAATGTATAGCTGTCCAGCCCAAGGTTCATAAAACCTATACGGCTTGTGATAAATTGGTCTGAATTAGTAAGCTACGAAATACTTTATACAATGTATTTTCAGTATGATTATTGCGAACATGTTGAGATATCAACCTTTAAATACTTGCAGGATAGAGTAAGTGTACACAGTTCCGTGGAATGAATTTGAACGTATTTCTTCCAGTGAGTCCATCTTCGTTCCACTGAACTATATTCCAGTTGTCCAATGGATTATTGGGCAAAAGGTATCCAGGTATGGGTGAGCCATTTAGGCGGATTAGTCGAAGGGCAATGGACGGTTGATCCGACAGGGACCTCCTGCGGTTCTCACCGCAAATTCAACCCAACCCAGAACACTGCCCCCTACAATTGCCCTGTTAATGAAAATGTCAACTGGCAATTGATTCCTTTCTAAATAAATTGGGTTGTTGAGTAGCTTCCCGGTGATTTTCTCCGAATTGCAATTTCATTCGAATCACTTGTCTTCATCACCGCTTGCTACCTTTCCGGCCATTGACAACCAGTGACCAGTGACACAAATCGAAGAATAATTCATTTTTAGTTTAAAATTACTAAATTAAAGCATAGTATGATCTTAAATATTGTTTGCATGGAATATTGAAGAATATCATTGCATAACAATGTGTTACAATTGTAACTTCATACGTCAGTACATAATAGTGATTGAAACATTTCGAAATTAACTCAAAAGTGGAGAATTTTCAAGGAATAAAGGAAATATTACAAAGCTAGATTATCTGTCGCCTCATCAACACCAATCGTGCGTAAATAAATACTCCACTGAATTAAGAAATAAAATAAATAGAAATAAATATTGAAAACGATCAACATTTGGTTTTATAGAAGTGCGGAATTTAACATAAAACTACAATCCTACACAGATGTATTTAGTGCAATGTACAGTATATATTTTATACCCCTGCAATTATGTATATACAAAATGTTTCCGAATAGTGTAAGTACCAGTAAGTTAAAACGTATTTGAAAACATTTTGAAATACGATTTATCAAAGTTATATATTTTCTTTTACGCACGAAAACTTATATTACTTAAAGATTTAATACTTATTTATTATAAAATGATAATCGTCCGGTGATTATATTTAACCACGTTCACGCTTCCTCATCCACGAACTTTCTTTCTTATAACAATTAGACGAGGAAAACAAAATTCTAGAAACTGCTCTAGTTTCGGTCTGGCCTGGAGAAATTCTTTCTTCTCCTAGGCACAGATATTTATATCCTGCGAGAGTTGCAATTTAATTATACTGGGGGCTAGAAGTAACAAGAGAAGTGAAGTTATAGCTGTCTTGGGGAGCCACCATTAATCCAACTGACCCGAGCTCGCCCTTACAAGTTTACATTCGGTATCATATTAAGCAAACAGGGTGAGGAAGAGGGGCGGGTGGGAAGAGTGAGGCAGATGTTGTCTATTATGTGTAATTCCCAGCGGGCGGGAGAAAATCGCTTTTCGGTTAATTCCCCCGGCTCTGCGGAGTGGCCTCGATCCGCCTCGGCTGGTTCAGCTCACGGACAACCCCATACATCCACCCAACTCACTTTTAGCTCACTACAGATAACGCTCGGGCGGCTTTAGCCTGGAGTGCAGTAAACACGTAACAGCGCATTAGTCCTATCAATATGGGTTTAAAACACCGCGGAAGGGTCACGGAAGGTCTTTCATTAAATTAAGAAATTAGGAGTGTATAAGCGAAAGATATTATTCTAGCCCACCAGTTCCCAAACTTTTTCCGGCGCAGAATACGTGTTTCGCAGTTAGTGCAGGTTTGGAATACCATCGCTTTTTCGATTTACTGAGGTATTAACTATTACTATTTAAATATAATTTATCCGCTACAGTGCTGCGGAATAGGTTTAAATATGAACGGGACGAGCAAAAAAAAGGCCACTAAAAAACTACTAACCGCACGAAATAAATAACGGCGGCCACACGTTCTTGTTGATTATCCTTCCAGTGCGGAATTTCCGTGCTCGCGTAAACATTGTTTTAACCGAGTCTGACGCAATAAATTTCAAGCGACATCGGTTGTAGGTACACATGTTAACTTTAATAGGGTAAAAGTGGTAAGCTGTAAAACATTGGGACAGGGGAAGCATTTGGCGCCGACAGCCAATATAGTCAGACAGCTCCCCCCTCCGCCAACATATCTCTCCTCCACTCCACAACCTCCCGCAATAGTTACCCCTACTGGCGTACATCTTAAACCTCAACAATTACATACCATTCGGAGCGTATATTTACAAATTTAAAAAGACTTACTTATGTACACGAATTATTTTGACGCAAGACTTCTTTCCACATTCGACAGTATATATCTATTAATCATTCCAACTGATCGTATCACTATTAGTGCAATGATGCATGACCATTTAAAATATAGTATTCCGTAGACGCTACTTACAACCGTCTTGAAAACAACAAAAAAAGGAAAGGAAAGATTATTCACTGGGCGACCGTTTTGGAATCGGCAAAAAAGTTCGGAAGAAATGTGAATACAGGACTGGTCGCTACGGTAACGAATTGGCTCTGTTCTCTGCAATTGGAGAAAGGGAACCCTTAGATCGACCTGACTAGTCACCCGGAACAAAACAAAGCTCTGCAAGTATTCTGTTTCTGGCTTTCGTCAGTTTACAGGGTTGTCACAAGCGGCGTAGAAGGAATGAAAGGCCTGCCACAATCAGTGACACGAGAAAGCGCCAAAATGGAAGGGAATTTCGCTAAACACCTAAACGGTAACAATTTTGACTACGTCGAAAAAGGAATGTATTCAAAGTGGACGACACGATGCTAGATGTGTGCTAGGTGTAGTGCATAGTCACATTTATGGATGATAGAGGAACGAGATAAAAGACGGTTCGATACGCTTGAAATATTAAATTGGAGTCAGACATGTCACTTGAATCAACGACTAGCCTAGTTTGGAAATATCGTTCGAAGAAAATGCTCGCTGGTAAAAGTCACGATGGTGAAAAGAGAGGGCTTAAGGCGAAGAGGAAGATGGACAACCGGATGGCTTGACAAAATCAACAATAGAAAAGCCAGCCCTATCGGAACTGGCTAGGACCGAGAGCCGAACATTCAGAAAAATGAAGTTCTCGTGCCATAAAGCTTTTGCCGAACAACCAAGGATATATTATTACACCAGTCACTACGGTGTCGACTTAAGTAGCTAGACAACTCATTAGAAAACGACAGAAAAGTAAAAAGGAAAGGCGAGTAGAATATTGGTCGCTCGGTAATTGACAAAAAAGCTCTAACATCGACCTGACCAATTGGCTGATACAAAATGTAACACTGGAGTGTTCTATTTCTGGTAAGGCCTTTTGTCAGTTTAAAAATGAATCGAATTAATCCAACGTCCAGCGTATGACTGCGTATGAATTATTTCTAGAATGTTATTTTTCTCAAAATTAATTATTACGTTTACATTAGGCAGACGGGCAGAGCGGGGGTAACTAAATATAATAATACAAATCTGGCCGAAGGGCACAATTGAAAAGCTAAATTAAAGGCTCGAGGCATTATAAAAGGTCAATCTTCTGATATATTTTCCGGGCAAACACATTTTAATTAAATCAAGTCTTCAATCTATCAGAGTGATGTATTGCAATGCAGCCAGATTTCTAACGGATCGGAATTTCAGCGTCACCAATAACGAAGCGTATGTCGGAAGCAGATCCTGTTAAATCTAAGCTTCACCTTCGAAACTTCTATTTTAATATCGATCCATATCCATATTTTAGCGGAAAAAATACAAACTAAATTTGTATTGAGATTATAAAATCAGTTTGTATACCGAATGCGAAAAAGTCAATCTCAAATGGTTGAGCAGGGTTGTTCCATTTCAGGGTAGAGGATTTTATACTGAAAACACAGCAATCCATCTTGTTCGGATCGCCGCAGTCCCCCAACAAACCATTCTAAATACGCTCCATCGACAATTTATTTGTACAGCATCTGATTTACTGAGGTCAAATACCGCGCCGCTCAGCATCGTCCCCGCACCCAAATTTGTATTCATGCAACACATTTTGCCTCTCACAAGAAGATATGACTCTTACCTACAGAAATGTGTATATGTTTCAATCTATACACACACACACACATATATATATATATATATATATATATATATATATATATATATATATATATATATATATTAAATATTTTCGAAGATCACATTATTAAAGGAGTACAAATCAACCAACTACTGTGCCCTAGATCTAATTACGAATGCTACATATGCGGATTAATAATTATTTCTCAATTTCACATTGTATATTAATTATTGTTACCTTAAATGATTTTTTAAGAAGTCTGCCAAGGTTTGCTCTCTACATCGTGTTTCTCTAAACTCGCTTTTCCTCGCGTTTCGTTTATTTGATCCTACGCCAGACCGGTTTCAGTATCTGTTTTGTAATACTTCAAGACAATGTTGGTTACTGGCATAATAGAGTTACAGTTATACAAATTATTTTCTGTGTCAATAGGCCAAATTAGAGTTTTCCAATTATAAGAACGGAGATCTTCAACAAAGGTTGTACGGAGTGGAAGGGTCTGGCCGGAGAGAGTTGGCGGTGGATTAGTTGCGGGTTTCTGAAGTTTTGACAAGAGGGCCGACCACAACAGCAACAGCAACGGTTGCTGACTGGACAAGTTTTTGTGACTGCTGGGAGCCACCCTGCCCGCCCCTGCCACTCAACCGCTAGATATACACACCACCTCCCAACCTCCACTCGAACCTCACACGTGGCTTCCAATCGTACACGCTGCCTGCCATCTCGTATCCAGCAACGCCAATAATGAATTGGGTTATTTAAAAAACTAAAAGTAAAACTCTATAATATTCCAATCAGCCATGCTAAACAGTAATTTAAAACAAACGGAAGATTTATTTTCCTGTTCGGCTAAGGTGTATATTAATTTCATTTTTTGCTTTTGGCTCAGACTTCATCAAACTCCTACGTTATAATTATAAATTGACTTGAACCGACGAATAATTAACGGCTACATTGTCGAAAAGTGCCTCGAAAGTACCCTCATACTAAAAACGGGATGTATTAAAAGTCGGGAAACCAAGTTAGTATGTAAATGTAATTATTATAAATAAAGGGATAGACGTCCACTTTTGCGATACAATATCCAATATAGAAGGAATCGAAAGAGCAAATATCGGTCCCTGCAGGTATACATTTATAGGAAAGGGGCCTGATATGAGGAGGGTGTTGCGCCGTGATTTCCACAGGGCCGATATTTAGGCCCCGAAAAGGGGTTGTTTTGCTCTCGGTATTATTGGCGGGAGGCGGGCACGGGCCCAGTCACCCCCGGCCATCCGTGCCAGGCTAAATTTCAATTTCGTGGCTCGTCTTCGACCGGAACTCTTTATCGCCGGCGCTTCGGTTCGAGGCCGCCTAGCCTCTGCCGCGTTTATATTAGCGGTAATGTGTTGGTAGGCCGAAGCGGGGAGGGGGAGGGTATGCGAACCGGCCCCCGCCCCTGCACATTACCCTATTACCTACAGGCGGCATGCCCCGAGCACAGTTAGCGACTAACACCCTCCCTCCCCTCTCACTCTCCTTCATGTATTTAATAACGATAAAGACAGTATAACCCCCCCCCCCACAAGGCTCGCACTGGTTCAAGCCCGCCGATATGCAAATGAGTGCATTTCTATGTACATGGGGTTCTAATTTTATATTTGATAGCATTTGGTATATAGCAACCTGAAAACAAACAAATATAAAAAATCCATTATATTATTTATACTATTACTTATTACCATTACATTACATTATTAATCTTTTGACTGTATATTAAACCACGGTTCCAAACTGAACAAATGTACTAGAATGAAATTCAATTTGGACACGATGCTCTGGTGCCTAATGAAACAACATGTGGGGTTTCGGAGCGGTGGAAAGAAAGAACGGGCCGATTGCCTGTTCCTGGGAGTGGCTCCCTTTATTAACCGGTCAGCCTTACGCCCAGTTATACTCAGCCCGTACCCATCATACACAGATGCCGTAGCTGTATTTGACGAGTCGAATGCATACTTCAGCAACCCTATATATTAAACTCCAATTTGATTATGCCAATCATTGTATAGTTTAAGGGCGAAATTACGATCTTCCGGTTCATGCTACATATGGTAAATACCGATGTTGCCGCATATAAATAAAGACCACAGCTACAACTACAGGTCGCGATGTCCTGTTACGTGTAACAAATCTACAATACTTAATATATTTTACAGTTTTACAATAGATACTATTGCGGATTTATTTGAACACCGCTGGCAATTAACTCTTTGCTGTTGAATATACATTTGCCGACTGGGTCAGCACATTCCGGACCGGCTTCGTTGAGTGTTGAGTGACGATTTTCAAATAAAACGGTAAACAGTTGTTCACGATATGGGACAATCTCGTTGTCGATTTTTCCCACCATTCCAATTCTTACGTCCCGCCGTTTGGCTGCAACAACCACAGAGATAATCCCCAGCCGACCATTTATTATACACTTTGTTATTTGTAATAATATAGGGAGGGGGGCTAAATACATGGAATGAAGGAAGATATTCCAATTTATTTTTATTATCTCACACTGAACAGACCTTATTATTACTATTAAACGGAGGGCCGGCAGCCGCGTGTGACTTGTAATAACGTGAAGAGTAATTTCGGGATGGGGGTGAGTAATGGGAGAGGGTGAGCGCGGGACTCTACATGCAGATGAAGCTCGGCCGGGGCCCGCTTTTTAACTGCCCGACATAAATTGCCATCTGCCGACCTGCTCCGGAATTTCCACCGCAATTCATCTGCTCCCGATTCCGTTTCGAAATCTCTGGCGTTATCCCCAATCTCCAACAACGCCTAACGTTTATGTCGCGTGTATATCGGGATGTGGCCCGCATATGGCCCGTTGACATTGATTAAATATCCATCACCAAGACCTAAATGACGTTAATTTTATGATTAGGACTCATTTGAACAAAATAAATAATACAAAGTTATAATTAGTGATCTAATATAATGCTTATTAAATTAATTTACACCGACACTATTCATTTAATAATGCCATCCTGAAAAATGAATTAATTACCATATATTTGGATAAATGTTCCAGGCTGAACTTTATCATCTATACATATGATGGCATTTATGTTCTTTGACTTTGAAGTAGTATTAAACGTTCATTCAATTTGTTTTTCTCTATATTATTATACCAACGCTCTGAGCTCATCAACGCACCAGGTTTTTAGCGCACCTATTTTATTGCAAAGATCTCCCAATTCCCTTTTCTGTCTTAAATTGGGACATTTGAGGTCAAAGGAAGAAATAAACAGGTATGTAACCGAGTTTTAGCCCGTATGTTACCGAGTTGTTACATATGATAAAAACTGTCACTTATGAGTCAACAAATCAGAAATTATTAAGCGTAAAAAGGCCCCCGGAAAGTTATTACAGTAAACAGTAATAATCATGTTACATGCAGAATGGAAGAGAATGCAGAATGTTACAATGGAGGAAGAATGCAATTAGTAACTTGACTGATAGTTGAAGCAGCTCAGTTCAAATGTAAACAACTGAGATAAACAATCTTATACTGCAACTAAGTCTTAATTAGCTAAAATGTAAATTATAAGTCATCTGTATAAAGTTTATCCAAAGGTGTTATTAGAATAAAACAAGGAAACTATTGTAAAGTGAAACAGAAAGTTTGTCTATAGTTGATATTCGGGATCGGGGAGGTGAGACTTCCAAATTGGATTTTACGGTATGATCAAATGAAAATTCATTATTCGGTTCAACAGTTTACTCCGTTTAAACGATTTGAAATTTACTGCTGCGCGTTTTATTGAAACGATATTTGCAATAAATTCAAGTTCTTCGCTCATTTGAAAGATTTGTATTCGATTTAATTTCATGCACAGTAACATTAGAAATTACACGTCCACATTTTATCTTTTTGCTAAAGCTGAAGTATGTTGATAAAGTGAGATACAAGATATATTCGTTTTATTTCAAGATGCATATGAACACCCTTATTTTTTGGCGTTCCCAAATGAACTAAAAAAACATTTCAGTCCAAATTTCTGATTTGATAAATGTTCGGTTCGAAAACCATCACCGATCGATATCGATATGATATCACCCACCGCGGCATTCATATCCGCAGGGATCGACTCAGATGAAAAATGATTCCGCTTCCAGATATTGCACCTTCCACTCCAATCAAATCCTCAAGTCCGGAACCTTTCCTCGGCGGTATACCATAATTCCACAAGAAACAACGCCGATCCCGGATGGAATACGAGTAACCCGCAGAGCCGGGATACCACGACATGGCTACCGTCCTATGTTGTCCTTTCATTAACTTACGGCGTTATGATTATTAATTAATTGAAAATTAATTTCAATAAGATAAACGGCATAACCTCGGCCACCTGGTAGTATCCATAAAACGAAATTCGCATACATTAAATTAATTTTACAAAGTATTCCTGCATGAATCAAATAAGACCCATTTACCCAAATATAAATAGCATTAAGTGAGTTTACAATAACTGTCGAAATCGGATTATACGATTTATGTTCCACATAAATTTACGACCCCTGTGAAGGTTGACGATAGACAGGTGAAATTATGAAGCAGACAATGTACCAATAGAGTCGGTCCGGCCTGTTGGCCGTTCCAAACCCAACTAAAATTAACAGCAAAAATCGAAGATATATGAATCCCAATCAAAATTACAGACCCCCTTTTTGCATAAAAGTTATTAGGTGTCCTGATGCATATTCATTTCCGCTATCGCATTACTCAGTCGGTGTCGGTTCTTTTTTAGTGGCTCTTCTAGGTATAGCAACCAGCTACCAGATAATGCTCCTTACATAGTCGCAGAATGGAAAGTAATACTCATTTCGAAATTCCACGAATGATAATAGTTAATAAGCCTAATGTAAACGAACATAAAGTTGGAAATATTACATGTACTTCCATAAACACGAGTATTTGCGCTCTTGTCCAACAACAGTATTGGCAATGCTTTCAGTTGTTTGCTATCCACTTTTTAAAGTATTATACTATAGATTTCCCGCACATTCATTACGGATTATCCGTCACCATTTAATGTACCGAATATTCGCATTTCAGATAATGTTGTTATTCATTGCTAGAGATGAACTACATAGAAATGGAGATCATTGGTCTTATGCGTTATAAACTCGGGGCGTTATAATTTCTGATATCCAAAACATGTATAAATAGAACCTTTACGTTCGGGTTGTGCGTAAATTAATTACAAGTTCAGTGTTCAGATACTGTGTGTCAAAACTGTGTTCAGGACAGTTTTATTTACTCAGGGCGATATAATTTCAGATACAGGATTAGGTGGGCGCATTTTGTCTTAGTGCGTTGCATAGTGGAAGCGGTCGGTCGCGCGTCGGAAGGGATTAATATTCCGGGTCGGATTTGAGTCCCGGCGGGTATTAGGAGGGGCTAAGAGGAAAGGGTAATATTGAGCAAAGCTTTGACTACAGAACGTTTATCCTCGGCTAAGCTCCTTTTGTTACACTTTGGCATTTTATTATTATACCCGGCTCCTAGTGCTGGGCGGATCTCTATATTGGGGCGAGCTTAGTATGTGAAGGTCGAGGGCAGGGGTTGCCGGCTGCGGTCTGCAATGCGCAGGTGTCACCGACTCACTCTACCCTTAAGCCTCCTAGCCGTGTCTATGTTCCTGAGCCCGAATTCAAATATCGTATTTCCCTTCCGCGGGCAGAATTTCTAGGATAAAATCTATTTTAAAATTCAGTCACTCCTGAGCTTAGGAACTAGGAGCTCGCTGGGACGAAATAGCACATTCGGTATTTACATATAGTTAGTACAAATAAAATATATACAATATCGCTTCTAATCTTCTGGTAGGAAGAATTCTAAATTAGTAATAAAATATCGTATATTTTTATACATATTACAGAGGACAACTCTAATAGAAAATAATTGGGAAGCAGGTAATAAATTATTAAAATAACATAAATGACATATTAAAAAGACTGCGCTGACACTGCTGTGCTATGACACTGATTCCTATGAGTTTCCTGTAACCGAAGAAAATGTAATTTATGTACTTAATCCTGTGTGAAACAGTGTCCTGGGCTTGATTCAAACAGAATGGGTAGTTTTCCACTTAACCCTAGGATTTTTACTCCTTCTTCCTTTTTTTGTCTTTTGTGAGTTGGGAGGTAGGCGGCCCTGGTGGTCCTGAGCAGGGCCGTCCACACCCAGTTTGGGCCCAACTTGGGTCCCACTCAGTTTTGGTGTGTACCCCACGCACTTTTCCCCCCTGGCAAAGTTGAGCAGAGGTGGCCCTGTTTGTATACTGAAGGTGTACCGAGGGTGAACCCCGCCCGACCCTCTGATTAAACTTCCATAATCTACTTTCAAAACTGAACTCCGAATATTAACTAAGATACAATACAAATACCCCCGCCTTCCGCCACCACATCATCGTCAACCGGTATCGTTATATTGAAGTGTAATTCGGCGGAGGCGAACATAGTGGCGGCGGCCATATTACATACTAACGTTTCTCTATTCTGCCGCATTTGAGTAAGGTAACTTCCCAGCCCGATATGATTATATAATACAGTAAATGATTAAGTATATGAATTAATTCAGTGTGTGATCCTTCAGTTTGTGGGTGGAGATATACATTTAAAATTAATGTCATATATTTTTGACAAACTTTGACGAAAGAAAAAAACAAGCTCTTAAAATAGCAGTTGTAATAACGTTGTGCAAATAATCAAATATAATTTGTGGTGTTGCAAATAAAATTGTGAAATACCTAAAGTTTTGATAACTGTAAAAACACTATCCATTTCACTAATTCAGTGTGGGCACCATGTGGAATGTTTCGCCAGCCATGTATTAAAGCCTCGTTTGGCCAGCTAATTTGTTTACTAGCATTTGGGAATAAAGACATATTGACTATTTTATTCTGATTTAGAAATTATTCTGCCACTATGATTATTAAATCATTTATCAAATTCAGTAATACTATCCGTGATACCAATAGAGTTAGCCGAATCTTAGGCGCAATAGTGTATACATCTATAGTGGCCTGGAAATATTATTAACTTCAAGGGGGGAAGGATAAAATAAAAATAAACAAAATGAAATATAACTAGTTTCATACAAAAATAGGCATTCTTGGAATACTTGTATGATATCGGTATATATACCTCGAAATGAGGCCATATTTAGGTATATAAGAGGACGTAATTCCAAGTTTTTGTGTACATTACTTTCACTGGTATTCGTGGCCTAGTCCTGTTCTGATAAGTTATTTCAGAAACCGAAAAATTTCTGTCGACACGTTAGTAAAATAAAATAAGGTGGTGTCTGATTTTGAAATTAAATACTTTAATTCGACCTTATATTTCCTGGGGAGGCAGGGGTCAAACGGCAATGGTAAGTATGAGTATCGGGTCTCCTCCTTGAGGTATGAGCGGGCGGCATGCTCAGGTAGCTATAGAAAACTGCCGATACCGGTCATAAATCAGCCCCGAATGGCTTGTTCCAGTTGAGGTACTCACCTTTACACCGGCCTGGTGATTGACGACGTGGCTCCGCCCAATTGAAAACCAGGTTATAATGCTTCAAAATGCAGCTCCCAAACAACCAGCTACCACACTCAGTACACAATCGGCGAGGTTACAAATTCGAGCAACACTTTATAATAACACGAATCGCCGATTTCCACTTACAAGGATCTCATGGGGGGCAGAATTAATTAGAAACCTCGCGGAAAATAATATACCGATTATGTTTCGCTGAATAAGTTTACTATCTTTATTATACAGTACATTTTAATGCTACATAAATATATTTCTACTTTCAGATAGTTTGCTATCACAGCGAGTGCAAGCTGGTGTTTGGTTAGCGAGCTTCATCGTGAATTTGACTTCTATTGCAGATGCTCCAAATTATGAAATAATTTTTAATGATCTACAATGTCTAAAAACAATATCGTCACTAATATCATCAGACATTGACTCACAAAACGGCTAATTGCACGACGGTGCCCCTTCGCATTACCCCTTTAACTTATTACGGTGCGCTGAATCAGAAAACGGGATGTTATTATTTCATACCGTTCGGCCGGATGTAATTAAACGGTTGGGTGTGTGTGTGTGTGTATTTGGAGGGGAGGGGTGGTTGAGAACGGGGTGCCCGGGCAAAGTCTTGTGTTATTCAGGAGAACAAGGAAGGAGGTCGAGGGCTATGCGAGGGCGGGAGGCTGGAGGCGGGTGGCGGGAGTCGGGGGCCGGGGCCCGGGGCCCGACAAGATTGATTTCCCGCGAGTAACATCTATCCCGGCTTCAAATCACGTTCTGATACCTACCACCAATTTTGTTATTTCCAATGTGTAATACGACGCTCCGAAATATTACGCTTCTCCCTCCCTAAAGGGAAATAATCGCCCAGATCTCAGAGCCTCGTTAAAAATAATAAATTGGACCCGCTTGAAAATTTAATTCCTAGCTATAACAATACGTCCAGACAAAACTAATAAGTTTCGTACATATAGCCAATGCTTCTACGAAGTTATAAATGATCAATCAGTCAACGATTGTATTGCAGAAAAGCCCTGCCAAAGTGAAGAGAGAAAACATTGTAAATACCACCCGACTTCAGTTGTGCGCATTACTTTAATTCGACTCGTAAAAATAGAATATCGAACTCCGAATATTACCGAACGGTCCACTCACGAAAATTAATTGACACGGGCGGCAATTTTAGCAAATGCCCGGCCATCGCCAATCTGTCCGCCGTAAGCCGATTATTTCGAGTGGGGGGCGGGTGGGGGGGAAAGGTTGTTATTATTTCGTTTTAATAACACCCGACAAAATATAGGGATGTTCTCACCGCTGTCGTAATTTCGAAAATACCGATTCTACAATTGGGAACCCGGGCAGATTTAATGTAGGAGAAATGCGGTCGGCGGGAGGGCGTTGTGTAAACGCTCTTGTTGTACGTCTGGCAGAGGGTAATTAATAGCCGGCCTATCTCACAATGGGCCCGACCCTCGAACACGGCCATTGTTGTTCAAACGTTATCATAGTTTATATTTTACCATAGTTAATACCCGGCCTACTCTGGATTTTCCATTTCCCGGTCGATCGGACCGGACCGGGCGGATTTCCCGCGAGTGTCGTTTTTCATCTGGGACCTCATTTTTTCTCTTCGGCCACCATTGTATATATTTTGATTTATATGAAAATCCGGCTGCGATCAATTACGGAGGTCAAGGTATTTAGTTAGATAACATGTTATAAGAACAGGATGAAAATGTATAACAAACACGTAGAGTTATATTAACTAATATTTAAATATATAATAGATTATAATGTTTCAATTACCCAGAACTTACCCAGATACACCACAGACCTTAGAGGAGGTCTGTAAAACCTAACATCTGTAAGCGCACTGTAAAAACTAACATCATTAAAATTTTAAGTCAAATCGTAGAATGTAAATTTCTATTTAGTCGTTTTAAATCGCCAGTGACCTAATTTGCAATGCGTATTTGTAATAACAATATTATCGCTAATATTATCCGACACAAACTCATAAATGGGATATTGAATTTACGATAGACAATTTAAAAAGGATCGGAAGAGTGCCAGGTCGGGCTCCAGTATTCCGGTAGGTCCAATTATGAGGGCTGATTTATGCCCCGGAGCCGGTTCATTTTTCATGATATCGAGTGGGCCGCCCAGATTTCCCGGGAGAGGCCCCCAGCGCTAAGAAAATTAAAACGCTTTCCTTTCACTCCTTCCCCTCTTCTTTTTCAGCCACTAAGGTGTGAAAGCGATAGGTTGGGTGGCTAACCTTAAGTAGATCAGCCCTGAAATACTTTGTGCCACGAGAGAAAGTCGTATTACCTTCAAAATAATTATAACTAATGTACAATCAATCGATGAAGTTCAACTTCACTTCTTTTTAATAGACAACGAAAGAGTGTATCCATTAAAAAATTGATACAAGTGGACGCCTATTAGGGTTCCTAGTGAAATTGTTTCTGTAACTTTCGGCTAACGCATAACGCCTGCCGGTAATGAACTGTAACTACAATGAGTACGTGTTTAATAATCGGGCCACTCAGGAAGGCATGTGTAATTTCATATTACACTAGGAATAAGGCTAACACGATGTATGCAAACGCATCATCAACGCATTATCACTAAAATAAAGTGGAATGTAAACTCAATTTCAAATTAGATACATTCACATAACGCTATATCGATTACTGAAAATGACAACCCAACTTAGTTCTCCACTTCCGTATTGAAGATGTCAATGATGTAATAGAAAATGATAACGTTGCACAGAAGATGCATGTCTCCAAAATACCAGGAATGTAAATTGTTTATGATTTGAAGGTATTTGAAGGTGGTATGCGCTCGGTCTTGAGGAACGGGAGATTTAAGGGGGGGAGGGCGTCTTCGTTAACACGGGGCATATTTCCCTGAGGGACACGCGTCCCGTCTCAATGCCCCTCATATAATTACCCCACCAAACCAACTTAGCGTAACAGCATTAAAAAACTTTTTATTACTTTACATCCTCGAGAGAACTAGCAGAATGAAGTAACTCTTCTTGGCTTTAAATTTTTCGGAGAAACAAAAATTGAGTGGTGCTAATAAATGATGCAAGACGGATTAAGGATTATAATTTTATAAGAAGGAAAGTGGTAAATTTAAAAAACCCTTTCGCGACCGCGAAGGCATGTCTGAAGAAATTAAATTCCTAAGGATTTAATTTCCCCTTCGACGAAACTAGATCTACAGAAAGTGTAAAGTTTCATTAATGGCTGCCTTCGCGAATGGATCTCCTGGAAAATTGCTGTTAATAGTAGCTGTAAAATACACCAAAGTTCTTTATATTGCAAGATTATTGCTGAACAACCGTTTGTAGTGGGCTCAGTTTGATTTGTTCTAAATCGGTCTGAATAAAGTTCAACTTCACGAACATTATCTTGGCACTTTAACAACGCTGAAAGCCTATAATGACTTCAATTAAATCGGAAATAAATCACGAATATCTAGCGCTATCTTATAATTTGAAATGTTTCCTTCCATAATATGAAACAATTTTGTAAATAAGTCGGTTTACGAAAATGACCATGGTTTGTTGCTGCGAACGGGGCCATATTTCCTTGCGTGGCGATTCATATAAATGATTACATTTCTGAAATACTGTACAAAGTATTTTTTGTATGTTGGAAAAAATATATAATATTGACTTGAGCGAAAACTGTTTTACGAGTAAAAAAATGTGATCTAAATTTTATAAGTCAACGAAAGTGACTGTGCAGTAGGTAGACTGTTCAAATTATCAGAGATGAGTTTTAAGAATTTAAATTAATTGATGAAAAGTTGTTGGTTTCGACAGAATAAAACCTCGGCTCACAATATTTACTCCGCGCCGGTAAATTATGTCAATGTAAATATCAGACCGAATTTACGAAATAATGTCCTATCAATAGTAAAGACGCCGATTCGTTAATTTCTTTTTAACGTGTTTTAAAATATTTGGAGAGCGCATATTACTGGGTGTGAAAAAATTTTTAGATGTGATGTACGATACTGGCATAAGGAAATAGTATAATTAACATATTTTCTTAGTGTAATATCATATCACAGACGTTGTATTACTCTGGATAACGTAAAACGGGAGTGAATTTTTGAAATTAATAACAATGTCACGGAACAAAAACATAACATTGGTTTTAACCTGGAGCGGTTCACTGGCTGTAAGGGAACAAATGAAAGGAAGCGGCTAATGTATAGCCGGGGCAGGATACGAGCCGTCTTGAAATATGAGAACTACTAAGCGACTTCCCTCCCCACGTTCATAATGGAGCCTGAGAAATGTTCTCTAACTCACCAGTCACTTTTCAAAACAGTAGGCCAGTGCGGTATTTTTAAAATCAAGCCATTAACTTACACATTTGTATCAATAACGATAGCTGATCATTGTCTTTTTTTATTTAACGATTTACTAATGTCTGTTTGATTTAAAAAGGAGGAAGTTTTAAAAACAGACACTCACTCCGTTCCATTCAAAGTTGATAATGTTTCGTTAAGCAACACTATTGGGGCAGCAGCAGAACTTGCGACTGAAATATGACTGACAGTTGAAGTAGGGTACAACCCCGGACTAAGCATTCGGGGAAACTATCGTTTATTTATTGTTTTTTAATTTTCACCCGTAATATTATCTACAACCATAGAAAGTTTTGAATGTATATATTGCACGTCTTAGTGGAGCAAAATTTTTAATTACGTTTTATAGGTCTGAACTAATTTGCCTAGGGCAATGGATTATAATCTCGGGCCCGATAATATGCTTGAATAATAAGAGATCAAACGTTTCAGTGTTTTCTAAATTTGTACAATATTGATGTTTCCATTCCCTAAAAATATTCATAAAATATTGCGCACGATACTTAGTCAGGATACATTATGTAATAGAAAATAACCTGTTATTGATGTGCAGGTTATGCAAATGAATTATTTTCACCGATTAAAAAAGTCAATGTCCAAAACTGGAACAACGTTTGCTGAATATCCCGTCCTATCGGAATCCAATTAGAGCTGGGAGAAGTTTAAAGCAGCAGTCATTCCTAACCATAATTTGCAGTCAAAACTCAATTACGTTTAACACCCTCCATACGTGCGTGGAAATTTGTCTCTCGGGACTTAATTCGATTAAAGCTTGATTATTACCACGCCCCATTCAAATAAGAAAAGGGAATGTAATTAAAATTAATATCGCGCCCTATCTGATGACATTAAATATTTCTTAGCTGCGGATATGAAATAATGTTTAAGCTATTATTTCGTTTAATGTCTGTGTGACGTAAATGTGAACAAAATATTGTTTCAAACAATTTTTTTCCTGAATGTTTTCCCGATTTTGATTTTTGAGGTCAGTGTTACAAGAACGCAGTGTATATCGCTGATTTTCAGAACAAAGGTTTAATAAAATAACAAATATCAACTATTTTTTGCTGCGCTGAATTGATTTGTTTACCAAATCAAAAATACATATCTCGTTTTAATATTATTCCGTACATTTTCAGGTTTTTAGCCTAAATCAAAACAGTGCCGTATGCATTCCAAGTGTACATAATGTTTACCGCGACCTGTCTGAAGACTTTAGTGCAGACGAGCAGCAAAAAAACCAAATCAAGTAGCGAAATCAGAGCTGGCCACCGAACAGGTATGTTAGTCAGTGGCTAAGGGAATACTTAGGTCGTTGGAACACGTTTCATCTAATTTATCGGAGACTTTTATATTTGTACGAGTCAGACTTGGCGGCGTAATTCCGGTTAAATCCGGACGGTGAAAAGTGAAGAGGTCGGGCGGAAACTGCGCTTTGGGTTTAGAAGTCTTCACGACTGGAAGTGGTGAGGCTGGGTTGGTACAGTGGGAGCCGCTGAATCTGAATCAGGGCTCGGAATAGTTAACAGTTGGAAGAGTTGAAGACTACTGGGACTTGAGGGACGGGGTGGAAAACGGCGCCGCAAAATTTTACTTACAAAGGAGTTTCACCTCCTTCCTAAAGGCTTATTTATACGGTTCTCGGCCTCCACCTTCACCCCCAAAGTATTAGGCGTTTAACCTGCAGAGGAATTACCGCCCGCCTTTCACTCAGTCACTCTTCCCGGAAAATTTCAATTAAACATCCAGGCACTATCGCGGCTTTAAATCCATTTGTTTCACTATCATGAATCAACACTTCGAACCGTTGAATCATTTAAATTGCTTGCGCAAAATTACCCGACATTATTTCTATGGTAGAACTTTAGCTGCTATGTTTAATTACGTTTAATTACGTAAAATTTTAAATTTCGATCATTGGGTTCTTTGTCATTCAAAAATTCGACCATACCTAGGTCAAATGAATGTTCATGAAAGTCAAAATTGTGAAGTTTGCTACAGAATTAGTACGTGTAATTATTTTCTTGGAATTTTTAATGGGGCGGAGGGAGAAAAAATTAAAATGTAAAATCGCTACGAGGTTTCACTTAACTCCGCGCGTCTATGCCCGGACTCACAGCAGTCAGTCTGGAATTCGCTTCATTACAAATTCCGACCAACTCGGGAATAAAACCTGAGACCTTTCGTGAGATAAGGGAGTTGAAGAAATAACACAAGCATAAAGTTCCAATAAGTATAAGCTGCTATTTTTAAAATTATGATGACAAAATGCCTAATTCAATGAAGAAGAGAGAAATCTACAAATATACACCGCGGGTAAGGAAATATATAATATTTTTAGAATTATAAGGCAGACTAAAATCATGACAACTCCAGATGCCGCAACCGGTCGCCGAAGGTCGAGATAGTCTGAACGGTCAACCAAAGAAAATTAACCAGCTCTTTAACTAAGCAATGACCGATGTTTTAATAGCTGATGCTCGTTTCATGTTAATGAGCAAATTCTAAGCCAAATCCACCAGAGATTCCGCCGCTAATTGTAGTGCAAGCGAATTCTCGACATAATGATAATAATTAATGGACCATTAATAGACTGACGGTGAAATCGATACACTCTAAGGTTAAAGGTTCTTCGAACGGTACGGTCAACTACACTGGATGGAGGCCTTGCCAAAGGGAACAACCTATATCCACCCATTATAGCCACGGACTTGACCATAAACTGGTCGTATATTATGTCTCAGCAAACGTGACCTGAAATTATCTACTTCAAATAAAATTATATCTTTGTAAGTTTATTAAAATATTTTGTTCGTTGTAATTGTAATTATTGATTAACTGCACTTCCATTTTGCGAAAGCAAAAAAGAAGGGAAACTTGTTGAAACGCTTTTTCATGCATAAAACATAAGGCCTTGAAAGAGTTGGAAATTATTATCTTAATAAAAAAAATGGTAAGAAAGAAATATTTATCTTATTTTAAAACCATACTTTGGCGGTTGTTGAAATTTATTTAGAAATATTCTCTGTCCTAGTAGTGCTTCTTTAGTTAGTTTCAACTCCCCGTCAGTAAAATGAAAATGAGATACACTTTAAAATATATTCCGTGTATTATAGCAATATGTAATTTATGTTTTTGTTTATTTGTCGTTTCTTTGCTCTCTGTTTCAGTAAGGCGCGCCTTATTAATATATGAAAATTACCTGTTTAAGATTCATATTGCTCCCTGCAGTATGATATGCATGCAGTAAACAGTCGGTCTGTTGTCGAGTGCATTATTAGGGCGAGTCGGCTGAGTATAGTTTTTTGCAGCTCTTTCACTAGCTAGGTTGGCATGAGGGAATGTTATATATCACGCATCAAGAAACAATAGAAATAAATAGCTGTCCGTGAGTTCATCGATTCCATCCAATTGGCACAACGGATGCTGTATAATTTAAAATAATAGTCGTACAATAAAACGAATAGTGATGAAAAGGACTCGTCATGTGCGCTTAAACGGTGTCCTAAAACGGGCTAGAACCCAAATTTACAGTGATATGGATATTTGCGGGCAAGGGTCCAGAGGCGGTGCTGGGTACACTGAAGACAGATGGCCCCGGAGAGTTATAGGAGGCCCCCCTTCGCTCCTTCAGGAAACGAAACGGGAACGGACGGAAATTCACCGGCGGGCTAAATTCCTGCTCCCGACCGCTTGGCAACTGACAACCAAAATAAGTACCCGCTGCATGCTCTACGCCCTGAGAATTAGTATTTTCTAGTAGAATTCAAATTCATTGGAAAATGCTTAAACCGAGCTCAAACAATGCCTTGCTGTAAACGCAGGATTTGATTATGATCTGTCGTCAAAAAAGAGTAAGTTATTTAGTTAATTGATGTGCAAATTTAGCATGGCCGCATACACTAATAACACCACGTAAATTATATTTAATTATGAAGAATTCTATTACCGTAAGAAACGTAATAATAAAATTAGAATACTGTAGTTCTATTAATGCATGCATTAGAGACAACTAATATATTTTCTTATGTACGGGATAAAGTTTCCTTCAGTAAAATGTAGAGAGTATTACGTACACGTGCACTTAAAGGAAGGTTATCTTCA
Organism: Lethocerus indicus; assembly: GCA_019843655.1. Lineage (NCBI taxonomy): Eukaryota > Metazoa > Arthropoda > Insecta > Hemiptera > Belostomatidae > Lethocerus > Lethocerus indicus. Next base: position 9,604,545 of record JACDQD010000002.1, on the reverse strand, counting down.
GCTAATAAATTGACGCTGCTTTATAAAAACATTGCTCTGAATCTTATTTATCTAAAGAGTAAATATCTCTATAATTGGTATTACTTTGAATCAATGCTGTGTTGACATATTCGTCAGTGGATTGTCACTGCAAAATTGGAACGTTTAATGTATGACAAAATGTTAATTTTCTTCCCCACTGTATCTTTAACAAAACCCCCGCGATAATGAAGACGACAAATGGCACTTTCGACCCAGTTCAACCTCTTTCCTTGTGAAGCCCATTTGAATAATTTCTCGAGTTATTTACTCCTCAAGGGATTCCAGTCTTTCCCTCCCCCAATGGGAAGAAAAGACAAAACTCGGGGAACAGGTCGAAGGGGAGAGGGCAGAGGGAGAGAGGGAGTGAGAGTGAGAGAGGGAGACCGACTAAACCTTCCCAGTGTATAGGACAAAGGGTAGAAGAGAAGCAGACCCAGAGGGAAAAGGGCCGCAATAAGTAATGGATAAGTCGGGCATTAATCCGAAAGTGTCACGCTACTCTGTGAGGGGGTGGGAGCCGCTTGAAATTTAAGATTAATTAACGGCCGGTCACGAATTTCTGACAAATCCCTTTTCTGAAGGGATGAACTTACTTGAATACAACAATGTCCTCGGGCGGCATTGATTCTCTGTTCTGCGATCTGTAGATCCTAATCCCCACACCTTATAAACTTTGAAGGATTCAATACAACTTGAGCTCCACGTCTTATGTAGGATGTAATCTGGCATTATCCATAGAGCATGCACACTTGGTTATTCCATTATACACAAATATTTGGCCGGAAAAGGAAAATTGAGGACGCAAATCTGTAAATACAAAAATCCAATATCTCTAAGAGGAAAAGCGTAAATGGGAATCCGGGTTTTATAATTCCGAAATACATTATTCCTAATGTCCTCGCGGAAAATAAATTATTCCTCGCAGAAGTTCTCCATCCCAGTGGAACAATATGTTTATTTAATCGTATCATTAGTTCTTTATTTCGATTTAACTTTCTCGAATGACTTTGTCTCTCATAGAACAGCTATCAGATTTCTAAGCTCCAGGCAAACCTATTTTCAGTTTCGAACAATTAAGATTTAATAGCAATAATAAACAGACTGTTATTGGGTTTGGCTGTTCCTTCAAAAATCTGAGACCTTTTTCGAGCCTCATTTAGGAGTGTTCAACAAAAAGAGGCTTCTGTTTCTATCTGGGGGCGACGTAAGGGAATTTCCTATTTGGCGCGATGATGGGGGTAAGGGGGAGCACAAAGGCTTTTTTCTCGGCCGCCCCCTTTCATTGGCGCCCAACCCCCCTTCGGATAACGTCACTAGTTTTTAAAGCCAGATTTGCCAAGAACACGTAGGGGCGGCCATTTATCAAGGCGTCCCTCACACGCCCTTTCCACCGGCATACGGGCGGTAGATCTCCACTGAAACCGCCCCAATACCCTTTCGTCCGTAACCAACCCCTATTAACACTACGATGTAGTCAAATTAAACAGCGAAGCACCGTCTTATTATTCGTCGCAATAATTTGTTATTCCAGTAGAAAGGTGAATGCCTCGGCGGCATTATAAACACTCTTAATCCGAAACAACCACGCTATAGATTAACCAAAAAAATAGGAATCTAATGATGAAATGTTATAAAACCATAGAGCGGCTATATTACTAATGGTGGAAAATATGAGTCAATCGGCAACTCTCAAATGTGAAAACAATTACACCGCATTGCACATAAAAGTATAAGTAAAATCGCATTCAATAATAATAATATGTTTCTCCTATTATTGGTTACGTCGTTTAATAAGACGTAATGCGATACTACTGTTATATCAGTGTCGAAGTAAATAAAAACTGCAACTCGACAGCATTTAATCGATAAAATAATTCGGTGTTAATAATTGTAATATAACACAACACTTACTTCAGTAGACTATTGGTTTGTTTATTGAGATACGTTCTGCGCACACACGGCCGAAGAATAAAGTGCACGACTGGCGATTTAAAACGGCGATCCAAAGGCGAAGTTGATAGGCGATGGTGAAATAGTGGCGGGGGCGGGGGCAATCGGACGGAAATAGGACCAAAGGAGAGGAAGAATAAGCCCTGGGGAAGAATAAAATTGCGGTTAGCCGGCAAGAAATTATTGTTGAGGGGGTGCTCGAGGGGTGGCGGCGGTGGGGGTACCGGCCCTCTGTTTAAGTAAACTCCTGGCCCGGTTCCAAGAACGCTCCTCCACTCCTCCTCCTGCGGGGAAAAATCCCCGGCCTCTCCTTTGGCACCGATTGTAAACAGACAGGAGGAGGAGGAGGAGGGGGGAAGGGAGCGGTGCGATATTGCGCGAGACCCTCCGCCGAACGACCGCCACCATCGAATCGTAACTCCCGGAGTTAAATGAAAGGCTGGCCCCTGCAATTTTTAGCCCGGTCCCACAGCCCGGCCCGTTCTGAAGGGTATACTCAGTCTCGGACAAAACTCGACTGTTTAATGCGAGCTGTGATAGGCCATCACTTAGTAAACCCCGTCAAACTTATTTGAAATAACATTCGCATTAAAGGTCCGCCGATATACTACCACATAAGTAGGAGTGTAAATTTAGGGCAACTATAACTATAAGTGAACAAGTTTTCATGTTTGTTATTATGGTAGACTGGCCGGTCGAACGCGCTTCCACCGGAAAATTAGTACCATACATTATAAATAGATTAGGTAATCGGCAGGATCTGAAGTCAGTCTGAACTGAATAATAGTTATTTCATGGCGATACCTCGTTTTAGACTATAGTGAAGCACTGATGTTTAAGTTAGGGGGCGGTGTAGTGTATTGGGTTGTAGTTGAGATAGATGTGATGGCTGGCAGGTGAGAGCCCCAATACTGGAAAGTTAGTTGCCGCCATTAGCCCAAGTTAATTAACAGCCTTGTCTCGAGCTGTGATCATGTGTAAACGGCAATAACTTTGCTCGGAGAAATGTAATTCTGAAGTTTCCCGAGAGAACCTAACAATTATGAAGACACCGATACCTTAGGAAACACCCTTTGTATCGTGTTAACGTCCCCGCTAATAGCACTAATTACGGTTTTACGTTTCAATGCAGGAATTCCTGGGCTCATTCGGTCTGATATGGACTGCGACGGCGCAGCACCACGGCGTTTCGGAACGTCACTGGCATCCGGGTGTTAAAGTGTAACCGTTAGAATAAACGGTCTAAAGATATATTAGGGCCAGTTTAGGTAATAGATTGATATTCTCGGACAATATATAGGCAAGTGAGAGCCGGGCCGGTTACAAATGGCGATCATTTCTTAGGACTGTCCGACCTTTTCGACGACCATTTACGCCCGCCTTATGAAAAGTAAGCATCGGACATCGGGCAACAAATTTCAACCACTTTTCAGTTCGTATTGGAAGTATGGGGCACTTTTGTTAGCCCATATAAGACAACCGAAGAGAGTTAATAATGCTTATGAGCTTACAAAGAGGGCAATTTATTTTCCAAAAGCAAATTATAATTCGAGAGTATTAGAACGGTCGGAATTATCACCTAGGCGATTATTGTTAATTTGGGTCACATTTTGTCGTCACTTTAAAAAAATGTGTCTTTTAGTATAACTAATAATTATTATTAAGATGTGATATAAGGTTCTGATTGAACAGATTCCGTATTTAAGTTTTACTTACAGAAAATAATTTTAGATTGATTCATTCTTGTATACTCTAAACATCTTTAAAACAATAAATCTTTAAAAGGATAAATCTGTAAAAAACACTCTCAGTAAAATGTTCTCATCAAACAAGAGCGCAAAACACGATGAATCCGGACCGAAAACCTCTGAAGTTTCAATACCTACACACAGACCTTTATAAACAGCCCACCAAGCAGGGGTTTTTCAGACGCCAACCTTTTCTAGCAACCAGCGGTGCTAGCTTGATTTGAATCTACATATTTCCCGGACATGAAGTGCAAATATCACCTCCAGAAAAATGGATACGCGATAGACGCACATTAAAAGCATTCACCCGTATACAATTAACCCTGGCCATTTATGAATTGGACGACCTTTCCAAAACTCAAGCTACCACGCTATGCAGAAAATTTACGAAAGTGGACGTCATGTCTGGGATAAGTGGAAAGAAGTTGGCCCTAATTTCCAAGGCAGCAGCGCAGTGCGCCGCCATCTTCCGCCTTCGATCCGTATTTTCCGACTCATTGAGAGGATCGGGCATTGCGGCAGGCCCCTTCTAATTACAGCCCGCCTGAATTAGCCCCACTTCCCCCATCAATACCCTAACTGCCCGCACACCAAGTGACACCCGAAACACCCCCCACCATCAACACACCACAGCCCTACCGGTCTCCAATGCAGATTTCAATCGGCCAATGGAAAATAGTTTGAGACGGGATTTTCCAGAGTTCGGTATTCAACCCCTGGGTCCGTGGATCAGTCCAATTGCCTGGATATTAACCCAACTTCGCGGGGGAGGGGGACGGATTAGGCGAATTCTATAAGACGAATTATATTATATTGGGCTGGTAACTAAATAATTGCGGATTCAAACGGTTTTCAATGGATATACGGAATACAGCTTCTCTGATATGTCCCACGCTGGACTTTGGCGATCGGTATCGCTTATGGACTTTATTTGGTCGTCATCGTCGCCAGAGCGCTGATAAATCACCCGGCAAACATTTAGCGAACTAGTTTTGACACTGACGTTCTTTTAAGGCTTTATCACCATGCATAGCACATGACCTTTTGTGAGCATTTTTACCTTTGTGAAATAAAAAGGCGAAATATGACGATAGTGTTCGTTTTATTACATTATGTTTCAATTGATGTCAAATAGACACTATTAACAGATCGGAGAAGGTTTGGCACTGGATGTTTTTAGAGTACCAAGTAATATAACATATCAGAAGACCTTATCAGTTAGAGGAGGTATCCATGCGTAACAATAAAAATAAAGCCATCTATTGGCGAATTTTCTCTTGAATAATCTTTTAACACAATGTAACCAGAGAATAATTTGACTTTGCGGGATTTTATTACTAAATTAATTTTAGGTGCCGTCGAAACGAATTTTTGGATAATTTGTTGTATTCGATTGTCAATGTATGTTACAGTTAATAGATAATTAATTTGATAAATGATGAACTTTTATTGTCGAAAGCTTATAGATATCGTTTTAAAAATATTTTAGTAATAATAACTATTTGGGACTGCTGTGTTTGTTCTCGGGTACTCATCGGAGGGGTATTGTCTAAATCGTAAGGGCCATTGCCCGTATTATACCTTCCATTAGAGGGGGCCGAGTAAAACATGCAAATGGGCAGTTGCTCGGGTCGGCGGGCCCAGGTTAAACTGGCGGAGGGCGGAAAGCTGACATTAGGCGAAAAGTTCCACCGGCTTCTAGCGAGAGGCCCTAGGTTTTTATTGTCGGCCGTAGACTGGCGTTCGAAAGGATTTGCCCGGCTCATGTTATGGAGATCCGCCTCCTGTTGAATAAGTGCCACGACAGTTCAATTAGTCGGCCCTTCTAAAGCCACAACAGATCCCACTCCCCGATACTGCCGCGCACACCACAATTAACCTAATACATTAGAATTCTTTTAGGCTACCGAATCAGCATAAGGAATGAACAGTAGGTAATTTATTAAGCGAGTGTTCTTTGCCCAATAAATAAAGGTGAAAATAATCTCCCGATTATAGTATACGGTGAATTTTATATCAAATAACGTTTGTAATCCCCAAATTTCTACCGATGTCGCAATTGAAAGACATCAACATTTAATACTACATACTATTTGGCTGCTTAACAAGGTAAAGTAAACACTCGTATATGCGCGGAAAATATTAAAACACAAATAACCGTACTAGTTCCTAATGAACATAAGAAGAATGACTCTTGGCCATGTTCTGGGTCATCAATACAACTGGTTGCAAGTTGGGGTTCTATGACGATTACGGCCGTGTGTCAGAGCTCACATGAGGCGTGAGCCTCCCGACGTGTCTCGATATGGCGACAGGTTCCGACTTCCGGATAGGTTCCAGCAGTTTGGAACAACATTGGGACGGGTTGAGGATCGGCAGAGCACAACCTCGGGTGGATGATTCGACCGAAGGGGATGCGGAAGCCGCTACGTGATTTTCGGCACGTGATCGAGCGCCCCATTGACCCGCCGTTCGAAATACAGCACGTACAAGTTAAACTCTAACGAAATACGATGTAAAAATTTTCAACAAACAACGCGGAGAATTTCTCCCATTATAAGTTGGTAACGGTACTTTCTTTGAGTTAAATTCGTTATCGGGCCGGCGGTGATAAAACCTTATACGGCGTACGTGACGTATTCCCGAACTCGGATTCCTTTTATAATCTGGAGTCTTTGCGAGCTGAGCTGATAATTGTCGGATTTTCCTGCCCAACTAATAAACGAATCTTTCCGAAGACCGCAAAGCTATTTTATAGATTATGTTAGTTATGTCCCTATTGAAACCAAGTCTTTATCCTGCCGATGTGAGCAACCACAAATCTTATTTAATGTGTTCAGTGTATCGTATTTGATTGAGGTTATAATAATCTATTACTGATCACACCAGATTTCTAACCAGAAAATAATTCTAAACAGTAATCCATATTGGTATAAAGATAGGCCATTTTCTGCTCCTTATTGTTATCAGCTATTGACCCATTGACTGTACTGTCACTACAGTGTGACTATATGTAACAATACTTCCTACTCCTAAACATTTTTAAAAAATCTGTGTTCCTATTATTTTTTTGACACTGAGCAAATGTCTACCAGGTATTTTCAACCAGATGGCTCGGGATTGCAGCCCGCTCTGGCTTAAATATCGCTGGCTATTACCGCCTTAATGCCTGAAATAAATCCCCAGCATGAAAGATCTTCCGCGTGGCTCCCCCCTGGAAGCTCAGATATCTGTATTGACTCTTGATATATTGCAAGCCCTCCCCACCCCCCATTAAAGCCACTCCCAAGTTATTATAACTCGAAGTCTCGTCTGCTGCTTGGGCCGAAAGGAAATTTCAGCCCCCGATCGACCCACCGAGGTTCTTAATGACTCTGCACGCCCCATCGCTTCGTCACACACTCACCGTCTTTAATATATTGAACTATAATAACGTCTATCATTCAATGGAGTGGTGCGGATATACCGGCGGTTCATACCGAATGAATAGAACCTGCTTTCTTCAACGTGAGTTGAATTAAGCTTCTTCGTAATTACTATGAATATAATTCCGAGCTCTATCCATATCCTACATCCTCTATCCTAGGAATATTTGCCTCAAATTCCGTGAATATCGACTTCAATTTATGACCGATTTAATGGACATTTCCGAAACAAAAAATGAGCCAACAGTGGGTTGCCGAAAGTGGCGAACAGTAAGCACTTGAGTTTGTTGGACTTCGGCAAACAAAAAAGTTATGAACATCCAAGAATAAGTTTAAATTTCCGACTATTCATCAAATACAGGAACGCTTATAATTAGTCACTGCCGAGACGTAATCAACTACAACAAAATATTTTTTGGCAATTAAGATTCGTTATCAAATCCACCGTCCTAAGTTTATATAATATATAAAATCACATCATTCCATCTATAATATTATTACCCGCGACAAGAAGGAGCGCTTAAATCAAATACTAAACTATGAGTAATTTTAAAATGGGAATGGCCCCCAGAGCGGTGTAAACGCGGTTACCGCGACCGAGGAAATAGCATAATTTCCCGATATTAGAACACAACGAAGCTACCGGAGCCGGATTGTAACAAACTTAGTTTGCCTCCATCCAATATATTATTGAAAGTTTCAACTCTCGGACGGTGAAAATGTCATTGAAACATTAATTTAATATACTCGGACAGACAAATAATCACGCGCTGTATATTACTGTATACTGAACTGAAATAAGGCAACAAAAGTAAATAACATTGACTTCGTAACATTTTTCGTAATTATTCATTCGCAAAGATAACATCGCATAGATTCGTTGATTTCGAATCGTCACCAATAATCAAGATATGCTGACGGGATTTAGTTTCAACAGCGGCTGCCATTTTCTTATTTTTTAACATTTCAAACCATAATTGGTCATTGTAAATGGACGCAATGATTCTCAAAACTCAATGTGTGAAGAAGTTTCTGGAAAACAGGAGTGGAAATACTTTCAAAAGTTACTGGAGCAAATGAAATGTTGGCCTTCTGTCGAAGACTTGGGAGAGCTCGAATTTGAGAGCGATAAAAGGAAATCGTGATCGACTAGCCGAGTTGAGAAGTGGTGGAGGGGGGCGGTGGCAGCGTCATTCCTGGCAGGAGGTCTTGGGAGGCGCCCGGAGTGCGAATCTGACGGGATCTAACGGCAACAGGGCCCCCCGCACCATTAGCGCCAGAGAGCGGGGCCCCCGGGCCCGCGGGTCTTATCTCCACCCTGCGGGCCAACCCTCCATTCTCTTCAAAACAGCGTATATTGCCGCCGACGTAGAACCCACCGCCTGGAAAAGCACAGTTCCTGCCCTGAAAATCACAGCGACAAGTGTTAGCAGTTTCTAAAAAACTATCCCCGTCCGACACCGTCAGCGAATATTTCATTATTACTTGGCTCCTCACGCCAAGTGCAATATTCCCGAAATCATTTTTATTGACCATCCTGTCTACCCTGATCCTACACCGTTGTTGTCATGGTTCATAATATATTTTCAGAGCCTTATACTAGGGCCTGAAATTAAATATAGTTATATCAACACTCTCAATCTTCAGTTTAACCATCGGACAGGTTATCCCGCCGGCGAAAAACTAAATAAGCGAATCGGTAATCGCTGTTTGGACAGGTTTCTTAAATTAGCCATTGTTTTCGTATAATTTTGAAAAATCCGTTTTGTAAAGTTACTTTTTGGCCATATCTGGATGAAATCGGTCGGAATGAACTTGTGTCGCACACCACACTGTTGCGAAGGTAAACACAGATGTGGATGCGCTGTGAAGCAGAGAAGTATTTATCGAGTGTGGGGGAGGCGTACTCCGTGATTGTTTTGAAAATAATGACAATGCTGTATGTTTTTAAAAACATATTTTGTGAGTCAAACGAACTGTTTATTAAAATGTTTGTTTCGAAATAACGAACGCGAAATATCGCATGCATATTTAAAATACGACGTAACATTTGATTTCACATAAGAATACCTTGTCGGTTAGGTATCAGATTAAAAATCTGATATCCTGAAGGCCAAATGTAAGAATGTGAAGTCCCCAGAAGTTAGACCGTAAACGATTGTTCAGTTGCCCGTTTGTTGGAAAATTATTTTCCAATGGCTTCTCGATCGTCACCGCAGTCCCAGTTCGTCTGAGCCAGTTTCAACTGAATTTCCGCAGCCCACTTCACGGGGCTTTTCTTCCAATTGTATTTTCCCAAACAATCGACCCGCCTTCGCAGGCGTGACATTCCATCCACTGGAATAAATTCTAACCAATCGCAAATAAACGGTAGGCAATGCATTAAGGGGATTTATTCAAAATTAAGTAGTTAAATAAAAATACTTTTCAATTTATTTTGTGGCACGTTGTTGAAATTGTTTCCAATCAAAAGAGGACAAAGAGAACATTCAGAGGAATAAAGGAGAATTTGTAGTAGACTTTCTCAAATAATCCTCTCTTACAAATAGTTCACAAACCTGCCTATGTAATTAAGTTAGCTAATTCGATTCTGACGGTAATAAAATATAAGTCGTCTTTGCTTATGTATAGTATAGCAGCGTTTATGAAATTCATATTTCAAAAATATGTTCACGCGTGATAGAGACTCGATCGAGACTGCTATAATGAAAAGGGAACGGCACAATAAATGGATAACGGTTTATATTGGCGTCTCCCAAGCGATTTAATATTAGCTCAACGGTAAATATTAGATTCTGTAGGAACGCCGTTCCGCTTCCGGTACGCGGACCGACTTTCCGGCTTCCGCCATCACTTCAACTCGAACTTTGTTGTAAGACATTTTTGCCCAAGGCGATTCTCACATAATTCAGCCTTTGGCAACAGGTTCCACGGGGAAATATAGTGCGACGTTACGCCTCCTACAATTTTGGGAACTAGTTAAAATCTGTGCTTATCAAAAATGGACTCAATAAATCAATTCATCAACTTATATTAATAAGTGCTCTTGCTACACGGTGTAGGCTGCACATTCATTAGACGATCTTTCTCATTCATGATTATTTTAGTAATCAGCAAAATAAAAAAAATCAACTGTTATAAAAGTTGCTAAAACCCGTTGTGTTATAAATAGTATGAGTTTTTTGTGATTTTACGATACACATAATATAGGAAAATATGACTAATAGCAAGGATTTACTCCAATTACAAAATTCTAATATAATAAAATATACAAGTAAACATTATCGTTCATTATTTCGGAATTATAAATAAATACAATGCAAACCGGCATCATTTTATACCGGAAAAGGGATATCAATAAATGGAAAATGCAAATGAGAAGTCATTTTGAAAACGAAAACGCTCCCGGTAATGTTGAAATTGTGATATTCACAATCTATTTAATTAACCGGCTGAACAGGCGGTATGTTGCAAATTAAGGCTCGGTCGGCTTTCCAACTCGGATTTCCAACAATTCAAACGATGGTCGCCTGTAGAGCGGCTCGCATTTATGGAAGCGGTGAAGGGAAGTAGTTAATTCTGGAAGTCATTTATTCCCGGGGACGGGAACTTCTTTAAATACGCCGCTCTTGACAAACAAATGGTGGCGTCTGAACTTTGCTCGAAGTTCGGAGCTGGAGGGCTGTTAAGTGGCAAGAAATTTAGAGCAGAAAGAATGTCAAACGCATCGGGGTCCACTCGAAATATCAGCCTCCCAAAGACCAATTAAAACTATACCATCTTATTACCACATTCGCACAGATAATTGTTTTTATACCATAAATATATGTGTCTAGGGCGTCATCCTTGGCACCGGTGAAATCGACCGATTCGTGCGTTATTACTGTTCCTAATCACTATGCCCAAATTCGCGATCTGGGCTGGCCAAAATTAGAATCTAGGGCTTGAAGAGATTTTTTTCAAGCCGGTGTTAGAACCGTATTTCAGTCCGAATTAGTCAAAACTTCATAGTATTCGGACAATAAGAAAGATAGGATTTTGAGCAGAAGTTGAGAATTTGACAATTAGGCTGATAATAAAGGGATTTTCGCATCCTGAATGCTTCCGCACACAAATATTTATGAGATATTCCGAAAGACTCGCCGAGGGGGACAGGGTGAGAGGGTTTTACTCTGTAACAAAGGGGAAGCGCCTTCCAGACGAAGATTCGGGAAGTGGACCACTTGTAACCGCTAATGATAAATTTCCTATCAGAGAGTAACTTCCAAGACAAAGTAAATACATTCTACCGCCAGACTGCTATAAGAGAAACCTCTCTAAAATTCTATCAAGAACAGTAAATTAACTAAAAATGAAAATATAAGTCCAGGAGGGGTTTGACCTTGATAAATTATATTGCCGTTGTCAGGAAATTAACAATGTCCGCTCGGTTCTGCGTCATAGAAGAGTAGCAAACTCCGTGATCAATGTTTTGTATGCCGAAGCTGTATCGGGAAGCAAATCTCATGCAATCCCGTTTTACTCTTTATAGAAACAGTGTTCTGGATTGAAATGTCAAAACAGGATCATAAAAGTTCACACGTAACTGTGTGCACGCGTGAAGAATGTGCCGAACGTCCTTCGCCCTTTGCTGACGGCAACATGCAGCTAGTGAGCGGCTATTTAGGACCTATATAAAAGAGACGGTTAGTACAATTTAGTAATAATGAATGCTATATCCTTAAAATATCTATTATATCATTGAGTTTATATTACAATATAAATGAAATGTGGATGTTAATGTGGATGAAAAAGGTAGGACTGTATCTAGAGACGGTGGTGTGTCAACTGTGCATTGGGCGTGTCTTGCTATTATTCGTGTTCCACCTGACATATATTCAGAGTGATAAAGGTAAGGGGCCCTCCAATCGCGGCCAGCCAGCCCTTTTACCACATCAAGCCTCGCTGAGCTATCCGGGTCTGGAAATCCGAATCGGCCCCATAATTATACTGCAGCTAATTAGGAAAGGGACGGCAGCAGTGGTTTAATATCCCAACCTTCAGCCAGCAATATACGCGTCACTCTTACTAAATGTCCCTTCTCCTTAATTGTGTAAAATTTATGATATTATAGAAATGTTGTTTTTAAAATAACGTTGTCCTCGGCGTTTAAATTTTATTGAGGTTAAATGCCAGTTTCACAGTGTCATATTTTAGTATAAACCTTCACATGTGCAATGAGTCATTCTTCTTTGAAAGGCAATTTATTTGAACTTATAATCGTGTAACAGTGAAGCGTCGTTTATGTGGGTTGTATTATTGAATTAATATGATTTTAATGTTTGAAACAAAATTTATGGAATATATTATAAATTGAAAAAAGAATATAATGATTCTGCACAACATGGAGGAATAAGTCCTTAAATTACGTCTTACTTATTTGACTTTTAAGAGAAATGTAATAGCTATGTGCGAGGCTAAATTTTGGTTAAGACAATATAATCGTATGTAAACTAAAACTTGAAATCAAAAACGCGATTGTAAGGCGAGTTGGAATTATCTCATTAGCAGAAGTTAGTGTGTTCGGGAAGAGATTACGGGGCAATTACCAGAGCATTAGTCGAGCCTACCATTTATACAATGAGCGCTCACGTTAATTCCGTTATCTCCAATGAGCTTCATCGGGCCGCTATCCTCGTACTCTCGTACCTTCATCGAGCCAACGAAATCGTGAAATAAATTACGTACAAAATATGGGTTTTAAACGGCCTTCTACTGAATGTGCCAAAGTTTGACTGGGTTATCGTTTAAATTACGATTGTAAGACACAATCTTCGAATGTCTGAAACTATAAAAAAAGTAATAGGTCGAGAAAATATAAAGTGCTAAGCACGTATTGAACTGCTCAATATGATTTATCATAACTTACATTAAAAAAAGTTCACGAATTTACCTCCTCATTGAAACTTCCTAAATCACTTCACATACCCATCGCTTGAAGTACAATTCTATCGCATTAGACAACAAGTCGTAGATCATCTTTGTTGGAGCAGGTGTGAAAAGTTCCCTGGTTTATGGCCTACCGTTTTCACTCCAATTTCCGAAGTTGGGCTTAGTAAGAACAAACTCCAGGACTAGCGTTCTCTATCTGCCACTTCGTTAGGACAAAAGTTAACTAAGACTACAGCTCGCAAGTATTGGGTTTCAAGGCGAGGAAACAGGAAATGATATTAAGTGGAGTGTACACACAGCATCTCAATCGAGGAATCAATCCCATCAGTTCCGAGTTAAATTATTATTTGAGATTATGATTACAACAAAAAGCGGCAAAGAAAAAAAGTTATATTTTATCCAAATTTTCAAGCTCGAAGGTTTTTTATTCACATTCAAAAACCAAACATGCAGCAATAAATGTGCATTATAAACACAAAGTGTTTCCTTTTTTTAATCTGCATATGTTTATCGCGTAATTTTGCTGGTCACCGATATGCGCGAAAACGTGTGTCGCATTGCAGTAATTAGTGTGGTCATTAATCATTTGTCCTGGAAACTGTGTATGGAAAAACATTGGCAGGTAAAGGAACAGAAACATATATCTCTATGTTTTTCATACCGACTAGAAAGTGAGTGCCCCTAAATTAATTTTTTGTAATGTTGTTTACGTGTAATTAATTTCTTTCCTTTGGTTATTACGAATATTGTAATGGACGAGTAGGGTTTACCAAATATAATCTAGAAACGAACAGCAGTATGTGTAACGTGTTCTTTTTGTAGCGTTGTTAAACAGAGCGTACTGCTTTGTTTCCCAAATAATGAAAGGTTTAGTAGCTTTCGCCTGAATTGGCCGGTTATTCGAAAATGAAATTAAATAAATTATTACCAATACAACAAGAGACTCTACTAAATATACTTTTTTGAAATTTGAAATTGAGTGAAAAAATAATTTATTCCATCATGAAGACCCAGGAAGCGTTTCCGCATTTCTAATACTTAAACTGAATCGAATGTAATAATTAATCGATGAAGTTAACAATTTCAAGGACTCAGCAACTCACCAGGTTGAAACAATGAACTTGCCGTTGGAGGAGTAGTTGTACAAGGTAGGTAAGGCGCCTCTCATCAAAGCATAAAATTTTCATCCAGTCAAGCCGAATAGCTGGGTTATTAAGGCGTTTGAAAAATTGACATTGGCATTAGAGCAGAATGCGTTGGCGGTGGGTTGCCGGGTGAGGAGTGGCTTTCGATTATTTACAGTTGTATTGTACAAGGGCACCCCCACCTTCACTTTCCTAATTGGCTCTTTCTTCCCCGCGTTCATCTAATGGCCTCCCATTTACAGTCATCGGAACCGATGATACCGATTTCTTAGTCCCCTGTAGACAATGACATCAACCACAAGGAGGGATTTAACATATATTCTTCGAATCGTGCGAACTGACCACCTAATTTATCGGACTCGTTTTAATCATTTATTAATTAATTTACCACAATTTTCTAATGTACGACACGGCAAACATTATGGAGAAAATTATATTTTCGGCTGAGGGATGCGGGGTATTTCATTAATAGACAACAACCTTGTTAGTTGGGGGCCTGCATGTTATCGGTCGGTGTGGAGATTAATGATTTAGAGGGAAGAGGGTTGAGGTTGCGGGTAGGCCCCCGAAGAGCGGTCGCAGAAAGTGTTAACTGGGCGGAAGGAGGAGGCTATGATTTATTTGACGGAACGCCGGCGGAGGCGGTGGCCGCGCGTAATTTGGCCGGCTGTAAATCAGGGGCCGGCCCATTGAGTCCGACCGGGCCAAGCAACAGGGCGCTCTCTAATCAGTCCCAATGCCTACAACCACCCACCAATACCTACCTACACATCCCAACCGATCATATACCAACCTTCATCTACAAAGATTGACCGCCTCTCAGACCTCCTCACTATATTCCGACCCACAGCTCTATTGAAAGTACAAAACTTCCATCTTGAATGTCATCCGAAAAATTATACGAGACAGACAGGCATGAATTTTCAATTGGCCTAAAGAAATCGTGAAGCGAATGATAAAGAGAAGAATGAACTTTGGCTTACTGAACCCAGGACACTCCTACGGCAAATATTTCAGCGCTCAGACGATTCGCAGGAACGATTTTATTTCCCACTATATCCGGATAAGTGGATTAATTATTTCTCCCCAGCGAGATATCTGCCGCCTTCAGCCTCCACATGGTGGGACAGAGTTAGTGTCCGTTTTTCGGGTATCTGGAAAAGAGCCCCGACCAATTTTCTCGAGGAGGAACGAACGACAAGAAAGAACCTACGATGAAGAAGAAATAAATGGAACCGGTCGTCAAGCACTGTAAACCTTTCACTTACCCCAACGAACGATTGATCATAAGAAAAAGGTACCTATATTTAGCGTACAGAAACTATGTTCAATTTCACTAGTTATTAAGCCTGTGTCATCCCGATTTGAGATATATTTAAACCCTAAAACTTAAATAACAAATATTCTGATAGTAATAAATAATGCAATAAATTTATATTGTTCAATACTTTTCGCAAATGTTTTAACCTCAACCCACGCAAACCTCACCTGTAGAACGGAATTAAACGGATAAATAATGTACCAAATAGAATGGCTCATTCCGATATAAAAGGGCGCGTTGTGCCATTTAATATAGCGATATTATTTTCCATAAAATTCTATCAGATTCGGTGGCCATTACTGAGGGATGCCTCCGGAGGCGGAAGAGGATGTCTTCCAGGCCGTCATTAAATCCACTCTCAGCTCTTGCCTGGCCTAATAAGTGGGCGAAAGTAAATTACAAGTTATGGAGCACTAAAAGGCATTTACAACACTCGGTCGGTCACTCAGGGGAAGGAAGCGCAGCGTTAGTTTTAAACACACTTAGACGTCGAGATGGTTCGTGCGGTTTTAGAGTTTTCGATGTGGGCCCAATTAGCTGCCCGAGGGTACGTTCTACTCTCATTTAGGAACGTACAACAACAGATAACGTAATTTACTTGGCTATACATAAAGAATATATGTGTCAACAATGCTATACTCGATAATTCAACAATATTGTTAAAAATAATATTAGCCAACATTTTCCTCCATATTAAAGTAAAATTTTCTTTTCCCAGTTGCTTACTTGCTTTACTTCTTTTTAGATATTATGAAAGGATCGAGACTATTCGCTTATCTAGGTTCTTAGAGGGTGCTAAAAAGTACTGCCTTCTGCAAAACCTTATCTCTCAAGGCCATTCCCCTACCTATTATAGTATCAGTATAACACTTTACACCTATAGGCCGAAAATGTATTAAATTATATTTAATAGTTCATATTCCCTGTAGATATGTACTTCAGTAGCAGTAGTGTAATTTCGAAAATTAATTATGAAATAATGAAAAAGCACTTATTAATGTACGTGTGTATGAGGAGAGGAGGAAGAAAAGAAAAAGATTGATGATTTGGAAAGTAAAATTTCAATGGTAAACCATGTAAGCTTAGAATATCCTGGTAGAGAATGTGCGTATAATACGAGGGAGCCACCGTATTTCCTGGCTTGAAGTAGTCCTATCCCTCCCTGTCTGCATATTTAATATGGCCCCAGTTTCTTCTGTGACTCCCTCCCTGCGGCAGCGACTCACAGAAAAGCCAGCTATACCTCGTGAGATATCTCACAATTCATCACGGCCCCTTCCCTTCACAACACGAAAAATATGGGCGAGCCTCGGGTCCTAAGCTCCACGGGGCAACTGAGCAGCCCCCACCACCGACCAGAATATGGCCAGTTTTAGAAAGTGAAAGCGCACCAAAATTGAAGTTATGCCGAGCGTAAACTGAAATTATGGTCGATTAAATTAGCCTATTTCTCTGAGTTTATAACAGGGTGAATTAGAGCTGAAATTTTCGAGGAAAGGGCTCCAGATCAACTTTATACTTTTAACTCCCATCGATTACATCCCCTCGAAAATAAAAACGCATTCATCTACAATACTTGGAATTGTCTCCATTGAAATCGGATAAAAATAACTCTCGGTTTATTCAGACAATGTAAGGGGAGTGGCAATTTTAATTACAACATTTTGATGAAGATTATTTCTTCTACTTGAGATTATTCCACTCTTCAACAGGTTATACCCTCCATTTCGAACGCAACTACAAAAAATATCGCATTTTAACATACTACAATATCAGTTTATTCTCAGACACTTTGCATTGAACAATATAGGTTTCAGTACATTGTCTATGTGAGTGAAACTGTGTTCTTTTTCTTACCATAACAGGCTATTGACGCCGGCATTCAAATAATTTGAATGTGAATATTTAAAGGCATATAAGGTAGCTGTTAGGGATTCTTGAGAGTGATGGTGCGGGGAGGGAGGAAGACGAGAAGGGGAGCGGGAAAGAGACAAAAAGTGGTGGGCTGGCCAATGATAACTTGGGGCTTGAATTAAAGCCCTGCCCTGCTCATTTTAAAGGGCGGTGGTGTCTCGGACATCGACCGGAAATAAGAAGGAGGAGGGAGCGGAAGTCCTGTCGCATCTCATAAATAGGACCAAGTCAGTTTTCCATCTTTTTCCCCCCACTTGGCCCCTCACCCTTCGCCCCGGGTACGGCCAAAATAAGGCCCGGTTTAATGCCGAGTACAAGTATAAACTGACATGGCCCTGTTTCCGAATAAAATCCGCGTTTTGAGATTTCACCAGAGTTGTCATTTATAATACCAAACGCAAAATTTTCAGTTTAAACTATCCATTGAAGAAGAATTCATGCACCAGGGATATATTTCTTGATGAGTATATAGAATTATAAATTAGTTAATTGTGATAAATACCGGTAATTCATCTACGAAATATTTCCTTGAAATACTTCAAAGAAAATGAAGTCTTTTCTTGACCTATTACTCTCCTAGGTTTCAAATCGGAATATTCAAATTTAATATTTGTAAATTACTTAAGTTTCTGTACCATTAATCAGTCCGGATTAATTACATAAATTCACATGTATATAGTGTATATTGTTCAGTGGAAGGAGACTGAGCCCACTCCCTGTACGTACCCAAGACCTTAACAAATGGGATCAAGAACTGTCCGGTTAAATCTATTTGTTGTAGTTTCGCGTATTATTTAAAAACTTTCAAGAGGACCCCCAATACAAATCCCATCAAAAAAGTAAGTCACAGAGTATAATGTAATGATTCTCTGTTTCTCCACTTGTGGAACCCATTAACGTCAAGTTTATAAGACAATAAATTCGGTACGAACTTACGGAGCAAGATATACATATTCCTACGCGTTTGACAGCAGCGTCGTGGCGTTTCAAAATATTTTAACCTCAAAAGCGTGGGATATTACGCGTGTTTTCACCTGTAAAACGCCGCTGAAAGGAAAGCGAAGTTGCGTAAAACAGACGCGCGAACATCAAAAGAGTATCTATATTATATTCCATTTCCGGAGACAAATGTATTCCCCCAGCAATTTTTGTGTGGGCAACCGGTAATGCGGGCCCGATAGAATTTTCCCTTTCGGGCTCAGCTTTTTTCCCCTCTTGGTGGCGTCCCACCCGGGTCATGAGAATGTTTGACATCACTCTAGTATCCAATTTCTGAGGCGGAAGATCAAACATTGACTCGGGTCCCCTCGGCCAATGAGAGACTGTGGCCTCCCCTCAGCTCATCCCCAAACACCACTCAAAGCACACACCCGGACGTTTGCCCAACTCGAGCCCGAATTAAATATGTAACGATTGGGTGACAGGAAAGACTCTTAAAGCTAGTATTTGTCTCCTTACTACTTTCCTTTGGGCAGCATTATAAGTGTAAGTATAGTTATATACGTGAATTAATCACAAATTAGGCTTGTCAAATCTTTAACTACTGTATTTCAGGAAAACAAATTGAAGATAAATAAAGGGTTATTAAGTACAAAGAAAGGGTTAATTTCCATTCTCAAACAACAACTTTATTCTAAAAAGAATACAATGTTTTTGATTTCTCGGGTTTACAGGACCGTTTTTTTGACCTTGCAAAGTTCTATTACGAATATGACTATAGAGGGATATTTTCTAAATCAAGGAATAAGTAAACACGAAATATATAACCTTAATAGTTAAAACTGTTGCAGCCAACCGGCGCAAGTACGAGTTTGTTAAGTACCCATTCTTAAGTAAACCGCGGCCCAGTCAATATTTGATGTTCCGGCCTAAAGGGTGTACATCACCACCCACTATTTAATTTGTTTAATATGACGTTCCTTCTTTGCATTGGGTTAGATATTTTACGTATTTATAAATCATATAATTAGGTATGAAATACGAATTAAATTTTGCACGTATTAGGTAGTAATTGATGAAATATTTACTGCTAAAAATATTTGAAAAAATCATTCTATATAAAAAAATTCATTTTATATTTAAATTCACTATATATATATATATATATATATATATATATATATATATATATATATATCTGCCAATATAAAAGATTATTATAAAAAATATTCATGTTTCCGCTAAATGCTGTTAATTGAGACCAGTTTACAATTCGCATTAATGCTCCAATACTATACCATATAAATAAGAATCAAACAGATTACTTATACACATTTATACTCTTATGCATGCATTGCTGTATGGGTTTTTGGAAGATTTTCCTCTATTGTAATAGAGTTAAAATGAAATGAATATATAAACTTATATTATTGTGGAAAACGGGTTCAGTTAAATGAGTGAACTTATTATTTAAAATAAGGATATTAGAAGATATAAAAAATATTTATATTTACATTCCCATTGTTGGGTAATTTTTAAAAGGGGGAACTTAAAGCCGTGCATTCGAGCTATATCCCTCGGTTATATTCTCTTAAACCACTAGCCGCTAGGGAAAAATTTTCCCTCCCATTCTAATAGCCACAATAACCCTGGCGTATGGTGGATAACAAAATCCGCGGTATTAAAAATGAGATACTGTTATATCGCGATTAGCATAAAGAGATAACCGGGCAATTTCTTTTATTAGCACCCGTCTTTAGACGGTGGACAGAGAGGGAGATAGAACGCTAGGATTGTGGAAGAGAGGAAGAGA
Source organism: Lethocerus indicus (assembly GCA_019843655.1). NCBI lineage: Eukaryota > Metazoa > Arthropoda > Insecta > Hemiptera > Belostomatidae > Lethocerus > Lethocerus indicus. The sequence goes on along the minus strand of JACDQD010000002.1, from coordinate 9,584,338 downwards.
AAGTGAGGCCGCGAGCCACGAGAAGTTATCAAGAAGGTCCTTTTTTGTGAAAAAAAAGAAACACCTTTTGTTGTTATTTCTATGGCCGGTAGGGAAGCCCCAGATTATTTAAAGGCGCCTGGACCCCATTTGCCGGATATCCTTTTAATATAATAGCTTCCGCCGCTAACTTTCGGTCCTTAAAAACAGAAATAGAAAAACAAAAAAAAATTAAATTATTGCGCCAAACTCGCTGCTTAACGGATGAATGAAAGTTGGAGGTCAATTCCCTGCAGATTGGTTTTTGTAACTTACATTCATCTTTTTGAATGCACTCAAATATAACTGTACTTTTAATTAAATATATTTGTATGTTGCTTGGAGAACAAATTCAATTATAGAAGTTTGTAAGCGATATAGAGCATTTTTTCATAGGAAATTTCAACAAACCATTATTTTTTTCCAAGACCACTTCATTTTGTAATATTAATACACATGGACTGAAATGAACTGACGTTACACAAATTTAAATAAACACATAACTGTAATATACCTAAAGCAGGAAGAGTTAAGTCCAGAGGGGCTCCAGAAGTCTTGAAACCTCGCACTGTCCACGTTGAGTACAGAGTAAAGCAAAATTTGGCTCCGTTGCGGCTATAAATATTCTATAAACATAATAAAAAGAATAAATGTCAATGTTGCGACGATCTATACACTTTAATTTAAATGTCTTTTTAGCTCTCCTAGTCGAATATGATTATTCTCAGTTGAAATGTCTGACAACCAATTGAATACTTCAATGGTGTTTCCTGTAAACGTGAAAATTGTTGCAGAAGGAATTGAGGCCGAAGGCAAAGGTGCGTTCTTACGTAGATGGGCGGAGATGAGGACGCCCCCTGGGAAGAGGGACAATGCCTGTGGGTGTGCTCTGGTACTGGTAGGTGGGCTGTTAATTAGTGAGACCTCACCAATTGGGCCTCGCAATTAGCCCTCGCACAATCAACCAACCCCCCCCCCTCTAACGCCACCTTGAGCACACTGAATCCAGGAATGCTTGAAGATAATTGTGTTTTGCTCCCGTCTCGGCCGTAGGTGCGCGTCACCACTTCCCGAACCAGGAATCAATAAAGGAAAGTATGAGAGCATCGTATAATAATGATAAAGTTCTGAAAAGTAAGATTATCTTTCCGTACAAACTGCAATTACACAGAGGAACAAATACTTCAAAACAGTCTCAATCTGCATATTGTCAATACGTGTCATTAGGAAAGTGAGAACCCCCATACGCGACTCAAAAGAACAGACCTCAACCGCAAATTTGGACTGCTGAGACCTCTATTGAAATAGAGCTATGGGGTTCCGCTAAGAAATCCAACATCGCCCGCATCCAGAGATTCCAATCAAAAGTCCTTCGTACCATCCTTAATGCTCCCTGGTATGTTTCTAACCGAACAATCCATAATGACCTCAACAAACCAACAGTCGACGAAATCGCAAAAACACGCTTCCTTAAATTCCACTCCCGCCTCTCTCCACATCCAAACCCACTCGTTCAGTCCCTTTCCTCTTCTACCCATCCACTATCCCCACCACGACGGCTTAAACGCCAGAGATCACCTCGGGCAGTAATTAAATCATGTCAAAAGCGCCATCACTGGGTGGTTTCTTTGTCAGGACTAATACGCGGAAATAAATACTTGTATCAATTGCACCCATAACTGTATAGGTTGATTGCGCAAAAATAAAACAGTTAAAAAAAAGGAAAGTGAGAGCGGGGTAGTAGTGTAAATTGAAGTTATGTCTCAAGGAGAAACAATAAAAGTATAGGGAACATAACTAATTTAAAATAAAATAAGAAAAGATATTTCGCTATGAAATTAATTCTCACTCATATATTTTTATATTAACTTAAATCTCAACGAATGTGCATCATTACTCGCGGTTTTATGATTAAATTAAATGACAAATTTTTTTTCTGGTCTTTCCCACCTTTCGAATGAGAACACTTCACCCCAATTGTAATTGAGTGAGAAATAAGCCGACGAGTTCTGCACTTGGCTGTGAAAAGGAGATAATGATGAAGGGAGCGCGATTTGTACGCGGTCAATGGAATGAAACTGAGTGCCAATTAGGGGAGCTTCAGCCAGCCGGAATAGCCTTTTGTTTACTACCTTGGTCGAAAGATTCCATTGTTTATCCTAAGTATTCAAAATTAAACAATATGCCATTTACGAGCTACAAAATACAATAAATACTGGGAATTAAAGGTTTTATTCTATAGGTCCAAAATTAAGATGTATCACGACGGCTGGATGATTTATTGATTCGAGGTAAAGAAGGAAAACGAAAATTTTTCAGGACTAGGTAAAAAGAAATATTCCCACTAACTTAACGCAGCTGTACTGCGATGATTCAAAATGCACGTTGAAAAGGAGCAATCACTCTTATAGGTAAAAGCAGTCAATGTGGTATTCAACATTTAATATAATTTGTAGATCGGTATTGACACCGTCATCCAAGTTTATTCAATGATTAATCCTCCGTCCCGGACACTAGACGTGAGAATGAACAAAACCATCTATGTGTGTGTGTGTGTGTATATATATATATATATATATATATATATATATATATATATATATATATATATAATGTATATATGTTTGCAAATGAGACAGGACAACGGTAGTTAACGGAGTGGAGTGGTGAGTTGTCGAGCGAAACTCAATGGTGGGCAGAGGCCATTTTCGGAAGATGAATACGACGGGAAGTGGCCGCATAACCAACCAGCCGAATATATATATATATATATATATATATATATATATATATATATATATATATATTATTATTGTGTGTGTGTGTGTGTGTGTGTGTTTGTGTATATATATAAACGCATACTATAGTATTCGGGTAGTCCCAGGTGGTTACAATTGGTTATTTTATCTACAACACCGCTACAACTCCGTTTCTAGCCCGGCTTTATTAGCCTACAAATACCGCAGCAACTAAAACACGGTCGGTGTGTTCGGGACACCTACTGCGACCACTAACATCTAAATTGGGCGTTCGATCCGCAGATTTTATGGGGTGGCTGCTATGAAAATTTCCTGTACTGCGTGCGAATGTTACGCGGCGACAAAAAAAAGATACTTTATTTGTCGAAATAAAAGCGTAATACGGAGCAACTGTTCTCGCTCAAATTTTAAATGCGTTTAGTATTGTATGGGCTATTGTATTCGCGGACAGATTTCGAAAACTTCGTTCTATTCAATGAAAGGGTCTCACATGAAAACTATATAGCTATACAAAAAGTTTTTCTTCCACACAACGTTTCTGTGTTCAAGAAAAGGTTCCAGTGAATGTTTAAGTTTTTTAAAGTTCAATGCTTCACTGCCTGGGAGGCTGTAGGAAAGTTTTGCTTTCAAACTGTCTAGCAACTTGTCCTTGAATATTAGCTTCTAAAACAACTCCGGGGGGCTCATTCTTGCCTTTGGATTTTTCCCCTTAAGCTAAACATCGGTGACAAAAATTGACATAAATAAGTATACGAATTATTTTTACCGCCATAAAAACACATAGGAAAAATAAATAAACCAGATTTTTCTTGTTAATATTGATGAAAATACACGATACTTTAAGAGTGAATCGACATGGGCATTAGTTACCGAATAGGACAAAATAATCCTTAATTTTCACACATGAACTGTTAAAAATAATTTATTTATAACAAATTGTTATTTTATATTGTTATTTATAACAAACATTGAATGATGAAACCTAGCCAGTAATATGGGTTTGAAAAGAAAGGGTCGTGAATTAATAAGCTCTTCCCCCCATCTGAAATCGGAATATAGATCGTCGCGGTTTTTCCCTCCGTCAATTCAATCTATATGTAAAAATGTTTTTCCATCACAACCGGATGGATGTGATGGAAATACCGTTTGAAGTAATAATAGTTTTAAATCGTTTTAAGAAACGTCAATGCCACCTTTCGGACAGTAGCCACTATTCGTAATCTTCTTTGTAGAATAATCATTCATTTAATAAAATATAAAAAGGTGAATTACATTATGAAACATTATTTCATTGAATAACACCTGAGGGAAATTATGTTTTCATTATTCTAGGGACTGGACTCGTAGCACTTTGAAACGATATGAATTGAACCCTTTCTTTAGAGTCTTCCGCATTTAAGGCGAGAATCGGAAGAATATTTTCTATTCTAAGAACAAAAAGTAGGCAAATTCCTTCAACTCTTTCTGAAGTCGTAATTTTCAAAACTGGGTCAATTGAGGTGGAAGGCCTAAGGGGCTTAACAAGATGGATTAGAGGAAGTTGGTGTCTGGAAAAAGTTTGGCCTTTCCGGGGGTCAGAAAACTTGGCTGGCCGAGGACTCCGGCCACTGGAAATATTTTTTCTTTATATTCGGGAAGGGACAGTTTACCCTTTAGGATCACTCTCCTCTCAAAAAAACTCTTCCCCCTTTCGACAAAAAACCCGAAAAGAAGGTTTCAATTTAAACTCTCCTCTCTTAAAAAATAAAAAACCAATTATTCTTGCAACAACGACATTCTTAACGAAGAGAAGTCTAATTTAAGCAGCCAATGAATAATAGCCTAGTCTGCATGTTATTATATACCTGTCTCTAAAGCAGTTTTGCTATTCTCTGTCTTATAAAATATGAACCAAACACCTGAGAAAGTGTTTACAGCTATTATTTTTTGTTTCGTTAGATGTACATGTAGACAACATTTCCTCAATATCATGCCCTGTACAATAAAATAGAATACACCCAACCTTCAACCGCGGTTTCCATTCTCTATACCTTTATTATTAAATGAAGTATTGGAACTGAAATAAGAAATCAATAAATTTTTTATCGATACAGAATAATACCAACATTAACTGAAATAAAAGTTATGTATAATCCTTCTCTACAGGAAGTTTAAGCTGATTTAAGCTAAATTCCCAGTAATCTCCTAAGCCATATTACAATACTCCAACTTTATTTTAGATTGATTTTTTTCAACTAGAGGAGTTGAATACAGTGCGTCTTTACACTTAAATGTCTTTCCTTATCCTCTTTATTAGATCTTATTAGTTATTAAAGCTTAATATAAACCATTAAATACAAAAAGCACAATTAGCTGCCAATATTAACATGTTGCCGCAGTAACAATATTTTTTATGATTTCACGAAGAATGATATTTCGAATTAATTAAATTTACGCCATCCAAATCTGTCTAACAATGCCCCGGGGCGTTAGAAAGAGTTACATCGCTTGGACGAAGGAACTTTGGCAAAAGAGTATCGGCAGGCTGAGGCGAAAACTGAAAAAAACCATCAAACCGTTTCTAGGCCGTAAGTACCTTCTGGAGCTCGGACGGGCCTTCGTCCGCCACCTGCTGATCTTCGGCAGAAGCGGAGAGGGCACGCCAGAAACGGCGAGGTAACCTCCCTCGCAACCGGTGTCCGCGAAGTACCACCAACAAACCCGTCACGACAGGATATCAGTTTCGAAACGGGGGTAGAAGAGCAGCAGATTGAGGGTTCTCAGAGGGTGCCTGGGAATGCTACCGGAGCTCTGAGAACACCAAACGACGACATGGCTTCAGGAGTTCAGGCTGCCGGAGGAAGGTTGGCCCGGAGGTTGGAATCCGAGTTTAAACCTAGGAGAAGAAATTCGGCACAAGCCCGAAGAAGTCATCGCACCAGACATCGGCCAAAGCTGACTCAACCTAGACGACAATTCAAAAACACCTGTCCGCGGGCTCATCACAGCTACGGACACTGCTGGAGGTACTATTTAAACCAACCAAACAGTTGGTTCGCTATTAATGACTTATACTATTGTTAACTCATAAAATTCAAAGATTAAACTGGTTTAGGAGAAATTTTACCTTCCTATGGTTAAATCAGTATAAAATAAAACAACACGAAAAATGTAACCGCATTTTAAATAGCTGAACCGATTGTAATCCGTAGTCTGAAAAATGCGACATTCTGGATTCAATTAGGGCTTACTCCTGTACAACAATCCTCGAGCATAAAATATTGCACTATAAAATGCACAGGGATAAATCGAAATGTATTACGTAAACAGATGTTTTATTATAAATAAAGCCGATCATATGGAACTAGATAATTGTTGGAATATAAGAAGGACGTCACAAGACCTAACGGAATCTTGGCCTTCTGTCATTTAATGGTTCTTATAGCATGATCTTTCCCAAGCTTATAGAACGTACGCAGATACTTTTTATGGTATCGGTTAATTGTTTAATACGTTGATTAATTAATTGTATTCATAGGTGTGTGAAGAAAAGAGAAAATTGTGGCAGGATAAGGAGGGTAGGGTCGAGTGAGGGTTGGCGATGGCTCGTGATGCGTGCCATGGATCGCCAGCTCAGCCGAGTCGGCCGGCGCTACTTAAGCCGTCGGGACCAACTAAAACCTCACGCCTCAATATGAACATCGATCAACAGTCAATACAATGCTGCCTTATCATTTTCGCTAGAGGGTTTCGGGACTGTCAGCTACACGATGAGTATTTCTCAATACGTCTCTGTCTTTATTCCCGCTTTCAGTTTTAAGCACTGTCTTATTGAGATATAAATTGGGCAAACTTTGTCTAATAGAATGAATGGTATTATAGTTAAAAACAATACATTAAATATTGATATTATTTTTTAAACTTCATTAAAACATATCTGGAAATGAAAAATGGAACTTTATTTTCTTATATTTATTAAGATTGTCCGTTTTAGATATTTTGATTATTATTGTATGTTAATGCAATAATTAACAATATTTAACCGTAAAATAATTCAATAAATCCTAGAGTTAGGTCTTATTAAGACTGCTAGAAATGGAGAATCGGTTAATGTACTGGTGAAATGTGGGACATATATTATTCCCTCGAAGGAAATGGTGTTTCAGTCCTAGGGAAGCATCTATCATGACATATAATATATAAGATTCATACAATGAATTCAACTATTAAATCACATTGCATCAAATATAACGATTATTGTACAGTATCAATACTCCAAGGCTTTTCTCCTCCAAATTGATACTGATATTTTAAAACGATACACGTATTTAAAAGAATTATTGAAATTTCTACAAGTTTAATGAAATTTATAAAACAGCGAACGCAATTTAAATGAAAAAAGAATGTATTTCTATGCCAGAATATGCAGAAATATCATTCTTGATATTAACCTGAATATAATTCTTCAATATAATTCTCTTTGGACGAAGATGGTCACCTTCGGGGCCAAGTGGGAGCTCAGGTGAGAAGTAAACGGCACTGCAAAATCCTGACCGTGGGCCCTACACCAACCGGCTTAACTTCATTCATTTACTGGTATAGCAATTAACATCATCTGATAAAGGCAAAGGCCAGATTCGAATCCAGAATGTTTGAATAGGAGTAATTAATAAGCATTATTTCGTTAGGCCAGTGATGCACAACATTTTATCCATAAGGAGTCATATATAACTCAAATGTTTTAGCCAGAGGTTCCATTAAAACAATATAAATAATAGAAAGCTATAAGGTCTATCATTTGTATTTTCTTCAATTTAGTTCCAAGTGCTTCAAAAATTGCAACCGAAAGACCAAAAAATTGAGAAGATCGGTCTAAAAGCGTTCTGTCTAAAAGGTATCGTTCAGATTTGAGAGGACGAGGACGGTGTATAAATTTCTTGAAAGTGGTGAGGTGGGCGGAGACCGAGTGCAAACAGTCGCAGTGGCAGTATCACGCTAATAGCGGCGGCTCTTATTGTCTGGACGTTCGGTAGACGGAGACCGAATTGAAAATCCGTTAGGGCCTGCCTCCCTTCTTACCGGGTCCTCACTTGTTTTTGTTCCTCTGCAAATATCTGAGGAGGCCGGAAGTGGCCGACCCGCCCGCCGGAGGGGGGTCTCGGCACCCCGACCACGTAGCCAATATCTCCCGCAGACCGACCGCCCTCTCCGCCCATTATTTATTAGCTGTGACACCAGAAACATAATGCCCCGGAACTGTCTCCAAATTTTATCTCTCACCGTGTAGAACTGCGGATAACGGACTGGAAGTATATTTTGACAATTTTAGAAAAAAAGTTAAACATGTATTTAAGATAAAAATGCTTCCCTTTTCCCCCTTTTATTGCACTAAAGGCACTAAACACAAAGCTATTACACTTGGACTGCAATCGCCGGTATCTCTGCGATTCCTCTGCAATTACTCTTCATAGTTGTCTGTCATTGGGCAAATTGCATTTGTCTGGAAAACTGAATGGGCTAGCTTGATTACCCCGACCCTGTGCCCGGTCATATTGGCTCGTGAGTATTAATCGATGCTTACTAATGATTTTCGTCGTAAGGCGAGTGAAATTTGTGGCTGATGACCGAATTGCGTGCAGACTGCATTAATGCACCGTCCAGCGGCTAATGTTGGCCCAGTACAAATCTCATCTATTGGCGGATATTGTTTTTTCGGACCCACAGGTCGTGCATTCGGCGTTTTTGTTCTTTCCGGAGAGCTCTTAAGAAAAATTGTTGAAATTGAGTTAGAGCTTGAAATACTCGGTCCGGTCGCATCACATTCTATTCGCTTGTTATGACCGTTCATATTTCTGAACGCAACTCGGTGTCACCAATTTGATTTTCCACGGCATTGATTCGGAGAAAAACACAAAGAATAGTATCATTATACTTTGTTTTCACACTTTCGATAACCATAAGAAATACAATTCTGAGCCTAATGTATTTATAGTATGTATTTAGTTATTACAGTCATCAGACCGTGAGGTTAAGCGATCCGTCAACTAATTTCTTCCGAGTCATGTAAAAGTTTGAAAGAGTCGATGGATGTAATGATAAAATTAAAACATAGGTTCAATTTAAATGATATATAAAAAAATAGGACATAAATACTTCTCTTGACTGCAATACAGTGTGGTGAATCGTAAACATATTGTAATACATAAACAGCCGAGGCCCGGGCTCAAATTTGAAATTCGAATCAAGCCATAATAGAGCCCTGTGTTGAGTTTGTTATTAAACGTGCTCCCAACTGAACGATCTATTTTTCTTGCAGTATTTCATTAAACATCGACAGCCATCGGTCCGCAATCGGAACAAACAACTTCCAATACTAATTTAATATTTAAAAAGTGAGTGAAATTTAAATTCAAAGTGGATTATTTTTTAACACATATCATTAATATAGAGTAACTTTTAGCTTGTATTAGGAGACAATAATGGAATTTTTCAAACTTTGTAAATTAAAATCCTGCTTTCGTTGTACGTCATATTCCATTAAATTGTTTAATTTTACTACGTTAATTTCTTTCATTACATTCTCAGCAATAAGGAAAATATGTTTATATCAAGTTTCTATACGAAGTCCGCCGAATATTTGTCGTCTATTATGTATTCTGTTTTATAAAATAGTTATTTAGAGATTACATACAGAATTTTAAATGTTGCCGTCCTTTCGAATCCCGATGGGCTGCAAGTTTATTAAGAAAGTACCAGATACTGCTACTGTAGTTGAAACAAAGATCGAGTTGTATGACAAGTTACTAAACCACATTTGTAGATTCCGTTGAGGGATTCATAAAGTCGCGCTGTCCTTCCGCTCAGTGTAGATAGCGGACAACGGAGGTACCTACGGAATACAGAACACGCCTAGAAAACAACTGAAAACAAATCACGGCCGACCGACAACACGAATTTATAGAAAAACTTTTCCTCCCGATAAAACAGCCTAAACAAATATCAAAGTAGAGTTTGTAAACAATATACTTAAAATAGAAATTGACAGAAAAATATTTTTATAAATGACCATATTTTCCTGAAACGTATTAAGTCAGTAAAATTTAACTGACATCTTTTGGTTGAAGATGAACCTCAAGTCACACAATTTAATTTTGTTTCCTTCTTTAACTTCAGTTGTCGGTATACAGCGTGATTGTTTTCCGTAGGTGATTATGAATAAGAGAAGTAAGCAAAGTACTGTTATTGTGTTATAAATTAAATTCATACCAATAGTAGTCTCCATTAATACTGGACATCCTTCGTAAGTAAGAAACTCCTAAATTGACAGTCATTAACATTCTAGGAAGATTTAATGGGCAATAGCCGAAAGTGGGGTATGACATGATTGGGATGATGTGCTGGGAGCGACTAGTATTTTCAGAATCCGGTTCCAAACATTCTTCGGTATTTATGAGGCAAACTTCGCCACCGGCCAACGGCTTATCTGTCTCTACCCTCGGCAAAATTGTAGTTAATGGCCGCAACTGCGGAAGTGACGACGACCGGCAAACTGTGCCTACCCCGTATATAACGGATGGAAGACGTTCCAATTGTCGAAAACATATCCGTTTGAATATTCACGGCAAAGAGGGAGACGAAACGCTCGCGAGTCGGGCTAGTAGCGGCAATATCGTGGCACGGGAGGTTGGTTATTGTAAATTAACTGATTACATTAGCCCGGATTTGCGTATGGTAATATTATTTGGTGGGGTGGGGAGAATGCGCACGTGTCACTCAGGGAACAGATGTCGGCCGCCATTAGACCGTGTACCGGCATTATAATTCAAACCGAATGCCTTCAAGGTATATAGCCCTTTTTGTATACGTATATTAGCGAAACAATTTCGATCACCCAATTAGAGAAGGAGATGGAATAAGTCGAAGGTTTCTTCGGCATGTTGTAAATAACCGTCAGAGAGCAACTGTACCCTGACTTCAACATCGAGACCACTCTCGTATCAGTATTGACTGATGGGAATATTTGGAGTTCGAGTTTTATCAGATTTTCTCCTAACACCTAAAATTTCGAACTGTGGACTTGATCCGTCCGTTGTTTCAGTTAACAATGAAAACAATATTAAAGACAAGGAAGGAGTTTTCTTCGTTCAATATATCTACTGTCAATTTGCTTCAAAAATATATCTCTCAAGTTTCATTCATTCCGAAGTTTTAATTGACAGTTTATAACCAGTACTATTCATAAGGATGTATTGTAATAAATTATTTTATATAAGGAGGCAAATAGAGTAGTCACGCGAAAATAGCCCATTCATTAGTCCTTGAACTATTAAAGTTTCCCATTTTGTTAAATTATCTTTTAAAATCGTAGGCCGATGCTTAATTAAGCGCTGGAGCCAATTTGGAATCAATTAGTGGATAGGGGCCGCGTTTGAAGGGGGCGTGCCTGAATGGGGGGGGCCCACACAGAGTGAGCCAACCCGGCCCTGCCCCTTCCACCAACTTTTCTTTGTAGCAGTCGGGAAATAATGTGGATCAATTCGCGTTGTTGCCAACTCAAACAAAACAATCGTTTTTGGTTTGAGTTAAAATAGAAGGGGCGGGGTAAACAAAATTCTTTTGAGTCCAATATTAATTAGCGGGGCGAGGAACCCCTTTTTCAAACAAAGCCCGCGCCACCTTTGCGGAGTTGTTTAATTGAATGAATCGCTCACTGAAAATAGGAACCTAACTTGGCGTTAATAATTAGATGACTCGGCCGTGATCGCGATCTATTTAACCAATTTCCATTGATGTAACCGCCGTCTCCTGGTGTCAGGCATCCGAAGAGACCTGAATGACCTGAATCAAAACTAAACGTTCAAACCAAACTAAAGAGATAAATAAAACAAAATGTTTGTAAATGAAACCAAACGAAATAAAGGAACAATAAGAAATCAGTAAAATAAAACCCATTTGTGAGGAGTTTAAATCCAGATGTACATAAGCCTAATGAACGTAAAGTCCGACCCAAATTGTCGGCGGCCCCCACCCATATATTAAATATTTTTGAACGAATAAGCAACTTTCCTTTTATGATTCACCGCGGATATTAATGCGGACGATGATTTAGGCGAGTTTCGGCGGGCGCTCCATTAACCATTTCGGTTGGCAGTTTTATGGTCGACATATATTTTGAACTTCGTTAAATATTACATATCCCCTACGTGCGGCACACAAAACGGATCTCCGATACGATAAATTCTACCGTAATATCCGGCGAATTAATTTCACTCCCGAAGGTTGTAAGATACAAATATACACGTTGTGGGTGGTAGATTTCGAGGAAATATCAACTAAATTTAAAAAAATACAAGTAATATACATACACACAGATGTATATGTATATCTTTATATAAATTTACATTAATTTTCTTTTCTTTTCATTAGAAATATTTCTAATACGGAGTTTGTAATTGCGGAAAATTAATTCTTTGATAAATTTCCGGTGATATATTTACATTAAATATAAACTTTTGAAACATAGTACGTTCTACTCTTATTTATTTATAGACGGCGCAATTATCAATGAATAAAGGATCAATCAGAATATACCGCAACTACGATTTTTCACCGGTGTTTTTGGGCAGTTAATAAAGTAATCGTAAATCCTTTACCTAAGGAAGAATACTTCATATACATTTCTCTTCTTATAAAGAAGTAATGAATTCTTCCACCATTCGTTTCTTCTTTATATTTCCTACCCCGCAGCAAGATATACGTTTATATAGTGCGGCTAAAAATTGACCACCCACGCCGGTAATTGTGAGAGATGTAGAATTAATTCAATTCTTGTGGCGGTTGCTGTATAATATAGGTCGGGCTGTGGGGGCTACAGCCGCTGAGCTCTGGGACCACCGTAAGCCGATATCTTTTGAGGCGGGCTGGTGGGGCCCTGGCTCCGATTAATAATTCGCACCGGCGAGCCGCAGAAGCGGAGAAGGAGAGAGATAGAGAGGGGGGAGGGATATGAGGAGAGGGAGAGAGGGATAGCCCGCGAGAGGGGAGCCGAGTTTCTTAACCAGAGCCGAGTGGACCAAATGGAAGTGACAAGCCGGTTGAAAAGGGTCGAAGCTGAAACCGGGCCGCCACCTCCCTGTCCCTTTGCACGTTCTCAATACCCTGCACCGCCTCTCTGTCCCACTTACCCGTGTTAGACAATCGTCCGGGACGAGTCGTCCGCGTCGTACGGGGCACTTGTTGAAGTATTGCCTGGCTGAGAGTACCCATTGTAGTCCCCGCCCCTGTCCATCGCAATGCCCCACTTATCTTCATGTACCGCACGCACTCACCTCTTCCATTGAACCAAAGCCGTTCACAAATGGAATGTTCGCATCAAAACTAAAATATTTAAATGTAATCTGTGAAGTGGTTAATTTAAACCGTAATATAACTATTATACTATTTAACTCATTTAAATTGTTCTGGATCACTACAAAGCTGACATTTCCATATAAAAATTGCATCCGTCGTTTAATTGATAAATTGAATTACAATTTTTGCAGGTGTCCTCGTGGGTGCTATTTTAGTGGTGTTTAGTATGACATAAAATGGGGGAGTTAGGAGAAGGCGGTGGCGCTCTCACTTGGTGCAAATTGTTGAACGAGGTTGTCGTCGGGCAATATTTATAAAGCCGGTGTTGGTAACTAGTTGTAACAGGGGCCGAGGTGAGTGAGTGGAGGCCGGGCCGGTGTGGAGCACCAAGTGGGCCAACTCCACTCCCCTGTGTGCCCCTCTCCCGTCGCGGCACACCTTCCCAACTTTAACGGACCCGCCGCCGGGAGGGAACACTGTTGTTACCGCAACAACAAACTTGCGCATTATCGCCACTCGCTACTCGCCCCACGCCCGAATATGTTTAGAAACAGAATTATAAAGTTTACAGTTGAACGCCGGCTAAGATGAGTCGTGGGGCCGCCCCTCTATCTTTTACGTCGCCTGAGAATTAAATGTATTTCGGCTTTAAACTCGAACTTATGGAGCCAGTACTCCGAAATTATAAAACGTTATTTAAAATAACCCGTCTACGGTTCTGCGAGCGCTTGGAATATCATCACCCTTCCGACCTTCTGTATCCACTAGGCTTCCGACCCGGTTCGACTAACTCCACGAATCGCTGGGTAAATCCGCTACACGTTGTAATAAACGTGGAACCATTTTTCATCTTGTGATTGAATACTTCGCCCCATAAAACTCCCGATTAGCGTGGCAGGTTATAAGATAAATTTGTTTAAACAGACGATGAAGCGTGTCGTGACAAGTTTATGGAAGTAATAATGCGCATTTGAAAACCTAACTAACATGGGAATAGTTACCGCTACGAATTAGTAAAGGAAATTAATGTTTTACTATTTAAATAAACCATTCCATCCGTGACTATATTGTTGTATAGCCGTTATCCGGCTGAAGTTTTGCGGATGGGTACATAACAGAGGCGTCGAGGGCATAATTCGTGGGTAGGAGGAGTGTCCCGTGGCGGCCCTTCCCGTTCTAATGAAAGGGCCTCCATTACATACACAACCGCCATTAGTCGAACCGCCAAAACAGGGGCCGTTATGACACACGCCGCCCTAATTAGACTGGGCTAAAGAGTGGCCGCACCCCCTACCCCAGGCCACCCTATTAGCTCCGCCGCGTCCAACACGGAAAGTGTTTTAATAAAACGTTAACTCGGGCCACGGCGGCTCGGCCGTGCTAACGCCCCGATGAATATTAACAAGCGGCACCCGGCAGCCATCCTCTCTGGACCCGCACTGTCCTTTTTATTCCGTCGGCGGAATTGTGTCCCCGTTATTAAGTCTCATCGGAGCGGTTTTCTCCACCCTAAACCTATTTTGAGCCGTTAAAACCTGGCTATTATTAAAGGCGAACTCACTTTTAATAAACGTGCCGCCCATAAATTCGGTCCCCCCCCCCCACCGCTAATAGCCGGTCTAGTGACACAGTCCCTTCTTTTAGCCAAGTCGGATTCACCGATTATTAATCGCGCCGGGTATTATTTTCCTTTAAATCCCTGTGTGGAAACCTTCGCACGGGTTTCGTTTACAACGCAAAGTGACTGTAATACGAAAGAAAACTGAAATAAATGTAATGAAGGGGTTAAATAAAATACATTCAAATATGTATACTATAAATACTTATATAGAAATGATTTTATTTTGTTTTTAAGAGCATTAAAAATCTGAATTGTTATATTTTGGGATGATAGAATGGAGGAAATGATTCCCGAACAGCAGTTTAATCTTCGGCGGTGAATTAACAAGTGAGGTACGCCCAGTGAGAACAACAGGGGCAAAACTAATGTTCGAGCGGAGGCGGTTTGTTTGAGTCCTGGGCCAGCTTGTCGGTGGTGGCACATTCATGGGCTAATCCAGCACGCCGAGGGGTCCTACCAACGATACATACATTCTCGATGACCTACTTCCTGCTGTCCCCTCTCATTTCAAATCCCTTCCATTCCTCGATTCAGGTATTCGTTAGAATTCCTTCCTCGGCAGGTCTTCCAATTAGAGACGAACTGTGTTTTGTACGCCGGTTCAGCCTATTTTTGTTTTCTTGCCGTTCACCGGCCTGTCATAATAAATGGACTGCTCCGATTATTTTAATTGAATAAATGAACGGAGCACTTAAACAGATTTTTTCGCTTATATTTTATTAAGAATGTCTTTCCAGCATAGTCTAAATGCCCGAAAATTATTCCAGCTAATATATATATATATATATATATATATATATATATATATATATATATATATATACTTTTTATATATATTATTATATTTTCATTCGTGTATACAACCTACACTTGATGTTATGCATGACTAAGGTAGACTTAAAGGTACTGGTATTATATGCCCCGAACTTGGAATGCATAGGCGGATACTAATTAACGATAACTGAGGAATGGAGAATGAAGAGGGTCCACATTATAGGTGGGGGTGCATTAATCCCAAGGCAGTTCATTGAAATGGCTCAGGGAGGAATGATTAATAATTCAAATAAATTAGTAATTCAATAAGAGCGCCTATCTAGAGAATAATAGGAAATTTCCATAGCACCACCCCGTTTTCCTCTTATAATTGGTGATCCATTTCTCGGAGAAAGCCTTTGTTCCAAACGGCAACTCTGAAGGAAATTAAAGGGGCCAATCCCTGGATTTTCTATCCTTCATTTCCCAATTTTATCCAATCCTATTTCCAATTTCCGTTAGCTACAGATATGAAAATATTCTAGAAACTCGAAACTCTATATTCAATAATTAATTGTGTCATATTTTAATTAAATCAATTGAACTACGGTTGGAACTCAATAATAGCACAAGCACTTGAAACAACACGGCAAACATCAGAATAATTCCAAGTTTATTAATCAATCAATTACTCATGGCGATCACATTTTGACTGAGCGAGTATTAAGACAAACATTCGAAATCCCCAGCAACAATAAAAGATGCCATTAATCACTCATATAATAAATGCCAAGTATTACTGCAGGATGTATATATTTTAATACATAGAATATGTATTAAAAAATGTAATAATACATATTAAGCGGGATGCTACCGACAACGTCGAGGCAGCATAAATAGTCTAGCATAGAATCAAACAATCGACCGGAAAATGATTTTCAAACGGACGTGAGGTAAAGAATGTATACTTATTGATTTTAGAATCATAATCTGAAGAAGAACCTGAAAAATTTCGAAACGAAATAATTTGTGTACATTTTACGGATATATAGTATTTAATATGTATAATTCGTGTAGAGTTTAAATGCGTTAAAATAGTTAAGTAGTGAAAAAAATTGTACCTGTAATTACACATAGTAGCTTAATCATGTATATTTTTCGGTGTTCACTCAAGAATTCACCCTCGCGCAAAAACTAGATACATTACGACTAATGCTTATTAAACGTTCCGTGACAATGGGAATTTAGGTTTAACTTTTATTAAAGGACCGCCATTTCGTCGGGAGACAGTCCGGACGGGGACTGGGATCAAAACGGCCTAAGCCATTTGCCTAATGAACCCGGACAGAGGGTGTTTACAAGTTGAATAGGGAGAACTCCCGGCCCTATTATAAGGGCCAGCGCGCAGGTTGTACCCTCAGGAAAAAGCGAAATATCCCGCCCACTGCCACAAACAAGGAAACATCCGGCAAAAATCCATATCTCGGCAATTTGAAATGGATGAACGGATCGTTGGTACTCGCGTTCAACTAGAACAATGGACGATCGTTTCCAGGCGAACCGCCGAAAAAGAAAAACACTACTGGAATCAATGCCAAATACTGAGTACACTTGTGAACATTTTCCGTTTACATTGATCCAAGAATTTTGAGAAATAATACCTTAGTTTGATTAAACTCATAAATGAATCCGATTATAATTTGTAAAAAAAACAACAGTTGAAAAGGATTTGAAGTTGTTGTCCATTAGGAGCTGTTTTCACCTTTCACAAGGTAGCTCAAAGGATAGGATGAAATTGAATAATTAGCATACAACATCTAGGTGGAGGAATATCATAAATGTTGCTCTAAAAACTGAGATTACGGCATCAAATTCAATATGAACATGTTATTACGTATTGTTCCTGGGGTATTTGAGTTCCACTCGCAAACAGTTCATATTTTTAGGTAAATATCATATAAGATGTTTTTAACATCCTGATTAACCCTCGTCTCTTTAAATAGCCACCCCGCCATATTTTTCTTTTCCGCTGTATTTAATGCAAAGACGCCTGTAGATGACCGCGGGGGGGGGGGCGTCTGGACGCTCGTCAGGGTGGCCGCGGGTCATTTATTGCTGCATTGTTGGAGCCACCTCCAAAGCCCTGTAATATAGCAGTACATCCACGAGCCAACGACACTCAGCCGACCACCTGTAGGCTTCTGGTTAAACCACAACAAAATAACCGATATATCTTAGGCCTGACCGCGACTAGTCGGTGTGCGCTAGTCACCTGTCCAATAAACCCCATTCGCCCGATTAAAGTACACGTCTTTTAAAATTTATTATCGTGAAATAAATACATGTTTATTTTATATTGCGATTTTTTAATAGCATATAACTTATAAAGTCCCCCATAAGTTATAGCCAGTTTCGGCTAATTGTCAGCGATATTCTTTACTTAGATGCACAGGTTCACTGTGAACCCCCAAAATACACTCTGTAATGATTTTTTGATTCATATTGTTCATCATATGTTTGACCATTGTATTCATATTGATTTGGAAGTTATAATCTTAGTCGTTATCCTGTGACAGGGTTAACAGGCCGATCATACACTGTTGGCACACCAAAACTTCGAAGCACTGGGCCTAAACGGGATATATTACATGAACGTGGATTACTCCAATACTACGCAAACAATAACGGTAATGCGGTAGCGATACGATCTGCTAAAATAATAATGTATGATATTTTGTAATTGATTTCTAAATAAACGAGTAAACGGAATAAAAACATTATCGGAACGACCCGTATACTATTATTTTATCATAATTTGGGTGCGATCGCGGTCGGTAGAAGGAGAGGGTTCGGAAACGGTCTGGGAATGGGCCGGTCACCTTCCCGGTTTCCGTCCGTACCCATTTAATTAAAGTTACTGGGATGACTGCGGTAAACAACTAAGAGAGAGACCTATGTACGCAATATATATAGTTTAATTAGAGGAGGATCCCTCCACAGAGGGATTACCAAAAATAACCTCAAAGCTTTGCCTCTCCTCCATTCCCAAATATCTCGCCGGACTTATTAAAACAATTAGTCTATAATTATTCGGCCTTAATCCCGCAATCGTTAATTCTAAGGTTAGATGAAAAAATTATTAAATTTAATTTAACTATTGTATTAAAAACAGCCCTTAACAAATAAGAATCATGATGAATAAAATATGGGGACCCTAATTATTCTATTGCACAGACCGAAGTATTCAGTCCATAAAACAATAGTATCACTCTTAAATTACCTAAGCTAAATATCGAAGCGTGTAAGAACCTTTCATTTAAGATTATTACGACTGCACTATTTAGTATTAGCAAAAATGCCAAGTATAATTGACCAAAGCCACCTATATATTATCTTACTTACGAAGATACAAATATTTTTTTCTATATGGTATCGAATATACTCGTCGCAATCTTATAAAATACTTATTTCAATATTATTTTAAATTGAAGCAACAATGTGATAACCAAACTATTGCTCATTTTACTTCTTACATGATCACTATCATACGATGGTTCTTATCATGGAATTACGACAGGTTAATTATGATTTTATTAAACACCGTTCTATTCTTTATTTCTATACTAAAGTAGTCAAAAGTTGCCCAGAGATCAAAAGTATTTTAACTAGATACCAAACATGTTCGGAAATCCCTCTTTACTCATGAAAAACAACTGATACTTCATAATTTTAAGCTCATTACGGGATTTAAGCCACAGAGATGGCCTAGAGTAAAGTTTAACCCTAAGTTCCTCTTAGGCTCAATAAGGTCCATCGGTCCCTTTTAAAGGCTTAAAGGGGCTTTGCGACGAAATATGACTATTGGCAGCGACATCAAGCAATGTTTTCCAATGGAAATAAGGCCGGAGGACGACCATTATTTTTAGGTCTGGCATGAATAAGGAATGAGTGCGTCGGAGGCATTGCATTAACTTTTGCTTTAATAATATCCCATTCCGGCTCTCGGTAGAAGGAATGATGTAGTGCATTAAGGATGAAATATCTAAGGCTAGAGGTTATATCAAATATATGAACATAATTCGGAACTTTTAATTTGCGGAACAGAAAAGGATGCATGAAAATGCTCGTGTAAGGGTATTGTTAAATATTCTGCAAGCGGACTGTGTGAACTTCACAAACTATCATTTAACTAACCGCCATGTCTTACAGGGGTACAGAAATATTCCAAATTATGACCAAGATAGGGGGCAAAATTTACGCCGGTTGGTCGACTAAACACCGGCGGTTCGCTATCGGATATCGCACATATGCAAAACGCTATTTGTTAATTTACAGAGCACATATACCCCTTTAAATCATCGAAAATCCACCTTTGCGGTTTCAGCTACGCTTGTCCAGTCAAACATACGATCAAACGGACGTTACTTTGTTTACATTTTATTCCCGACAGACAACCAATTATTCAAATTGAAACGGAAATTAAATAACTGTAAACGCTTGGCATTATAAAATATACTTATCGTGACGAGATAAATTATGTATATTCTGACGGCTCAAATTTTAGAAATAATATGTTTAATGCTTCTGAACAATTGGTAAATAGGTGAAGAATATAAAAATATTATGCACATATATTGCAATGTATACTAGGGCGATTACTTATTGGCCGAAACTTTTTCTAAAGCTAAGGACGGTAAAAGTAATAATCATTCTTGTATCAGTGTTGGGTCATTGCACTCAACTCGGGTTCGTTCAACACAATTCAAAGGAATAATTATTTCATTTTTCTTTGCGTTCTCACCAGACGCATATAACGTTTATTTGGTGTCTCCAAGATCACTTTAATTAATTGAAAATTGAGACAGGCATTTGAAATCGTAAGCTGAACTTGTTGCCCCTCATGCCACGAATTGAAAATGTATATTTGCAAAATTAAAGTTCGGCGGCATTTGCTGTCAAAAATATATCGCAACAGTGCCCGGCCAACTAGATTGAATTTGTTTGCCCCATCGATTGTGCACATTTGTTAGTCATTCGGGGCCGTCGAGCGGCTAATTATAATGCGACCGAACGTCGAACGAGAGTAATAGGTGGGACAGGGGTTGATTCATTATTGATGGTAGGGGTTGGGGTTG
The DNA here is from genome assembly GCA_019843655.1 of Lethocerus indicus. Taxonomy (NCBI): domain Eukaryota; kingdom Metazoa; phylum Arthropoda; class Insecta; order Hemiptera; family Belostomatidae; genus Lethocerus; species Lethocerus indicus. The sequence continues at coordinate 9,563,723 of JACDQD010000002.1, read as the reverse complement.
GTTGGTCGGGCTGGATGCATGGCAGGGCCCGTCTCGCTTGATCCACTCCACATTGGGCTCCGGCTCACCGTGAACACCGCCACCGACAAATATCAATCCCAACTTCGTGCCCCAATCCGAATATTCTTTGTTGTCGGCAGGATGTTCATTAGTCCGAAGCGCCCCTATTCGAGTCGGTCGCTGAGCATCGCGCCCGAAAATCAATCTACATAATGCAGAGTTTTAAACTCAAACAGAAATATCACTAATTTCGCTTACGTCCTAGCAATATCGCTTACATATTAAGCTTGTATACTCTTTGTTACGCTGAATCGCATGTGGATTAATTCAATTAAATCAACGAAATATGGGTCTCCCGATTTATTCGATTCCTATATATTTTATTAATTATTGACAGAATTATCATCACATTCCAACATTATAGGTAGGAAATTAATTGTAATTTAAAAAAATAAAATTTATAAACAACAAAGCTGTTCCCTGAACGGAGCAGTGGCAGGACGGTTGGCCAGCGATCGGTTGGTGGAAACATTTGAAGGCATAACCATTCCACGTGGAATTCCCAACGGATTTGGTGAAAAACAACCGGGAGAGGTTGTTGGGAAAAGCTAAATTCCGACCGCGGTAGCGCATTCCACCGGCCAGCAGATGGGAAACGCTCGATCGATTCAAACCTGCAATTCTTTTTCCGCAACGGTATATTACCGATTTGCGGCCACAAATTACCCATTCATAGGTATATGTACGCATTCCCCTGTTTATTATTCTTTTTACGATCAAGGAAGTAAGAACTTACCCGAAATAGGAAGTAATGAAATTCCGTAATTCAATGAAATAGCGTAATCGAAAGAACATAAATAATGGAATAATGGAAAGGATCATTTTATTTAATCCCGGCGGCGAACTGAATATTCCTGGAATTAGAATTTCTAAATATTGCAACAAATTCCAGAAAACCTCAACTGAATCATTTCAAATAGCAGATCAAACTCATTTCAAATATGCAGACTGAATCTCGGATAGCTCAGTGAACACGGTGCGCAGCGAATCGGGTCCTCCTCAATTACAAATTTTAACGGAGCACGAATATTTTTTTAAGGATACGTACTATTATTTTCGTGCGGGAATTTCAGTGCCACATGTTAGTTTGTTTTTCTTGTTTTATATAGCCCAAGGAAATATCTTTAGTACCACATGTTACAGTTAACATTCTATTAACATATGTTAATAGTTTTATCTGCTAACCAGCATATAACTCTTGCGTACATAGGCACTGTATCAGATACAATAGATACGGCTCTACTTCCTCTTTGTTACACAAATTATCTGGTGTGAAAATAAAAGTAAAAATAATGAGAAATACATTTGCTTTTAACTTTAAAGTCGTCTAACCCCATGAATTGACAAACTTGAATTACTGGGGGAAAAATGAATTTCCTTTCGGGGATAGGTATTCTCCGAGGAATATATAACTCCAATTTCACCCATTTAATTAATTTAATAATTTGGACAATTAAATGACGTTTGAAATGAATCTACGTTTTAGTTATGGTTGAATTCTCGAACATAAAGAGGCTAAGTGCAGCTAATTGACGGTCTTGAAATGCTGGCAAAGTGCGAACAGTCTCGTCGTTCCCCTGTTGCTAGATAATGAAGCCAAATCGTAACTAAATGTTATTGCGAATAAATACCCGAATTTATTGTATCCAGTTGTAATTAGTTTTCTGTAAAATACGTATTCAAAAATTACCATCAAAATGTATATCGCTAACAGTATTTGAAGCTGTAATTATACTTTATGTAAGTTATACAATTTTCTATTTTTATTCAGTTTCCGGAGTATAATTATATTATTATATTAAATCTGAGGGTCAAGTGGAGGAGGAAATTGGAACAAGGCGGCAATTAGAGAGAAATGTAGGAATTCAATTTTATGCGCGCTATAAACAAAAGTGAACGGCGCGTACGATATATTAAATTCCCGAGGCAGGTGTCTTGTGTTTAGGCGTCCCCCCCTCCAATAATTCCATTGTGTCAAGCCGATCTTGAACCAGGAAAAACCCGGTCGACCCCCACGAGATATTAGTAATCGATATTGCGCAGTCGCCACCCTCCTCGGCCCATCGAATAACAATCCTATCCCTTATTGCTTTCCACTTTGTGTAACGCCGTTATAAATTGATGTATCCTTAATTAAAAAATTATAATTCCTCCGTATATAAATTAAATACAATCGTTTATAGACAAACACTTGGTGATTATATAAGACTGAAATAATAATGTAAAATACGCATCCATTCAAAACCCATATAATGTATTAGTTAGTTAGGTTTCTAACATGGACCAGCGGTGGCAGATACTTGAGCGCGGTGTCTCAGGTAACGTAGAGTATCGGTTCGGTTATTTAATCAGTTGTTAAAGTTAGGAAATATACACGATATAAGCTGAGGTGTCTACAAAGGTGTTTTAGTGGATTATGAGGTTCGTTTACCTATAAGAAATTTTGTAATGTCTTTCTATGCTAAGACTACATCAAATCGTGATGGTTTGACCACATCACCCGTGTCAAAGGATACTTCAAACCGCGGGCATGACATCGTGTAATACTGAAGTATGTTATATTGGAATAATTTTTTACTGTGAGTTATTTATATACACATGTAATCATAAATTAAACATAATTGCCAGCTTCCTTTTCATTACAAAAATGAGTGGAGATAGCGCGCGTATAAGTCATTCGCTGGTTGTTGTAACCACAGGAATATGCATGGACTTATCAACGGGCATTGTCCTTTTTGCGCTTGGGGCGCCCCCTAATTAACACCTAAGTTCTGAGGAAGGTCGACACCACCTCCCTTCTCTAATTTACTTCTTGTCGCCCACCCACGTTGTCGCTGACGATGGCGAATGAAAAAAATGACTCCGGTTCTCTCGAAATTGTTGGATAATGCGAAAGCAACATTTACAGAGGAAGTCACGTAGCGGGCGGCCCCTGTATAAAGGCATACATAATTAGGGTGGGGGCGGCCCCCGGAGTCTAAATAATTAACGGAATTATAATTGTTCTTCCGCACGCTTTGCTCCCCGGAGAGGAAAAAAGGCACCCGGTAAACCGAGTTTCTTTAGGCCTTGGGTCGCAGTCCTTACGATCCGCTAATTAGAAATTCAATTAACTATTTGTTTACGTCGGGCAGGCGGTGAGAGCGGTATTTATTTAATGGTGTTGGGGAAAGGAGGAATGCCATTGCTCTAGGCGATGGGAACTTTACAACAGTGGGAAAATCTTTATAACAGCAAATTGTATCGAGGTCTGCGATCTCAACTTATGGGAATCCATGAAGCCGTTCTATTCATACACATCTTTGCAATCCATAATCCTCCGTAAAATCACTAACGCTCCACCAGTTTCTAACCGTACAATTCATAATTATTTAATAGTCCCGTTCGTTCACGAACTAGTAGCTTCCCGATATACACCCGATATAAACCATACAATAGGCTGAAATTGACTTTCGCATTATTGATTATCGCCTAAAAATAATGACAGTAGAAAAATCTGTATTGAATATTGTTTGGATGACGTTAGACTTCAGAGGTATGACAATACAATATAAAGCGTGGGTTAAAATAGTTTCCACTAAGTTGACCGAATTTTCAGCCGGGTTTAGCGAACACCACCCCGGTGTGTGTTCGGCGTCTTCATTTAGGGGGGACCCGCTATATCTATAGGCGGCATACATATTGCACGTTGTATATGCATTGAGACAGCCGTCTTGGAACTTAGCCGGCTTGCATTATTCAGGAATCAAATTCACAAGCAAAATTGTGTCTCCGTTTCAAGCAGGGACAAGGCATCCCTTTCTATAAACGAATGCGCGCTTCTAGGTTAAATAAATTATTCCCTCACGTTTCCATTGAGCCGCCCCCGCCCCACCTGACACCCTCATTACCCGGTCGGTGTGTTATCACCTATACATTATACATGTCGACGGCTCTCTCTACTTTTGTACTTGTATGAAATTGAATACCTGTCGTTTAGGAAGGAATAAGATAAGGTTATAGCGGGGAGTGGGCGCGGTATCGTCTTGCCCACAACTCTGCCCACCGCCTAAACTTATTGAAAGTTACCGCCGATAAACTATCTAAGTTCGCTTAAAATTTGCAGGGAGGTGGGAGAGGCAACTGTAAGGCTTCATTCATTTGCATAAATTCCCTAGGCTCGGCCGTCGTCCGGACGCCCGCCTCTCATTGGCCCCCGGGTTAATTCTGAACCTTTAGAGCATCGGAATTTTCCGGTAGATTAATGTAAGGGTCAAAAAGGCCCTGGAGATTAATATTACGGGTTAATATTTCACTTTGCGGCACGGTAAGTTTTACAGTACTAAGTCTGGCCTATGTGCAGGCAATCAGACTCTCTTTTACAATGCGCCGGCGGGTTTTATACAATAATAACACTAGTACTGAAATTAAAATAATATAATCACTCATCCGGTAAGTAACCCGAAGATCACGAAAGCACATATGTGCATAAACATATGCACGTCGAATTTATGTACTCATAAAACAGGAATACCGCATCGGTGTCACTCCTGAATTTATTTCTAAGCACAATTTACATAAATCCAATTTCACCAGCAAGAATTGTGTGAGAATACTGACCCCCTACATTGCCCCATTCTTATAAAATATGAGACGAAGTGTGATACGAGAATACGCAGTGTTTTTGACGACAAAGCATAGTTCAATCCACCCGGTCGGGCTTTTTATATCTGGAGAGACCGGACAGGGTTGGCAGGTGTGAGGCGAAGTCCCTCGTAAAGGAGCCCCCCCAACCCTGTTAGCCAAAGTAACAATAAAGTTGGAGTGCTTCGCATTTATTTATCGGAGCCGTCGATGGCGCTCCCCGGCCCAATCCCATTACGACGGACCATGAAGTCCGAGACTTCTTTCTTAGTAATAACTGTTAGGGAGCAACAGGCTGGAACGATTCTATCCGAGTGTTCAAACAATGCCCCATTCGCCGTTAACCTACCGTATTGTCTTAGTCAAACCCCGTTTTAAAAACTATCGCGGTAAAGCAGAGGTTGGATGCAGCAAAAAATAAGAGAACAGATAATAAAATAGTACGAGTAAATAGAGCATGCAAATAAATATACCTTTTTCCCAGTAGAGCACCCGTCTTATTCTAGCAGAGTAGAAAGCCTTACCTGCAACAACAAAAAGGGATTTAATGAAAATTCAAATATGTAGGGGAAATCTTCCCCTTGTGAGATTCAAATCTATTTGCTACGTTTCCGGGAAGTAATTTCATTTCAACAGTTGTGATCCTCGGATCGACGCCGATTCCACAAATTAAGAAATGGATTCAAAAATTTCAGCTACATGTGATGATAGAAAATTCAAATCTGAATGATAAAGCGGGTCATCTGTGATATTCAAATCCACCATATTCCCGTTATAGCAAATACTATAGCGCCCGCAAGGATTTTGAATGTTCTAAGATGAAAAAGGAAGGAGAGTCACACAAATGACTACAATGTACTTTAAACAAAATATAATTTAAAAAATCTATATGTAAACATTTGAAGGACGAGAAGTGCATTTAACAAAAAATTATAATATTTTTATATATTATTAAAGCAATAAATGAATACGTAATGGTGTTATGGCACTGAACCATTTAATACATAACGCTATTTAATTAATCACATTCAAATCATCTATGAACATGAACCATAAATTTAATCAGTGTTTTGCTTGAAAACCCAGTGTGTTTTTAATTATTATGGGATATTGTACGCAATAGATGCAGTCACGACATAATTACATATAAAATACATTTAAATTCAGTTAATTTTAATGAACGAGAGCCGGGAGACAATTATATCCTATGGTTGGTTCCAAAAAAAGTTTAATAATCCCGTTCACACGATTAAAAGGGCACCAGTTAATTTTGAAAATACGAATAATAAAAATGAGTTATTGCCATAAATGTGCTGATGAATAAACTGAGTATGCGTACCTCGTTAATAAATATCAAGAAACAACCAAAAACTTTATGTAACACATTTGCCAGAATAGTAAACTGAATTAAATTATGAAAACAAATAAGTTTATGAGGACGTAAAATAATAGAGAGTTAAAGACTCTAAAATATGTCTGTAAAATTTCTCATTGTATGAGCTCATCAAGAAAACAATGAAGGGTTTATATAAAAATGTTATCTTAAGAGTATCCCTTAATTCTCTTACCTAACAAGGTAGTCACTGCCTGCATTCAGCATTGGTACCTAAAAAAATGGACACGTCCGGTGAGTAGAACTAATGCAACCGGTACGAGAAGAAAATATACTTTACGAATATCGCAGTCATTCATAAACTCCATTGAGGTCCGTTCGGCGTTCACCGTTCCCCCGGGACCAATCCAAACTTAAATTTAATTAGCGGAAGCGGCCTAAATGGGACTAATGCGAGGGAGTGACCACTAAAACTGAAGCACATATTTGGCATAAATCAGGGCCCAGGGAGCGGCTCTCGGTACTCGGATGATCGATACCCCTGATTCCCTTCGGATGAATAATTTAAATGCAAATGAAGAGGAGCGGGTCACATTTCGGACAGAGGCCAGTCCCCGGTAGGCCGGCGGCCAGTAGTCGCCCCTTTGAATTTAATGCCGATAAAATTAAATTGACTCCTCCCAGCCCAGTATCGGTTATTTATGCTCCGGACGTGACCCCCACTCTCACCTTCGACGACAAACCTTCCATTTACAATTATTAACTTTCAATTAGCCCCGAATCCCAATTGTTAACTACGAATTTAGATCTGCAAGTTTGCAGGAGATGCCCGGAGTCATAGTCTTGCCGGCTAAACCGCACCCTAGGATAACTTTCTGATAACGGATATTAGTTCCCGGTGCTTAATAGGCCGCCTCTCTAATTGGAAATGTAAGCTTCGGATAACGTCAATTAGTTCGCAAATAAATAATCCTATTATTAATCCTATTAACCGGTTGCTGCATTCAGAATGGATTTTGAAGCTATTGCGGCTTTGTATTTCTATTCCGAGGTACTTGTATAGATCAGAACCGCAATTAAAATAATATCCGTAGGCTTTATATTTCATAAATAATTACGCAAAAATATATTAGTTATTAATAGGGAAAGAATTGAGTACGATAACACCACCTTCCAGTTACTATTACTGAATATTCAGTTCTGGAATTTCCGTCTAGAGACGAATAGACGTTTTTGTATGCCTAATTATTTGATAAATGTGAAATTATCCTCCCTACATTCCATTCCTGTAAATAATGACAAAAATAACACAAAAAACACAGTTGTTCTCCGGTGATATCAACCGTAAAGGGAAGAATTGCGGGAGTGTATATCACGCGAGTGGTGCAATTTTCATTCTTTATATAATTGTTTTCATTGAAAAGTTAGTTATTGACTGTTATTTTATAATATTTATAGAACTATTAATATTACACGGAGGTACATTAATGTTGAGTGGACGAACTTGGGATGGGCAGACGGGGTCTTTTTCGTTCTCGTAAATAATTGGGGAAGGCTAATCATCATTTGGGACGGGAAAAATAGGAGGACATTGAGGTTTAATGGTCCGGCCAGGGACATTGTCTCCATTCATGATGCAACAGAGCCAGGCCCACCCCCAGTTTATTAGTCTCAAACGGCACCGCTTAGCCATTCATAGTGTTTGCCCTGGCACATATTCAGCCGACGGGAAAGCTCTAAGAGAGCCCCCGTACGCGCTCTCGAGCACAAACACAAACGAGAGCTTTACAGTTTTCCCACTGACCCACTACAATGCTTTACGAGAACTTAATTCCTCAAATATGGCTTTCCCTAAATTCGTCTCTTCCCCCGTCCCCTACAAATGTTCCCCCCACGACAGGTTTTTCAATCGGTAACGTTTTTGCAACCCGTGTAAATTTCATTCAGGAAATTAGTATAACAAATGTGTTCCCTAAGAAATAAAACACAATAAGAATATATAATTCATATTTAATCGATGAAATATATGAAAACAATTGAAAGATTAATTGTTCTGAGATGGACACGTCCAAAACGTTGTGGATTCACGCGCCTAATTTAAAAACGATTCGTCCAGCTATCCGAAGCACTTAAACCGAAAAATAAAAAAAACATTTCGTTAGGGCATTTTCACTGACGACTCGTGGTCCACTCAGAAATAAAAAGGTTTTTCGTTGAATAATTGGTCGCCTTCTGACTGGGGAAACTTTTGACGGAACTCGCCAAGTATCGCCGAGGGTGAATTAGTTTCCGAGTCCCTTGGAGAGTGGTCGCGTAGCGGAATGGTGGCGGGGGCGGGGGCGCATTAGTGCGGGGTGGTCTCGGCGAGGGACTGTTGTGGAGCGTCGCTCGCTGAAACGGGTCCCGGATATCAAAGCGGGGCCGCCCGTTAGGCCCGGGGGCTAACTCCTCCACGGTTGCCGTTTCCTGTCACACCTCGGGCTTTCTCTACCCGCCAATGAAAGAAGAAAAAACTCGGGAGGTGCTACGGGGGCGGTGGGGAGGACTTCAAAATTGGACTCCCGCTCTCCCTCTCAATGCAAACCGGTGAAGTAGTAGGAGGTTGGGGCTCGCCCGCCGGCTATCGGATTTATGGAAATCTCCACCCTGGACCCAAACTACATTTTCTCAACGCGTTGTTGTACTATTCTATTCCGCTTCATTTTTTTACCGTGAAATTGTTTTCTTTTCATTCTATTTTTGTACATCGGCGATATACATTCAAATTTGATTTTGTCCCGTTTATGACGCAATAATTAGAAAATTCTTAAACGTAGTACTTTAAATAAATACTTTCCGAATCAATATAATGATTCGATATACCGGTATATAATTCAATTATGAATATTAAAACTATACCCGAACAATCAATTTCGTTGTCAATTAAATTTACATACAAATTGTAATATTGTAGTAAGTAGGCTTAGTTCGGTAATAACTGACTTTGACCGTAGATATATTCGTGAGTATAAACTCTGGCAAATGCCCTGAAACATCACGTTTTTCACTTCTATATCAATTGGCAGTATAATATACCGCTAGTACTATGCTGTACTTATGGAAAGGATCCTATCGAAAGGTCATGCAACATAGGACATGATCCATACTGACATAACACAGTTGAGGCTGGGCCAGAGGACATAACCTTCACTTAAAACAACGCAGTGGATACTTATATCGTTATATAATTATAATTTTCATAAATAATGGTATCAAAGACAGGAATATACTTTGAAGAGTTGAAATAAAATAGGTAGTTCAATATATTTCAATGTCACAAGTTTTAGGGCTTATTAAAAATATATTATTTGGGGTTCGATGTGAGCCGGGCTCCGGTAGAACCCAGGTGGGGTGGTGTCAAACGAATTGCCACAACTTGGGCGATTTTACCGGTGTTGTTTTCCATTAGGGAGAGGCCGGCTTATAGGGCGCCCACTAACTTGTCCCCCGACCTAATGAAGGAATGACACGAATTTCTCTGCTCCCCGGCCCCAGGTTAAACAAGAATTTCCCCTCCCAGGCTCCAAAACTCTCTTCTCTCTCCCACCCGGTCTAATTTTGTTTAATTCCGCTATATTGTTGCCCCCCTGTTTATATTTTAAAAGCAACTGCGACGTTCCTCCATCTGAGTGGTTTTTTGTCCTAAATTTTGGCTAAGCGTAAGGTCTCCTTAGGGGAGTTATCTTATTTATTTCTTTAAGACAGCGTCCTATCTACATCGATTGTCCCAAACATCGCCAAAGGTTTTATTTTAGACGGGTTTCTTTCTCAATGATAATACTACAAGAACAAGAGTTTCGCTGTGTTTCCCAATTTCCAGTGCTAATCTAATGGCTATAAATGTACGGTTTTTGCAAAAAACGAGATACAAAACCGGATTCTCATGAGGGAAAGCGTTCCATGTGCCTGGAAAATCATATTAATGTTATGAAAATGGTTAAATATCGTAAAAACAGTGTCCAATTAGTTGAACATTTACATTAGAGACGTTTCTCCGGTCATGGATGCAATATATTCGTTGCGAAATATTTTCGTCGTTTATACATGGTGAGGCCATTAACTAATTGAAAAACAGTTGTTATCGATTCATTAGTAATCTGCACTCGCTATATAAACGAAATACATAACTACGTATGAATTATTACTCCTAAGAATAAAACAATTAACATATTTATGTAAAATTCGAATAACTTTGTACCTAATTAAAATACCAGCAGATAGAATCGTATGCGAAACGATAAATTAAATTAAAATGATTATGTGAATTCTGCCGCAAAATACTTCCCTAATAACGTTGCCAATCGTGGAATTATTTGTGGAATGTGTAATGGTGTAATAATTTCTATATAAAACGAAGTTCATTTCGATAAAATATTATGGCGAAGAGTAAACTCGATAAACTGCTCGGAGGGACTCCTTCTTTGGGGGTTGAGCGTTGAGGCCAATTGAGAATTTGAGGCAGGCGGCGTAGGATGAACGGAGGGGCTAGGGCTATACCGACAGGGATATTGTGTGTGACCGCTACTGTTGTTAGACATAATACAGCCCCCAGAGGGATTTGCCCTCGTACCGGCTTCATCTTCTCTCGTCAGTCCGTTATCATTATTATGTAACACGCGAGCCCTTTTCCTTTCACGTTCCCTTACATCCTTCCCTATACGCTACGGAGATATATCCTCCTCAAATTCCACCGGCCCTACTTCGGTGTCCATTTTAACCACATGCCGTAATTGGATATTTATTCTGACTGATTATTCAGAAATATATGTCATTTTGAGTATGTAAGTAATATCTCCTTATCCTTACAAGCACATTATATTTTAATATCATATATTATACATACTGCTCTCTGTATTTAAATCGCTAAATGTGTATTTGAAAAGGAAATTCATTAAAAAAATAACTAAAACGTTCTAACTATCTACAATATATAAGCCTGTCCCAAAAAACCATGTTCGTACTCTACGAGTATTATTTATGAAATGCTTATACTTTCAATAAGGTCGAACCATACGGAAAGACCCCGTTTAATTATATTATTTTATTCTTTGATGTATTAATTCTTAAATAAAAAAAGGGACCGAACCGGAGGTCCTGGGGAAGTTGAAAAATGTGAAGGGGCGCTTTGTTGGCCGGCGTTATGTGCGGACAGAGCCACCGACCCGCTCCACGACTTACCTTTTAATAAGTCACCGCCCACACAGAAAGTTTTACAAGCTTTGAAAATTTAATAAACACTTTTAGCCCCGGCCCCGAGACCAAATATCTCCCCGCTTATTTACATTCCGGATGCTCCTGCCTCATATAAGTTGGCTCGAATTTAATTGTCCTAAATTATTAAAACCAAAATACATTCGGGCCAGAGAAGCGCGTACCGCGGGACGGAATGGCTCCTTCCAACTTTTCTTCGTTACAATCTCCCATTATTAAATGGAAAAAGTGCAGAAACGTATGGTTACTTTTGTTTCAGAAAAAGCTTGTGCCTTAAACAATTTTAATATCGAAACCGAGTTTCAATTTAAAGAAGAAGAGCGTAATTGAAAAAACCTCGGGAAATAATTAAACTTCTGTTTTAGAAGTGATTCCTCCAATGGTCACAACGGAGGAATCATTTGAAGAATCAATATGCGAATTTCCTCTGCAATTTGGACTTTCGAACTCCATTACACAGAGTAAAAGGATAACTGCTACAAATGAATTCCCTTGGAAATTACCAAACTGCTATTTGCGTTTGGAATAATGAATTTAAGTAATGTGATTTCTATGGTTTACAGCAGTGTTAGTAGTGTTCCATTGAACTCGGCGTCACATAACAATTGTATACGTGTGTACTCGTATGTATGGATGTATAGTTTTTCTAAAAAGAGGTGCAACATTTTGTGACAACTGGATGGAACTGGAATCAAACCTACAATCAGAGTTGTCCAATTTTACATTTTATAATATTTTGTATTTTACTAAATATTATTTTCACGTAATCATTCCTAAACCATTTTGTACATAAAAACTAAATTCAACTCGAAATCATCTATTTAATGTAAATACAAGGTCAGTGTTAGTACTTCATGAAAGGTATAGATCTGCACGAGAAAACTCGGTTGGTTTTAAAAATAATATATAATATCCGCTAATAAGGATCAAAATCATTTTTATAACATGAGTGTACAATTCGTACATGTCTCCTATTGATATCCCTACTGGAATGGCTGAGTGAAGATTTTTAAACAGCTAAGTCATCATTTTCAGCAAAATTCGTACCCGTACTGGCAGCCCAGTTAATGCTGGATTTAAATTGAAAATTTAAAAAATTTACAACATGAGAGATACAAAGGGAAAGGTAATCCCTATTCAGTTAGAACGAGTAAGTCATTATTTTATAGAATAAATGAACCCAAGACATTGGAGAAAAAAGTGGAGACTGTAGGGAGTAGGGCTGGCCGGGTCCGGTTCCAGGCCCTGGCATTTATATTGGGGCTGTTAGTGCCTTCTTTCTCTCCCTTTTCCGTCTCCCTTCTTCTCTATTTCGGCTCACTTTTTAGTGCAACGGCAGAACAACCCGGTCGTATCGTGTTTCCTAAAGGAATTCCTTACATGCACGAGTATATCTTAATATGTGCCAGCCTAACTTACAAACGGAAGCCTCCTTTCCTCCTAAATTTTACCTCGTATTTCTCCCGCAGTACGGAACAATTGCCTTCATTTTTTACCCCTACAAATGCGAATATGCAAACTTTATTTTAATAGCAAATTCAACACTAAAATAGTGTTAATAAATATTAATCAAACGCATAAGGCTAAAAAACCCTAAAAAGGTTAAAAAAGGAAATAAAAAGGACTTGGATCCGAAGAAAATCAATTAGAAGGCGCCGTTTGGTACAAAACCGAACAAGTCGCCCGACCAGAAGACCTCCCGATATAACTCTGGGCCAATCACTTTGGAAGAGCGAAATTCGGTTTGTCGGAGGCGGAAATTCAGCCGCTATGAAATTATCGGTGCTGGATTAGTTGGGTTGCGGCGTTGGTGGGGCAAGGGGTATTTTGGGGGCGCTTGACTTATTTCGAAATAAGGTGAGAGGGGAGGGGCAGGAAATTGTTTGTAACTCGGCTTCCTTTCGCCAGACAGAATCAATATCTCGGGGCCGCGCCGCCCCCTCACCGGTCCCGGGATGGGAGGAAAGAGGAGGGGGCCACCGCTCCTGGGGGAGGGGGAGGCGAAATATGACCGGCGTTTAACTGGCAGCCGAGAGGATTCGGGCATTGGTGGACGGGGGCCTCGACTTCCCATTCCTTCCAGGCGGCCTCCGGGCAATTTCTTCGAGGACTTCCTGTCTGAGCCAGCATAAAACAGTGGAAACCTATAGAGTTACGGCTCCTTAGGGGACTTTATACTCTTATATCTGGGCCACCTTAGTATTTATGTTGTGAGTTGGACGTGTCGACGGATGTTACCGTTAATATGTTGTGTACGATGACCCAGGGGAGGTGACACGGGGTAAGAGTTTATATTTCATAGGACCCCGAAGCAAACAAAGCGCTGAAACATTTCAGCGATAATGTTTTCGTAAAGTATTTATGTTAACAAACTTCTTGAAATACCCATTAATTATCATTTAATTTAGTTATTTTACATATTCTCTCTTCTTGAAGTATATTAACCGTAACATCTTATATTTCTCGTGTGATTTAATATTTTGACTTAATAACTTATAGTGCGGTAAGCGTGTATAAAAATACAATCATAATGTTTGACGAAAACCCTACAGAAAAACAAAAAACACAGTTAAAATGACAGAAACCGTGATGGTGCACCACTTTGGAGATGGTTAGAAATCACCCAAGTATGTAAACTCCTACAATCAAATAATTTTACTTGTGGCCATGTTTTATTAAATTATTATATTGAAACAAATGACAAATATCAGGGTACTAAAAGACTCGTACTGTCGGAATATTATTCGATCATTTTCTTCTATGTAAATATTTCAAAATATGTCTGTTCATAATAACAGGAAGGTAAAAGTAAAGTAACGATATCTGCTATGCAAATATTCATTTTCGAAACCCTTTTAACCGATTCTCCGGCCATTCGGTACGGGAGCGCTCGTCTACAATCGGAAAGCTCTTTGATCGGGCAGGCATCGGAAAACTGGTGGAGACTTTTTTGCGGGGCTGACTAAAAGAGGGCTCCCATTGTGAAACGGGAGCCGCCCGGTCTCAAGAAGACAACGCGCGGCACAAAGGGCTCAACCCTATAAACGTGATTGACGTTAATGATGTGTCAACCGGACCGGGTCCGGCCCTGAGAGTGTACAGCGCCAAAAGAAGAGAGGACACACGGCACCGTACAGACAGGAGTTCAAACGCAATTTTCACGGCTTAATTCAGTTCTTTACTTAAATTATGGACCTAACGAAAGTTATTTCAGTGACTTTACTCGAATTTCCTAACTCTAAAAGAATTTAGAAGGCTCGAATCAATCAAAACTGTAATTGCTCTTAAGAATTATTAGATTAAAAGTATAGAAACAATAATAGACCTAATGATAGTTGCCCAGACAGTTGTTCTTATAACAATTTTTAGGAAAAAAAAGTACTGTTTTCTCTTAGTTTTTATCTTCATACTAGACCGGTTCAAACTGTCGATAGTCGTATTCCGCTAGTAATACTGTGAAACTCATACACCTGTCGGCGGTAAGAATAGGGTTTTCAAATCCATGGTTTAATAAAAACAAAGTATCGCTCAGAAAAGTGTAAATGGTGACAATAAGTTAGTGAACGGAGGGGATAGAAGACATCTAAAGCTGCCTGTCCGTTGCCGTAACCCTTAATTATAAATTAGGTCTAGTGTGGAAGGGGAATGGGGTGGAGGGCAGGGGTGTCTAGGCCCGCTTTGTCTAATTAACGGGCAGTTTGGGTGACTTCTACTAAAGTCCCACCGAATTTACTCCTCAACTTGGGAGGAGTAACCGTCAACATTCCCTGCTCCCCTAGGCCAGGGCTCGGGACGGCAAATTATGCACGCCCTATTAGCCCTTGAGCGACTCCCAACTACTACTCCGTGGAGTCGGCGGCTTCAATTATTCAGAGAGGGCTTTGAAGGCAGTCGGCTGTTGACATTTTTACTATTGGAATGATAGGGACGAAACTGAATGGAGGAGGCAGGAGTAAGGAACCCCCGACAGGGGACAACTCTATCCGCAGCTTTCACGACTATAGAACTGACTGAACAGACAAACGCAAATACAAAATTGAACACAAACACACGGTCACATTTTAGTGAAAGCCCAATATTCTAGAGTGACTTCATATTACGAAAGACTTGACTATATTATTTGGCGAAGTATTGATATTTATAAAAGGCGGGAAACTGTTAAACATCAACACAGTAAATTGATTAAATCATTACATATTTTATGATTTCTTATGGTAGCCTATCTAACCCACTATCTGAACACCCAAGTGTCTGAACTATAACGTTCGATGTATATGAAATTAATATCTTTGAAAACACAGCAAGATTTGTATTTAATCTGCTACTAAACATTTGAAAAAGGGGTATTTTGTCAATTTTTACCGCAGAATTTTGTATAACATTTTTCATCCATATTTTTGAATTTCGAGACGCGAACCTCGTGCACCTAAGTGATGACGAAAGAGGTGGCGGTTGAAATGAGAAAGGGTTCGGGATTGGGAGTGGCTGTAAATAGGGTAAGGGAAACAGTTGAGGTTTCGAAACTACCCCGGTCTCGGACAATATTGAAACAATTGGCTCCCTCGGCAAACCTCCGGTTATCACCCTCCGGCCCGAGCTCCAAACGGCCACCTATGAACTTACGATCGAACCTATGTACTAGCTAAACATTTGCGGGCGCAGCAAATTTTATTTCTAATATATAAACATATAAAAATATTTTTGCGGGTGTTAACATGAATTGAAGGAATAAGTTCCTGCCGTTGCAAACACGTTAATGGTATCCTAATTATTAATATTAAACAATTTTTAATACCAGTTAAATAAAATTATTAGTTCCTATGTGTCCTAACTTGTTTACCTATGTGTAAACATCACTTCAACACACATCACTTCAATATGTTGAAGTTCTAAACTTTGTAGCGTATGCGTGGCATTCATTATTTCAGTATTTTTCATGCCATTTTCTGTTCCGCTATACGTGTATTAGTAAGAGTTTTTCATAAAATACAATTAGAGAACACCAGGTTTCTGCGAGCAATTGCATTCGGCGAATAGATTCCAGCCTGTAAAAATTCCATACCAAAGTAAAAATACCGAGTCATTATATTCCTCTATCTCGCTAACCTAACCATTCAGTGAAGACAATCGGCCCATTTTTTCTTAAAAATGTAAAAGGGCGATGCTCCTAGCTAGTACCGAGCGCCAGCATTAAAATAACTCCGTTTCCGAGAATAAAATCTAGATTCATTAAAATTAATAGGACTTCTGGGGCGTGGTAGAATAAGTTTTTCTCTTATAGAGGCTTTCACTACCGTATTAAGTCGCAGGGGGAGAATGCCTAAAGATTGTCCAAAGACTGGGTGGGTACAATTAAATTGGGTGAGAGCAGAACGAGACCCGGCCTTTATTCTCGGTCTATGCGTAGTCAGTCCAACTTTCAACCTGAGAGCTTCGAAAGATTTTACGTTCGGCGCTACACCATTTTTCCAAAGCCAAGAAAGGACGACTTGAAACGCCAACGGAATCATAGATAAAAGGCCGCATTGATCGTTTTCCAGTACACATTATTTGCATCGCTCCTGGTACACTGAAGTTCTTTCATTTTCTTGCTGTAACTTACCATTCTATGGGTAATATAATATTACATTCACAAAAGGGATGCACAAAAAATTACACTTCCAGCACGTAGCGTTGTTCACCATTTTGCAATTTCGAGTCGGGCAAATCGAATTTATCTTTTGTATTTCCCCGTTTCGTTTAAAATGCACACGCCGTATAAAAATAATTATATTTCTACCGTCGTGAAAGGACGAGAAACTCCAAAGAAAATGTCAGCGCCGACGCTTCATTACAAAGATGGCGTGGGGGAAGGGACGAATGTGACTCCGGATATTACTGTTGGCGGGGAACATGTTTCGGGGGAAAGGAAAAAATAATTAAAAAGATCGGTGGGGACATTTCTGGGCTGTTCGACTGGTGGCGATAGCGCTCAGGCGGGGCCGACATATTACTGACGGCCCCCGCCCGCTCAAACCTAACCAGTACTACTTTTTTATTTTTTTTTAGGTCGCCTGGAGTAAAAAATCGGCAAGTTCAATTTCGCATTTTGGATCATTAATAATTTTCGAATATGTAAATATTTGACTGGATCTTTTGTCATCTGAAATGAACACGGCGACCACTTGATCCTCAAAAAACGATTAATTGCAAGCGGTACTAATTTCCACGCTTTTCGGAGTTGACGATAATGGAAGAATTACAATTACATTTACTTGACGAAAATTGAATTTAAGACGAAAAACTTTCGACAGAAACTTTCTGTTTCTGTTAATTTATTCTGTTAAATATCACTTTCAGTTCATCAGTTCACGCACCAGTGGTAAAGAAATCGAAAATTTCCCACTATATAAAAATTTAATTGTTCACATGTCAGTTTGCGAATAATATAAGGAATTAAAAATATATTAAAATTATTAAACAAATATATCATCTCGATAAGCAGCCCCTCCCCTTATGAGGTAGTTAGCCTATACATAAAACAAGGCAGTATTGAGAGTTAAACTTTACTGTCGCCCAAATGACATTTTTAATTTATTTAGTTTCATATTTAACAATATATTTTAGGACGTATAATGGGTGTGAATTAGTATTGAAATTATTAAACTCAATAGGGTTTCGGACTATACTTGCATTAACATTTTACATTCTATAATCCGTGTAGTTGTCAATATAATAAATATGTATAAAACAAGACATATGTGTCTTCTCAAAAGGGTCCGGATAGAGAATCACTAAAACAATATTCATTCCACGATATATGCTACTGTTTTATGTAACTGTTCTAATCTATATTTCTCAAATTGTATTTGTGTGAGTTGAAAAAATGGAATAATATGTGCTACAATTCTGTCTCGAAATTGGGTATAGGATAAAACTGAGGAAGCGAAACCAGGATAAAGGAGTGAATTGTGTCACCATTGCAGGGGCGCTCTCAATCTCTCTCAAAGAGCTCTTCGTCCTTCCCGTTTCTTTTATTGACGAAGCCGTTCATGCAGAAGTCCTACCCCGTTTTATAGGTGAGCTCAATTTGATGAACTGCCCCTTTATATTCTTTCAAATATTAACCAAACGCCATTTCCTCTCCCCCGGAGGATATGAATTCCCACCCGTTTAGCCCCCGGTCTATAGAAACCCATTACGGACTCCGGGAAAATCCGGTCGAGTCTTTCTCCAACATCTGGAAATGAGGCACTCCAACGAATTAACAATAAAACAGTTTTAAAATATTCACCCGGTTTGGTTTGTGCCATCATCAGCGCTGCTTGTAATTCAGGATGCACAAACCGAGAGTCTAGTTTGAAACAATTACCCAACTCCAATACTCCTGGCGTTCTCTTTCTTCTCTCTTGTTTAACACTGTACCTCTAGTGTGGTTGGTGACCCAACCAATCTAATCAAGCAACAGCCTCTCAAATTGTCGCCGACAAAGAAATGCAAATCGGTCTAGTTCCAGACCATAAAAGGTGTATGAATTTAGATACAATACGTGAAAATTTAAAAACAAAATTCCGCCGTATCTTTTATCGTTACTAATGAACCCGCTTTAACAATTAACAATGTTGCTTCCACCCATTGACAACAGGTCACTTCTAGCACATGTGGGAACAAGGAACAATTAAGAAACGTGTAAACGTACAACGAACATTAACATGTTCAGTAGAGAACGTTTAAACTCTCGGCAAGGAGAATGCCGTAATTATATAATGACCCTGTTATCACGTTCGAACAATATCTTGGGCTGTATACTGAATGCGGGTGTTCGGGCGCCCATAATATTGATTTACACGCTTTTCCTGATCCAATTATTGGGTACTTTAATACACAGTTTTGGTTCGAGGTTTAATTTATTTATTCGATTTAATTAATAATAATAATTAAATAAATTAACAATAATTAAAATAATTAACAATAAAAATAATTGATAATAGCAACCGGACGAGTAATTTAAGTTTTAATTGTATCTATTATTTACATCATTAATTCAAACGTAAGTTCAGGGTTTTTGCCCTGAAATGAATTAGAGAGCACAAAAGATGCCCATCTCTGTGTTTCTTTCTGACGTATTAATGGCAGCGTGGTGCAAATTAATCATCACATACAACAAATTGTTAGTCATCTGGTAGGCCCTTTAAAATTATATTTAAGCGAGCAGAATGATGACCAGGTTGTGCCACTGGTACAACTACCATTATGTATTATTGGTGAATGAAATATCATAACTTGTTTATTGCATTACATTATTATTAATTATAAGAAGTTTTACAACTGACACACACACATAATAATATGCATAAATAATAAAGTTTACGATTATAATTCAGAACAACTTAAATCCTCTTATCGGATCTACGTTAAGCTTTTAGCAATAAACCCCTTTAAGCAGGCTCTTCTGCTCATCCATTGAAATAGGGGGGATTTTTTATTCCATTACTAACTTGAATCGATCAAGGGGGAAGCTCTGAAACTCCAGTTCGTTGTGTCAGAATTTTCGGTATTACTGTAAAAACTATTCATAATAACTGCTTTATATTATTTTACCTTTTCTTTCTGCGGTGAAAATTTTAAAATTATCATTTAATTTAACTCAGATTTATTTTATTTAATCCTGAGCGAGTGTTAACCTTGGTTGTGGGGCGCAATGCCTCGACTGTGTATTCAGGTTGTCCTCGGCTCCAGACCGATGTACAACACAACAGGGTAACAATAACGTTGCCTGGGAGGGCGGTAAATTTGGAGCCAACGTCGGCTAACAAGGGGCCCGAGCACCTGGAGTAGGCGCCTCCAGTGTCCCAACACACCCAACAACCACGCCCCATAGAAACATGCCCCTCTAATCTTGTAAATAAGGAATAGAGAATCTCCCACTGACCAATACGCAGACCAGTACTAGTGGAATACTACAATATGTTGTTGGTGGAAACCACAGAGACCAGTTACCACCATACAAGTCAATTAGCCCAGGTGAGACGTACCCGGTTAACTTATATAACCAATTCCTCTAGATACAAAGCCATGAATTTACTTAAATATAAACGAATTATTAAATAAAACTGACGTTATTTAATAGTAAATGTTAATCTAACGACTGAGCAATGCCGGACCTCCATCACCGGCAACCGGATGTTTCCTTATATTACACCTTTCCCTCATAGAGGGCATTATAGGCCCATACTACCCTACACACCCTACTACACTATCATTAGGCACAAGATAGTTTTACCGGACCATAACTGCAAGGATAATAAAATCCACCTGCTTCCTGCCATAGTAAATTATGAAATACAAATTATAAAAACATTAAATGTTATAAAGTGCTACACTGTTATTAAATTATGGTAGTTGCCCAATTTTATAACTAACGTATACATCACATGTGAATTTATTCATGTACAAAATAATAGGACTTGTCGAACCCACTGTTGCGTAGAACGCTCCACCAATTTAGGCGGGATTCCGTGCCAGTTCCGCGAGGAAGAATTTCATTTTTTAACGCATATCGGTGTCCACGCGCACGGGACAACATTAATTATTAAGCGGTTGGAGGAGAGAGAAAGGAGGAAAGGCGGTGGCCGAGTGGGGAGGAAGGCAATTGCCCGGCTGTCTAGCGTGATAGGGGGCGATCTAGATAGTCGTTCGTGTCGGCCCCGACGACAGGACACACTATCATTAGGCGGCAGCCAGAGGAGACAGGAAACAGGAGTATATCTCGAGCAAGTGTCCGCCTCCCGCAACACACAGCCACCATCTAATAATTCAAACTTACAGAAATTCGGGCTGGCCCTATCTACCCTTAGGCAAGGCGTTAAGCGTATCATTATCACTTGAGTCTTGTTTTTTCCTCCACGTAAATTCCGCGATCTACGACTCGAGATCTTCCTCCGTGCTTTTTATTCCACCATTTTGCACTTCCCCAGACACGTCCTATATTCTATGTGAGCGTGTCAGTTTCAGGAACTATGATATCGTATTTGTGGTTCACTTGACAGTGAACATAACCGGATTGTTCCACTTCTTCCGTCAATTGTCATTGCTCACTTCACTTCATACCGGCGATGAATTCCTGGCATGCGGTTAATACGGAAGTGCCGATATCACCGCTCTATCGAACATTGCTAGAGCGTACAGGCGGTGCAAGAATATTTCAACTCGCTCTGTCACTTCTACCTCCTAATTTCGATTGGCCTGATACAAATTTTAAGATAATAACAAAATTATATAGTTACCATCTGAATAGTGTAGAAGTGAATTCACTATTATGCAAGGCACTTAATGGATTTCGATGATTATCGTTATAATAATGATTGATATACACGATTGGATATTTTTGAAATTAAGTACCAAGCCCTACAAGGCAACAATCACTGCATTATATCAATATAATTTCCCGATTATCACAACAATATTGTTAACAATTCACGATCAATGTACTATAATATTTAAGTATATATATGTAGTAAGGCCAATAGGCCGGTATGCATTTGTACATCGTTTTATCGATATATCATTTGTATTTAAAGAAATAAAAATTATTTGTGTCTTGTATCTTGCATTATATCAACATATGTATCTCGCATTTATATGCTGGGTATCTTATTCACCACTGAATAATGTAGGGCTGTTGTGCCATTATATGGACATGTATAGATAAGATGTACAATCCCCGAAAACTTTATGCGTTCCAGAGACAAATAGCGTGAGGGGTGGGGGTGGGGGTGGGTGTAAAATATCTGAAAGGGTAACACAAGGGGTTGTGCGGGCATTGTACCCGGGCCCCCACCACCTGGGCAACAGCCTTATTAATTTCGGCCTCACCCCAACGAAAATAATGCCGGCGAGAATGGCTCTGGGGCACAAAAGGAGGAGGAACAGATTCTATACATAACAAGTCTGGTATATTATATCGCCCAGCTTTGAGCTAAGACGGTTTTCAAAGCACACAGCCCGAGAAGTAATGGCCCAACCCCGCCTTCTTGCAAAAAATTAAAACTTGAAAAGACCCCCTGGCAATATATTTCGGAGGAAGGAAAATTAAAACCTCTAGAGTAGTTTTAAGGCTCACATTAAAATTAGTTCAGGTTTTTGCTTCAACAAAAAGACAATTAGTTCCAAATAGAACTCGGCAATAAACATTTATAGCTGTCGTAGATGCATGTATGAATGTATATATATATATATATATATATATATATATATATATATATATATATATATACATATACATGTACTCAATGACTGTCCGATTCTACAATCGGAGCTTGTTTTCAGTTCAAAAAAAGGACTGAAGCTCTACTTATTATACAAAAATTATTGTGAATTTCATTGCGATTTCAAATGCGAGGAAAGGGGAATCCTTATTATAAGCAGCTTTTATTTTATATACTTGCAGCGTATAAGCTGTAATTTATAAAACTTTGGGTACCATATATATGCTTCTTAACAGTTTACTCTACAACGCATCCTAGTAAACTTGCACAGAAAATCGATCGAGCACAATTCTTCAAATATTAAACAATTTCTGATTACGGACTGAAGTCAAAATACATATTGAACATTTTATATATTTTCTGTTCACGATCTCACGTATTTTTAACTAGTACAAATCTGAAGTAGATTATTCTAATAGTCCAATTAGATTAACTAAACGGGGGTTGGGGCGTACCAACAGGGGGGGACAATGTAAATAGAGCACTGGGGCCAACTATTACCGAACAATCAAGGGTAGGAGGCTGATATCTATTATACATCAGTAGGGGCAGGCCGGCCGGTCGGCGGGCACGTAGGAGGCGGAGGGGGGCCCTCCCATATTACTTACTGGCCGTCACAAAGCCCGGTCTTACTTAAATGGGCCTCTTATGTCCCACTCAAGTCACGGATATATTGCCACCGCCCTACACGGACACGGAACATCAGGAATTCTTCTTTCTTAGCCCCAGCCCCTGTATTGTTTCCCTCAGAGAAAGTGAATGCCGTTCCACGTTCTCCTCGTACCAGGCTCGACATAGATCGTTTACATTCTCCAAACCGAATTACCGACAAAACCATTGGAAAAAATATTGAAAATATTAGAAATTATTGAAATTGATATTATTAGTAATAACGACACACCACACGTGGAGAAGGGCCAATAATCTTTCCCCTGCTGAACGTGCCCAAAGTAGCTAACGTTTTACTCGTACACGTAGAGGCTTATGTAAAGTCAGTGGAGAGCGTTTCGATACAGAGAATACTAGGCGTAACGTGTTGTTACATAGCACATTAATTAAGAAAACAAAAAAACGCGCATTTTGCACGTTTTACAAACTAATTGCTAGAAGTTCGTTTACCGTGCAAACTTAGGGGTTGAAAAAAGGGAACGGGTAATAACGACTCCGTCGCCGACTGGAAAGCAATTTGTAGACAAAGTTCCCAATTGGGACAGTCGATAGAGCCTGGATATCGAACAGCCTCGGTAAAAATCTCGAAAAACAGGAAAGTTGGTGGGCGGTACTGAGGAAGGACATTAATGCAGGGGCTGAACACACTGAGAAGTGAGTTCAAGAGGCGGCGTATAATCGGGCACTGGGAGCCAGTGAGCCCTTCCACCCCTCTTAGAATTGCATTCAGAGAACAGAGAGAGACTTGCCGGCAAATGGCGATCTAACTTTGTCAATCAGTACCCCCCTCCGCACCCTCGCCCCCTTCCTTCCAATACAACCGACCCCCTAAACCCCCTACCCAACCCTACCAACTCTCTCGCTATTTCCCCCTTAACACTCCAGCTGTCTTAATCCACTCATCCATTTGCACACAATTCCTGACACGTTCCTGCCATTGGGAGAAAAGACGGAAAAATTAAACTGACGTGTTGAACAAGACCACATTCTTTCTACGGAAAGTAGACCGATGGATTCTATCGGTTATTGATATTAATATTTATTCTTTTGTAGTTTGTTCTCTCGTCTGGGAGATACAAGTGAACGGTTTGCTGTCATACTATCTGGGGGCTGGTTATGAGTGAATAACTGACGGATGTACGGTCTATGGATGAGCCTGTCACTCTTCAATTAAGCGCAATATCTTATGTCCTCGTCATTACGAGTGATAGTATGGCGACAGCCAGTCGCTGACAATATTGATTCTGATGCCGAAAATAGGCAAGGGCAATTCGGCAATACAATATTAAATGTTTGAAATTGATTCGTGTATGACTGTTGAATAGAGATTATATTTTAAATTAAACGTAATAATTATTGTTCATCATTACAGTATTTGCGTAGTACTGCTTTGCAAAGCGCGATGTATTTCTGCTTATTTATCGGTAATATTGAATGTAGGCGGATGTAGGTTCGTGGCAATCGGTTCTCTAAAAGAAGCAAACGGGAAGAAACAAATTTCCCTGAAAAAGGGAGGGCCGGGATTAAATCGGGCATTTTGAGAAATTTGTAGCACTGACTGGAGACGTCTTGCTCAAAGGGGTTATTGAAATCTTTGTTGGCCGGGTTGGGGCTCCCTTACTGGGTGCAGCAATTTTCGGCTTCTGTAGAGGTGCGAGTATTGGGCGAGGCCGAAGTTCTAACAGTCGCTTTGTAATATATCCCACCGAGTTTCATTTCAAACGCAAAACGAATACCGTGCCGCAAGTCCGATTTGGTCGCAAAGCTATCAATTAATAGTGAAATGGCTCATAGCGTGCGGGAGGCCTAATGACAGCCGACTCCGGCCCGTGTTTACTCGCCGAGACTAGAATCAAATATCAACAATTGCATTAATTACACTCGATTCAATACTTGAACGGATAGACCGGACTACAGGGCACAGCCGGCCTGAACAGTTCGTTAGCATCCCTTCATACATCTACTTATAGTTGATGAAACTGCGTAAATATAATTTTTCAGTATGAAAGCCATCATTAAGTCCACTTATGAATGACCGGTCCAATTACAACGTATGACATTTCATTACTATCTGGTGAAACAGGAATGTTCGTATTATTCCTTTAATCGATTGCATTATGGAAAATATATACGCGTAAATAATTTCTTATTCCGCAGATTCCTGCGATTTATTAATAAAAATCCTAATATTAATATAATCAATTTAAATAAAATTATTCAATATTTAACTAGATTACTGTACTGATCAATTCATAACAATAAAGTGTAACGGATACCACTAAACGAATCTTCTGTTTCTTTATGCCCTTACAATCCAACTGTAACAGTTTAATAACAGTGACGCACTCTTTCATGGTGGCCTGACGTATATAATTACTAAGTTGTACGCAGGATAACGAAAAGGCTCAAGAGCTTTCACAGACCGATAAATTCAGACGATAATTTGCATCAATGATACTATTGTCTGTACCTTTGAGTATACGGCGTCCGTGCAGCTGCATTCATAGTATGATTAAACAAATATCAGAAATGAAATCCCTTCAGTTTCTAATTCAAACCTGACTTATGTTGAAGATATATATTTTTCACCGGAACCTAATAGCTAAACTCCGGGGCGGTTCTGTAATATAGATTGTGTTTTGTTGACCACTCTGGGCGGGGCTGATTTCCAGGTCGAAAGAAATACAGTTCCCCGGGGAGAGGAAGCGGGATTAAAGATTTTTATCAGTAAGTCAGTGGAGTCGGTAAATCAAATAAACGGGGCGCAAGTGGCGCAACAACCGCTAGCCACATCCCCGCCCTCACCCTCCCCCGCGTCAACTATTTGTCGTTGTGCCGGGTCTCTGAAGCCCACTCCACTCGGTCCCGTTTCCTATTGAGACAATGGCAGAAACTATTAGTTTCTCGAGTCTTCAAAGACTCTATTGAACCTCACGCCCCAACTAATGACGGAGGAACCCCCTCAAGTCCGATAATTCAACTCACTTCAAACGGATAACGCACAATTATAAAACTTTCTTATTAAACAGTGAGCAAATTCTGTGTTGTTTATCTAGTCAGAATAAAAACGTAATAATCTATCTTCGTAATAGGTTTTATGAAGCACAAGGAACACCCTCACACTATCCTAATTACACTTAGAGTCCATGTGCTGCACCGCTTGAATTTTCATTAAATTGAAACTTAAATTTATTTCAAGTTGGGCTCACATAACTCCCGAGCGCTCACCACAAATCAGAAATAATCTCATTATACGTCGCGGGAGAATAATTACTTATTAATGAAATAATAATAATGATGTAGAAATATCTTTAGGGCGTTCCAAAATGTATTTCTGACTGAAATGTGTTGTTGGGTACAACAATTTTGAATTTTGTCTGTTTGATCGCAGTATCAATTTTTTCTTTAATTTATAGAACGGATCTGGAAAACTGGAGCGAAATTAAATTTGAAATATTATCTATTTTTGATTATTTCTCTCGGTATTTTGATCCGGTAGATACTGTCTGCGTTCAAAATATCGTGGTTATATCATCTTTTGGTGAATGAATGATGACGGTAGGTGGTGTTTTATTCACGGTCTAAATTCGCAAGGTTTCGCGATTGGCGGGGCCGACTTTTCCAGTCTAATTGACAGGCGTGACACCTGCCACTCGGCCCGCACAACACGCCCTACTCCGTATCGGCCCAGACGGTATTAGATCTAACTAGCGCCAAACCCTCCCCATCGTGCAATCGACATTATTCCGCAGACGTATACGGCGAGATAAGTCCAATTTAACGATTTTCTGTGCATCTGAAATCTTCGACAGCATTACACGTGACTACTGTCCGTAGGATATATATTTTATTAATTACCACCGCATACATACATTTCAGCGGTCTACCTGGCTCCATCTAACCTGAAATTCGTGATTACCGCATCAATTGGTTAATTGACAGGCGAGGAAGACGCATAATAGCCTCTATCCATTAGATAGAGGGTGGCCGAGAAGGGAGGGCAGAGAATGAGAACAGCATTAGCCGGTGGGGCAGAGATTAGTGTGTGGGCCCCAACAGCCCCCGCCCAGACAGCCCATGTATAAATTAGATGAGAGTCGGCCCACTCGCCCCCGCGCACGGACACTGGCACGTGCTCCGAGGGAGTAGCTGTCGCTTCTTATCTTTTATTCAGGGCTTATCGGGAAGGGCGACCCTGCACCTGGGCGGGACGATAAAAAATGTAGGCGGCTTGGGGACAAGCAGGCGGGCAGGCGGGTGGGCCCTCTTCTCTCCCCTCTGATTAGCGCCACCTCGAATCGCCCCCTCCATCACCATATGAGCCCTATCTCCCTCACAAACTGGGGTCAAGGGCATATGTCCTCCATCTTCGGTTAAGCACTAAGTACGAATACTGAAACGCCGAACAAGCTAAATTTCTCACATAATAAGGACGCGTCACTGAGATGGTTCATTCACAATTGAGCACTCGAACACTCGAGTTAAAATTCGGAAATTAATTTCCGATAGGTCCTTAAAAAAATTAAATTAGTGTGTTAAATTAGTCGAATTAGTGCGTTTTTAACGAAGCAAATGAACGCCAGGCAACAATGTTTAGGCATTTGCAGGATATTTTATGTGTAAGTCTAGTTTGGATTTATTCTCGGTTGTGCGAAACCTTCTTAGTTTAACCCCAGATAGGATTTGGAGCGAGGCTCGGGTCTGGGCCCAATCTCCTTGGGACTGTTAAAGAAGGGTCGGTCCTCTTGTCCTCTCACAAATCTACTGGGACCTCGTAAATCGTCTCGATCTACAAAAGGCGGCAGCCGGTCGCAAGAAACTGCGGTAATCCAAACTTAATGAATGATTATTGACCGGATTAGTTCCTTTATGTATTTCGGGACAACAATAACAAAGAAAACATTTGCTTATAACATTTTGGATTCAAAACATTCCTAACTATTTTCAATAAGGTTGGGCCACACACACCTCGTATTTAGTTTTCTAATTTTCATAGATATTTTAACTTACCACATTCCATGAACGCGTAAATTCGCCAGGAATTCATAAAGGAAATAATAAAACGTTCACCAACGCACTATTCTACGTTGTAGAAATGTAAATTCAAGGAAAAATATTGGTTTGACAACAATGATGAAAACAATTTCTAAACCAAATATAAGAAATAAAATTCAGCTCAGTTCAGTTGTAATTCCGGACAAAAGAAAAATTAAAGAAGGCTGGTTCCAGCCGATATCTAATTAGTATTCAGTTTCCTTTTGGGAAGGTAAAAACGAATATGAAATTAACAATAAAATTCCGACTTGCAAAGCTAAAGAAAAGTAGCAAAAGTAGAAAGGTTTTTTAAAGAAGGTTTTAAAGGGAATTTTCAGGAAAATTAATTTTTCACTTTTCCAATCTCTGTAGAGAACCACCTATATCTTCGAAAATTATGCACTCCGGTACATCAATTCTTAAAGTGTAATCCCCTGTTTGCCTACAGTTCAATGCTGTAAACAATTCTATTAAATACAAAATATTGTATAATGTCCTATAAACAGACAAGTCAACGGGTAATTCCAGGTATATAAATTCCAAATAATATTGCCGCTAGATACAAAACAGTGTAGTTGGACAAGCAAATTAATAAAAAGGCAATTAACGGTAATAAATTAATCGGTACAATAATTGTACATAACACTCTTGCGATCCTGTAGCTTATTTGGTTTTAGGCGGCTGGGTTCGCCTGTTGGGCTCTTCTCCTCACTAATTTACTTGTGGATTGCCGAAAACGATCTGGCATAGGACCGAATAAACGAAAGATCGCAAAACTAACTGAACTTTCGCTGACCCCCAAATAAGTACCTCAGCATCTGAAATATTATTTCAGACATTAATTGCTTTATGATTCTTACAGTCAATATCCAATATATTTTTTGTTAATTAATATCGGCTTCTTTGCTTCTGTGATGTATCTGATGAGCCGAACAGATTTTTAATTCATCGGCAAGTTCTATATATACATCGGAAGATCTTTTATGTTGGGACTTCTTCCAGACTATAATTTAACAGGGCATGGACTTTTTCCTTTTGTACGTTCCTTCTTCTTTGTTTGCGGTAATTAAGTCCGGCTTTTTTTATTTGGTAATCTTGGATCCCACTCTCTTTAATATTCCTTTTGAGGGATCCTCCTCCTACTCCTCCTCCTCCTCCTCCTGCCAAGTCGCGTTTGTTTCATTTCATTTTTCTTTTTTCTCAATTTCCGCCCGGTAATTGGAACCCGCCCAAATGGTATCCGAGGAGATAATTAAATCATGCGTATCAGGCTCTGGGAGTGGGCACTGGAAGATGAGTTCTTAACCTCATGTCAGATGCTAATGTTATACATTAATTTGCCAGACCAAGGAACGTTGCATATTATTTCCAAATAATGACCATTCTCCCTTTCTCTTTAATTTTGGCTGTGACATTGGTGCATGAGAGACATGAGTGTTGAGATATTGGTGCTTCCACAGGAAGGGGCCTCATGCTCGTGCAATTCATCCGCAGGACAATGATGATGAGAAGGTAATGATAGAAACAGCGACTGTTTTTGGAATGGAAGGGAGTGTCCGGAATGCTGTCAGCGCATGTTTCAAATTCCTTCGGCTCGTGCATGGCACCTGGGATTATGATGGTCCCTGCCATTAAGATATAACTGTTATAGTGTGCCTGCAATAATATTTTCCCTTTCACCATGTTGGAATGAAATCAGATTGGGCTATCGTCAAGAATGAGACAGAAATAAAAGGAATAAACTGTGTGTAATGAAATCAGTAAGGTGCAATACAGTTACTCAGATTCCTTTTACATACCTATAGTCAAAACTGCAAACGGAGCACACAAAAAAATGAATATCGCAAAAATATGTGATATTCTAGGAAACAATACAAGTTTATTACAATAATAAGTGAAATCAGCTTTAATAAACACCTCTAACAATTAGCCACTTCTACTACTACTATATTCCCTAGCACGTAAATTTTGTGAACATAACCTACCTATTTTTCAGACGCTATTTTTAACCATTGCGCTGCTCTGACTTCCACGTTTGTTGTCCTACCATTCGGGTTTTTTTACAGAAATTAAGCTCCACCTCTGGACATCAAAGTGGAGCGTCCCACTCGAGTAACGAAGTTTCGGAAAAGGGCGCCAAAGCCAATTTATTTTCAGCCAGTACTCGTCATTAATGCTTTGTTTTAGTATAAAGTAATAACAAAATATCTGAATATTAAAATCAGTGCCCTTTTGGGCAAACGTTAAACCGCCAATTAACTAATTAATTACGCCGAAATTTATTTACAGGGTATACCGTTACCTCATTACCGCCCTTCAGTCATTGGAATTATTCTTATTAAAACCGATAAAAAGAAAAGATTTTTGTTTTATTAATCCATCACGAATCCGTGGAACGGACTCTTTGAAGGAGGAATGCAAATTTTTGGTAGGTCTCTGGTACAAATGGATTGACTGAGGAGACGATTACTTACGCCGTGTTAGACTCTTCTGGTATATATATATATCGAGTGGCGTTCGATTTTTCAAAACGGTCTCGAGAGAATTATAGGTTTTCTTCACCTGTAGCCTGGGCGTCAAAACTCCCCCCTGAATAAACGTCGAAATATATAGAAAAGCCGATTCATTACATGCAGAGTGGCGGGCCTCGGTTAAACACAGCGGAGTGGCGGGCTCCCTCCCGAGCGGATACTTCATCATCTCTCCCTCTTCACCCCCCTTCGTCCCCCTCCTCCTCACACCAGCACGCCCTCACTCCAGTGATACATGATGGATTGCAAACGCACTTTTGAGAATAACGCTTTCAATATCAATATCTGCTCGAAACATCAAAAACATTCATCACCGTGACATTTTCCTTGTACCGCCGCGTTCGGCGACCGAGCGGCGATTCGCGAGTCGGTGTCTCTCTTCCATTTAAACATAGAGCCGCCTAATATAACCGTCTAGCTGAACAACGTTCAAGTGAAACGTCAGTTATAACGTATCCGGCCAATTGTATCGACCTCACATGGGTTCTACCCCCATTATAGACGTAACAATCTTGTCTCTTCGTGTATTTTCTGTATACAGGTTAAGTTAGCTCAGGATTTCTTCAAAGATCACGCATAGTAAATACAAAGACAATAATACGGTTGAACGTTTGAATCAGTTTTAGCCGAAGAACAGTCTGCTACCGATAGTGGGAGCAATGAAAGTGAAGCAGGATTACAATAGAGCCACATTCTGGGGACGGGATGCGGTACCAACCGGTGTCATTTATCTGTTCGAAGGAAGAACGGCGAAGAATTAATAGGCCGAGAAACGTGGGTGAAGTTGATGGTGAGGGAGGGCGGGCCCTCAGTTTCACGGTGCCGTGAAATTTGTGACCGCCCATCCACCTTCTATTATCCGACCGTCATCATAACCTGCCCCTTTTCTCTCTCCATCTGACAACGCCGTTTTTGGAATTTAAATTTTAAATTTTCATCGCTCCAATATAGATTATACAGGACTTTTAATCCACGGCCAGGCGCTCTAAGCTGAGACTGTAATTATCGCTAGGGGTTCATTCATGGGCTTTCCCACTATTAATTCGACTTTTAATTATATATTCAGAAAAGACGAAGGGAGAGTGTTCACCAATTTCGGGTGAATTCTACCTTTCATAAGATTGGTAATAAAGTTAGGAAGAATATTATTATTATGTTTTAAATTAAAACATCAAATTAGGCAAGTTTAGTTAATCGAAAATTGTAAAAATGGCTGCATTCAAAATCATACTTCCCTACCAGCTTCATTGGAAAATTACGAACAGGATTAAAGTAATATTATTGAATTCATTTATTTCAATTTTTATCAGAATATTATAAAGACATGCATTATTCTAAATGCGTCTAAATTGTTAGTTAGCACGATGGTTAATTCCAGATTCCAAATAATTATATTTATTTTGGATTTAGAATAGGTTAATAAATTTTAATACTGCCGCATTTTAGTCCCGGGATCCTACCATCACGAATTGGAAGTTATCCTCTAACGAAAAAAAATATCAAGATACGAATCCGCTGCAAGTGTGAAAGAACAACGAGTGGATAAACAACGTCACTTACCCAAATTGAATAGTCATTTTACGAGGTCTAGAAAAGACCATATAGAATTATTTGATTACGGTATTATGTATGAGAAGGACGGGCCATATATATAGTCGGTGGATGGCGGAGGGGGGGCCGGGTAGGACACTACATATGAATGAGACCGCCCGCCCGGCACAACGCCCTTTTAATATCGTCCCGGGGACTCCAAAACAGCTGACCAAGTATCAAAAACCGTTGTCCAAACAACTAGAGTTCCGCCTCTAGCACTAATAAAATATAAGGGATAAGAAGGGTCCGCCCATCGGAAATTCGAAGGCCAGAATCGCTACGACGGTGGAACAGGGGGGGGGGTGATGGGGGTGGTTTCGCCTACGTAAGTGGAAATAAAAGAATGCGTGTGGCTTTGGGGTGAGGAACCGGAAAATCTGATTGTTTTCCAATGAAGTCCGGGGCCGGGTATTGTGGTGGCGAGGGTGGTAAACCTCTGCCGGAGCACACGCAACCGGTTATAGAATTGACTTCCTATTGTAGCATAAGGGTAGTTAAACACGGGAAATATTTCCAATAATTTCATCGGATCGATATAATATCTACTCTTCCTAAATCCCTACATAAATAAAAAATAATCAGCACTAAATGAAGCCGTTATGTAGTTTATTACACTGATGTCTCGTGAGAAAAGTAATAAATTGCCTTGGAACGCATTTTTGTTCGCAACCAGTGATAATAACTTCGTTATATCGTTTCTATTTTCATGCACTCGAGTTGTTTAATTAGTAAGTTCCGCAAGGTGAGTTAGTTGCAGTAATTGGTAGGTTAAATCTTTCCAAGGGTAAGGAATCTCGGAGCCCTTATCGCTCCGCTGCAATTACTGGTAATTAACCTATTCCCTACCACAGAACCTTGTCTTCCACCTCGTATGAGCTGGGAAAATGATAGGTGTAACCGTGATCTTAATTGGACTGTAAATTTCGAGTTTGACGGTTAAACCGAGACGTGCAACTGTCGCTGATCTATCGAGTACAGACAAGATGCAAAAGGCGAAACACGTTAATTCCGAATTGGAATCTCTTATAGTCTGAATTAAGTTGGTCCAATCATATTAATTACTGGGCTACGCCCAGTAGAAGAGTGGTGATTTGGGTTTTTTGTACCAATGTGAATTTAAAATGACCCATTCCTACACCTAGATATTTCATACGAGTATTCAGCGTTAAATAGTCTTTAAAATAACATAAAATGCAAGGCTAGTACAATTTCGGTTAGACAGATTTCATTCATTGCGTTTTTCTTGTTGTCCGTGCCAGTAATGGAAATGTAGAATAGGAATCTTCTTAGAAGACTTCTCAAGAGTCTTAATGTCCTGGTGCGTAGTTTAAAACTATCGATTTTGGCAAGCCAAACCGTTTCAATAAAGAGTTTTGGAAGGACACAATTAGTAGGGTCCATAATTTGGGATTCGCGTGATAAATTCAGTCCTAAATCAAATCTTTCACTTTCAGACTTCCAAGACAGATTCCCGGCAATTGTATTCCTTAGTTAGCGCCTGTAGGGGAGGACCGCCCTCCCACATTAGTAAGGCTCCTGAAAGAGGCTGCAAAAGGCAAGATAAATTGCTTCATTCCTTCCCAAATAGAAGAATTCTTGACTGGGACCCCGTTCTCGATGATTAAGTAGTGCGGCCAGCCTCTAAGTCGCATTTTAAGATTAATGAATCCTTCCTAAACTTATTAAGGCATATTAATAGCGATGGGTCTTTGAATCCGATATAGATAGGGACCACTAATTGGCCAATTAGCGATACAATATGATTCTAATATGTATTAAGACCGAACAATTAATTACCGCCTTTGTGTTCTCTCTTATAACGAATCGAGTATTAAAACACCTAAAACTCGCTCGATTTATGGAACATCAATAATTGAAACAACTAAACATGAAATGAACGGGCATTATTTTCGCGATTACAGTGGCAGTGTGAGTGACCGCAGGAAGCCCCCACAGGTAGACCAACCAGCATGCTTAAGTGCGTCAATAAATTACTGACGAAACGTTACTAAAGATGGCGGCAAGACGATGACGGGTTCGTATAAAACCATATCAGTGAGGGGAAACAGAAAATATGAACAATTCCGCTAACCTAATGACATATTTAAATTGTGCCTGTAACCCAGTGTGACATTTATAATGTCCAGAATTTAAATTTCACAGAACTGAAGAATTATTCCAAATTAATAATTTGCATACGCCCTTATCTATACAATGTACACTAAAGTATTTTCTTAAGTATTTCCTGAGTCAGAACTGAATTTATTCTATCAGTGATTTAAATAATTCGATTTCTGCCGCTACGCCATTGCGTTACGGTGCGGAATTAAAAATACGATACCCAAAGAAATGTTGGGTAAAAGCCATTAAGCCTGCAAAAAAGTTCCAACCAGTCAGACTGTTTGGCGGAAACGTAAAATGATTCCGCTCGGTTATCGGATTTATTGTGACATTTCGAGCGGAGAGGGGCAAACCGAATTGAGCGGAAGCCCTGCGAAAATAGGTTTTGCCCCTTAAAACGGTTAATCTCGTAAATCTGACTACAAATCAGGGCGTTTTCAGCGCTCAATTGTTTCATTTCTGTCTAAATTAATATCTTATTTGGAGGACTTATTGTCTGGGAAATAGCTGTGCAACAGAGATGCGTTCACGTATGCCAAAATCCGACACCTTAGCTCGTTAAATTGTACACTAAGGATCAGTTAATAATAATTATCCAAATATTATATCGCGGTATTGTAACATAAAACAAACTTTCGACGTGTCGAAACTCTTTTAAGAACCATAGTCAAACTTATTGAACTTACATAACAATAAGCTTTAAAAGAGGAAGTTACTTACTGAACCCCTAGAAAAATGAGTTATACTGAATTGGGAATGTGCTAAGAATGTATCTTTCTTTCTAATTTTAGTGTCTCCTTCCTTATATTGAAATTGTGCCAAATTAAATTAACCTAGTATGGTCAATGAAGTCCTATGAGCACTTAAGATTGGGTTTTTGTCATATTTTCTAGGTACAACAGGTTTCTATTTTTTTTTAGAAATAATAACGTTAAGAATGAAGTTTTGAAAAAATATTTGGAAATTTGCAAATGCCGAGCGGGATTCCAGTAGAAATCAGAACTTACCCTTTCCTTGAATTTATTACAGGGCGTATGGAAGCCTCGGGTTATTAAGGATGTTAGGGTTCCTTTAAATAGAACGCGGTTAGAGTAGTATGTACGGCGGGCCCGCATCGTCTTGATGGACAATGTATGGCAAGGCGGGGCCGTATTGCCGGCTCTAGTGGTGCTTGCTCTGACTCAAGTATACCCCACCCAGACGAGTGCATAATAAGCGTGCGCACGCACATCCACACGCTACACACACACACACACACACACACACACACACACACACACACACACACACACACGCACAGGCACTTGTCCCTTTTTAGTTCTCCACTTCACGTCGGGCCCTTTTGCCTCCGACACACCTTCGACAAATTGTTCGACGCCTCAGTAAAACCCCCGCTGACATATTTGTCTTCCGTCACATAATATAGAGTTATTTATTATATAAAGGACAATTGTATTTATAATGAATTTTGAATAATTGAATGTGATTGTCAACTTCAGAAATTGTATTACTAAATAATACAGATTTGCGTAATTTTTCGGCTGAATTACAGGTGTAATATCGACCACCATTGTCCAATTATTGAGTATCGGAATCATTGAATTCAAACGAATATTTTTTATTTCCGATTAGGACATCACAATAAAAACAAAACAATATCCCTTTGAAGAGAAAGAAAACACGAAGCCAAGATAAGATAATATCGTTAATTAACATTCGTTGGTTCGGTCTCTCTGATTCCAATTAACTGGGAATGAATCTCTATCCGGTCACAAATGGGTGTCCTACTTCAAAGGAATTCGCGGGCCAGATATCGGCCCTTCACCGGACGAGACCTAATAAGCAAATTGGGAGTTTAGGATTTAACAGGAGAAATTTAATTAAATTTGGGCCAGCTAAATACCAGGAGGGAGCTTATCCTTGACATAAGCCACTTTTTCTTTCGGAAACAAAATTCGAGATTAAGCCTCACACAATCGAATTCAAAATCGCTATTTTAATAATTACCTAATCAGTTGTTTAAGACCAGCACTATTCACAACTGCAATTTTAACCTGAATACTCGTCTATCGTGTTTATCATTACATATGAACAGGAACTATTCTAACGGGACAGTCTACCTGAAAATCGGTCTCATGTGAAATCTAATCGACGCGAATATCATTTCAGCAGCGATACTGACAGCCAACGGTCTTGATTAGCACCACTCGAAGGAAACATTATTGAATAACACGAATTCGATAGATAGGTGATAGGGAAAAGGTTCGAACCTGAGAGACCCCGGACACGGGAAAAGGCTGTGTCGGGACTCCCCAAGGCGTGTAATCCCAAATGGTAGATTACTCCCCTTTGGAACTCTTCTCCTCTCTGGACATCCTTTCACGTCCCGTTTAACAGGCAACGGTCCGACGATTAATACACAGCTGAAATTTCTACACACACATCCAGAATTACAGTGGACACAGAAAGATGTGCTTTGTAGAGCCTTGTTATGGAACGATAATTTTCAGCGATCTTCTTAAAAAAAATAATCTACTGTACGTGATTCGCTAATTTTATGTGGGCTTAAAAGCTAATCAACATTATTTCTAATAGGTAGAATCTAAATTATATCAATACTAAAGGGAGATGCGTTTTTAATGGGGTCGTAAAATGTAATAAAGCCTCTTTTATTTGTTTCCATTCCGTATGCAGGATTAGGATATTAGTGGTTTAAAGGGAGACATGCAAAATGTTACATTTTCATATCGTGTTCCCCCGCTTTGCAAAAACTGGACCCGAAAATAGACGCGGTTTGAGGTAATCAATCCTACCGAGTGTAACGAAAAACCGGTAATTAAAAAACTTTCAGATGGCGGTGCAATGAAACAAAGGGTTATTCTATACGAGTACGGCAGCAGTGTCACAATCACGTTGACATACTACTGATACAACATATATTCTTGGTACTGCATACAATAGTATGAAATGACAAAATATGTCTTCTAGATTTACAGATAAACGATTGGGATTAAATTTATCGGCCTTTCGGTGTGAACAAAAAATGCAGAAGGGGAGACAATATTGGGAAATATGTCAAGTGGAAAAGCGAGGACATTTCTATGCATGACTCTCGAAAATGAATGCAGTTTCAGATATATTTGATTCGGTTCACTTCTGCTGGCATCAAATATTCACTTGGCTATTACTATCAGATGCAGTTCAAAAATTGTTCACCCTGCGTCGGTTATAAAGTGGTCGCTTTCCAATAAATGGAGAAGCAAAATTAATTTTTAAATCGGTAAAACGAGAGAAGAATCGACCAGAAAACTAATTTAGTAATTACGCGCATAATTACATACACCGGAATTTGCAACGTAAACCTATGAAATATACGCGTTATGTTCACAAAATATGTGTGTCTTTGTATGTATGTATGTATATGTGTATATATATATATATATATATATATATATATATATATATATATATATATTGCGTCTGTTAAACCAAATCGAAATATGAAACATATACGTCTGAAATATTTAAGCTTTCTCTCTATTTCTGCATATATGTGTAAGGGGGAAGGGCTCCAAACCAATAGGGGGATTTCCTCCGAATCCGATAAATCTCCTAGGCTTGACAGGGTTCGTCTCGGAGACATATAGCATTCTCTTGCATTCAGAAGCTCAAAGAACGACCATTCCAATTGCGTAGACAATTTTTGTTAAATTTATTTCTGAAATAGGCGTTTCCTCGTGTTGCATCAACTCTAGACTAATACCTCTGTTTTCTTTCATTGAAACCAGACGACTGAATGTACTTATCCCTCTGCTAGCAAACACAATTTTTGACGATGTATTGAAATGAAAACCGGTATCTTACTCAAAGAATGATAGATTATTTCAATATGCTTTCGACAACTATATTTCATAATAATAACATCAGACCTGGTGGACCATGCGGGTAGTTAAATGAGATTCATATTTGTTCTAACTGTAGCCATAGGTTTATTTTGTATTCCTCATTTTTCGATATTGCACAGGGGGAATATGATTACTTTACGGTGTCCGCAGTAAAAGTGGAGAGACAGTCCAGACGAGATACCCCATAGATAACCATTTACCCAAGCTAGTTGGATTACCTTTTTCTAGTAATGAAGTAATGAACAGTTGTTAAATTTATATAAGGGAAATCTCATTATTACCAAACTATGTGTTAACATTGTGTTTAAATTAAGTTTGTATGTGTTTAAGGATTGCGGCCTTGTATGCAAATTTATGATAAATAAAATTAATTCAGCCACATTCAAGGACTATGCAAAATAACGAAGCTAAATTAAAAAGTAAATACAGAACTATAATACTATTTTGATCTGTAATTTCTTTATGATCCCAACATTCGATGAAGAACATTAAAACAAAGTTTTAATTAATTTTCAGGTGAAACAGATTAGGCTCGGGGGTGAAACTCTGGGAGGGACAGTGTTTCAGTTGGGCGGCCATTTAATTCGACAGCGCCTCGAACATTTGGCCCGCCGGTATAATTCCAGACCCGAAAGCCCGAATAAACTCCGCCTGAATGAACACCACCTTCCGCCTCTCTACAGCGATCCGAAGGAATTCAGTACCATTTCGATGTTTAGAGCTCCGATATTAATTAACTGAGCTCAGTTCCACAATTATGTCCGTTAATCATTCGCCCATCGATTGCTCACGAAGTGAACAATCTAGGAGGTGAATTCCACGACAAGTGGGGCGTTTCGGATTCTTTTCCGGTAATTAAACGGGACCGAATATTTGGCGAATCACGAGACATTCATTACCAACACGACTACAGGACAAATATGAAATATTAAAGGCAATAGGTTTTAAGAGCAAACTGCGAAGTGCGTTAAACGATTACAAAGGAACACTAACATTATAGAAGGTATATTAAAAAAAAATAATAAAATCTATTATTCTTAAATGTGAACATGTTAAACAGCATATTTTGTACATTAATATTTTATCAATTCATATTTTTGAGCTAATCTTATATAATTCTACCTTTCCACCTAAAACAATCAATTTTTTACGGAATTATAAAATTTACACTTATAGTTTACTCTATTATCTATATTGTATAATTAATGGCCAAATACAACTAGGCCGGACATTACATAATGCAATTACTTAGGATTTAACTGTGAATTGAATCGAAACTGACTTATGCGACTCCCGGGAAAAACAAACGTTCATAAGTAAAATCGATAGTCCCTCCTATTTAATGGCCATTTGTCAAACTTGCAACACAGATTACGAAACCATAATCCAGTTTCCATTCTCTGGAGTGATTAGACCTGTAAGGATTTAATATTGGGGTGAAATTACAAGTATTGGGATGCATATTGTAGGTACCCCGTCTTGACAATTACCAGATGTGCGAAGCACCGGCTAGTTGGGTGGCGTTATGATCAGGTTTAAAAAAAAACACTTCCATTAATGCAGTCGTCCATTAGAAACAGTACGAGCGGTCGAAGCGGAACATTGGCAGAGACCGAAAATACAGGGTAGCCCAAAAATTATTTCGGCCCAACTTTATAAAACGGGACAAAAAACAAGTATTATTTGTGTCCCCTCGCTCGCTTCCGATCGGAATTCGTTCGGCCTATTTTAATGGGCTATTTTCTGAGTCTGGGATGAAAAAAAATCTTTTCAAACGTACCAATTTACATTTTCAACCGGTTTTTTAACCCCAATGACCCAATTAGAAATTTAACCTTGAATTTATACTCTCATATCGATAGAACCGCAATAACCGGGGAAGTAAATAAGGATTTGTTCGAAACGAATACTTGCTTATTCGCAACATATGAACGAATATATGTATGTATTGTATAGAACTTATACCAGAGAATATACCAATGCGAACATTATCATGCCTCCATTTCTAGGTTAAAAGAAGAACAATACACGTAATTGTTTAATATAATTTAATACCAACCGAGATCTAGAGACCGGAACTGTTGGTGCGCCCTTTTCGTGGCAATGACCTAAGGAGAGGCGGAATAAGAAGTCATGTAAGATTTATGTAACCCGTTTTTTGTTCTCTAAGCAGCTTAAAAGAAAAGGAATAATTGTTGGGAAGTGCTTTAGAGTCGACATCAAAACAAACCTTAAAATATAAAAAATAACCGCCCTCAGTCTCTATAGAGATTCACATCCACATATTACGCTCCAGTAGGAAGTACAATATTCTCAATATGTAAGCATTTTAGTTTAAATAGTTTGACTAATCTTATATTTGTATTATAATACGTATATAACTACAAGTGATAATGCAAACAGACGACTGTTTACAATTAAACAAGATCCGGTTTTGCAATTATTAATATTAATTTCTGGAATCACCCGAAGAGTAACTTAAGAAGATTAACTTCCTTTTTATACTGCACACGCATGTCATAGGACAATAATACTATCGATTAAGTTATAATTTTCCGAACGATAAAAAAGGAAGCCACCGGATGGAATGGCTTTAAGAGTGAAATGTATTATTCAAGTGAAACCATCCGGGTTGACCGGAAATGAGGTTTCGGGGCATAAACAAAGGTTGAAGTGAGGGCCGGTTGGGGCGGCGACTTCCGGGCCCGGGCTCTCCTGGCCTCCAAATATACACCGGCCAGTGCATTAGCCCAGGAAACGGCGCTAGTTTGTTTGTCCTCGCCCGACAGACGGATCGTCAACCACCCCCCACCCTCAAGAAATACGACTCGCCACTCCTCTCGACCGCCGCAATAATTTTGGTTTTGTAAAATACTAACGAGGAATATTGATCCCGAACTGCCCTTCTAATTGTAGGGGCGAACGGAAACAAGCACACACTAAGAATGTGAGAATATTTATGGTAAAATTCCTGGATATTCGGAAAGCGAGAGCGATAAATCATCTTCCTCCCGGGAGGAATGAATAATGTCTGGGATACGTCGAGAACAGGTTTACGTACGTGAGACAGTTACTGAAGAAACTTTACCGCCAGACATTTAATTTCCCTAGATCCCAGTTCTTCCAGCGGTGCACACTATAAAAACGGAAGTCTATCATTCTGTTCTGGTACTAATTTCCTGTTTTTCCTTTACTTCCTAAGTGGGAGCAATTGATTCCATAGATATCTCATATATTAAAAGTCTAATCCTTCTTTTTATGGTTCGTAATTCGGTAACTTCTATTATTAAAGCTCCATTAGATATATAATTTTCTTTTACATTTCACCTATAGCATTGCTTATTAACTTCTTCTTCAAACGAAATTTCGGCGTGATTTCACTCTATTTTGTATGAGAAGGCCTTTTTATGAACACGCCAAAAGAATTTTCAACCGTATCAGATGTATAGGAGTTCGATTCCTGGAATTTTCCTCGCATTAGAAATTTGAAGTATATTTACAAAGCGAGAATTGTATCAGGTTCGATTTCGAGTGGTGGACGATGGGAGGTTTAAGAGCAAGAAAGGCGTATAACAGTCGGTGAAAGACCATTTAGAATGAGGAGTTGCGGGAGGGGCGGTTTACGAGCTCTGGGAGCATTAACGCTGAGGGCTGGGGCTGGGGCCGAATAAAACATGCAAACGGTGCAAGGTGCAGGAACGGGCGGCCACCGGAAAGCCGGAGCAAGAGGAATGGGGGGGGGGGCCATTAGTAAATCTCTGTGGGAGAAATGCGGCCTTGGGCATTGATGAAAGGGATCGGTTAAGATGGGGCCCCTATCGGGGTGAAATATCCGCTGCCCGACCGGCCCATCCGTCTCGCTTTTGTCCCGAGCTAGACCGGCCGGCTCGCCAAACACTCTCGGTTAATCTTTTGACCATTGTTTTTTATTTCTAACGGCCACCTTTCGGAGCGTAGGTGCAATGCTCAATTCGACAGTCTCTAATAGGCTATACTTAATCCGTATAACGAGTTTATAAATAAGTTCACATCTGTAATTCATATATTTACCTCGGTACGTCCATGAGGATTAGTCTAGTTCATGTCAGCTCTACAAATAGAAACATCAACCATTTTTCCGGCAGAGATTCTTCTTACAAGGAGAAACAGATTAAATACATAATCCAGTTCATTTTCTACGCTATATTATCATCAGGTTGAATTTAATTTAGACCATAATATCTACCATTTATATTGTGTAATAAAAATAGTATCGACAAAATTATTATGACAAACCGAAATTTCTACAATTTTAAGTTATGAAATTTGGATTTCGTAGAGGTTAGGGAAGTGTAATTTTTGTCAGCTTAAAATAGAGAATTAAATAATTCCAGGGGAAACCTTTTGATCTCGAGAAACCTCAAGCCAAGAAGGAATGCTTCCTTCAACATCTGGCATTTGAATTTTTTTAAAACAGGAGCCCCCTGTAATATTTAAGCAACTCTTTAAAGTATAAATACAATAATTATGCCTAGCACTCTGCCTTAGGAGCAAAGTTCTAAATAAATGCTTTAATCCCCTTCACGCGGTTACTTAACTAAATTGAAAATTGACTTGTCAAAAAACCCGACTATACCAATATGTTAATAATATTTTGTAATTTGCTCATATAATGAATGAACTATTCCCATCGATTATTATAAAAGTAAATTACATAAAAATATATAAATTAATTTTAGAACATTCTATCATGGCATTTATTTGAATTTATACATAGCGAAGGTAAATTCAGAAATATGAGAATTTGTTACCCTGCAAATACGAGAAGACAACCAAGACAACTGTGTGTTGTTATTACATTCCCTATTACTATGACACCATAGCTGTTTCAATTTTCTGTCACACCTCGTTTGTTTGATCTCTCGCAAGACCGGTTTCGGCTGTTCTTCATCTTCATTCCAAAACTATGATACAGATGTTCAGACAGAAGAGATGCGATTGTTGATCTATGAGTATTGCAAGTTCACAGTTCATCCACAATATTCCAATATAACTTCATTGTTACTAATGCGTCACATCTTTTTATTTATCCCCAACAAGAGAACATTACTAAAACAACCATTGTTTTTTATCAGCAGTTATTTTTCAATTTATTGTATATTACATGAAAGATGTGCTATGAACCACTCTAATACTAACTAGTGATCTGATGCAGTATTTGCTAATTACTTCTTCCTTTTAAGAAATATATTTTTTTAAATTTTCCAGTTAACGCGGAGATTTTCTGCTATGATGGGCGTGAACAAATGATGTCTCCAATAGTAGAGGGGGGTATAAGAGGGGAATCTATTAGACTGATGACGAAAGACTATCTTTCTGAAAAGATTTCAAACCTCGTTAGGCAGGCGTCGCGGCGCCGGGCAACGCCCGATTAGGGAAGTGGGGAAGTTAAAGCTGCCATTAAACAGAGAGCTAGCTCCTGTTTGTAAGCCGCCTAGTGTTGTTTCCAGTTTCTCTCCATCCTTCTCCCTCCCTTTCTCCTCCCACCGTTAATTCCATCCCCCCTCTCACTCCCTCTCTTTTATGGGGAGGGGGAATCTCGGAGCGAAACGATTGCTTTTCACTTTCGGGGAAATATACTGCCCCCACTATAAATTCCACTTTCTTTGCCTGACGTCTTTCTTGACCTTAAGAAAATGGAACCGTCGGAAACAACCTTCGAACAGAGTCAAATAAACAGTCGATAAGATGTTAAAGCTTAAGCCGTGATTGGACTAAAACATTCCTACTCGTCCACCCCATGTTACTTTTTCTCATTTTTCACTGTCATTTCACCAGTAGAGCATAGAGTTCTGGTGCTATTATCTAGTATATGTACAACTTATATATACTAATTGAGCATCGATTAATACAAATATATAAAATGGCAAATAAAGTAACGAGTGAAAAGGATGTATTCTTGTTACTATTGCTTCAGTTTACAAGGTTAACCAAATGTATATATCTGTACACACATTTTTGTTCGCTGTTGTTCTATTCTTCATCTGATCTA
Organism: Lethocerus indicus; assembly: GCA_019843655.1. NCBI lineage: Eukaryota > Metazoa > Arthropoda > Insecta > Hemiptera > Belostomatidae > Lethocerus > Lethocerus indicus. The sequence goes on along the minus strand of JACDQD010000002.1, from coordinate 9,519,327 downwards.
AATTGGTTACTACTGCTACACACTTAGGCAACACTATGTATAAGTGTTTCTATTCAACTAAGCAGACAAATTAATTACCGGATATTTTTGTCAATCTAATTGAATCTTATGACCCGCAAACATTCTCATAACGTAACTGGAAGTTTTCCAATGTCCCAATACATAAAAGTGTTCACTTCAAAGAATGAAAGAGTTCAGATTCGATTAAAATTAAACTGAGCCTAAAAATATAGCTTACAGAAACGGATCATATTTCCTAAGATGGAGAAAGTAGAGTTCACACGAACCCCGCCTCTCGGAAGAATTAAGCGGACAGCGACTTGTTCCAAAGGGGCTGGAGCAAACACGGAGAGATAAAAGAAGAGTGTTTACTATCGCAAATACAAGACAGCAAGTGGAAAAAACAGTCACTGAGAGAGAATTCGTAACAAAGACCAAGTCGGGTCTCAGGCCACCTGGCCTAAGTAAATAGCACCGGTTAGACAGAAAAGTCCGAATACATATATGAGAAATGAAACATTGCCAATGTATAACATTGCCCAATTCAGTGTGAAATGATATAATTAATAAAATATCTACTATATAAATAAAAATGTCGAAGAAAATATCAAAACATCACTATGGTCATATTATTGGTAAAAAAGTGTTTTATTTTACCACAGAAAAGACATATATCTTTAGGTGCTCACAATATCTATAGGACTGATTAGGCTCTAGTTGGAGAGGAAATGCAGTATATAACAATACGTAATTCTGGGTATACAACAAATAGTTTTTATTTCCACTTTTTCTAAATTGTAGATTCAACGGATGAAAGATGCACAACCAAAGTTGGATGTTGAATGTTGAGTTGTGACGATTAATTGAACCTAGAAATGAAATTGGATGAAAAAACGCGCGGTGTAAATTTTAAGGACGAGGCTGTCGATACTGCCGCATAACTGACGGTTATCATTCCGTGATTTAAAAATGAATGCTTTCTCGACTAGTTGAGAGAGGAACCCCCACGGGGGTATAAAATAAACGAGGCCGCCGAGTCTATTTACGAGGTGGGGGACGCAATAAAAAACACATTGGGGGTGGTGGGAGGACGAAACGGAAAAGGAAACTAATTCATTTCCTAGATATTTTTTTCCGATCGGAAACTTTGTTAGGTTATTCTATCCCACATACAATAATCAAGGGTCCGATTAATTCTGTTAATAGGAATACGTCTGTGAAAATAATTCATCTATTAATAAGAAGTGTCGTTAATTCAATACGAATACGATTTTGGAAGGCGTTATTATACATAACTGATTCAAATTTAAAGGTAGTAACACCATACGTTTACCGTATTAATTAATATTATTACACCATTTTATCTCATACACCACTTAATGAAACATAACGCTTATTATAACGTTATTATATACGTAAATTCACAGAGAATCGTAATAACCTTTATCCTTACGTTAACAATGTAATGTTGTACGGTAATGTATGTATAGCTGAGTGTGATAGGGAGAGATGGAGAGAGGGGTACCAGGTGAAGACGTCCCAAAACCTGTGTGGGCCAACAATCGATATTGAAGGGGACCGAGGACCAGCTGACTGCTAAACAACGCGGCTCCTCCTTCCGTGCGATTAGCATGCTAACTAGTATGTTAACTATAGTAAGCCCTGTCTAGGAACCCCAGGACTCCTAAATCACGGGATAAGACCCGGCCCAGACACGACCCGACTAGCGAAACCGAGTCTCATTCAATTAGTCCGACAAACCGGCACCGCTCTCTGAATCTTGATACGACTCTAGGCCCTATTACATCGGCCATTCCCCCCCCCCTTGATTCCATAATGAACGGAAAACGTTACACAAATCAGTTATGGCTCGTATCGACCACTTTCAGCCGCGTAAGATTTGTTAACGATATTCCTACAATACAACTTATGAGATAATTTCACGAACAGTAAAAATCCTTAAAATATTTGCAAGAAACCTTGGACATTCGAAAGTGTAATAACTATTATCGCAATTTTCTCACCTGAAAAAAGATTTCTTTTTCAATTATCTTGATAGTCCTAGGCTCAGATTTATTCTAGCTCGATTGGTCCTACGCCAGATTTCTCTATTTCTCGTCACGCGCTAAGACAGCGCTGATATGATACTTCATTAACAGCCCACAGGCGTTCCTCAGTTCCTCACCACATTACCAACACAGTAATGAAGATGGCGAGACGCCGAGGATCAGGTGAGTGGAGGCAGAATATCAGTTTAGTGGAAATATTATATTGTACTGTTAGAGTTTAAAAACCGGATTACGGCAGCTAAATAATTTGAGGCCTAAATTAATATTGGTAAATGTCTACGAAAAATTACATTCAAATATATATATATATATATATATATATATATATATATATATATATATAGGTATATTACGTTTCAGTTAAGGGTTGTTGGAATGTTATGTGCAATTAGGAAATATACGGCGGCAAAGCAATTGTTGTAATTTCGTCTCTCCACCAAATTGGCGTTTATTACTGGTTACCATTCGAGTTGACGGTCAGATAAAAACGGGATTTTCTTCATATCCACCTATAATGAAATTGGGATCGGACCTATTGTGTTAAACTCTGGATCGCTCGCGGTTTCCGAGCGATAATTGAATTGACCCGAATTTCATTACTCCCACAACCAGATAAACCAATCAATTTCATTCAGCTTGCATTTGACATGCAAAACGTTGCTATTTGTGCCGTTGAATACCGTATACGTATAATGTGGGATACTTAAATGGCCATATTTTTATGAGTACCACAATTAAGAGACGCGGGTACGTTTAGATATGTATTTTTTTAGTTTGATATCCGATATTATGGGTGACTCAATTTGTTACTCAATGCAAAGAAGCCATAGTTTTCCACGTCTGGGCTCGGTACGCAACAGTTACGAACCGATCGAATTTGTTAATCAGGTTGTGTGAGTAATGAAATTCGGACCAATTCAATTAGCGCTCGGAAACCGCGAACGAACCCAAGCTAAACACAATAGGACAGATTGCAATTTCATTACGCCTGGAGATTTTTGCCCGACGGCCTAACGGGATGGTGAGAAGTAAAAAAAACAAGGCGAAACATTTTGCAGAAACTGCTTACGAGTATTTCACTTATTGCACAACATACAAAGCGTGTTCCGCCCGCTACTAAGTGAAACCTGAACTATCCGGAACATACAAATTGTCATTTTCGTAGATATAACGTGAATCTTTTGTATTCTGAAATCTCGTTATCCCATTTTGAATACTCCGTAGTACTGCGGGATATCAGCACTATTGCGAGTTTCTCACGCACGATTCAGAAACTTGTGAGGATCACCTCATGTGATGATCTAGTTTCCAATAATGCCGCTGCACAGGGTTTTAAACAAAAATCTACAAAAAGGAACTACTATCCCCTTAAAAGTGAATATTGAAAACTAATACTAGTTTATACATTCTGCAACCTCTTCTGCTGTGAAATAACGACTTAAATCGCCAGATAATCAACGTCATCAATCATATTAACCGTAGCCTCGCAATCAACGTTTCCGGTAAAATAACATTCAGTTAATACATATATAAAATCGTTCACTATACGCTTGGAAAAGATTATTCCGTATTCGTTTCTCAGGTGAAACAAATTGATCCCAATGAACTCAACAGATATTATTTTTGGGCGGATATAACATTCGAAAATTATATTTATCTCTTCGAAAGATTACATTGATAATCCGAATTCATTAAAACGGGTGGGACGTTTGGAGTAACCGATTAGGATGGTCTGCGAGGGCAAAGAGGATCACCTCATGTGATGATCTAGTCTCCAATAATGCCGCGGCACTGGGTTTTAAATAAAAATCTACAAAAAAGGAACTACTATTCCCTCCGTCCCGCCCAATATAGGAAACAATATATCATTTTTAATCCCACCGGAGAGGGGTACAGAAGCCGCTCAACTGTAAAAAAACACCGACAGACCAAAAATAAAAAAAAAACCAGAAACTTGGCCACTATAATTCGTAAAACGTAATGTATTGTCGGACGACAACGTCGGGGACGAAGGAGGGTGAAAAACCAGACCGGTCAACGTTTGATAGATGAGTTATTATTAAAAAAAAAAAGAAGTATCGCCTAAAACCAAATTAAAATCCCGACGGGGCTATATTGGCAAACGGGGTGATACACGAAGGCGAATATTCCGAACTTTGTTACACCCAAAGTAATTAGGACCTCGAATCGATATTTTTTTAGCATGAAATCTTGCGTTGACGCCTACCTTTATATATCCTTCCTATACAGGAGTGAAACAATACGTGCACAGAATATTCAAGATATATGATAATAGAAAAAACTTACTAGCATTTTCGCTAGTCGAATTTTTAGTTCTACTTGAAATGAACAGTTGCGAGATAAAGGGAAAAGGTGTAGGAATAATCCTAAAATTCAGTTTAGAATATGGTTTGGAAACTAAAAATGTACAGTCCTATTAAATATTTCGCCATTTTCAGTATATGAGCTTATGATATTGTTTCCCCCCGGGTTTTAGTCTCTACAAGTCAAGTACCATTTCGTTGGTAGCCCAATACTTTTTGGTTTATACTTGTCGCCTGCGAATTACAGTCACTGCCAGCGCGAGTGGTTATAATTGGCTGTAATTGGACTGGCGAAGGACCAAAAAACCGAGAACAAAAGATAATAGCACGCTTTAAGACCTTAGTTTAGGACACACCGAAATAATAAATTCATTCTTCGGAAACCATCTGATACAAAGAAAAGGTTGGAGTAAGCAAATTTTAGAAATATATTGCCACCGTGGACATTTCATTACAAATTAGTTTATAATAGTAGAGATATTAATTTAAGGAAAAACTGAGCTGTATATTCTTATCACTAAACTAATGTTAAAACGTAGTGAATATTGTTATAACGCATATTTATTTCTTTATGTAATGGACATTTTATGATGAAGTAAGTAAAAAGAACGAGTTTTATTAATTAATATCAAGTAATTGCTTTGTATTGTAATGAATCACTTAATAATAATAATGATAATTATTATTATTTCTTGTTGTTTCGGCTAGGGCAGGGGATTCTATAGTGTTGGAAGGGTTCAGACATAGGACAGGATTTTGAGTTGGGGTCGGAATAATTACTATTTTAACTGTGGCGGTGAGTGATTTGGGGGTTGTTGCGGCTGCCTCTCCCTGTCCAGATTTGTTGTCAACTAGGGTCCCCCCCCCAACCAACCAACCCTCACTCCTAACATACGCACGCCCACTCTACCCCTCTTGTCAAATCCATTTCCTAACAATTATTCCACTCCCGTCATATTGTTTCCCGCTGTACTAGATTAATCGCCTTTACCTCGCTCCCGATTAAGTAGAACTTTGTTCGATTTTAGTATAGCTGAAATCTGGCCCTACGGTTATTTTTGCTGTAGTCTCCCTCACGTGACATTATGTGCCAGTATAGTGCAGTGATTTATTATGCGGAGTACAGTGATATATTGTTGAATAGAGCCGTAACCATATTTTCCGGTACTATTGTTTCAGATAAAGTTTATGAAATATGACGGTGGAATAAGTATTTGACCGCATACAGTGTAATAATGTATGTACTCAAATGAGGGTACTCAAATGTATGTACTCTTGAGCCTATAAACACTGGAGTGGGGAAAAATGCATTTCATAATCAAACAAGATAAACATATTTTTAAAAAAAATGTGCTACATTTCACGGTGCAATATACCGATATAAATTATTTACCTTGCAATTTCTAGAATTATGAGCGACCGCCTTGTGTAAATAAAGGATTTCCAATAGGGCAGTATCCTTTGCTAGCCGTTTAATAATTTAAAAACGGGGAATGGCAGCTCTCTCAGGCCGGAAGCTAATTAAATTGGGGTCCCAGATTTATTCGGAGCGGCCCTAATTGGGTTACTTTTGCCCCTCACGTGCAACGGCCGTGGTCACAAAACGGATTCAAGCCCGGACGAATACAATAAATTAAAAATCCGCTCTGGCTCTGGCGGCTAAAATGGAAAGTAAAACACATTAGCACTTATCCGATCCGGTACTGAAGTCGTTTCGGTGTCTCCGAGCTCCCGCATTGCCGATTGAGGAGGCCGAGGAAAGGAGAGATAGCCAGGAAAATGTACTGTTTCCCTGGGCCGGGAAAACTGTCCCCCAAGTTAATTGGGGTGTAAAAATGCATAAAGCAAGATTAGGAGAAACTATCCCCTCTCATCCGCCGAGATCTCCTTCTCCACGGTTCCTCCCCGCTTAGAAATGCCTCTCGGCTCCTAATTAATTTTAGACAATTTTCAATTTTGTCCGTTGATAGCGAGACCGTGGAAGTATAAATCAACGCTATCTTCACGACTTTCCGGTCCGATTCAGTACATTAATCACGACATTTACTTAATAACTCTGGAAAAATGTTGACTATCTGTCCATATATAAACGGAATATAACACGAAATTACTTTGTGAAATCATTCGTGCCTTTTTTTGTAGCTCAACGGCGATAATAAAATCATCTGGAACTAACCAGGTTACAGTAATTCGTTTTCAGTGATGGATTCCAATCTGTAGGTCGCCTATTCGACTAAGACAAAATTTTAATTTAAAACAGAACGCAATCCTAGCAGAAACTAAGGATATTTTAGCGGACGAATACTTAATTCATAAAAAAGTTAGGTAGTAATGCATTATTTTATTTGCGGGAATGACGCGGCCGATTTCTGCGGCCTTCAAAACTTACTATTTATCTCAACGAAGCTCAGAGTTAACCTTGTAATATGTCACCAGATTACACTGCACACGAACTTTCACTTCATTCCACGTCCTAAGAAAATTACATAAACTAGGCCCAAATTTAGAACTAAACGACTTCTCATATGCCATACGGCCTTCTTATATTCGGTCTATAGCAGAAATTATGAATGTGGAACAGGAAATTTATCTCTAGAAAACAGTAATATTCGATTAACGAAACGTATATTTTCTGGCAATCCGTACTAGTCAAACGACGATTAGCTGGGTTGTACAATTTTTAAGGTATGTTTGCAACAGCGGTTAAATTCAGCTTGCGAATTGACTCCTTAGGCCAATCCTAGTAGGAACACTTGAAGATCCGGCCTCTAAAGGAAGGCATCAACTGAATGCACTGTTTGGACAAAGCACCTCCCTCGCGCAATCCTCGCGTTGCAATGGCCATTAGAGTCGAGGAAGAGCTAAAAGTTTGTAGTAGAGACGCCCTGTAAATGTACTCTATCAGACAGATCCCCGCGAATGTCATTTGCATATAAAATAAGTCCGGATGTAGCCATAACCCGTCGCTCCCCCACCCCCATTGGTACTCGGGGCCACTATTGTTTAACGGTCGTTAGGCGGGCCCAGTTTAATCCTCCTGATAGTACACAAACCATACCCGAAATACATGAATTCAATTAATAACCAATTGTCTGCTAGTGAACTAGTAACTCCTGTGAATCGATTAACCCGGTTATTATTGAATTTTATCTGGTTAAGAAAGTAATGAGAGAGAGAAACTCAGCCCGTGCATCATTTCCAAATAGTTTCCGCTTTGACGGTTCGAGCGTTTCATGATCTTTAATACAGACGTCGTGTTTCTTGTAAAGTAAGACCAGAAGTTGAACCCTTTGCCAGTCTAAAACCCATCCCGTTCAGAGATCGTTTCATCCGCCCAATTGAATCTTACGAATATACAGTTATTCCAAGCGCAGTAAAAAGCGTTGTTTATTCTCAGATTCAACGCCCCTCTACAAAGTGATACGCTATATTTCCTGACGGAAGTTATTCTTATCGAGTCCCAGTTGTGAATGTAGACCGGATTGAAAGGGGGGCCGCTCTCATGGTTTCAGGCCCGATGTTACTCCTACCGGTTTTAATAAACGATTGTGATTCGATAGTCGGAAAAAGTAAACGCCATCTGCAATTGCTGAAAATGCGCTTCGAAATCGTACGCGAAGCTCGAAAGCAGTAACAGAATGTTGTACGGCCGCCTCTCTCAGATTAATCAATTTGTTATATGTGCCCGATTATATAAGCATCATCAACACATACTATTTCGAAAAATAATTTGTAGCCGATATAACGTTGTTTAAAAAAACAAGGATAGCTTTTTTGGTTAGTAATATTTATTTTCATAAGAACAACGCAATTGTTAAGCCTGTATGATTATGATTACAACCATTCCTTTATATTTATTTATTCGCCCAGGCTACCATTTGTATGTACAGAGAATACCCCAATTACAGCAAATGTGAGTAAAAAGTAACGATCGCAGTTGTAATAAAATCACCAAGGATGCGGAGTCTACTCGAAGATTATTATATTTGTGCCCGGCTCAAAATCTGAATTCGATCATATCTCGGGAATCGTGTTAGTGTGGGAGCTGTAAAGGGAGTGGACGGTCTAAACTGGATTTCTATGTCGGTAAGTTGTTTGACGCGGAGCCTCCCAGGGCTTCTTCCATACCCCTCACCCCTTCCTTACCTGTCCTCAAATGGCAGACTTCCTAGCCGGCTGAACCCTAATGGCTTCATCGTTACTGTCGTCGGTTCCATCTCCAGGCCGATTAAATATAACTTCCAATGAACCTGATCGCTAAAATAGTAGATAAATACTATGTTTATATTGCGAGAATGAGTTGCTGAGAATTATTTGTTAGTATAATATTTGTTCGATTCAAAAATCAAACATATGTGTCAAGTATTGAATTTCTCATTTTTGTCACTTCGTTCTCATTTCTTTTCCACCGAATGCTAATACATTTTAAAAATTATTATACTGTGGACATTGGATATATTCAATATAACTGTTAGTCGTCTATATTACTCTACATTTTCTCCAACTCTGCAACCGACATCAGTGATGGAATTTATTTGTATAATTTTTTAAAATGATTAGAAATGATACCTTATTCCAGAAGCACCTATGTTAAGACATATTAATATCAAAACGAGAGTTACGTGCCCAAAAAATATAACAAAACTCATGTTTGAATTAACAAAGGAAAATGCAAGTCAACTGCCTTTAAAATGCACAAATGTTTGCCATATTGTACAAGCAGGATTCCACTACACAGTAACAGAAATAAAATGTTGTCATATAAATTAATATCATTTATTCCATTTATGATACGACTACTAAATATTGAGTATTTTCGGCTGCCGTTTTGCATTGCAACTTAATATAACGTTGAATTTCGTATTCATAGTTGCGGTCGGAGGAAATAAAACATGCGAGAAAATCTCGCACAGCTCTCCTAAGATTTCATCGGGTTATTTTCGAGGCGGATATTGTTATCTTTTCCTCTATACAAAAAGATTCAGTTTCGCCCGGGGCCATTTTTAGGTCCCATTTTCCATATTCCTCTATCAGCTTCCTTGCCATAAAGGATACGACATACGCCCCCCGCTGACTGTAATGATCCGGTCGTCAACAAATAAACGCCTACAAATGTATACATATACATCATTTTACTCCTTTTATTCCTGGACATTTTCCGCGTAATGGTATCAGATATTAATTGGATGTAAAGACATTAGCCTTAAGTAACAGTAATATTTGGTATCAAGTGTAATTTTTGAAATGTCTCACAGATTAAATTGGTTTAGGTCTTCTTTTTACAGCGCTAACTGATAACAACATTTCAATCTGATTTAATATTATATTTTCTCCAATTTATGTAGGTATTAAAAAGAAACTTTTTACGTTAAGTAATCTAAACCTTATTTTAATCTAATTCGTACCCTACTCTAGTCCAAATACACAGAATTAAATTGGTGCTTGAATCGAATTTGCACTATCCCAGATTCAATGGTAAAATTCTAATCCTCTCTCTAAATAATTATTTCTTACAAATGTTAATGATCCGAGATGGCAAGGACCGTCTGTGAAGAGTACTGGTATTTCATTGGTTTTTGTTTATCGTTAGTTCGTTATGTCCAAACTGCCTAAATTCAGCAGCAACATGTTCGTTACTTTCCCTGTTGCAAGTTACAATTACGTAACAACATATACTAGTTCTATTTATCAAGCATTTAACGTCCCCTGCAAAGAAGAGAGTATACAGAACCCTGACACTAGAAAAGGCCGTGCTAATATCTTTCACTGGGCAAATGAAAACTTATTACGCGTTATTACAAACTGTTTTGTAAAGAACATAATCTAGAACCGGAATAATTCATTTGCCGTTTTATATTAAAAGAGATATTTCTCTCCTCCGGCTTTTTTCATTTCGGTCATAGGGATGTTAATAACGGGACAGGGCAGCTTGGCCAAATGGTGTATTATTAATATCCCTGGAGATTTACATAACTATGGCCGCTATAAAATTTACGAATCTCAATTAGATTAGAATATATCGGACCGAATTTACCGAGAACCGTCTTCGGTGTCGTAAACGGCAAAGCGACATGAAACGATTTGTAGAAATTAATAAGAATTTAACAGCACGAACCCGGAAGGCCCTGACAACTTCAGTTCCAAGTTCCGGGACGGGGTTACACAATTTTTGTTATAAATTTTCCATTACATTCCAAGTTTCTCTGAAGAATGGTCGTTTAAAAAGTTACTCCCGGGGGTCGAGTGAACAGCGTAACACCTTTTTCGTTTACGGGTTTCAACCGAAACTTTGTTTGCGTCATTTTAAACATATTAAGTTGGAATCGGGAAAATAAGGCGGGGAAATAAACTATTTTAATACGCAAACAGCGTCAGCTTTTTGTGTTTAGTTTTAATTATTAAAAAGAAACGCCCTGTATGTTTTTGAAATTAAAATAAGTTAACTAACCATCTGTCATCGAACTGTTGTTCTTTTTATGATTTTAGACATTTTCTTCATGACTCAAAACGCCACTGCGCTAAAAGGCGTTATATTTTTTTCTCAAATGTTTAAGGAATGTTAATACAGGCGCAGTTCCTATACACAATGCAGGAAATGTAATCCCTCAGGTACACATCGAGGCCGGAACGCGAACTAAGCAGATTAAAATTGCTTGTGAAGTGAACAAAACGTGTAACAGGACATTGGAGGGGACTGGCGACTGAGTGGGGCGCCGACTGCGACGGACAAAAACCTCCACCGCAATCCGATTTACGATTCGGCTGAAAAAATACCAAAAGTCGAGTCCGACTCCGCTGTAGCGATAATGCGTTCACACGTGTCGCCAACGGGAGAGAATTACTCGAAAACTAACTGTGGGGACAATGCCCGGCAGCAATTGCCTCTAACAAGCGGCGTCAACATTCACGGGGAAAGACGCGCGGGAAATTGGTGGAATTTATAATTTGAAAACGAGCCTCCCAACTTCCACACACCTCGTTTTTATTCACTTTTATTTCCAGTTAACCCTGTACGTTTAACCGAAACGGAAATCGCAAAAACAGTAATATACCGACCTCAGCGGCCATTCCAAAATTTAATAAACACCACCGAGCGTTAGATGAATTCCGAACTGTGTCGCAGTTGGATAGTACTAGTGAACATTGCCAAAAGACATTGTAAAAAAAAGCGTTCCCTAAATTATTTTAAACATTCCAACAAACGAGTGTAAATTTTAATTACGCTACCATTTTGCGTAATTCATGCTTTGAATTAGTGCAAACTATATAATCGGACCTTTTTAAAACAAATGTCAAATATTATTTAACTTATTTATTGGATTTTCATATGCATTCGCGCGAATAACTCAAAAAAATAATAATTTTCACCAGTCGGAGCTTTGAAATTCAGAAATCGTTTTGTATAATGAGACCAATAACTTTTAATTAGAATTTTAAACGCCACGCTTTGGAGTCAATTAGAGTGGCGCATTTGCTTTTATGCGAGTGGCATTACGCACTAATGAAATATCCCGAACTTGTTTAAACAGAATTATTTAAATGCATTAATTATTGAATAAAAAAAAGGAATGCCCAATCGTTCTGGACCTTGAATTTAGTGCGATACATCCATGAATGTTTCCATACGATGAATACATTACACAATAATAATAATAAATCTGCCTCTAGTCAATGTATTATTTTCAGTATTTATTCAGGTTAAAATATACTAAAATTGCGTGTTGTGTATTGTAAAGTCAACAACTATAAGAAATAAGAAAGAGATAATCTGAACATTGGCAAGAGTAGGTAACAAATGAGATTTTCTGATACATGGTAACTCACGGACATAAACTAAGGGGAACCAAACCTCCTGTAATACAAGTACTGCAGTGCGGATAGTTCAAAGAGCTTTCATTATCCCTTAACCAGACGTTTGCATGGCAGGTACGAGCATGGGAGGTCAAGTTATTATTATAACCTTGCTATATATCCCAGTTTTATACATTATCAACTGTATAAGACAGTTAAACAAAATGGAAACAGTCATGAATATGAAACAAGTAAATTATTCCTCTTCACCTCCTATATCTTTACTATATGATGATCAATCATCTCAAAAGTATAATTTAAAGAAGTAACGCTGAGCGGAGAGATTTATTCTGACATTTCGAGTTTAGAAAATGGAATTTATTTAAACTGAACTTTCGTAGTCGTGTCGAAACAGCAATCAATATTAGATCAATATTGTAGGGAATGTAAAAATCCATTACCAACAGGAGTTTCTTAAAGGAGTATCTCAATTCGCATCCGCGTAACAAAATTCAGCAGTGGAAAACGGAGAGCCTAAATCGAACATCGTTCGGTGTGATGAAATCAAATAAATTGTGTGCTGAAGTTATATGAGATCGACTCGTGATCCATTGGAATAGATTGGAATGATTGATAGTTCGATACGGAAATAGGCCGATAAATCGATAGAGTGGTAGATCTGTAGAGGGATGGAATTCAATTCAACCGATGATGGTATTCTAAAGCCTCCAAAAAAATACATAAAGTGATGTGAGATTGAACTGACCTGCTATTAGTTGAACCGCTCCGAATATCCTGGCTGTTGTTGCGTGCATTACGTCCGGTATGCAGGCGGCGCTGATGGCGGTCACCGCGACCAACAGGCTCAACGCGCTGGCCAGACCCACAAGCAACGTGCTGACGCGCCACCATTCGCTGGGGATGTCCCACCACCTGATCACAACAAAATAATACCATCTTACTATCCCACCACGTATATTACCATAGAGTTTTTTTTTCTCTCTCTCTCTCTCCCTCCCTCCCTCCCTCCATCCCTCTCTCCCTCTCTCCCTCCCTCCCTCTCCCTCTCCTTTTATTGCTGCATCTGTAAAAACAACAAAAACGAACATTGATACAAGCCCTAACCACAATGGGTAACCCACTGGTTTTCTCCTTTTTTATTTAAATTATTTTTAAATATTTAGGTCGCGTGGACACTTCCTTTTCAGACCTGAAGGGAATTTTTGGAATATCGGGGGAATAGAGTCATTTGTTTAGTAAATTTTACCGCATAACTTAATATTAAACAACGTAAATGAAAACAATTGTAGGCCCTTTTCTCTCATTTCTCTGTTTCAAAACATACGTGCACAATTCAAATCCTATTCAAAACACGCAAAAATCAAACTTCCATCACCAGTAATCGATGACAGTAGGCTAATTGCGGTATGACGGGAAATGAAATAGTATAATAAATCCATTTCATTGAGTGCGGAAACCGTTAAGAGGGTGAAATCATGGGGGAATCGCCTACGGAGATTGTGACCCTCACGGCTTATGGTTTATGGAGGTCAAACGGAGAGGGAGAAATAGTGTCCATTAGAGGGGGGCGGGTTTCGGTCCCAGATGGTGTCTTCAACTATATCTAAAGCAATTGTATAAAGATAGCTCAACCTCCCTCTTATATCTAGCAAATAAATCCAACGGGGTAAGGTCTTATTCTTCTTAGGACTCCAGGGGGGCCGAAACTCGACCTCGATATCCGTCTTGCCCCGGGATCAGCGAAAAACTTTTCCCGGGAGATAATGCCAGTTTTTCATTCTGTATAACGGTCCAACAACCGCCCTCTACATTAAGTTGACGGACTATCTTTAAAACTTGTAAGTTAAGGGCAAGCCGCCGTCTGTGTTTTTTAGGCTGGCATTATCCTGTTAAAAGATACGGATATTGAACAAAACTTTCAAACCGAATCGGAATGCGATTCTGGTATTTAAAGTGTACATATAATATGCGATATTGAAATTTTTCAATTATTACAAAAATGTGCGATTCATTATACGGTGTAAATCTGTGCTCTGATCGTACGTCGTTTCAATTATATCTAAATTCTTTGATATCACCATGAAATATAAAATAATACATCCCTTTATTTATATCTTCAACTCTATATTCGTACCGGTTTCCTAATATGTAAATATTAGTTGCCTATCATTCAGATAATTCTATTTAAGCAGCCTTAACTTCAGCCACCTCCATCTTGTGATAGACCTAACAAATATATCGTGACAGAAATTTGTGTGAAAAGCAGAAGTGGACTGTACAGAACCAGTCGCAGTATATTATCCGGAAAAAACCTCCCACGGGGGTTGTTGTTGGTTAATGTTAAATAAAACGGGGCCGGGAACTGCCATGAAGGAATAAGGGAGTGCGCCCGGAGGGTGGAGGATGAGGGTTGAGCGCTAAACAACTGGGCTAAGTGGCCTAACAAGTTGGAGCCCTCGAGTTCTCCCGGGGGGCAAACAGAGCCCATACCACCGATACCGATACGCCTGTCGCCCACCCCCCGCCCCACCCACATCGACTATTAGTCACTAATAGCGCTCTAATTGTGAATTTCCTTCCTCCAGGATACAGAAACTCCATAGGTATTGTTTTTTGTCATAATACAAAATGATTTCCGCCAAGAAATATACTATTACATTTGAACATTAGAAATGGATATCATAAACTTAATATACCGCTTTAAGAAGCGGTGGTATTAAGATACACTTTTATTATACAGTAATAATATAATAAACGCCACTGTGAATAATTACTTGCCGAAATTTACATACCATCCATATTATATAAGTATATTTGGTCACTGAACATAAATCACGGGGTAGATACTACACCCTCAAGACGCTTCCGTTTTGGAAGTTTAGCATCACCAACGCCGTAATAGTTGACGCTGCTCGGTCTGACGACATTACTTTTATCATTTGCTTAACAATCGTGCCACGTTTTGGTTCATCCTTTCATGTTTTCTTTTAAGGTAGAACATCTTTTGTAGTAGAGCAAATAATTGAATATTTTAACACGCGCAATGGCACGGTATCATAATAAATTCAAATTTCGAAATATATGCTCGCGGTCGCTAAACCTAATTAGAGGAATTCGTACCTAAATGTTTTTATTGATCGCATCGAACATGGAATACGAGTTGTAAGTGATGTTAAAGAAATTTGTCCATTATATGGAATGTGGATCCAGTCGGAAGAATAATAAGTTCTGTAAGACTTCAACTCTGGAATGTTGGAGGAACGACGGCACAAAATAATAAATAAAAGAGATAGAACGAAATAAATTGAAGAAAATGTAGCTAGCAGGGGCTGTAAGGGGTTGATAAAAGTTAAAGCTTAATACGGGGAATAAAAAGAGGGCCTTACACTTGTTATATGAGCCGAAAGTAAAGGACCCGCGGGGCGTGTGACACGCCGAGTGGCCGCCAGCGCCAGCATAAAGCGCAGTGCACCCGGCCCAGAGTTATGTTACAGGCCCGGTTTACCGGTACCCCGAGACCGCTACAAGAATAAACCCGCCCGAATATTTCACCGATATTTGCTTCAGTTTATCATCCCTGCGGAAAGTCGAAAAATAGCTCTTTTCACTCTGTACAACAGGAATATATTCTCTTTAAAGAACATTGTATTATTTCCCAGTTCGCAAATTATCAATATATTTCTTTAGGAAGCGTCGGTGCAGGTCATGTTACTGTACTCTTAACGATTATTTATTTTGTTGAATGGATTCGACAGGATCAAAATCCATTATTCAAAAAAGTATTCCATACATTGGTAATGGCTTCAAACTTACATAATGATAGACCTAGTTTAAAAACATATTGAAATATAGAGGTAACAGTGATTTGACGAATAACGATATTTTGAGCCCTTCGTCAGTCATTACGTTAGTCATTAAATTGTCCTTTAGCTTCCTCCATTGCATTATAAATAAATTCTAAAACTCAGATACAAAATGTAACAAATATAATGACACTAATGCCTCCAATGAAATATAATATATTGAATGATATAGATATAAGACGACTGAGGTTTGGGGTAATGATGCGGGGGATTCGAGTGGAGAATGCCCGCACAATTACTTGCGAGTTGTATAGGGGCGGGGCAGGTGATAGCCCGGGTGGTCCTGGTTTAACTTGACGCTAAATTTATACCGTGGTGGAAGAGCATAGAGGGCGTTCTACTAGTTTTGTAATAGGCGGTAATAAAAAGTTGGTCCGGGGTACAATAGTAAAGGCGGGTCCGACTGGCGGGTTGGGGGCATTGTCGGGCGGAATCCCTCATAGCGGTGAAAGTCGATATGGGACGTGGAGTGGGGCCGGGACCGGTGACGAGCCCCCCCCGTTATCCTCTTTTATGGGCCCCCCTTTTACCCACCTGAAACTTTTCCAGTCCGACAAGTCGACGGTCCCTACCAACTGATTAGAACTTGGTCCTGTTAAGCTTGCTTCCCTTCTGTAATAACGTGCCGTCCCTTAGGAGAACACGAGAGTATCTTCTAGCCGAATGATATTATCTGTTACACTAAGCATGCAAATAGCGCTAGACCACTATGCAGAAATAAATTTCAATGAACCTAATATTGATATTCCAGTTAATGTGTCTATTAACACATATAGCGTGAAGGGAGAAAAATTATATTGTAATTGGATTTCCCCGAAGGGTTTCATTACCGAAAGTTTAAAAAAGAGAGTAGCGAATGTATAATGGCATTTCTGTCGTAAAATCAATTGAAAACAGGTTCATTAGGTAAGTAAATTTTCTTGGGCAATATAACGATAACGAAAATTATTGTTCGCCGCTGAAAAAAAAGAGGCCGGTCATAACACGGTGGGTTAACAGAATAGATGTTTTAAGAGGGAAAGAAATAAAGGAAGACTCCGGGAGGAATTGAACAACTTAAGGAAATTGTCGAAGAACCAGCGACAAAAGTGGTCTCCGTCGAAAAGGAGGAGGTTACAAAAACTGATAAAAGATCTTTTACTATAATAGGAGTGGCGGGTTGACAATAAGCCTGGCAAGATGTCGGAAACCAACCATCTCTTTGGCCCTTGAAATGACGTTCTTTGACTGACCTATACCGACAGAATAGGAATTAAAATTATTGCGCCCAAGTATTAAATACTGGAACACTGGAAGGTGTTATATAAAAAGGAGTCTAATGCAGATTGTACGCCTCTAAGAAATGTGAAAAATTAAGTGGAGCGAACAGAATTTTAATTGTACGGGTAGTCTAGAAAGAATTTAATCGGCACTAATTACTCCCCTTCGGGCTTTCTTGACTGCTCTCTGAGAGTTCTAAGCAGCCGGTTCATATTTTTGTGTAATTTCATTCTTTCTGCGGAAACCGAGACGGGAGCGGACCAGAAGAAAGGAGCGGGGGGGGGGAGAGAGAGAGAAAGGAAAGCTGGGCCGCGAGGGAATTCGGGTCCGAACCCGGTCCCAACTGAGGGCCAAGTGATAAAATACCGCCATAACTCAAACTCGGTTTTTGGCACCCCTCCGCCCATTTACCACGCAAATTGGAGAATTAAAAAGAATTAGACTCGCCAATTTCCACTGGAGTAAATTAAAAAATAATATCTGTTTAGGGTGTTGTGAAAGGGTGAAAAAGTAATTCTGTTTCGCGTTTATCGATTGGAACCGGCAATTAATATATTTAGGGGACCGTGGCGTCTAATTGATTACTGCGGTGTTATTGCTGTATTTCGTGTTTTAACTCGAACTCGAGGTGATCATTTTAATTTTCTTTCGGACTCAAGCCGTTAAAATTTAACTCTTTTGACGTTAGAACAGTACTGACTGTTATATTGCTTAGAATGTATATTTCTATATGTTGATACTTTTGAACGGTAGAATTTAATTTAAATTTTGCTAAATATCAAATGAATTTAAATTTCGTGCCATTTATAATCCGACGGAGATTAGTAGTTATTTCAGATCTAAATCCTGCACGATCCTTAGGAGGCAAAAGAATTTGTGATAACAACCCCTTCAACAATATTTAACCCAATATATGAAACGGTCGCATCAATATTCGGATTACACAATTTTCCCATTGAATGTGGAAGAAAAAACAGCGCATGTATGAATTTCCTCAACAATCCCTATCCAGCAATCCAATAGTTACAAATATATTTACTCATAAATAATCTATAGAGCGAGAAGGTATACTTAGCGGCAGCAAACCGGCTTATCGGATGGAGGCGAAGAAATTAAATTTAACTGAGGTGCACTACAAATTCTAAAGTGGCAAACGAAACGCTCCCTAGTATTTTAATCGAATTCAATAATTTGCCCTTAATCCAGCTCCCCGTTGGAGGAATCATTGCGATTTAATTATAATTCTTGGTAGCACCCTCTTGTAAAGGGAGAAGAGAAGCGAGGGCCGAGAGGTGCTGCTGATCCACTTAAAGCATTGTTGGACTCAAGGAGTTACACGTGCCCCATTTACAGGGGGCTTTTAATCTGCCTAACCCCCCCCCACCCCACCACACAGATAACATATTTTATGCTAAACCTAGGAGAATTTAAGTGACTTAAACATCAAGTTATAATTAATACATAATCCATCTTAAAAAACTAACGCATTCAAGATTTGTAAGGATGCGAACAATATTATAGGGCAACGTACTACTTAATATTACGGAAACAAGTATCTCTGAGAATAGGAAACCACAGAATTGTCTCTTTCCAGTTGTATCCTATCCGAGAACGTGGGTTCACTTTTGATGTAAAGCCTCTATCTCTATCTAGATAAATGACCAGCCAGCGCACAGGGTCACTCGAAGGTTATATTCCCGCGGCACTTCCTTGACAGATTGATATCTTTGGTATGATCTAAATTCAAGAACAACTTTCGAAGGTTGCTGGTTATGCACTGGTGGCCTCAACCAATGAGAAATGAACCGTTGATAGATATTAGTCAAACCTCTTTACCAATAAATAGTTGTTTGCTGCGGTTTGTCCAATAGTATTGTTTGGAGCAAGGTTTAGGGTCAAGACCTGACAGATGATTTGGAAAAACGATTAGGCCAATGTTCTTTTGTTTTACATTTAATAACAGAGTTTTTTCATTTATCATAAATTATATTAAAAACGTGTATTCTGCTCGTAGCTGTCCCGAGAAATGAACTGTCGGATTATTGACTCGAATTAAAACGTCCAGCTTCTTAATTACGCGTCAAGGTGAATAATAATATCTCGGACCCGTACCCAGAAATTAAGAGGGTTTAAGGTCTTAAAATACGCCGCGGAGTTTTACAATTCACACTAACAGATTATTCTGGCGGACTGCGATTAAGTTTAACTGTCCGGTTTATTCCCAGTGCTTGGGATTTGCTCTGAATGAATTACCGAATTAAGTTAAAAAATTAAAGTTAAGTACAGTTGACTGAATAAAGTCCCGAATTTAATCATACGTTAGGGTGGATCCAGGAGAGGACCTTTTGAATTCAAGAATTATACACTCTCATGATTTCAGTATTTTGGAGAGAAAAAAACGACTGGCTTATCGGTAATTATATAAAGAAAAATAAAAGGGATTTAATTCCGGAAAATATTCGAAAATGGATATACACTTTTCGAGAAGTAAATTACATATCCATTGTGACCGTAAAATTAATGTGAGCAAGATTATTTAATTTCATTATTAGAAGGCTAATTCATTAACATCATCCTATTTAATATTGTTGTTTTTTTGTTTTTTTAACCTTTTTATTTTTGTACAATCAACTACGTATAGTTATGGGTACAACTGATGAGTGTTTTCTTTTCACATGAATGTCTCGATAAAAGAGACCACCCAATGATGGCACTTTTTCCACATGAACAGTTTATGGCTTCGGGCTAAGAAGATCTCTGGGCCAGTGGCGTTTGAGCCGACGCGGGGGAGATAACGGATGGGAAACAGAGGAAAGGGACTGAACGAGTGGATTTAGATGTTGAGAGAGGCGGGAAAGGAATTTAAGGAAGCGTGATTTTGCGACTTCGTCGACTGTCGGTATGTTGAGGTCATTATGGATTGTTCGGTTAGAAACATACCAGGGAGCATTAAGGATGGTACTAAGGACTTTTGATTGGAATCTCTGGATTCGGGTGATGGATTTCTTAGCGGAACCACATAGCTCTATTCCGTAAGTCCATGTTGGTTTTAAAATGGATTTGTATATTGTAAGTTTGTTGTCTACTGTCAGTTTTGATGTCTTTTTCAAAAGAGGTTTCAGCAGTCCAAATTTTCGGTGAGGTCTGTTCTTTTGAGTCGCGTATGGGGTAATATTGTTGTATTGTAATTATTTGAATTAACACATACGTAGAGCAAAATTCCTTTACACGCCTCTATACTATGTACAGATTTAGACATTTGTTTACCGCATCGCCTTATTTAATAGAAGTTCTTCTCGAAAAGTTGAAATTGATCTGGGTCAAAGAAACCGTTTACGTGGGGAAACGTTTTGCATTTCAAGAGCGGTATAACGTTAAAACAAGATCGTGTAGCACAGGTTTACATAAAACATGGCAGGGGACGAAGATCACCTCGGGACTGACTCGGCCGCGACGCCCACCGAAATAGGAGAAAAACAGTCGGGACAGAAATGGGACTCAGATAAGAGTGCAAGTTGGGGCGGACACTGCAATACCTCCACAACGCAAAACAATCCAACCTACGAATTGGATGTTTCTTGGTTCAACAATCCCATCGATGGTCTAAATCCGTTGAGCGCAAACTACTTTCATTTCCGACCCCCCCCCCTTATTATGTACATTTTCTCGCGACTCGCAGATAGATAGTAAGCGTTTTTGTAATCGTCAATTTCTGTAATGATTTCATAATATATTTATGGAAACCAACATATGGTCAACCGAGGGAACGAAGCTACTCCAGATCTCAAGTCCTTCACGCACTTCTATTTACTAAATAAATATTTGAAGGCAGTAGTATTTTTTAGGCTCCAGACCTGTGTAGATATTTTGAGTAACAGTCCTCTCCACCGATACAACCTATATATATATAGTGAGGAAATTATAGAAAAAGAAATGGACTAGTTTCAGTAATTTTAATTGACACAACAGGAGATATCAATAGGACACTAAGTTGGGGGCTGGATGGTCGGTGAAAGGGGAGGCGGGCTTGAAAAGCGCTGTCCGATGGCATTCAAACGGAAAACAGGCCGGTGTTTTGCAACTGATTAGTGTAATTTGGACGGCAGAGGCGCCGCCCCTATCTTGTCGGCGCCCAAAACAACTTTTTAATGAAATTCCTCATGACTATTTGCGCACCGACCGCCCCGCCCCATGATTAACTTAAGGCTGAATTGGCGCCCGCCCCGGGCTCTATAAACCCCATCTATACCCCGGACACTGCCACGCACATATTTTTCCATTCACTTCGACCGGCGGTTCTTAACTGCAAAGCCGGTGCGTTTCTGAAGAGCATCTGTCAGTAGGAGATTCCATTTTGTTCCACAAAATTATAATGTAATTACAGAATGTAATATTATGCACATGTTTAAACATTTTTTTTCAATTTTGCTATTGTATAATATAGCTAGCAATATTTCATATTTGTAGCAAAAGCATTTGTTTCTGTGCCTCTTTGTATGTTTATCCCGTTGTTCAGTCGAACGCAATCACAAAATCTTCCACAGCGAGAACTCTATATATAATGTATATAAGATAAGCCAAATTCCTTGAACGGCAATTTCTCATTCGTGCACCAATCGAGGGATACCGCAAGCAAGAACCAACTAAAAAAGGTACCTTCGCAAAGGCAAAATTAAACACTACTCCAACATAGCCCAATGCCCCTAGAAAATGTCTGGCGGTTTCACGAAGGCCAACCGGTCACACGCCATCGTCTGGCCAGCTCAAATTCACTAAAATAACAGTCCGCAATGGGTTTTTTCGCCGATAAACGGCCGTATCGGAATGCGTTTTGCTCGTTAGCTCCAGCCCAATTTCCAGTCCAATTTCACCATTTTCGTGGATTGTAAAATTGTTTGGAGTAGTCTCTGCACTTTCTCTGGTAATTCAGAATAACTGCACTCACAACTTACCTAAAAATCATTGCAATTAAAATTTTCCTGGAAGCTGAGTTTTTATATGGTAATCGTAAGCCGGTCTTTAGTAAAGCCTAAGATAAGGAGTAAACCTTATTAAAACAACCCATTGAGAAGCTTAGTCCTTAAAAGGGATTACAGAGTAATATTATATAAAATAAATTAATTTTATAATTTTTGCCGAGATAACATTCAACTTTAATATTTCCGCTCTGGAGTGTAAATATAGGAAAATAATTAAATAAATTCTGTATTCATCACTCATTCAATAATCTCTGATTTGCAGTTATCCTAACCTAACCTAATTTAACATTTCTCTTTGGTTTCTAGTAGTCCCCGAAGAAGGAATCTTCATATGGTAAGTTGAATAAGCTCCTCTAGCTCTAGCTTTAAATTTTTGAGTAGTATTAATAGAACTACTATTTACACAATTATTCTTCACTATATATTCATTTAACTATATCTTATTTTAATTATCATATATTAATTAATTTTCATAAACATATCCAAATATTCATGCAAAACTAAGGTGGAAAACTATAGCACTAGGAATATAACATATCAACCCTCTCAGAGCACGGTGTGAGGAACAGAGACACTTATCTGTCACAGCCACTAAATAGGAATACGGCTATTATGATTATCTAGATTATTTTTATTAGTGGTAGGTACTTTAGAAATAATAATTTCAGATTGACGATCCATACGTGTAAACCTTTCTGGAAGGATAATATAACCTTTTACACTTTCCGTTCAGAATTACTTGTTCACCGTTTTACCCCTAAATGAAATTATACTCCCGTCTGATTTATTACGCATCGAAGCCCATTTATAAAAATACGGCGGAAGGTACAACTAACAAATTCAAGGAGATCAATAATATTGCCCAATTCAATTTTGGGCGGCTTTCTTTCGTCGGTACGCGATGAATAATTTCTATTAGCATTGAAATGCTGTCCCCGGGGTCAGAGAGAGTTTAAGTGGGCGAGGTCCTGGCAAGGGCCCGCCTCGACCGTCCTGAATATTCATTCTTCCCACACAGACACAGACACACACGAAACTGAAACCGCATGAACCCTTTTATTCCATGACCACCGTGTTTATCACCGCACTCAAACATTCAATCCTTTGAAGTCTATGCGCATCCTCAAATGTGTAAGGGAAAATTAAGTTTAATCTTCCTCTATTTTCTTCACATTTCAAGTTTTCCAGTGTACAACATATATTCAATATGTATATGTATATGTTTTACTCAAATGTTCAAGTACACAATGAGTGTGCATTATATAAATTACTGAGTCCGAAAGGACACATCGAAAGGTAATCATTTCTCCCTTACATTGAACATTTGGCACGCCGTAAGAAATTAACTATAATTGCAATTCATATCTCGCACGTTTCCACTTTTTATCGCCTCGTAATTCTCAATTGGCCCAGCCGATCTGATATGATCTCCTTTAAATACATCAATAAAGATTGCAGCGGCGAACAAGCCAGATAACGCCCGCGCCGCCAACCATAATAGCCTCTAAATTATCCCTGGGTCTCTGTCAATATAAAAACGACCTAATGCCTCAGTAATAAAGGAATCACCATCGGCCATATGAACGTGACCGGGGTCGTTGAGGAGAAATAAACCGAATGAAGATGAATTGACTCCTGCCAGTACAGTTATTGTTTGGCAGTAACAGTCCATTGATGTTAACGATATGATGCTGAATCGACAGGAGGTATAAGTTAGTACCTCATTATAATACTAAATAAACCGTTCAAGATTTAAGAAATGCGGCTTGTAGTACAAACATAAACAAGGGGTGCATATATATTAAAATACAAATACGACTTCCTTCTAATCAATTCAACCACATCGAGTAACTCAATTGTTAGTTTCTGTTTATAAAGTAATCTCACTGATCAGAATTGCTGCTAATTACCTACACAAATTTATGCGATTCGTAGCATTAATTAGCATTAGCAGATACAACGAATTGGGAAATACCTGACAAATTTTATTATCTACCTATATTTTGTGTCTAAATTTACGAATGTAGATTACTATTCAAATACAGATTACATGTTTTATACATATATGAAATATAATAGCTTATTGGTTTATTAATGCCTTTTGTGTGGATGTGTTTACGATTTTGTTTTTGATGTAAACATTAAAGGAAATAAATCGTTCGAATTCTATCTACATTATATGGTAGGCTAAATACTAAATAAAATTCAACTCTTTAGGAAATTCTAATGTACAGTGAAGTTATAGAGGGGGACAGGTAAGGGAAATATGGGTTGCGTGGGTAAATAAAAAGGGAGGATGAGTTGTATTATGGCTATTGGAGGGTAATCTCGAGGTTGGAGGAATAAGCTGATTGTTATTCATCGGGGTGGCCCCGTATAGGAGGGTAAGTGTGGAGCCGGTAGCCCGCCCACCATTGTAATTAAATAGTGTCCTCCAGGAGACCCCGCCCCGGTGTTTTAATTTAATATCCCCCAACCCAGAGGCCAAACATGTGACGGGAATTTGTTAAACTTGCCACAGACACCGTTCCCTTTCCCTACATGTGTTGCATTAAGATTGCCCCTACATTCCGCCGCCCAAATGCCGGTTAGTAGATGTTCGGTAAACTCGATCTGATTATTAAATTCGGTATTGGCGCAGTTAAATGAATATTTGTAGCCGTGAACCGTCCTCGATTATGTACGCTTTCCGGTTGGCATAAATCGAGTAACAATTTTCCAGTGTACCTTTCCGATCTAGGACGATAATAGGTTGCAATTTGTGCAAAACTCATTTATTGTTTATATGCAGTTCCAGGAAACTAATTACCCTACTTCTGACAACAGAGAAAAGAGAAAAGTTAGTCTATTAAAACTTTGCTTATAATTAAAAAAATTAATTAGCCCTATTTTTATGAATTCAACTTGCAGTAAAAATATCAGACGGAAGTTCAGCATTTGGTACGTTGTGCCCCAGTTTATATAATTATCCCGGGATATAAGATTTAGCACAGTGTCGGATTGATAGACACAAAGCATCTACCTATCATATACTACTGAGACTATCGTGATCCTTCCAAGCAGCTCACCTGCATTTTTATAAATTAGGGTTGGAAAAATTTTATATAAAATGGATAACGAACGGTCCGAGCTTTGTTGAGTGAAAATGTAATGCGCAGAGATATTGGCCTTGTTGGGGTTAGTGCCGGATTTGAGCATGACTAATGGGTACCTTGACAAGTGTAGGCCCTACATTATCTCGCCGGTGGATGCATTTTTTCTAGAATTCCGCAAAAATAAATCGGAAAAATAAAACACCTAATATGTATTTCGCCACATTATTTTAGCACAAATGCGGTATTATTTTTAACTGCGAATGCGGTTAACGCGTAACTCATCAATTAAATCATAGCCAAGAAATTAAGACCGGCGGCTTTAATCGAATAAGAAACAGCGATAAAAAGGGATGACCTACATTCTTAACGCTTCAACCTTTACTTTTTCAGGACGCCATTTCATAAGATAAATTACCGAGAGCATTAATCACTTTTAAAAATTGATTTCATTAATTATGGGCCCCGCTTACAAGGGACTTTCGGATCTTGAAACATTGTTCCTGTTACTATCCCCGAAATAGATGGATGGCTATTTTATAAATTAATTTTTGTTGGGAAATTGTCCGCATTAGTCAACCATAATCAGTGAAACCAATTAGGGCGTGTAAATTCGATTTTATTATTTACCATTCTGTGGTGTAATCTTTCCGTTTTTATGAAAAGTACTTAAACGAGGCTGGATTAGTTGGATAAACACGAAAAATATAGGCTTCAACGATTCTTTATATAATAGTCACCGGGAATAATAACAATGAAAATGTTTTCAGAAGCATATTAGGCAGGACGATAATAATTGTTATACGATTCATTTTCTTCCCTATTTTCGACTAGGAACGTCGACTATTCAGTCCTATAGTGAATCTCTTGTAAGGTTCGATATATTTTTAATATGATTACATTAAGGAATATTTTGTTAGGGTCCAATATTACAAACAGAATCAATTATCCGACTATCTTAAAGCTATCAATCGTGAACTCAAACAAATTATGATTGGAAAAGGTGGAATAAAGGAAAACAAAATACCTCGATCAATATTTTTATTTTACTCATTGCATTTTCCGCTGCTGAGGTGCAAACTGAGCCCTAAAAAATTAAAAAAGATGAAATAAAAATATGTTATCGGGTTGAATTTCTCTTCTATGAATAGATAAAATATTGTATCGAAGTAAAACTGTGCCGGATGTCAGAAAATTCGAAGAACCTCCGGTCCAAGTTCATGTTGTATTTTGTGCCCTATTATTATTCTACCCGACCAAATAATAGGAAAACTTTTCTTAGGATCTGAGTATTATTTTCAAAGGGCCAGTAAATATGGGGGCGGAAGGTCTTGTGATCGGGGTGTCGCCCGAAGGGATCGAGTTCGAACAAACTTGTCGTCAAGTTGGAGGGGCCCGCCCTGACAGTTACACGTTTCACTTCCCTTCTTGCCCAGCAAAGTTTTTTGCGGGTTTTCTCTAGTTCTTTTCTTTACAAGACACCGCCCTCATTAGGCGAATCCTAAACGTCCCTGCTTCTTCGAAACGCCCAGGAAGTCCTGCGGAGACGTTCGGACAGGGCAATAACGGCCGTTCATTGGCACATTCGCCTGGCCTCATCCCACTAAACAATCGACGAAATTAAAAAAGTTCCGACGTTACGATTCTTTTTTTGAACCCCATACGTTTTTATTGGTAACGGGATGTTAAAAGAAGGGTGGGTGATACCGCCTCACTTAGTTTGACGCCATTCAGTGATGAGAATCATCTCTTCCATTAACATAAGAAATATAAAATATATAAAGAAATTTAAAGGTTGATAGAACTAAATGATAGCCTAAACGAAAATATTTCTTCTATCTGAGGTTTGCACGTAGGATGCGTTAATATTTTTATATCGAAATCATTTGTATCGTATATTCAAAATTAGAAGCATTCGCAAAGGAAAACGAATGCTGAACACCTGGCAAATGAAGCAGTCCACCGTCTGAAGCGACTTCCTTTTTCTTAAAGCACAGAACGAAAAGGGTACGCCCTCAAACGGTAGACCCGATGACTGGGGAAATATCCACTCTATATTCCGAGTTTCATTTAAAGAACACGATTTTAGTGGAAATTCGTTTCTTTACTTTTGGGTACCGCCCGAAATGAGGAGGGGAGGTGCAACCGAGGAAGAATGAAAATGTCACCATTTGAATTTCTAATCAGTTTTAGCGAATTTTCTCCTTACGGTCAATTTCGGAAGGCGGAGTCCGGTAAAAGAGGGAGATAGTTTAGGAAATACTGACAGAAACGTACAGTTCTGGGATCATAGTAACTCAACCATCATAATTGACTTTCATATATTCCAACATAATATATTATAATCAAAAATTTCCCTCTGACATAAGTACGCGATAATCATAAATAATTGATTGATCAATCTTGGACGAAATCAGTTTGACGAAATTCAATACGTCAGGATAAAACTCGACATTTTTCATTTGATTCTCCATTCTGGTCAGCATTTGCGAGAGTCAATAATGGCTGGCGACTGGTACGTCAACCTCACGCTCAGAAAAGAATCAATGGCCCATTGCCGCCCTCAGCTTCCTCTCTAGATAAAACTCGACAATATTGGCCTACCTAATAATTTGTTCGGCCAGTAACTTCATAACTCTGCATAGTCAATAAATAATCCGGCGAAGGTCATCGCTGTGTAGGTATGGAGATGGACAACATTTGGTTTTTGATCTGAGGGCATAGAAGGAGGCTATACGGCAATTCGGCTTGACCGAATTGAAACGTGTCCAAAACTCAGAAACTTGAAACGAGACTAAGAAAAATAATTCGAACAAGTTCGTAAATTTGCCAGTAAAAATATAATAAAATGTGAAACAATTTTTAAACTAGTAATACCAATTTTACAAGTGAGTACTTCAATTGAGCACTTGATTAAAATTAGATACCTGGCCAACAGTAGCATACTAACTAATCACTAATTAGGCCTAAACTCGTTGAAAAGATTAATAAGCGGGCAACGTGGGCCCGAATATTCTGATCCCCCTCCCCTTTTCCTGGGATGAATGGGCGGCTGCTCTTGGTTTTGACGGACCCATCCTCCCATTAACAGTCGTTATTATTTCGTCCGGAAGTAATGAGTGACTTCCAATTCTTCGACCCGCCCGGTTCATTGGCAACAAAGCTTTTCATCATTTTTCATCCGATTGAAATAACCCCGCCCCGCCCGCCAACCCACCCGGGGCTTCAACCTAGAAAATTCCCCCGGACTCAAAGCCCGAGCGTCATTAATCAACTCTCTTTTTAAAATATTCAGATCTCATTATGATTTGGAGAAAAGCCGAACTGATAAAATAAATTTCATCTTCCGTTACTCTACATTCAGTCATACTTATGAACATAAGAATTGCGCAATACTTTTTACAAACACTAAGTGTAATGATGGTGATTCATAATAAAGCAACAGATATGAGGTTTCATATAATATAATGCTGAATTTAATATGCTCAAGATGTACATTGGACTGGAATGTTACATTTTTTCTGAAGGAAATGTACAACCGGCTTCGAACGAACAACAGAGATAAGTAAAATACCTATTTATTTAACCGGTAATTAACAAATGTCAATGAATCACGATATTGAATATAATTTATTATTGTGTATATGAGTGACCCATATGTCATCTGTATTTGGAAATTTCTTCTCACAAACAACTTAATAATAACATACTATTAGCGATAATGATGTTAACACGGATAAAAATTATATAATGCATCTGAGAAGTAGTGATATTTTGTTACAGAATTAATGAATATTTCATTTAAACCGTGATGAAATATTCATCGAATCGTTTATAGCATTTTATAGTTAGTAATTGTACTATCCAACTCGAATCGCCTAGCAAAACTCGTAAAGCAATTACCGGGGCACTGAAATTTCGTAAAGCAATTTGCATACAGATTAGTCTATACTGTGGTTGTTTGTACTTTTGGAAATACAATTAAGGAAATATTTCTCTGAAAAGGGAGCGCCAGCCATGAGTATTCAATGTTTCCGTAGGAAATATATAGAAGACTGTTGAGGAGATTAAATAAATTTTAACGTCTGTGATTGATTATGGCGTAGGAGGTTTTTAAGACAATTTTAATTAAGGAATCGAACTATATAAATAATTAAAAACCGTCACTAAATAGGTGCACTATACTTTTTGGATTGTTCCTTTTCATAAATATCAACATTCATAAATGAAATGTCAATTTTGTACTGTTTTGTATGCAGTAAGACATATGTTTATAAACGAACTACAAAGTGGAGACGAGGTATCAACGCCTAGGAAATAATTTTCGTCGTTCATTTAACTGTTCAAGATTATTTTTTAATTAGCGTTCCCCCGAAAATCTTGCCAATTTAAGTAGTCCTTAATCAAAACAATAAAAATGTTGTTTCAATTCTGGCTTAGAGGTGGGAAGGTTTTTTCGCCCTCCTTTCTTCGCGCCCACTGGGGCTTTCTAGTTAATTTATGTTTAGTAGGAGCTCCGCGAAAAAGCGTCTTTTGTGTTGATTGACTGTAAGAAAAAGAATAAGGTGGAACTGTTTTTTTAACTAATGGCAAGAGATCAGAACAACCGGAGGGAACCCATCGAAGAAAATTAAAGCTCTGTCACGATGGCCCTTCAACAGTTGTAATTATTTCAATATTAGGTAACTTCAATTGTTGTGTATATTGTTTTCAATTAAATTTAATTTTTGAACCATTTAAAAACATTGTACAATTTTAGGAATCCCATGCCCCAGGTTCGACAACGGTTATTTGTACGGGAGAAGATCCTAACCAAGATTACTACGTATAATAATTATTTTGTTTCCACAAACTAAGAAAGAGTTATTAAAAAGGAAAGCAGTAGAGTTACGAATGTTCTACCGCATGATAGAACTGGCTTCAGATGCCATGCTATTCCATAACTACCATTAGTGTTTGTCTTAACACTAATATTCTTGAAATAGTGTTCTAGATTCAAAATGATTCAACCTTAAACATTACGCGGGATTCGAGTCAGATGTATTCGCGAACCCCCTTATACCCTTAATATGTTGGAAATATTGAATTCCAACATAGGTTCAGAATTACTGCCAGGAAAAAATAACATGGAATGCGAGTAATAAACCGGAACTAATTTCCTTAATTTTCAAGCATATTTTGGAATTACATTTATATTTATTAATTACGTTTTGGCCCATTCTTCATTAATATTAATAACAATAAATAAATCATACGCAATAAGAATGTACGAACTTACCGGAATCGACTAAATTGAATACTTTCAATAAACTCTTATTCAAAGTTTGAAATGACCTGCAGCTCTCTCTACTACAGGTGTGAATGTAGACATGTGCAAATATTTGCTAAACACTGATCAAATATGATTACTCATGTCACCTGTTTAAAACACAAATGTCCCATATTACATGATGACATATTATATTTCAAATAATTCATTAACCACCCAATTTCCAGATAAGTTGTAGCAATTATCAATAAATTAATGGTTCCATTTGGAATTGGCGGTAATAGAAGTTAAAGTATGCTACTCCTGAGTTACCTACGAATTACAAACCAATGGATTACCTCTTAAACACTTTATAAATCCGAGGAACTTGAGGGACTACAGTCAATTGTTTTACGAATATGTCTAAGCTAGTCTAGTTGGTTCTACCCGCATGAACAGTTTATCTAAATCTCTGTCATAATAATTTTATGAACATATCCTTAGACGGCGAGTTCCCCTATTCACAGTGAACGTTGCTCTAACAGTAGGATTCAGTGAGGTAGCCGGAAATGGCAACGCCTACCGCTTCGTACTCAGTAGATTTTCGTCCCACGCCTTGAAAATTCAATACGGCGTTAATACCAAGAATCATGATTTGCCGGTAACAAAAATATCGGTGGGTGGTTGTTGGGGGTGGTGGTGGAGGTAGGGTGTCCAGAGTAAACAGCTGGGAAGTGTTCAGGGGTGGCGCCATGATACCCTGTTGAATAAACACCAACGAGAACAATAACAGAGTTCCCGACAAAGCCAAGGAGGGCCCGCCTCCTCCGGGCCCTGTTATCGTTCGTTCGGTCGTCGTGGCTTTAATACGCCCAGGATTTGCCGCCCCGTCATCCAAACCGGCGCTAAGAGAAACACCGTCCCAATTCGATAAGGCCAGGCCCACCAGGGACGTCGGCAACGGATCCCCAACGCTTAGACCTTCTTTTTATCGCACTTTAAAACGCATTATATTTTGGAGGAATTGGACGGCATGAAATAGCCTCTATAATTGTATAAACGTTTGCAGTAATCCAGCAAACCTTAAAGAATTGGACCTCAGCATAATTCATTTCACTCACGAATCACCCATCGGCTTAATCCAACTGTCCAAACCCAACTATCTTCCGACATACTGGACGTACCTCACATTCACCTGAAAAGGAAGTGGTTACGTGGCACCTAAGTACCAGAAAAATAGAAAAATAATAAATAAAATCTTACAAAAAGTGGGAAGGCCAGTGGGTATCAAAGATCTAACAATAAAGTAACTTTACTCTCTTACATGCAAGAGGAAAGACATGTATACAGAAAAATATTCGGAAAATGTTTCATCCCTGGTTCCAAAACATAAAGGTTAAGTTAATGCACTTAATGTTTTAATTGCAGCGTGCATGTGGTGAATAGTAAACCAGTGCCCGTACGTAGAAAATCATTGTAGTGATTTGCCACGCAAACCTATCATGGGAACGCAATCGTGTCGGTGCCTGTTTACCCAGGCTAATTAAGTAAGGGTATTACATAGTAAGCGCGGGTAGGCAAAGTCCGATCCGTAATTATTAGCAGAGGATGTTGGGATGTTGGGAGAGAGAATCCACGGATTTGCGGCAGCTCGCAAAGCACAAAGCCTGCAACCGCCCATATAATAATGACATTAGATCTGGGACTGCTTACTCAGGTCATGAAACTGTAATATTTCTTTTAGATCAAATTTGTTCGCACTCTAAATTAAGAACCATATACCGTTTCCACTAATTAGGTGCTCATAAAATGATTTATAATTCTGAATTATTCATCTATTCAGTTTTTAGCATGGAAATATTATAAATTTTATTATGTTCCACAATTTTAATGTACGGAAAAATTAACGCTTAAAATTATTATTTCATCTCCCTACATTTAACATTTAGCCTGCTTCGAGTTAGTTGTCCGAATTAGATGTTAACCTAGTACATATTGTTAATTGATGATAGTAGTAACTAAAATGCATTGTTCCAGATAAACCTTTCGGTGAATTAATTCCGATTGACGTTAGTTTCCGGAAGTAACTTTGCCCCATCACTTTTGTATACGGTCAATATTTTCTTGGACTGTGACCAAACCACTAGAGTAATATTATATAGAAAACCATAGGATTTCTGCAATTAGTGTCACAGAACATAGAAGGATAGATAAGAAACGAGTTGTTATCAAAAGCCATCGGACGGGGAGTTCTCCGCTGTCACGGCGCCACTGAAACTAACCCTCAGTATACCAGCGTTTTACGGTAATAGTCTCTAACCCCTTAATGCTGTTAATTAAATTAAGCCAACCAAGACATTTAATTTTAACATGAAAATATGAAAGAAATTGTAGGAAATTTTACATATAAAGCTGTATATTCAAAGTGTAGAACTGTAACAATTTATAGGGTACGAGATCATTGTAGAGTATAATATTGGTTGACAAAAGTAAACGATGCACCAGATTTTTCACGGTTATCCGTTAATTTTAGTAACCATACGACCAGGGGTTTCCAGTTGTCTTTT
Organism: Lethocerus indicus; assembly: GCA_019843655.1. NCBI lineage: Eukaryota > Metazoa > Arthropoda > Insecta > Hemiptera > Belostomatidae > Lethocerus > Lethocerus indicus. The sequence continues at coordinate 9,486,113 of JACDQD010000002.1, read as the reverse complement.
TCAATAACCCCATCTGAAATTGTCTTGAGAACTGAGAGTGTTAACTAGTTGGGGCGGAGTTTGAGGAGTGAAGTGCCTGCTGAGTGCAGCTGAACGAGACATCCGCTCAGAGCCTGTTTATCTTAACCTGCAAATAAGTTCCGGCTTCAATTCCCAGACATCCCTTTAGATCCAATACAAACCAGACCGTATATTTAAATATTCCGGTAAAAAAATACGCTTCAAGCTTAGGCGAAGTTCTGTCAGCGCGACGATATCTCCTTTGAGTGGACGTTTCAAATAAGAACTTGCCGCCAAAGTAAGTTTCCTTTATTTACGTTGTGTGAAATAAAATTTTATGAATGCGAGACTGCGCCGCAAACTGAGAATAAGAAAGGAAGAAAAGAAGAGGAACTACAAAAAAGTGTTTTTCGATTTTTATCGTTGCTAGACATTTACATTTAAGGCTGGTAAAAATTAACACAAACTTTAAAATTATTCAGAGGTGATGCAGGAAAAGGTAGACATACGCAAAAGCAGGTCAATTCTAACTTAATTTTAATTTAAATTATAATTTTGAATCATTTTTTATAATATAAACTAAGGAATTAAGTTTCGCGTCACCGGGCAGGCTAAAGTGTGCGCCCCCCGATCGTGGGATTTATTGGGTTAGAATCTCGGTTTCATCTTTAATGACAATAGAATCAGATGGTTTCGGTCCCCAATTGAACACGCTCTGGACAACACACCTTCCCAATTAGTTGTTGAGCAGTAAATAATCGAAACACATGTTTTTGTTTGTACTAAAACTCGTGTATTGGATTATGTGCTGGGTTCCCCGCCCGGCAAATTTGTCATCTCGTCCAATATTGTTTGACCCGGTTCGCCGTCGCCAAATGAAATCTTGGGCCCGGGAATCAGCTCGTTTTGAAAATTGGGGGCCCCCACCACTGCTCCAGCGTGGCCCGCCTGTGACTTGAGCCAGAAATAGGATTCGAATTAACCGATCTTCTCCACTTGTCAAGTTGGAGACGGCCATTCCAAGAACCTCTCAGAGGGCGATTTTAAATTAAAATCCAAAACGACTCAGGGGACGACAGTAAGAAGGGATATTACAACTTGATTGCTCGTCCTACCTTAAATATTCAACGGGATATTACGAATACAAGATTAATAAGATAAATGAAAAATATAAAATAAATAAAAAACCAATGTAATAAATGGAATGAATCGTCATATTCCATCTAATACTTATTTCTTAATTCATTACAATAATAAGAGTGCGTCCAATTGTGCACTTATACACCGTTATATATGTATATAAATAAATAAATACATACACACACATAGACAAATATATATATAGTTATTTGTATTTGAGTTTTTTTTCAGTGTAAAATTTCATATAATTCGCTATAATAAAATATCATCGTAATAAAATAATAAAATCTTAATAAAAAATAATAAAATGTCATAATCTAAACCCGATATATAATGGGCTCTAATATAATAAACGCATTTATACATCAACTGTAACAGTTGATAGCTAATAGTTCTTTAGAGTTATTAATTTGACATCAGTATATTCATTATCGAATTAAGGTTGAGGATGAGAAACGTCCGCACCCATGGTGTATCCAACGCAGAAATTTAATACTGCTTACTGCTTACATATTAGTAGGCATTAATCACATTGAAAGTTTCCTATCGACGTTTCATCAAGGTGTGGCTTATGCATTATTAAAGAGTTTTCCCATTAGTGTCGCGCCGGGAGCTGAATTTTCCTGTCAAAATTAACGGATCGACAGAATTTACCTTGGAAATTAAACTGTGAAGAAAATTGGCGTTTTTTAAATAAGCAACAGAATGATTGTCGACGTATCATATTTTGTCCAATGTAATTAACGAGATCCCGGTCAAAATTATTTACAAATTGTACATGCCATTTTTTCAAAATTACGAATATTAACAAATACATCCCTTGCAACACTGTAACCTTAGTTCGTGCGAGTTTTATAGAGTATACGTTTTCTGGAAGTATTCGACATTAATTTTTGTCTAACCTAGGGGCAATTTGGCCCCGCTCCATCTCATGCCCTTCCGCTTTGCATTATCGAATTGCTTCCCTTCCTCAAAAGAAATAAGGGAAAGGAAATTATTTTCAGCAGGTCAATTCCTAAAAAGCTTCCGAATTTCCTGAATAAGTTCATAAGGAAAATGAAGAAAGGAGGATACACAACAAGATTCTCATCTAGATTACAAATGGTGAAAACACAAAAATCATTAGAAAAAATAATTTATTTGTAACTGGGAGAGATGTTTCCTTAAAAAATACAAAATGAGTTGAATTTGGTATAGATACTTATAAAGAGCGGTTTCACTACAGCGAGGACTACAGGAATTGCTCTAATGGTATTAATAATATAAAATTGGTAATATTAATACAATGATAATAATAATGCCATATTATGTGTTAATCTCTTGCAACTCATACACGTGGGTGTATGTTACGTGGTACCAGACTATATGAAAACATGTTTTAGTTTCTAGCAGATAGTAATATTAAAGAATAAATAAATTATCTCATTTTTCCATGCTATCAATCAGAGTTTATGTCTCGGTACTGGCTTGAATATTTGACTGTGAATTGATTAAACAACGGACAGAAAAGCAAAAAATGGTACAAATCATCAGGAACATCCAGATAGCCTGTAGCTATGAACTTTAAATGAGATTTTGCAACGATGTGGCACAGACAATCTTAGTTGGAAAAATTACTTTTTCTTCTGGAGGTTTGCTTTAAAGAGTAAATAATTACCCCCGAGTTCAAAGTGTGTTCGAGTATATACGCTTAAATGAAACACTAAAATATTAGAATTTCACTATGCAAACACGTTTCTTCCCTAAAATTTACAGTGATTTTTAAATTTAATAGTGCAATATACAATAAAATATAATATCTTTTTCCAAATTTAATCTGATAACATCGTCCATATTAACTACGCGACGATCAAACGCAAGAATTTTCGTCTGCATAGAGTACGCCTAATATGTATTACTAGAAATACTAATACCTTGTTATAAGGAGAAGATAAAATTCTCTCTGGATTACTAATTTATTTTATATATCCGTTCTCATTTAAAATGACATAAGCACTGTTGCGGAGACTAATTAAAATTTCACTGATTTAACTTCTCAGACTGATTGAGAATAATTTTGGCCATAGTTTGTTGTAATAATAATCCACACTCAAATAATCCAAACATCGTTCAGCTTTTCTAATGTGAAATTATATTGACGGCTGAACTCAAAACAACATTATGAATACTTAAAACCAAAAAAGAAATAATTTGAAGTCCTCGTGCGATATTGAATGGAATATCAGTTGGATGTTGAACGCTTCCAAACGCACTAGAATTTGATGAAGATACGAATACAGAAACAATAGTCATTAATTATGTTCGGAAATAGGTTCTCGTTCACGGGCAAAGACCATTCGGGAAAGCTATTCATTCTGTACCGAACAATCGAAGTTGTTTAATGGAATACTGTAGTGGTTTACGGTTCATTAGGTTGACATGAACGAGGCCGTTTGAAAGGAGTAAGTCGCTTTTGAGTAATTACACAGCTTAATTGCGAGGCCTTCATTATTCAAGAACAATTCAATTTTAAGTTCACAGCCCGCCTTTACCCGGATACAGGAAAGATGTAATCTTTCATTAAATTAAATCAATAGTGTGTCTTAGATTTTTTAAATTAAAAATGGGAGCGTATACTATTCCGGAAGGGGCTCAAATGTCCAACGAATCAGCTTATTTCATTAATAATTTCATATATATTGCAAAGTTAATATGATGCTATATGTTTCGTAACTAAAAGATTCTACCATGTATTTGTATCTGCTAGCTTGCGAGCTTGGAATCCCTCGCTCTTTAAATCGGCAACTGCATTCAACTGCATTCTCATAATTCTTGTATTTCATTATTGACAGTTTTCGACCGATTATGTTTCCTTATTCACTCATAGGTAAAAAACATAATCATTCCCGTTCTACCTCTTTTATTTTTGCAGAGCATTGAACTTGGTTTGACTTTTACATCTAAGAAGAATATATACCTCTGTAAAACATAATTCTTATTAAAATTGTGTTTATTAAAATACATAATTATTTTAATGCCAACAACCCGGCAATGTAAACAGATTTATTGACGGCCGGAAGAGATACTATTGGGGTAATTTGACGTGCCATAAATATTCTTTTTAACATTTCCGATTAGCGATATCGCCTTTGTGTATCAGCAATATTGCTGTGGATCCCAGTGAGCTAAACCGAGCTAATACCTTAATGTGTAGGTGGGAGGATCGATTAGTGTAGGCCGCGCTAAGACTCTTAGAGGTCACGGCTACAATTACCACGCGTTCTATTGCAAACATACAGCTCTGAGATAATATTCCGCCATACATTATACTGCTCTAATTAAACTAGTATTGACTATTAAGCCTGTAATTAGTCGGCGATTAACACACTCATCAGAAAATAGTTATTTTTACCATTACAGACCGAAGTATGTGGGGAGATATATTTAAATGATAGATTAGATACAATTTTATTGATCGGCATCAAGAACAAAAACGGAAGTCGAATTATCTTAATCGTACGTAACATATGAGCCATTAACATATAATATTACTGGGCAAATGTTCATAGAACCTTTAGATCTTCCATACATTTTCTAGTGTGAATTAACATATCAAGCTATTTAACTCGATGAGTATTGCACTACAAATACTGCCAGTTCAATGAAGAGGGAAGATAAATATTACTGAGATATTTCATAGGGCACTTGGGAATAACATTCATCATTGGAAAGTAAGAATCATTCCACTCTGCCTAAAGTGCGATTCCCAGTCGCTAAAATATATCCAATACATAATAGATGTTTTCTGAAGTATACAGAATAGTGAGTCCTGCAATCATTACCTCGGGGAAGTAAATACATGAACAGGAAAGAGGGATGAAGGAAAAAGAGCATCTTCACGGAAGATGTAGCGGATAAGGAAAGGTTGGTCCAAAGAATATGAGATGCCTTAGCGCATATTGTTTTTCGCGCCGGCAAATGGATACCGGGGGGCGAATATAACTCGGTTCTGGAGGATCGGACAAATAGTGGCAGTTTTGCTCGAAATATCGCGGCCGGCTACGTTCCCCTAAGTTAGTTCATAAATATGGGGGGAAGGGGCGGAGGGAGCGTCCACACGAAATGGGATCCCCTTCATAACGTATAACCCCATGTTTTCTTGCGGAACGACAATTTACAACAATAAAACATGCATCCAGCCCCGATAGCTTAAAAACGTAAAAGAATATGTACCCCGTTGTGAGAAAGGATCAATGATATATCATTCTTAAAGTATTTGGTATAAAAGTTCAAATCACATTGCGCAACGGGAAATGGTTTTCATAAACTATGTTGTTTCTTGTAATTATTATTCTTATACATTTAATATACTTAAATATATACTGCTAAAATATTTAAAAACTGTATATTTTTTCTGGAAAATGCGCCAAACTTAACGACCAGTATAGAATTTAAAAAAATACACGGGGAAATCTCCCTTTGGTTGAGAAAGGTGAGGGAGGGTGTTGAGACATAATTTAAGTTAAATCCTTCGAGGGGCGGCCACTTAGCCAGCGGTGTCACGTGAAGGCCGAGTGGGAAGCCCGAGGGGCCAAAAGTTGGCCGGCCGTACCGGGAAAACTGAAATGATTGCGGGCAGTGTCGCTAGGCCCACCGCTGCCTCCGAAAGTTTAGAGGACGAGACCGCCGAGAGGAATACTAAAAAGGGCGCCCCCCGACGTATCGAAAGAACATTAGAACCCGGGGGGATTTAGTGCCGACCATTGTCCAACTTTTCGGGGCGTTCACCTAAGTGACATTACATTGTCCGGCCCCCCGCACATCAGAATACGGCCGATCGGGAAAAAATGCGAACAGCGTTTTGATCTTTGACACTCACAAGCTATGAATTATTTTGAAATATCTTTACGTTTATACGGACAGGTTTAATGGTGATTGAATAATATAATCGAATACAACAGTTTTGAATTACTCCTAGTTTCTAAACATGAACTGTGGGGATGTGAGACTGCCCATATACAATAATAGTATATTAGCAAAGAAGAGCATTACACTGTTGTGAAATTTAGAACTCCAACCTCAACGTTTTCCTTATCGTTCTATGGACGAGCTGTAGGGAATCGAAACAAATTATATTCGGGTTCTAGAACTAATTAAATACTGTCCCTGAAATTACAGGGTAGATAACCCGCAATTCACTGTCGTCTGGCTGGTTAGTTTCAGCAGCGCCGTGTCAGTTGAGGGCAGATACCCGACTGATTGCAATATCTCGTCTCTCCTGTTATATTAGTTTCCCTTTCACGATTCAAAGGTACACTGGTTACGTCGTCTGGTTACACCTACCTCCGTCCGTAAAATTAACTCGATTTTTCTCACGGAAGATAATTTCAAAGTATAACGGAATAAAAAATTACCCTTATTAACTAACTATAAATATTTTCGGGTCTAAATTATAGCTACATAACAGTAATAAATTTCATTACTCACTCGCCTAATGCATTAGGAATTACGTTTGCAATTTGTATGTACCTTTCTGCTTCGAAGAATTTTATTTCATTATTTTGGTGTGTTTAATTTTGACGTTAATAATTATTTATGATTTCTAAATACCTGTTACACGTGTTCTCCTCGAGTTAAAAAATTACTCTCGCGGTACGAGTAATTTATAACTGATATTAACTTATTTAATAGCATGACAGGCTATAAGTATATCGGAGTAATTACTAATAGGTTGGGTCTAGGCTTGATTTGGAACCCTGGACACAAATTTTATTCCAGAAATTCGCGCATACGCCCCAATCGGCGCCAACTAGGATTTCTGAGAGGGTATATTCATAAGACAATCTGGGTGGCACAATGGGAGGAAGGGAGCGCTTTGTGACGCTCGGGTGGTTCCTGTGAACTCCCTGTGAACAATGCGACATCAGTAATAATTGTTCTATCGCTCGGAGTGCATACCCGGCCAACAGACAATATTGCTCTCACGACGCGTTTGCACATCCCCCGCTGTGACCCACGATTTCAAGGCGGCTGTCAACCGTTCAATAACGCCGACTGTCATCACCCAACTTCATTTATTTTGCTTAGATACAATAACTATTTGATTGTTTATTGAATTAACGGCCGATTAAATTTAATGGTAACATTTTCCGGTTGCTTTCGAGTGGGCAATTCACAACATTCCCACCGTTAACGACCATGAAACAAATCAATGTGGTGGAAACAGGCGGCCATTGTCAAAAGCACCAAGTTCAAATATAAACGTTTGATGTCTGCAATCCCACGTGAATTAGTTGTTACAAATTTGGTACCAATCATTTTGACACATTGGTAGTTTATGATTGGGTCACACCGCGTAAGAATAAAATAAAAGTAGATAATTTTCAATAATGAATTGGACAATATTTCCATACTTCACATTCACAAAATAAAACTATTTGTATACGTCCTTCGTACATTTTTCTTTCCATTAAAACTAATTATCGGTTCAGTTCAATTATCAAAATATGTAACGACTGATGAAACATTAAATGAATTACTCAAATGATTCGAGAAATCTGAAGAACCTTTACAATAATAATACATTGTAGGGAATCGATATTTTTATATCAATAAAACGCGCAATTTAAATTCTATAACAGGAACGACCGGTGTTATGGTCCGTACAACGGTTTGCATCGGAGGTAATCTCTAGTTTCAGAGACGGAGGCTGTTTACTCTGTGGTCCTACAGAAGTAATGTAACGCACCGAACCCTTTTTCCACTCTCCTGCTTTGCATTCTGAAAAGGAACCCAATGGACAATATCTTTTTCCATTGTACAGCCCCTTAAGATTCGAGTTAAACAGTCCGTAAACTAAATCAACCTCCCTTTCTCCCCAGTAAATAGTTTAGCAACGCCGTTCGTGAAGTCTTTTAATCTGCATATGAATTAACACCGCTCTAGGACCGCCGGGGCGCCGATAGAATTTATGCTTTATTTGAGACATAAAGGAATGAAATGCAAATGCTTCAAAATTTCCAGAGGGATAACAAACGTACATACATTTTACACTCCATTTAGCCGGCTAAATACATTTCACGGATAATACGTTTTACTGCAAGTCATCCTAATTTATATATCCCCTTTGAAGTGTGCATGCATATGTTCCACGGTTTTCTCCACTATATACCAGCTATAAAAATAGAAAATACAGAAATATTTGCCAGATTAAATTATTGGTAGTGAATTCCGAAGTAATTTAAGGTACATTTTTGAAGGTCCCTGAGTGTTTTCACTATATTATTAAGGAAATGCAATTAAGACGATTAGAGATATCATGAATGACGATATAATTCTCAATATAAAAGCGAGATATTTAAATAGCATTTCTAGAACAAAAATGTTATTCTAGACTCGTTTTGTAGAGACAAGTAGACAAGAATTGAGTGTAGTAGGGTAAGACTGGAGATTAAGATTAGTTAGACCCTCTCGTGTCGAATCTATGAAACCTTACTGTTTCCAACAAATAATCCGACTCATCTTCCGTAATTGTGCAGAGGCTCAGCAGAGCGTCCGCCCACTAAAGGCATTCCGAGGTTGTCGCTCGATAATCCGGCCGGGGGACAGATTTCCAGGCGTCCACAAATTAGACTAGCCGAGTCCGCGGCAAAACTATTTCCTGTGAAGAACTTGCCTCACTCTCGGCAACAATTCGGCCCAGACATTCCACAGGGACCGCTGGTGGGCGGGGGGGGGCTTCAATTCCGCCACGGACGCTCCCACTCTCCAACTTCAACTTCCTCATAACAAACATGAAATATCTAGCGGCCAATCGTAAATAGAACGAGAGCCCCATCTGGACCTATTTGACCCTGTACTTCCCATGACTCGACATAGGACCGTGAAAAATTTCTTCAAATAGGGATTAATTACACCACAGCCGATAGAACTGCACTCAAACAGAAATAATTCACTAAGTTCATAAAATGAGTTTACTCTTAACTGCAAAACGCCAAGCGAAAATGTAACGATTAGTTACCAAAACGGATAAGTTAGCCTTTAGCAGATTAAAAATACTGCAGTACTCATTATATAGACATTAGCGTACAGAAACCGTGATATATCCAACATATTCATATATCTATACTCTGTCGCAAGTTATCTCGGATAATTTCAGACGAATTCGGTTATTTGGTATTTATTTCGAAATTCAGATCTTATATTCCGTTCGGATCTTATGTTCCGGTTATTTCGTCGGCAATCTGGGGCAACCGTAAAATATCGTATAATATCCCCGTACGTCGTGGAATTGACATTAGCAGGAATAGTTTTTCGAGCCCCACGGGAGTTAAAAAAATCCCGGTCCCGGACAATGGGAGTGCAAAAAAATATTGACAGGGTCGTTACTATTTGCATGAGAAATGGACGGCTGATTCGAACCCAAACTGGTGGTCCCGGAATCTTCCCTATCATGACATTTGAATCTCATGTATATTTCGCCACTTTCATAAATATAATCCCAGAGGGCCCGACCAGAAAGGGTTGGCACGTCCCTCCAACAATGAAGATTTCCAGCGTATATTACTTTCGGATTCCTTTTGTTTTCATTTTTTTTGTGTTCAACGCCCGAGATTTTGCAATAGGCTTAATTAAAATCTAACGAACTTATGCCTGCGAAAACACAATTAAGTGCGCAGTCTTTATATTGTATAATTTATTAATCGTGTATTATAAATCGGAAATTATGGTAAAAAATATAAAAATACAACGTATACCACTTATCACAGAAAAAAGAAATACCGCTTGATAGAAATACCGATAGCTCATATTTTGTTCACGCTTAAATTGGAAAAATCTGCATAAAAACCCCTAAAGTAGTCAAAATATTCCTGCGTTAGAAAAATACGCATCCTCTTCAATTGTAAAGATATTTCTCCATATTTTTATTTACAGACAAATTAATAATGAAGATATAATAAAAAAATTAATTAGTTGAGTAATTAAAATTAGAACGATTTTATTATTTAAAACCACAATTGACAATCCGTTTTTCTCGAATAGTATAAAGATATTGTCTCACCCTAGTAAATGGACGGCAACGTTTTTTCCCAAAAAGCTTAAATTAAGTTACTATTATCATTAATATTGGGAAACGGAGGTAAAACGAAGAAATAAGCCTTCCTCAGTAGGAGGATATAATACCAGGTGCTAAATGGACGCTTAGGGAGCTATCAAAATAAATCAGGTCCGACCTCTGTGCTTCATAAAAGAGATTTGTATCTTTTCCGACGATAAATCGTTAACGCCTGAATGCCAACGTCTGAAGCAATTGAAATTTAATGGAATTTCAAATAAACAGAATATTAATTTCCTTTGAAGATCTGAAAATAATCAGTTATTTTTTGTTACTTTGACTGTCTGTCTGAATGTATTTATTTGATTAAAAACACAGTTTATTAAACCAACTACAATGTATTGGAATTCTAGGTATAAGCCTTGTGTTATTTATTTAAAATCCTATTGGCAGTTCTTCACTCTCATAAGAAACTACTCGACCAGAAATTAAGTTACTATCATTAAAAAGATTGTCTTGAGAAGTAGCAACTCAGCTGATAATTTATTTGAAAATGTATTTTATACATAACGCACGATTTGAAACTAATTAAGAATAATACTGTGCAGGGTAATGAATACCCCGTGCACTCACCATAATTCTTGGCTTTTCCTTCAATACAAATGAAACAAAAGTAAAAAGGCGTAAAAGACCAAAATCCTATCCTTTACACTTTGACTAATATTGACTAAATTTATTAATCACGAATCTTAACAATGCAGCGTTACCACTGCATTTCTGTTGCGCAAATGCCCCTATTTTCATTTCATAATATTTGCCAACTTGACTGGATTTAATGGCTATAATTTATTTAAAATAATCGTTACGCTCTTCATGATTGTCCAGACTAATGAAAATCTGAGACCGGCTTCAAATTCCTGACGGTCATTCAATTTTAATGGTTAAGTTCATTTTAATCGTTCGATTGAATTATATTCCGGGGCAGTAGGTTGAATAATGCGGTCGATGGGATGAGTACCTGGGCCGAAGGGAACTCATTTGGGCGGCGTGAGAGAATGTCGTGTTTTATGGGCCCTGTTTGATGTATTATCTGTGCCGCCTCCTGTTCCAACTAATTGACTTTCGGCCCTCCCCCAAATAGATATTAACTCCGGGACACATTTTTATCATACTCCTTTATCGAATCTCCTTGCAACTACTCTCGTTAAATAAACCCTTGGATAAATGAACTGCATTCTGCATTGTTTTCGACCTCTTGAAAACAATAGTATTCTTCGTTATAAATTGTTTCGATAAGTGTAAGAACATAGATTGACAGGTGAGGTGTCACATTGCAAAAGTATATTTAAGTACTTTTGGGTCACTTCTCGGTTACCTCATCCACCTGAAATTTCTCTGCCTCATTCATTTTTTTTAATGGTGTTAAAAGCGAGAATGAGCCCATCAAGCAGATTGCAATATACCAGGAACATGAGTGGAATGCGTTGGATGTATGGACTAGGTACGTCTAAGCTGTATAGTGTAATTCGGGCTCTGAAACTATCGTATGTTAGACGTGAATTAATAACGAACATATGGTGATGAGTCCAAATTAATTAAGTTTGACTGGAGGTATTGAAATCCAATACAAATGCTATTCCGCCCTGCCGTAATTGAAACTATTAATAGCACGAGGAGGTTTGTGTATCTCTCTAAGCTTTAACGACGTGAATTATGTTCTTATCCTGCTGTGTAGCAGTATTAAGCCTGTCCGCTGACGATAGTACCTGCACCGATAGTTCTTATTTAACGAAGACAAAAAATGAGGGCAAAAACCAAATCGACGGCTGAGAAAGGGGCACTATGCTACTACTGTCTCTCTTATAACAGTCCCCACTACAGTAAAGTGAGCCAATTTTGTTTTCAATTTCTAAATGAAATACAGACGTTGGTAGAAACGTGCCTTAAAATGTTTCAAATTATGGAAAACACGTGGACGTTGGACGGCTGAAATGGCTTTACCGTTTTGCCATGAAACTATGTTTATACATCTTGTATTCCCTCTTTTATATATCTATACCAGAAGAGTAAATATCGTGGGGTTTTGGAGGCAAGGGAACTTCGCCTGGAGTACATCGAGTAGGTCGCCATTTCAATAGTCTGAATAGTATGCATATATATGTATATATGGTAGTATTTTTTAGTTTACTCTCTCTTCTGGTTGGTATACATAAAAAATTTACGTTTTACATTTTCTGAAATTAAGCATATACTGAGGGGGGAAAAGAGATAGATACTAGGAAGAAAATGTGAAGACTCAATAGAAGAATTGGTAAATTAAATGTAATAACTGGGTCATGATATTAAATAGATTCCATGCTCTAACTACCAGTTCACAGTTGTGTTACTGGGCAATTCCGTAGAGCCGGGTTCAATGCAGAGTCTCGGGTAGTACACGGAGTGTTCTTCCACGGCCATTAAACCCGGGATCAGGATCAGTACAAGAGATAAGATGGCGTCTTTCCAGTATCGCTCGCGGACCATTTACTTGGTCGATAAAGCCGTTAAATAGAAACCCGCGACATCATCCCGAATAGATTTAGGCTTGCCAGTATTGAAAAATAAATTTAAAAAATAGCGGAGGAGATTAGAAAATAAAATGCCCAGATAAAATTGAGCTGAAATGTGGCAAATGCGAGCATTCAAAATGAGCAGTCAAACGACGCATGTTTAGCTTTGGCCCTTAATTAATTAGTAGTTACGAATTAGCTTTCGCTTAGGATACAGCATTCACGATTTCCACAACAGCAACAATTAGAATTTCTAATTTTATTTCAAATTGCCTAAATTCGTTAAGTGTTCCTAAAATATTCTACCACGAGGTAAGGAATAGTTTGAAAAAAAACATCCATTAATGTACGACAGGATAGAAGAAATTTGAACCCAATAAAATTCAAATTCTTACGCCACGAGACACAAATTTATATTTCACAAGGCCTAGAGATTTTTATCACATTAATCGGAAGCTTGCGAATGGGTACTCTTTCATAAATGTACCCTCTTGCGAGCATAACATAAATATTACTATTGGCGGTACAGCATTAAAATAATGACCGAAAAATTACCACCATAAATGTTGGCCTATTTATGATTTATTTCTTTACACCCCGAATTGCGACGACAAAACATAATACAGCGATTTTGTGACCTGAACCGGAACCATCCCCGAAAGAAACATTCGATATCGAACTCCGAAACTGAACACCAATAAAAAAATATTTACCGCATCGTTCCAGAGGCGCGAATATGCAAAATGGTGTTTTTAATGAAAGCGATAAAACATTTACAAAATTACCGAAACCGGGTCGCAGTGTATTTGACTTTATTATGATCGGTTTGATGCATGCTCTCAATAACGATGGCCGTAAATAAGCGCGGAGGGTTTTCTTCGGGCGACAGGGTCGTTTGTCTCCCTTTCTGGGGTCGGCGGGGCGTCATAAAATATCGACGCGATCAATTGAGCTAATATCGGGGAGGAAGGGGCGTCCGTTTCATGAATGGGCCCCGGCACAGATTCGGAGGGCGATGAAAAAACAAAGCCGCCACCGTCCGCCTCGGCGATCCGTTTTCCATTTGTGCCCATCGCTCGATTATAAATCAACCGTCCTTTATCTGCAGGTCCCGCCTACCCCTAGCCGAGCCGAGCTATCCTCCGCTTCTCCTATCCGAAAGGGAATACCCGCTGAATCCCGCTCCGAAATTCCCGCGCGAAACTTCGGCGAAAACTCTATCTATGGCGAGATCGACAGCCCACCATCCTAATATACGGCGTCGTGACACTGTTATTATTTTACTGACTACATAAAAATTATCATCATTGTACAGGCAGTCTCCTGTTATTATCACAGAAGTGGAGAAAACCAGATTTTCAGCGAGTACTTTCCGATATGCGGGTAAAAGAACACAGGCACAATCCGGAGAACGGACCGCCACGAGCGACGACTCTGCCGCAAGACTGAGAGGAAACAGTATCAATTTGTAACCTAAATGGAAAGAAATTAAATTTCCACATGTATAATATTCTAATTCTCCCTTCTGCTTGCTTACTGGAATTACAGTACAGATGTTACTGATTTAAATAGAATTACTGAAGAATACCAATTACTGAAGAAATGAACAGAAACATAGCGAGAGAAAAACAAATCATTAAACCAATAATAATGCTCCTTGAAGTCTACAGTTGAAACAAATTATTTCAATGATTTTTTTTAATATATAGATATGAAATATTATCTACTCCAGGTACTTTTATAAAATAAAAGATTAAACGTATTCTTTTAACGAAAATTTAGATTTCAAAATTGATTATACTATTACCTAGAACATACCTGAACTATATGCTAACTAGTTTGAACTAGTTGGGACTAATTTTTGGAAACTTGAAACTTCTCAATCGCCTCATAATGACTCCCACTACTTAGGATCGTGATTCCTAAGAAAACTAGAGAACAGTTTTAAAACATTATATCAAATCTAGCATGGGAAAAAGAAAATTGAGCTTTGAGGTTAGAAACGAATAACCTGTGTATTTACCACGGGCCCAATCGAGAGATGAGAACCAAAGGAACAAACAAGATACCTGTTTGTCTAACTAATGTGCCGTACCGTATAGCGCAACCGATAACGAAACAAATTTTATCTAATGAGCTTTCGAGTAGGGCACTATGAGAGGGAGCTTGTTTGATCTTTACGCTCCGTTCCAATGTATTTACCAGAACAAATAGGGTTCGATATTGGACAACGACCGGGGTTGAACTTCAATCTCAATCGGAAGGCTGTGGCCGTTCAAATGCAATCGTTCATTTTGGTCCACTTCCTTTGGTTTAGATAGGGGAGCTTTGACCAAGATAAGCTTGACTTCGATCCACGGCCAGCCAGTACAAGTACCCATGAACGCGATCAGAGTTAAATGGTCCCATCTCGAGAGACTCAAGTATAATGTCCATATTATGAAATTTTTGTTTCCAACCGAGGAAATAGCGTTACGATTTCATCAAGAATTATTTCTAAATTAAATTGTTCTACATTAAAAAATCAGAATAGTAGAGTGTCAAATTATATTTTTTGTATTTAAAAAAGATTTAGATTAAAAATTGTCGCTCAAATTGAAAAATTCAAGCTGAATGTTTTCCCATTACCCCAATAATCTCTCTCTCACTCTCTCTCTCTCTCTCTCTCTCTCTCTCTCTCTCTCTCTCTCTCTCTCTCTCTCTCTCTCTATATATATATATATATATATATATATATATATATATATATATATATATATCCAGTGAAATAATAATATAAAGCTTAGTAATGATCCTCTTTATTTTTCACCCTGTGGTTGTTACGGATTTTATCCCGATTATTTCAGTACGGCATAATACCCAATATGCGTCCTCAATAAGCGGCTATTTAATTCATCGATACACCAAAAGATAGGGATTAGGATTTAGAGGATTGGGAATCTGCCGAATGACACTTCCAAAAAGGGGAAATAATTTATAGTGGCCCAAATATAATAAGAGCCGGTAGGGCGGGCATTATTTTCAATAGGGACGAGTGTACATTTGAAGGGCCCATAAAAAAACAAAGGGGTCAGCGGATCGGACCTTCGGATTTTGATTGGTGCCAATTCCCAGTTATAAATCAAATATTCCTAGCCGTTCTAATCCACTCACCTTACAACCTTCGATCCCCGCTATAACCCTCCTACAACAATATATTGTTGTAGGATATAACCCCGTTATAACCCTCCTTCGACACCTCTGGAAAGGAAGAAAATCGAGTTTCTCAAACATTAATATCGATAACTTATATCTTACTGGTCATGGATAAACTGATACTCGCTCGAATGGAGTTTTGTGTACAACATGAACAGAAATACTAATAATATATGAAAAGTACCCATGCAGGTCATTTTATGGTCCAGAATGACAGGGCAAACCTTCGTATTCTTAAAGAGCACTTAGTAGAAATTTATAGAACACACAATGAAATTTTGCATTAGATTTCTAATTAAATACCAACTAATTTCTAGGGCAAACGTTTCGAATGCTGTTTTCATCAAAAGGAAATTCACTATCAAAATATAGTGCTAAGTTACAGTACCCTGATTACGGTTTATGTCAGATATTGAGAGTGAGTCTTCGTCAGTACAAATTATACCGAAAAGATCCGGGTGTCCGACCACCGGATATACTATGCACAAAAACCGCATTTATATTACACCGAGTGGGGCAATAAAATTGTCTTGAACGAATTGACCGTTTTCCAATTTATTTTTTACAGGGGATAGTGTGGGCCTAGCTATACTTTTTATGAGCAATATGGCGCAGCTCGTCGGCCCCAATCTCGTACACGACCCAGGATTAATATACCCCAATATGTACTGAATTTAATTCGGTTTCCATTCGGTTTTATCTCTTTTTTTTGTTTTTTAACCAACGCCTACAGACTTTCAATGCAACCTCCTGGGTCTAATAGCTAGGCCGAGGCTAGATATTGCGCTAGAGTAGTATGTTTAAAGGCAAACTTGCATAATTATATCTCGAAGGGCGGAGGTAATATATGCTAATTCAACGCCCTACGACCTAGACCCCCCCCCACCCCCTCGGGAGTATTCCCTAAGCAAGATATGGGCCTCCGCAGGCTATCCGATAATCTAATAATTGGGACTGCGAGTGTATTCAATGATAGACCGAGAATTAGTTCCAAATTAGTTTAATCCGATGAGGTATTAGAATATACTGGGATACCCATTGAAACATCGTTACCGAATGGCAATCATCTTTTTGTTCGTGAAATATTTCGAACATTGCATTATAAGATCGTAAAATTTTAGATAGGCAAGTTTAAATTGAAAATTATTATGCATCCAACGAACAAGTACTGAAATTACCATTGAACTTATTACAGCGCTCCTCCCGCGTGAGAATTTAGATAATACAGGGCCGTCCGTGAAGCAACAATAATAAAGCGAATCTGAACTGGGGGCGGAGTGTTACGCTCAATTAAAACGCAACTGACATTCCTCAGCTCGGTCCTCTCAATTAAGTTTAATATAAACTGGCAGCGGAGCCACTATTCACTGTACGACCGTATTCGCCATATTAATTCCTGACCTGTGACAAAGATAGTTACGCCAGAAAATACTGTTCTCAATTAAAATTTATGTCGGCATTAAATAAAATAATAGAGGGCGTAAATTAATGAGTAAATTCAAAATAAAAAAAAATACGAGAAAAACAAAAAGAAATGTGACCGAATTAACAGCCATCGAACTTTTTTGCGTGGGATAATATTTAGTATTGCTTAATGCATATTTTCATACATATGCAAGAATGTATATTAAAAGATAATCATATTATTTTGTACAAAATATTGATATTTACGGACTTAAGATAATACCCCATATAAAGTTTTTTTTAAGATATCGTCTTCTTTAAAGTTTATTGCTACATCCTGTCATAGTACCAACAATTATAAAAAAGAATATTATTTATTTTAATAATTGTAATATTATTATATGAGTGCTCTAAATATAGTTATCAGTCATTAGTTATGACTGGATTAAATTCTCTTTCAGTCTCCTAAGGTTTCCAAAATGCTGAAAGAACTTTATAATGTGAATACAATATTTGAAAAATGTTTTCTTGTATACCTAAATTTGTACAATATTATCTACATACATAACGGCTGGAAATCAGTAAATAAGATGGAGCATCGACAACAATTTTCAATTCATTCTTTTAGTTAAAACTATGGGTTAAAAATGGGATGATAAGTAAATGTTAATAGATATATTGCAAGACATGTGACTATATCTTAGTATTCCACTTGAGCAGATAATGTTCTGCTTCTTCACTTTCAAATAAGGTATTCGGTAAGTTTACCTGGAGTATCGGGCGCACTGTTGGACGATTTCAATCGTGTGATGGGGCGTCAATTTGGGATAGTTGCAGCGTCTAAAAGTTCCCAAATAGGTGTCAATGTCTCCAGGAAGCCTTCCCTGAAAAATAAAACACGGCGAATGTTAAATAATTAAATTTTCAATCTCCAAAAAATACTCTCCGGGGTTCATTCACGAACGGCCGACCCGTTATACCACTACTTTATGTCTAATAGAATGGGAAGTTGGAATATAGACCAGCTAGTTACATAACTGCCCTAGAGAAATACAACACTGGGCCCTCGCCCGGACATTATTTTCGGCCACTCAACGAGGCTTTAGAAAGTTCTTTAATTAAGGCAGACCGGGCGTACACAGTTCCGTATTAGGGTTTGCAATGTTCGTAAAAAAAAGTATTATTTTCATAAATTTCAGTTTTTAATATTCAGTTCATTTACCGGATGTGCGTCCTATTAGCCTTGCTGAATCCACATTCGCACAGAAGAATTGGAAATATACAGTAATACTAAATACTCGAAAGTGGCAGTAGTTAAAAGCAACGTTCTCAATGATAGTTAACCGATTTGTCATTTTGTTTGGATTTTCACGATAATGATTAAATAATAATGAAGCAAAGATTATCTATAATGTTCGCCTCTCTTATTACTGAAACATTAACATTAATCGAACAATGTAATAGTAAACTTTAAATGTTGAATCCATATTTTCAAGTGTAGCAAGATAACGCAGGAAATACAACGAAATACGATTCTGTACATATCTGCTGAACGTGTGTGGGCTGAATAAATGATTCCAAATGTCTTTTCTAAACAGTACCGATGTTTACTTTTGTGCGGAGTACGGAACCGGCAGCCTTTAAGAAAAACATGCGACCGATCATTTCCATATTTTTCCAACGAGTTTCGGGAAACGGAATAATACTGGCCCCTATCCCCAAATTGTATAGGAGAAAAATTTGGTAACTGGGATAATGGAGGGGGGGATGTAGGATCGGCCGACAGGTACCGTAAGGAACATCGGAGTTGATCGAATCTTGGAAGGCCTTCGGGATTTATTTTGCATTGCTGGGCGTTGTCCGCGAATTATAACATGCCCCCATATGCCTTGATTTTCGCCAAACATACTAGTACTAAAGTTACTACATCATAGGTATAATACAACTTCTTTATTCATTTCACATGCGGGTACCAGACCTCTATGTTTCCAAAATGTACATTTAAATATTTGATTTCGGCGTAATATGTAATTCTTTAGTAATTGATAGTATTTAGTAATACTATAACAACAAACTATTATAACATTAAATTGTCCTCCGACCAGATTTATATTTTTGGATTAGAGTTATATTCATAACCTTCGGTAGTCAGGGTTAGTTCATCAGTGTCTCCGGTGACTTGAGATTCCCGGCGGCGGGCTGAAGCTCGCTAGATCCAGGGGCCGAAGCCATCTGTCTGGGGTGCGGGCCGTCATATATTATTATGGGGAGGGGCCGTGTGGCGGCACCTCGCCAACACCGCCAAAAAGAGAAAAATGACACCCAAAAATATCGCCGGCATGATTTACACAGGTGGGCGGTTGGGGCGAGCCCCGGGGCCGGCCCCCCACTCGGGGATTCATAACTCGTGAGCGCCCCCCACCCCCCGGCCCCCGGCCCCACTGAATTTTATAACCGGGTCGGGGGGGGTGTGACCGCGACTCAGGGGCTCCGATCTAGCGCCCGCGACACCCTCCAACTTCAACGGAGAACTCCCCCAGATAGGCATAATTCATTTCGCGCTTCTTCTCTGCAATAACTCCAAACCCAGCCCACGACCAGACTCCACAGGCCCGGGCCTGCAGGAAAAAAATATCGCGGTTCCGATAAATCTCGTATAAATTTGAACCCGAACGGAACAAAAATTCCCCGCCTATATGTATCTCAGCTTTCCCCACATTTTACTCACCTACATTAATTCAATAATTGTAGACTGTCATCAGTATAGTAGGTTGTTTGAGGAGAAATGGATAAATGGCAATAAACATGATACTAATGGTTATCCTTCCTAATGATAACGTTAAAACGACATTTTATAACATTAACAGAGTAATCCACACTACAATACAACAAACAGATATAAGAACCCTATCGTAAATCTTTATTTACCGTGACTTATGCTCGCTTCGGATGTATTGTTCTACGAGTGGTCAACCGCAGGAAGGGCAGTAGATTCATTTATTACGGACAGAAGTGGAAGGGCAAGGCGAGGCAGGGCTCAAGTCGCTCCCTCACCCTCACCGGCTTTTCTCCGGCTCATCCTCGCTTCTCATTGCACTCTCCTAAGCCACGACCTCGTCGACTTAATTATACACAAAAATAACAAGCCTCTTAGAATTATACCCCACTGATTCAATTAACTATCTCGGCCTACAGTCAACACTCACACGGCATTTCAGCATTACCCGGTGGTTGTTACCCGAGAAGAATTATAATGTTTTATTCGCAAGTCATCGGATCGTGCTACCGCGGCAGAAATATACTGCAAACGCAATAATAAAAGATTAATTGAAGACATCGAGGGGTGTACCGGGCTAAATTAAATAGACGAATTTCATAAGAAGGTATTTAAATTATGAGTGAGGCATGATATTGAAATTATTGGTATTCGATTATTCGACGAAGCAGTAGAAAAGGTGGGTGACGGAGGGAACGGAAGGGGATGTTAAAAAGTAAGGGTGGGGGTAAATGCAAAGTTGTTGCGAGAACACCGGCGTTTTTAATCAACTTTTCGCAGACAGATTCAGTTCTGAAACTTGATTTCGAACCGGCGTTTCTCGGTATTAAGCGGCCGAGCCGGAAATATGAGCCGAACAAATTAGAAAGAATTTGAGGAAGTCATTTTCGGAAAGTGAGACTAGAGAAAATAACGCGGGGGGGTACTTTGGAATTTTTAATAATGAGAAATCTTGATTCGGAGACTTTCTCTCAATTTCCCAATATATATTTACAATGAAAAGAAACTTCCTTAGGTGATACCTGTTCTTCCCACTCTAACGATAATTTAAGATATAAACCTACAAAATAGGACTACCTCCTCAACCGGCCTTCATGCTACGCAATAAGTAATGGAATTCTGGAAAATTTACTTATGCGCAAATATATACAATATACTCATTAAGAAAGAGTTATAGTCACTAACTAAATAAAATTATAATTCAATATTACTTTAAAAATCTGAATAAATGTTATTAATCTTAAGGAACATATTTTAAATTATATTGTCAATAGGAATAAAATAATTTTGGAAACAGGATGACCGATTAAAAAGGAATTAGACCAACTAATAAAACGTGAACCCCCCCACCCCTCGGCCGAATTCCATTAAGGTTAAGTTCCGGAGTGTTTGACACGACCAGAATTTTTACGAGGCCATTCAAAAAAATATTATTTCTGAGAAAAATAAATTAAAACGGAATTTAACCCCTAACTTTCAACAAACAGGAAGCAATTTGGGACAAAACGATTTGTTAAACGGGAACATTCGGACGAGTTTCTGTTTGCTACTCGCTCATTTGTCTTCTTCTTATAATGTTTTATTTTTATTCAAAAATGTCAAAAATATATAAAATCATATAACGTAGCGTCAATAAACGCGTCGCATAATGTTTAAAATGTTTTTTAGGAAACAGTATAAATCAATCCTTGACATATGGAGTCGGTGTTAAAATCTACAGACTACTTAGGGTGGCTGCAGGATAATAACTGTACTTATGTAAAATGGTAGAAATTCTTTTCCCGTCTCCAAGACGGTATTGAGACGCGTATTTTGCTGTTGCGTATATTGGGAAAGATGCGGGCTGTGACGGGAACGCTGATGTTTGTTGGAGCGGCGGTGGTGGCCGGGGACCGAAACTAATTAGAGTTGCTCTGCAGGCCTACTAATGAAACATTACTATTCGGGCGGGAGTGGGAGCGGAGGTCGGCCGAACACTGACCCCCTCGACGCCACTAATTCATATTTAAACGAGACTCCCCGGCGAATATATCTTAAATGGACGGTGTGCCCCCCAACAATTGGCCGCCCATTGATCACTGGCTGCCAACCTCAACTTCCTCCCACTCTGATAATTATGATATGGACATAGAACGAGTCGCAAACAAGAGTGGACAATTATTTTACGGCTCACATACATTATCGTGGATATATTCTCCCAGTGCAGGAAATTTCTAGCTGTTCCTATCGGACTCCTAGTTTCGGAACACTTCAATTCTCTCTAATAACATCGCTAATCATGATGAACTTTGGGTTTTCCTTAAGCATATCTACTGAAAATACTTCTTTAACTTTCTATCACTTGTACATAATGAACAAGAACAATAAATGCAATGGTTCATAACTAAAATAATTTTGAAAATCAACATTACATATTTCGGTAATCACTATAATAATATTACATTATTAAGAGTGCTTAATTTTTAAATATAATTGAAAATTTATATTCGAATAATTTAGGCGTTAGAATAAAAAATAAAATTGGTGTTTAGTAACCCATTAGATAATTATTTTATAATGTCAATTTATTGTTAGTTTTAAATGTAATACCGCAATATATTTAATCTAAATATAATATTTATAAAGTACTTCACATTCGCTCCATTTCCCATAAATGGCTTAAAAAACTCGTTTTTAAATAGTATCGATGGTCTGAGATGCAAGTTCCAACTTTTAATGTGTTAAAACATTCCTAGAAAGCTAGAGTCAAGATCACGATGGGATTTTGTAACTTTACACCTACTCCAACGAGGAAATGGATGGGGTTTGTATAAAACAAATAAAAAACGGGGTGAAAAAATGGAGATACCGCTCGGACGTGTCCGACAAATCAGATATAAACCCGGTGCAATACATACATTTGCATAAAGAATACGGATTAAAACGGCTATAACGTCCCCGGGTGGCTCTCCCTTCAGGCCGAATATGCCTGAGAGGGCATTGAGGAGGGGGGGAGTGGTTGGGGGTTCGCTGCTGCTGAATAATGGAATGACGCCGGGTAAGAAACACGGGTGGAAGCCGGCCGTAAAGAACGAGGCGCGGGACCAGCTCCTCACCTGGAATTGAGTTCCACCGCCTTCGGAAAAAGGAACTTGGGTGTCGCGATAAATCTTGTAATTCGGTCCTTTATCCGTCCCGGTGAGCGACCGAAAACTTGAAATTGAAGACCTTAACCCGCCGCCCCCACCCACCGACCCCTTTTGTTCACCCACTTGTCAAGTTCATAGTTCTAACCGAATTTAAAGCGCCTTTCTTAGTATGAACATCTCCAAATGTTGAAATCCGTCGCAGTAAAGAAACATATAAATTATTTCTGCCCTGATTAAAATATTTCGATAATCAATTAGAGCCTTTAAAAATTAAAATGAGGAATTGTTTAGGGCTCAAACG
Source organism: Lethocerus indicus (assembly GCA_019843655.1). NCBI lineage: Eukaryota > Metazoa > Arthropoda > Insecta > Hemiptera > Belostomatidae > Lethocerus > Lethocerus indicus. The sequence goes on along the minus strand of JACDQD010000002.1, from coordinate 9,462,586 downwards.
TGCTTTGGAATTTCATAGCTTGCGATTTTTGGTCTCCTCTCGTCTTACTGCACCAGTCAGGCCGATTGGATGCTTCATTGACAACCGATATGCTCACTACAATACTATCGATCTACCTTAAGACCAAATGGGAGAACGGAAAAATATATTCTATAATGTAAAATATATTTTATTAAAATCACGCGCGTTTATAAATTCGCCTATTTGGTACTTATGTGACAGTAATTTCTGAACGCTAATGTCTGAAAAATTCGTTACATTGCAGCTGAAACTACGGCAGTTTTGAAGCCTTTTTCAGACAGCCAGTACAAAAAAAGCTGAGGAGTGCGGGAGAGAGCCCTCGAAGAACGTTTGAAATTTGCTGTCAGGTGAGAAAACAAGACTGATTGGCCCTTAGGGTGGGCGCGGAGGGGGAACACGAACGGATAAAAGGGCGCTCCAGAAGGCCTTCGCGTTCCGTGTTTAGTCGGAAGGAAAACGTTTCCTGATTCCTGACTATCCCGACAGTGATATCCGGACGGAAAATCGCGACCCCTCTTCCGGCAACAAACGATTTCCATAACATCCGATTAATAGAATTTAGCGAGCGTTTTCGGTACACAAATATTGTATAACAGCAAAATCAATTGTCATCTGGTAGTAATGTTTCAAAGCAATGAGTAAGATAAATTACGTGAGACTGTATTTTTGCATTAGATAATATAATCGTCCACTAACTTCGAATCCGCTTCAGCTCAAACCTTTTTGGGTTATCGGAAAGAATATCCAGGGCAACGCTAGTGGCAGTTTATCCGCTCGGAATATTCGGTATATCGATCAAATGCCTAAGTATTTCTGACAACGTCTTCGACTTGGGGACTATCTTGAAGGGGTGGTGATTGTCAAATGTGCCAAAAGCAATTGTTGGAACGGCCAGTGATCTCGAGCCCTTTTCTGTAGTCTCGCAGATACGGATTCTTATCTCAAATACTGACATTCGTCCTCCGCCCATTTCTGTTACAGGGCCGCCTTTCCGAACTAAGTTGTCACTGCCGGGTAGTTTATATTCGAGCATGCAAAGATATCTGACTCGGCTTAATAGTCCTTATCTAAATAAGCACTCGATAATATTGCGTCACCCAGCATCTCCTGTTTTCGACAATATGTGCGGTTTCGTAATAATATGAAATCGCTAATTCACCATAACTGCTACATAATCATAAATGAAATACCACTTCTTCACGGAATAGTACGACGTGCAAAACGCATATATCGATGAGCACTAAAAACAGATCTATTTTTCAGTAATGTTCCATGTTTATTCTATTCATTGGGGCCAAACTCTCTTCTGCCTTGGATAGATATTTTCATATTTTTAATTCTGTACAACTCGAGATCAAAGATACAAGCCTTTTGAAGAAATAAAATGGTCATGTCGGCTTAAAAACATTCGAAACCAGGTTACAAAAATTTCGAATAAACCACAAATAAGAGTATTTTCATGCAACAATCAATAACAGTGCAGTCGCGCCACAAATTGGCGCGGTGTTTTCTGGAACGATTGAAGTAATGTACATATTACGTTAGACAGGTAAATATCAATCCCTTCTAATGTACTATATTCATATTTTTTCTAGTTCACATTGTTTCCCTCGGGCACAATGCTCACCAGATTGAATGGTGAGTGGTGAATGGTGAGTTGTGGAGGGTGAGTTCGTGCACCTAAGCTTTTCAGTGCCGCGTTCCTGGAAGAGGGGGGCCTAAGCCTAATTACAAGGGCGGTAAGGAGTGAAACGAGGGGCCATTCCTCCGGGTTGATGACTGCGGTCTCTGTAGAAGGAGGAGACCGCCACGCTAATGAGCCCCCTACCCCTCCACCCCGCCAAATATATTGTGCGCGAAATAAGCGGCCCATCGAAGTGGCCACTCGCGCCACCGAGCAGACGGCGCCCCGGTAATGAGATGCTAATGCGAATCGTATATCTTGAGCGCTGAATGCTCCACCACATTGGAACCTCTGACAATGCCAAGTAATTCCTGGCCGGGAAGCCGCCCTCTAAATACGCCAGTACCCGCCGGGCGGAGCGTTCTTCTTTTCTACTACCAGACAATCAGAACGGGTTTTGCCGAGGCAAAATTTTAAAATGTTTGATCGACAACGGTACGCGAAATAAAGATATAAAAGATAGTAAAGATTGTAAAGTACTTTATATTCCTATATAATAAAAATAAATAAAACAAAAATAATAACGAGAAGCTTCATTCAGTATAAGAAATACGTTCAAATGATACCAAAATCATATACACACACACACAAACACACACACACACACACACACAAATCTCAAGTTTAAACATTTACAAAAACCCAAATTTATAGTTAATATAAATTGGATACTTAGGATCACTAGCCTCAAGGACCCAGAAGACGCTATTTTTTAGTACAACCATTAAGTTTTTTCCGCATCGCCCATAAGGAGGAGGGTGTTACCTGTAATGGAATACTCATTGCACTCTCACTATGAAAGCCGACTCACAAAGCGGGTTCCTCAAACGGAACCCACTACATAAATTACTTTTAAGGTAAACCGTCTCCCCTAGTAATTGGAAAGCGGTTAAAAACATTAAAAGAATATATTTTTTGCTCAGAGGCAAAGGTGCTGCGTTGTTAATTTTATACTTTACTTATTTAGATGAAATCACTCTCTTTAAAATAGGAAAAGCAGGAAAGTTATAAATAATTACGAAAAATTACACAAATGTTATTTTCGGTAAGTCTGTTTTCATCACACGAGTTGGGGCATTGCATTTAACAAAAGTAAGTATTAGCTGTATTCTCGTGAAATTGGGTAACAATACGTATAATAGCTACTTGTAAACATAAATTATTAAGGGTTATGTTTATGTTGCTGGTTACACAATTCAGTTGACTGTAGCCTAATAATTAGAAACCAAACTATAAAAATAATGGCTACAGAATATGGAATAATCGTGGAATTTATATATTTTATTTATATTCTGCATTGATGCGTTCAATTTTTTAAAAACACATGTGTGCGAATCTCATAATACACCGATTCAATAAATTCGGCACAACTGCAAATGATTGAAATTTTAAGTGTAAGAAGTAAAATATGTTAACATAATCTCCAGCTTACAACGTTAACGACGCACACCAGGATGGCGCCGCGACATTTTCGAATCCGATAATAACTTGACATTCCGACTGGTACAGTTTTTCGAATTCCTATTCATTTACATTCTTGCCGGGGAACGCAAACGCAATAAAGCGGGAAATGATATTCATCGCAAAAAAAATTAGTCTCCCACAGACAGGGAATGAATAAAAAACCAGAAACGAGCGACAAACAATTCCCTCGTGCCCTGTTTTCCCCATATATAAAAAGAGGTCACTTCTTATGCTGACATGAATGTGCACAAAAAAATCCATTTTTCATGGCTAAAAGTACCATTCGTGCTTCTTTATGTTGGTCGAGCTCACATATTTGAACTTTAACTGCAATCAACCGATCTTTTTCATTCCCTCTTTACAAACGGATTTGTATTTATGACTGAGATTTACTAACATTAGCGTAGTAAGTGTAACATAATTCAGACAGAGCCACCTCAAAAAATGAAACTGGAAAGGAAAATGGAACAAAAATGAAATCGGGTAAATGCTACGGGCATTCTCCGTTTTAAGCGACTTAAAATTTATTTTTTTTTACGGGGACTCCGACATCAGACGCCAGCAGTGAATTTCAATCATAAAATTAATTATTCGCCGGCCTCGCCGCTTAAATTAAAAATCATAGGTTGAGTCGTCGGGTTAAGGTGGGCCACATATTAGAGCGGAGGGGTAGACCCACGGAACGAGCGAGGACGGGCGGTCGCTTAATTAATTTTTAAATGGAATTTCCATTAGTGGTCCGTAGGGGGGGGGGGCGGTTGTCTTCCAGTCGCAGTCGGGTCGGGGGTTAGAGGAATGAAGAAAAGGGGGCGTGGCGGGTCGAGCGGGAAGGGGGGGAGGGTTGTAAGCTTAGGCTAAGCGACTATCTACCCTGACTATCTGCTACGCTTAAGTCCACTAGAGTTCCCCTCTCTAGCACGCTCGCTACCCTATCTGCAGTTCTGGTGAAGGTGTCGCCACTTCGTTCGCTTATGATAAACCATTAATCAAATAGATTAAAATATATCAGACATCATCATTAAATTTTCATGCGATGTGAGTAACACGATTGATATTGATAGCCTTATAGCCTGAAAAGATTACAGTCCGAATTAATAGGGAGGTTTGGTCCCACAATTCAAACATAGGATAAAACATTGAACGCCGTTTTTCCTACAGAGTTCCCAAGAGATGATGTTCAAAATTAACTTTAGAAAGGTTTAAACAAAATGAATCCCACTTATCAGGACAATATTGAAGTCATATGATGCCACAGTATAGGACAAACTTTTCATCTCATAAAGCTCTTATAATTTGACGAATTTTACACGAGTATCTACAGCCTCCAAGGCCAACATCCTCCAGTACTACATGTACTGGTTCAAAATTATTTTTCTAGGTATTAAAACGTTAAAATATAAACGAATGACTTCCGTTTAATTATTTTGTAATATTTTATTGGGGAAGATACGTATGAATTCCGATTCATTGCTACAGTTAACTATAAAAACTCGCTTAATCGTGATGATCTCTGATTATTAGATAGGGGAATAAAATAAAGGGACAAATTCCTTGGCGGTCGGCGGTGAAATATACCGACGTCTATTAATCAGGACGGGGACGGGTGTCGTGTTTATTTTCGAAATGTTGCCGTAACCGGGGCCATGTCGAATTTAATTTACCGTCGGAAATTGACTGTTAGGAGCGGGCGAAGGGAGGAGGGCCGCCAACCCTCTTCCAGTGACGTAATTAAACCCCCTTCTGTTTTACAGCCTCGAATTTGAATTAAAGTGTAATGTTATTGTTGGTGCGGCGGGCTCCGCTTCGAATTGTGAATATGCAATACAACCTTCTCTTTGAACCGCCGAATAACTGAACCTCCGACCGCCGCTCTAATTTACACCCCGTTCCCTTTTATCTGGCCGACCTATTAGTTTAGAATACAAAATGGATGCCTATTTGGCCCGGTCGTCAAATATGCGCCGTTTAATTTTTCGCGTGTATACTTTACCCGGAAGGTATAAATTAGAAACCACCGTTTCTAATATTGTTAATACAGGTCTAAGAAAAGGTACACACGATGAGCATTATGTCGTACTTTATCTTGATTTAGAAAGTGTTTGTCCGCATTATTACTAAATTAGACACTACGTATCTCACTTTATGTGTATATTTATATATCTTATGGATATTTGCGATCGTGATAATCATGACAGTGTTAACTATGCTCGAGCTCGGGTGACGTTATTTTCTGAATAAGTAAAACCGTGTTGGGCCCAATCGAATGATCCTACGCCACGTTAGAAAACTAGTTTTCCGTCGTCTTAATTGAATTAACGAGTGCCCATGTTAGCATTAAAGTTTCGACACAGACAAATGAGTATGGGGGTGATAATGAGAGCCCCTGAATGCGATAGTGCGTATAACAAGCAACGCGTATCCAACATAATGAGATTGTGGTTAATTGGGTTTGTTTAATTTACAAACCGCCCCTTGCTGGAAAGGGTAAAAGTTTCTTCTCTCATTATCGGCAGTTATTGGGCCTCATTTGACGCCTGATTTCATCCCCTTATCGTAATAATTATTAAATAAAATTGAATTATATCTATTCTTGTCCCGACCGTTTCTTTTCTTTAAGCTGCTTTTTTTTAAGCACTCACATCAGTGTTTGTGTATCTGAATAAAGGATAAGACTGTGGAGCACGAATCATGATAACTATTTGCAGGAACAGGTAAGTTCCATAGAGTTATAAATAGATGGGATATTTTATTATGCCTACAATGTAGAGCAGTACGAGAAACGGATGTTCCGGTTAACAGTGTCATGTGACCGCGAAGAAGACGTGTGAAGAAGGTATGAAGTACCTCAATTACCTTATGAATTGAATGTGGTCATGGAGACACCGAGCAACCAATATTCTTGAATGGAAAGCGGTTGGATTACAGCGGGGGTGGTTAATTATCCAGCCCAGCTAGTTATTCATCCAAGTTTCCATTCCTCCTCTGAATAATAATAGATCAATTAGTGACCGATCTCAAATTGACATTCGATCGTAACAGCGTTCTTCACACCCGCAAAGTAGCCAAGTGCCCCGCAACTCAACAGAATAGTAATTTAATCTAATAATTTTAAACTATTACAAATATTCACAATTTCCCTTAAATATTCATAAATCGTTTATCCCCATATTAAAAAGAAATCTGAAGAGCGGGTGGTTTCAGATTTTTCCCGCAGATATTTCAATTTTATAAGGATAAACATAATTTCATAATATCTTCAATTGGTATGAAACAAATTTGAAAGTTTTATTTTGATTTGATAAGTGGAATATTTGAAAACATTTCTCTTATCTATATGTACCATCAAAAATGAGACAGCTGTTTTGAAAATTCATCAAATAATAATGAATTTTCAGTACTCTCCTCGTTTCCGAGAAAATCACTCTATACCCGCCGGCCACTTGGAAGGGCTCGCGTTGTCTACTGGGAAAACGTATATCAGGTAATAGTGTGTGTTCAATAATTTTCCCTTTCGCAGTATTACGGACCTAGGTTTTCCAGTAATTTGAAGCGATCAAAGTTCGGTAACAAGCGAACGACGTAACAATATTTTATACGAGTATTCGTAACAAAGGGCGTTAGTTCATTTCTTGGATTAGTACGGACATCAAAATCGCTGAATAATATAAGCTAACGAAGAATTAAAATCATCTTTCCATCCGTACTTCATAACTTTGTAATTGTAGAATGTCTAATATTCCGAATTACCAAATTTCAGATTTTAAGCCAAGGCAATGGGCATGAAGTTACTGGAACAAAACTGGAAGTGTGGGAGGGCGCAGATATCAGGGACGGACGTCCAATTTTTGTAACGTGAAGGGTTCAGGTACATTCCAGTGCCGGACACGTCCAACATTTGGCCGGCATTTTTTTTAAGGGCCAATCTTGCTGACTCGAATATCGGCCCCGAGGCCCTCCTCGTAATTTCTAAGGTCCGCCCCTCCACCATGTTCAGAAAATACCGGAAACCCCTATGAAACACATTTCTGTACACAAATCAATTTTGTTTTATAGTCAATCTACGCGTTTCAAATAATTCTGTTAACTCCAATAATTAAATTTCCAATTCGTTAACGGATTAGAATAGTATGCATTTTAATATTCGCATTTTAATATACTCTTTACTATAGTCAGAAAGTGCTAGACTAGGGTTTGGTAAGCAGGGAAGTGGAAGTAACTGAAACATTGTCATTGTCTGTTGTGAGATACTAACACCACTTTGAGACAAGTTAAATGGGACTCCAGAATGCAATGTACAGTATTACAGTAAGTAATGATTTTAAGTTTTGCAGAGGTTGTTCGTTTTATTCTACGGAATTTCCTCTAGTAAGATATTTATCTACAAAAGCGAAAGTTTCATGAGAAAGACAAAACTGACCGCAGATTAGGAGTCGGCAAAATCGGATAACAATCAGAGGCGGAATAAGTCCACCCCAGGTTTTCTTATTCTCACGGTGACATAGAAAGAAAAAGTTAAAAACCAGAAATTATTTCAGTTGTAATTACGGCTAAGGCTATAAAGTCAAGAAATTACATTTCGGCTCTCAGGCTGTTTCTTTTTTTTTACTCTATTACGGTCCGTGAATATATTTCGTTTTTTTGCCGCTTCAAAAGGCTACACGCTGTTTTTTTATTGCGCTTTGTTCTCTGTTATTCGCGCATCATTTCGCGAGCAATTTGCATACTACCCGGTAATATGGGAAGACTCCAGTCCTCTCCCTTCACAGATACCGTAAATTCTGAGATTTCAGATTTTAGTAGCACCAGTGAGGGCATTATATTTGGTGATAAGAGCAGAGAATAGTTTGAACTGAAATGTACGATATGTTTTGCGCGGCAGTGTAATTTATTACACATGAGAATGCAACGCCATTATTACGTGTTTTAAAAATAGTTTCGTGTAATACTATTTTTAAGAATTACACAAGCGTACCTTATATCAATTAATCTGTGTACCCGATTAATTACAGAAATAGAACCCGGTCCGACTGATGTTCTAAATTTAAAGAGGTCCTAATCATTGAAACACTGCATGCTGTAAAGATAATTTTCATTTTATACTGCAAAGGCTTTCTTCTTCGAACTTCTGAATCGTGTAAATTCGATTGTTCTTTTAAGGATTTCAAAATGTTTTAATCGACACCGTATGGTATACGCCCCTGTGTATTTAGTTAAAACGAATGAAGTACAAATTCATAAATCGACGAAGCACACTTTATACTTATTTGGATACAACCAATGGAATTAGCTGGTTGATATTCGATTGGGACATCTTTGGGCCGATGGCGATCAACTGAACATTGTATCCTGCCAAATGACCGAACAAGCGTCACAGGATAGGGAATCGGTGTACAGAATCGGTTTTAAACCCGAGCGATCGCAATTATGCCTAGGGTCTGATTAAACCCAAATTACAATTAATTCCCAATTTCCCTGACGTTAATTTTCCTCCGAAATCGGGTTTCCGATTCCCGTGGGCGGTTTGGGGGCGTGGTAAATGGTCACCGACATGCGTCTATTGTAGCCCTCATTTTCCGGTCATCATGAAGCGAATGTAGCGGAAGTAATAATAGGCACTGGGGCCGAGGCCCTGGTTGGTTCTATGCCAGCCAGACCTCATCCAGAATATGACAACCGTTCGAGACTAGCTAGAAGTAGACATGGAATGAAGGAATTTCAAATGAATGTATCTTCGCCATAGTGAAGGAAAACTTTGAAACTATTACTAATTATTTATTAGCTCTTAAGGCATACCTAAGGTATGCCTTAAGGCATTTCTAAGGTAAATATTCGAATGTTAATCTCGCACAATGATTTGCCTTTTTTCTAGCTAGAAATCCTTCATGCTACTGTATTAGTATTTTCAATAATACGCAATTTCAAAAGCCAAAATCGAGGAAAGAACAACATTTTTATATTATTTGTTGCGTACGACTTATTAATCAAAGTAAGAACCATTCACAATCATTGGAAAAACAGGAGGTTGATAAGTTGATGAAAACAAGAGGTGCGGGAATATTTCCATGTAGCGTATCACAATCAACCCCCCTAAGGTGTATATATATATATATATATATATATATATATATATATATATATATGTATAACAAAAGAGCAACTTCGTATCTGAAACAGACGGCACCGTATTTGTTCAAGGGGAGTGGGACAGGTCATTTTCGTTTTTCAAATTTTAGAGGGAGGAAAAGTTGATTTAAAGTGGGTTCTTTGAACAATGCTTCCGGTTATTCTAAAAAAACCATCCCAGATAAAATGCAGTGTTAAAATAGGTTCCCTCAATTATTATTTCTTGTGTGACTTAAACGCCATATTACGTTTGTTTAATGAAATGCCAAGACAGACCATCCGCATCGCTACGTTGTAACTGTTAAGACTTTGTACCTTATTGATGTTCTCATTTGAGGGTTTACCTTCTGATACAGTGTAAACGGCGATTTAAAGTGTAGTATACTTTTCTTAATGTATTGTTAAATGATTACTGGTATACGTTTTCGTATAGCTGTCTTGAGCTTCGTTATACTCGAATTGAAATCAAATTACTTTTCTTGCATCGTGCAAAAAACTCTTTAGAATTCAGTACTTTAGTTTGTTCCAGTACAGCTACTGCCTGTTAAAGGTGCAGAAATTGGGCCAACGTTCCTACTACCAGTTAAGATTCCCATACATAATAAACTCTGTTGTAATAAAAAGGGTAACACGTATGTAGTACACAATTGTTGGTTCATCTGCGTATCGTACAACCACTGAATACTTCTTCTATAAATAATTAAGCAGAGTGCCATAGGGATACTGTTTATAGGCTTTTCCCCCACACCAGTAAATACCGCCACTGCACTCTTACTACCACTGATACTGACTAATGAGATAACAACTCTCGTTGACGTTAAATTAATTTGTTTTTTCATTATAGGAAACAATGTATGTGCGTACGTAAGCAGGTATGTACCTAGGTAAGTCGGTAAGTAGGTACGTGCGTGCAGGTGTTGTGTGTATTAACTAGATTAGAGATATCGCTGGGGCACTTTCTGTGTCCCTTAATGAAACCTTTCTTCCTGAATTTTCATTACAGAGCCGAATAAAGGTTTACTGAATCAGAGGAAGGAACCGAGAGAGGTCTAAGGATTTGAGTGCACTGCCTACACTTTCTTTCCCTCCACCCACCACCATCTCACTCACTCTCACTCTCTCAGCCTCGGAGGCAGACTTTACCTCATTCTCTGGCCTCTGTCTGGCAACTGCCTCTCCCTCTCTCTCTCTCTCTCTCTCTCTCTCTCTCTCTCTCTCTCTCTCTCTCTCTCTCTCTCTCTCTCTCTCTCTCTCTCTCTCTCTCTCTCTCTCTCTCCCTCTGTCTTTGTTTCACTCTCCGTCTTTGAAATTCTGCCTACCTCTCTATCCTCTTTCTCACTCTGGATCTCCTTCAACCCCTTCCCTGTCTCTCTTTTTCACTGTGTAGAACCCATTAAAACTACCAAAAGTCTCCTACCCTTTCGCAGCGTTTCGTATTCTTTCCGAGGAAGAGGGCTGTTAAATTCAATAAGTAATGAGCCGCTACCGAAGAATTCACAGGAGATCCAGACTGAATTTCGTCTTTTTTTTCTTCCGTTCTTTATTACGCATTATTTGTTTAATTCCCCGATAGAGTGCTAGGCTCTTATCGAGATTCACCTGAATGGAATTACCATCGGATCGAAGGATGCTTTTAGAAGAAGACGTGGTCGTTGAGCTTTACTTCATTGAAAAATTTGTTGATATTTTGGGCTAAAATAAAAAAAAGGTCAATTTTAATTAATTGTAATAATTAAGCGTTTCAAAATGTCGGAATTCGGAGTGGGGAAAAACTAATGGCATGCTAATGTGCACCACTACTCTACCAATGGATGCTATCAACCTACAGACGATGGCGAGAAGCCATATTCGAACAATCGCGAATCATGAAACACTAAAGTTATCTTAAATAAATATAGTTTCGGCCCATAAACATTTGTAGCGTTCACGTGGGAACAATTCAAAATAATCTTGGACACTTGTCATTTGCAGGAATATTCGGCCAACCACTGGAATTGACATTTGAGAGCGGAAACCTGCTAACTTTTCCATGGGAATCAGTTGTACGGAACAATAACTGAGTTGTAACGCGTATGACGGAGTTTGAGAACACGGCACGGGTAATCAGTTGAAATTTGCAAGAAAAATTCGACCCGTAGCTGACATTTGGGCTTTGAGTTTTAGCGGACCCACACTCAACCCCATCATGCAGGTCTTCAGGCGACATAAACCACAATTAATTTAAAGGTATCGAATTCTCCAAGCGCCAGCTCAGGCGAAGGAATCTGTCGTATTTGGAGAAGATAACGCATAGGCGGTATATCGGTGAGTGGTGGCCGGTTAGGCCGGCTCCCAGGCAGCATTTCTCCTACAGGGAACACTTCAACGCTTTTAACTCAACCCTGAAACACATTCGAGAGCTCCACTCATTTATACCATTAAGCCTTTGATCCTTTACACTTCTAAAAATCACATCCAGTGTTACAGCGTTACTATAAACAGTGTCAGAAATTTACTAGATAGAGTTCTTAAGAAAAAAGCTAACGAAAGCATTAAAAAAAGCATAATAATTCCTGCGAAGGTTAATTAATTAAATAAATGATTGTTTATTAAACATATTTTTAAAAAATTGCAGTAACATTTGAAATAGAACATTTTATACCACTTTCAGGAAACTAATACCTAAGAGTAGAACTGTTAGCGAATTCCATAGCTTCAGACTCACACAATAGTCAAATTTAACGCAAAATGTTAAATTGATCGAAAATCCTGGCACTGAGTCATAAAGTTTCAGGAATATATTAAATACAAGCCCGTTAGCCCTTATAAGTACGATCAAATCATATGAAATTTCCTGGGTGAGGCAAATCAATTGAAGTTGTGGGTGTTATTTAACTTTCTATTAGGGTTCCTGTTCTAAGGATTGTTATAGAGTTTTTAAGGTTTTTGATGGTCTGTTTTTTCCTTTTTTTTGCAACAACGAAGAATTAATGGTTATGGTAACTTATTGGTGACTGTGATAGATCCAGTGGAGGGTCGCCTTGAGAAGTATCGTCCCTGTATTTTGGTGCTGGGCGCGGAAAACCTTAATCCACTTGTCTAGAGAGGAGGCTGAGCGCTGAAAAATGCTGTCGTGGGAGCTTCCCCGGTGCGCCCAAACGCCTAAGCGTCCAGCAGCGTGTGATCCCATTCTTCATCTTCCGCGCAGGCGCACTCTGAGAGGTCGGAGAGGGCGAACATTGACAGAACTCCGTCCAACCTCGAGTAACAAGCTTACGCTCCTATTGGGTGGTAGGCTATCCGCCCGATTACTCCTCATTCCAGACTTCCCTTTATGGTCAATTATAAATTTTAATAAGTTACAATTGAACCCCGATTAACTCCTCTATTCAAACTGCTGAACACTTTTAGGCCTGTATATCTTTAAGAATAAAATAATAAAAATCAGGGCTTGACTCTAGTTTCCAAAGTGTAGTATGACGGAGAACTGGGAGGAATGTCCCAAGGGAGAGGGGCTGACATATCGGTGGCGGGTAAGAGTTTAAACGGCTGTAGAAAAGGCGGAGTATGGCCGGCGATCGGATACGGTTGGGCGGGTGGGGCCGCTCTCTCATTTATCAGAACAAACGAGCCCCGGTTTCTCTCACTTCCCACTTCCAGCTCCCCTCCCCCCGCCCCAACACGTTTCCATCCCCGACACCCCAAAAATCCGCTAAATCCTGAACCGTCCCCATCCAAACGTTCGATATTTTAACTGCGAATACATTTGCAGTTCGCCGGAAAACGGCCGCTATAATTCAAAGAGGAGGATCGAATTCGCGATTTACGAGTGGGGCGAAAGAAAAAAGATTCCGAACACAAAAAATGTCGACAACACCACAAATCAAAACAAATAACAACAAGGTTTCCCAATATTAATTTACAAAATCGACTGTACGATGAATCCGAAATTTGTTTCACTGCCAAGGAAGTACATTACAATATCGGCGGGGCAAAATATAGATTTATTTTACACTTGGTTTTCCGGATTAAATTCTTCTGTAGAAATATTTACATTTCTCTAGGTTTAAATGACTGATGCATAACTGATGCATTAAGGTTTTAACCTTAATGCATAAAGCTACTATAAATTTCACGTCGTTTGCATTCAGAATAAGTTGCACAGTTTAAAGAATATTTAGTATTAGCATGTAGGTTTGGAATGGCCCCTAAGTTTAATCTAAACGAATCAAGACCAAAAATCACACAAATCATCTCCCCATAAACCATTATTTAATGTTCACTTTGGTATATTTAAAAAGAAATCAAATTCGAAACAAATACAGAAAATTCGATATAGTGAGGAAACTATTGCTCCACATACGAAACAGGTGATTTTGGGCCTTTAATTAACGGTCCGGGACTAATTTATGCATTGTTTAAAATAAAGCTGTAGTACGTGATATAAGCGGGCGGGAGAAGTAAGGTCAGTGGAGCACAAAGTGGAGCCAATCAACGCCACTTACCCCTGAATGGCTAATGCTCCAATTGATTCGACAATCAAACATCTAACCGGGGGCCACTTAATGCCCGAGGGGTGGTGCAAGTTTAAAAGCAAGTTAAAAGGAAAAATACAAGTAGAAATTTTAATCCCCTCCTCCTCCACCCAGTTAACCGCTTCAGAATAATTGCTATATTGTCTGCATACCAATGTTAAAATCCTTTGTATAACATTGGAACGGAAAATTAATTATTTTGAATATTAAACGCGCCGCCAAACCAATTCATCATAGAGTCAACAGCATAAGGTGACACATAAACTGCAGTGAGGGATTTACGGTGGTGTACAGCCCTCCTAGCTCTTGTAGAGCTCTATTGCCGCATATTATTATTAGTACTTAATAAAGAGACTGATGATCGCTTTTTTTTAGTTGTTAATTAAATGGATGTTGATTCCTATTCTTCATGAAAAATAGTAAAGATAATTAAAAGAAGTAATTAAACGCACAAATTGAAAAAAATAAATTTACTGTCCTTTTTTGATGTAAATTACTTCCGCAACTTTTGAGTAGTTTATATTACGAATTGAATTAAACCGGGTTTTCCTGTTAACAGAAAGTTTGCCAAAATTGTACACGGGACTCCCTAATTACCTGCGAGACGCACTGGCATCGCTCCTGTTAAATAAGTCTGTTATTTTGTAGATTTGTATTTTGTACGCAAGCAGCTGTCCCTGCGGCGACTATACGGCGAAAAATATAGACGCCTGAGAATGTGGACGTTAACTAGAGCCCTGTAATGGGATCCTTCCCCCTTAGTCTAAGCAGTAAAATGTTCTCCCTCTCGTCTGTGTTACACAAAGTGCCTTGATTTAACGATCTTTTTAATACGACCCTGAATATACTTCCGCAGTTAATACCGGTGCATTAAACAGAAGGTCAGAATATCGATATCCCAACACATAATTCTTATTTATGCTTACTATTAGGAAATGCTTAAAATTTCCTGGATGGAGTTATCGGTGCAGAAGAATAATCTTTCATTTTCCAACCGACGTCTATCAAATTCAGTAGAATTATTCATGAATAAATATGCTTGTGTTACGTTGATTATTGTTTGGAGGTGGAGAATACACAATAAAAAGTGTAGGGTTATCCGTCATAGGAATAGGAGGCGTTGACTGGAGACAGGAGTTGGTGAAAGTTAGGGTTGAGACCCCAGGGGTAGTATTTCAATGAGGCTGTCACTCGCAGGACAATGCTCAACAATGGCCTCCCACCAAATATCTACCCCTCAAATTTGATGGTGTTTTTACTCGGCGTCTTACTTGTTATGGATATGGTCACTTGGATCTAGGATTCCCTATAGTTGTGAGAGACCTGCATATTTAATTTACCAAACCAAAAGTGTAATAACCTATTATAAGAGGTCACTCCTGGAATTCAATAGGGATTTTTATTATAGCGTATTATAGTCCCAATATTCAATTAATACAATTGAAAGTCATTTTATGTCCTCACCTTCCAATCTTAAGTAAATAATCGTATTTCCTATAAGACCATGGCATTTCGGTCTTCTTTATTGTCATTGAAGTATTATTGTTTCTATTACTATTAAATTGTTATATTTTAAAGAAAACGTGACATTATCCACACTTTAATTTTTTTTTATAAATATCCAATGTTTTGTCTCATTGAGAATTCACTCGAGCTAGAAGAATAAATGTCTCTTTTATTTAAAAGTTTTTCATTAAAATGTTACCAGTTCCATTTAGAAAGAAGTATTAAATCGGAGTCATCCGCGCTGAAATATGGTATAAATATAAGTGGGGAAGGAGGAGTTGGATAATTGGGCAGAGAATGGAATACGCCTAAATCCGTAATGAAATACTTCTGAAGTGGATAGGGGTTATAACGGAGGAGTGAAGAAGGTTTTAAGTAACTGGTGTTGTGGGTGGTGGCGTTGCCAGCCATTAGACTCGGCGACCGGCAATTCACTAGAAGCGTGGCCCCTTACATATGTCAGCCTCTTCCACCGCTATTAATTCCGACCCGGCACTTTTCCCCACTACCACCGTCCTCCCAGGGTCAACCCCCTATCTCCTTTACCTTTAAACAGAGATCACTTCCTCCGCTAAGTGAAGTAGCATTTTCTATTTCCATTCCAGGAGATTCTGCGGAATTTTAGAAATAGTACTAATTGTAGCTTTCTGAATCAAGCAAAGAAACGAGACTGCAAGATGGAAATAACGAATGGATAATGAATGGATATTTGGATATACTCAGACGTGCGATGTATCCCATCTCTGCTCTCTATTAGCAAGATAAGAAATACGGTTCAACATAACTGTCAATTTCTGTCAAAACTGTCAAAAGGCATAAAATGTACCGGTCATTGCTGGCTACAGGAGCTACAGGAGTGAGTAGACGACAGGCAATAATTATGAATTAAATTTACTGCTTCAGTAAGATTAGTGTATTATGAACAAACTGGTCGCCACTTCTGGGTCTGGAAATAACAACACTTCCCATGGCCTGCTCCGGTTGAAGAAACGAGAGTAGCAGAAGAAATGAGGGTAAGTAATTGGCTCAAGTTCTACCGCACATAAGAGAGTTCTGTGCCAAAAGAGTAAATGCGGGAATCTTTGAAATACAGAAAGCCGACAGTTGGCTCAAAATTGAGGATGAAAGTCAGCATAATGAAAGGCCCTACTCGCGTTTGCCGCTTAAGAGCCTACCAACCACAGCACAACGAGAGTTGGTCTACCTTCAAACCCTCAGATGATTCCCATTTACAAACAAGGATGATTTTTAGCATTTTGAAAAAGAGATATAACAAATCATTACACGGAAAAGTCGAAAATCCTAACACAATCTATGATATTTCAATCTGGAAATCCTAGAGATAAAGTTTACTGGGCTACACAGATCCATACAGAAATACAGCACTAATGTGAATAACTTCAATTAAGCTGGTCATATGAATTCAAGTCCACCTAACTTATACTTCAATTTAAATAATTAATAATTTAAATAAGAGTAACGGATAACATAAATAAGGCATTTAATATTTCAGCAATTAATGTAAATATATATATTTTACTCTCATCCATGTTAACATTACTCAAACAATTGTGACTACAAAGTCAATACCTTAGTTTGTTTCTGGGTAAAACCTGCATTTATTCTTAAATGAAGTACATTAAATAGCTTTATTTCGTGACTGACGACTGCCTAGCCTATAAATCACTGAGTATAATATAAGCTTAAACCTTTTCAATACAAGATATCGGGGTCACAGAACGAAAATGTGTAATGGCTCTCCCCGAACACAATATCCGAAAATTTTTCTTGGTAATTTTCTTCTAAACTCCATCGGAAGAGAAGTTCATATTATCAGAGCATAATAAGAAAAGTTGGAAAATCAGGCTGTTGGGGAGGAAATGGCGGCCAGGATTCCATTTCCATTCCATCCTGCGCCATTTTATGAGAAAAGGATCCCCTGGACTTGCTGAAAGCGAATTGTATAGGGAAAGTTTAATAGGAGGTGACCCACTTGCCCCAACGAAACTATATCGGATTTGTAATTAGAGAAAACATTGACAAAGATAGAACACTAGACCCAGGTCTTATTAAAATAATTGGTATAAAACAGTTGCGATTAAAGCGTGGAAAAAATTGTCTTCCCCTATAGCTCTGAGAAAATAATACTCAACGTTGTTACAAACGATTATGTAAAATGGAGAAGCATTACACTATTAGTGTAACACATTTTGTAGTATTGCTAAATAACGATGATGGACCTTAATCAATTTGGGAGAAAACTGGATTGTTTTCATAGGTGAGAAAATTAAATAAACACATATGTTTGAATAATATTTATTGACGCGTCGTACAGTGTATGTCTGATCCAACAATATGAAATCACTCGCCATCGAGAAACAGTTTCGCAGGGACGATGGACTGAAGTTTTGGACGGGTACACGGATTCATTGGGGGGTCAGAAGCATCAGAAGTTCAGCAATAAGAAGAGTTTCTTTACACAGAACTTGATCGCTAGGGATGAAGGCTCCCCGCTACGCAGCCTTTATATATTTCAGACGATCCACTGCCCCCATCACATTTCCCACAACTAGTCCGAACGATAGGGACACTATAAAAAAAATAGAGACACTTAAAATTTAATATTGATTGTAAATCTATAATTCGCATATATGACAAAACTGTTTTCTCAATACAAATAAGGTGACTTGAAATGGATGTGACTTATTCGCGAGATAGACATTTAAAAAACGCGATTTAAAAATTGCGGCGGACGTAATCTCCTCTGGCTTCGCTACATCTTTCCCTTATAATATTCCTTTTCTGCCGGAATATATCTCGCGCGAATAAACCATGGAAATATTATGATTCAAAGGGAACTTTTTTCAATTGGACCGCGCCAGAGAAATCCTAGCGAGAGTGGGCCAATAAAGATGACGAATGGGGACATTTGCGGGGGAATCCAAGCGGGAGCTACATAAAAAAAAGTGCTAAATTGGTATCCGATACGAGTTGAAAAACACCTCGGGAATTTAAGCACCGGTCCTGGGAGAAAGTTGGGGAGACTGGGCGGCACCCACCGGCCACAGATCCAGTTCAGTTCAACTTATCCGTCCTCCATTCCCGAGGAGTCCTCGCCCGATAGAATATACCGCTTTTTCACTAAATTAACTTCAGTTTATTTCCGGACGCTCTTACGCGAGGGATCCTTTTTCTGTTTTTACTAGTACGTCACGTATGAAAAGAGGCCAGAAGTTATGGCTGCCACGCGCGATTTTTTTATGCCCCGACGACCTTAGACTGTTCTCAGGATTGCGTTGACGCTCTCCTCCCGCAATATTCTGTAAGAGGTCTTGTTTAAAATGAAGAAACCCACATTGAGACAATACCTTGGACGCATATTTAAACTAAACTGAATAACTAACATTGCCAAATTTTATCCTATTGAAGTGCTTATTTTAATTGAACCTTCAGTTTTAGTTTCATAGGCTTCTGTGGTAGAAAAGCTTTTCTGGAGTTGTACGAGCTCCAATCGTTACGAATTCAAATTTGTAGTTGACGCAAGATTTGACCATCATCAGAGATTGGGGAATTCTGATGACGAACTGAATGAATTTTAATTTAGTTTTAAATTTACTAATTGGGCATGCACGTGCGTATATATGTACAGCCATTATTCATATAACGGAGTCAAACTTTCCGCGGTACTGTTCAATCACAGAAGTTATGATTTTACGAGAAAGTTTAAAAAGTTTCGTATAACACAAAATATGGCTAACAAACTAAAATTCAGCCGCGTTGCTAAGGAAACCTGAATTTTATTCAAAGTTGAAAACTGAAAAGTTTTGTGAGGACCCAGCCCGTTCAGTCGGAGTGTAATATCTCTGAAATGGATACTTTGCACGTGACTTACAATTATACGGAAATATAATAAGACTTAATAATGGGTGAAGAAAGGTATTTTCAGAATATAAGAGCATTATTCAAAATACAATGAACGTATGAATTATTATTTCATTCATTGATGAAAATAAGATTGTCTCAGTAATAGCGAAGTAGTAATGACTGACCTTATTGTATATCAAGGGACATACATACTGTATATTATTGTAATAGAATACTCTGCATGTTAATAACAGTGGAAGATTTGTTAGTAGCTGCGGTGAGTTCATAAATTTTTAAAAATATTTCCCTGCCATAAAGATTTTAATCCAATGTTATCAAAGGCCGTCCCAAATGCCTATGCAATATTTTGGCATGTATCGGAAATACGTCCCGATATGGTGAATTAATGATGCGTAAAGAACGAATTTTCTTAGGTCATTAGGTCCGTTGAATACCTAGTCGAGCAGAGAAAACTGAAAAATATGAAGACTCCGTACAATCTAGCCTGTACCTGAAGTGTAGAAACAACCGCATAGATATGCCGCAGAAATATTTTATATTAAATAAGAAACTATTCGTGAAAGGAGAAATAAAGACTAATACTCTTATTAACTATAAATATTAATGTAATTAATTACTTTCAAAAGAGACTATTTAAATTATTGAATCATGGAATTTCAGGCCCTAATAAAGGAAGAATTATACCGGAACAACAATTTTTTTTGAAGATTTTCTTTTTTTTTGGAATGGTATAAGAATAAAAAAAGGATCGAGTGTGTTCAGTTGATACGACCTACCCCATTCTCTGTTCAGCAAATAAAATCCCATAATTCATTGTTATCTCTACCACCCGTTCGCCCGTTTTACTTCGGAAGTGGTCAGACCTGAAACCATTTCGTCCGCCGATGTGGAGATCACGACCCCATTTCACATCGTCGTTTATGCGAGGACAACCTACGGCAGCTGGCATAAGGTTAATCTATATATCATAATAATCACATTGTTCAGTGTTTTTCATTACATCCCTTCGTTAACGCAATCTGACTTTTAGACTATAATTCATAATTCTAACAATAAGTTTTGTCAATTTTACAATATTATTAATAATATTTAATATTTAATTATGATTTTACATGTAATATTTAAATAATATGGACGACGAATTTTATGACATTATCCATTTATAAAATAATGTACACGTTCCTGAATCCGCATACGGACACAATCGCGCGTCTCATTTACATTCGGTTTGCATTTCGAGTTCAATTTTCAAATTTAGGAAAATTGTGATATTCAATTTACATTCAAACGAACGTTTCAATTTAATTTAAAAGTACATAATAATCTCATCAAGTAACATTTCAGTCAATAAACTAGTTGTCCGTGAAATGTGGTAGACCCATATTTGAGAAGATGGTGATGCCAGTGCATTAGGCGTACTAACAGAAGTGTGATGGAGAGACGAAGAGTGGTGTGGCGGGAAGAGAGTTAGGATAGAGAGAGGGAGAGAGCGTATGAGCCCTACTCCCGTCCCCCCCTCAGGATGAAATCGGGCCGCTAATTAAACAGTGGACGGCAATAGAGCCGGTGGTAAATAGGGGCCTCTCTCCGACGGAAGTGCACTGCCGCTGGATGCTAGCACTGGTACTGGCCTCGTTCTGGAAGGGCCACACTAAATCCTACCCCCCGAAACCCACCCCCTCGCCCGGCAAACGAGTGGCAGACAGTTGTTGTCTGTTTGAACTATGCCCGCGGCCCGCTCTGTCTCCAGTTCCAACTGTGTCCGCTTCTGTTCGACCTAACCGGACCGGTGGACACGCCTAAATTTTGTCATGCAACCACCTCCGTATAATGTTGTTACCGCTAGAATCTGAAAAATCGGCGCTATCGAATATAAAAAAAGGTCAATAATTCCGAGGAAAATGTATTTAAAATATACAATATTTATTTCTTGTCTTCGTATTGAACTATTCAAAATTTGGCGATGGAACTCCCGATATATGAATTATTAGCGTACTATTGAATTTATTTTTAACAACTTCACCGTATTATAGTCAGCTATAAACGTTTTTGTCAGTCATAGGGTTGGATTCAAACCATACACCATAGAACAATAACCGATGCCAATTCAATTCTGTAGTATTGGGTGACACTTTATAGCAGTGATTGTTCCGAGGGTTTGTGGTAAGAGGTATTGATTGGCTGTTATTGCGATAGTGCAGTGACAATGCAGGCAGGATGCCCAACCGACATGCTAAGTCGTCATTAATCTACCGATGGAAGGCTAGTTAAGGTGGCGAGAAGCCAAACAGGTCTAGCATTTGAGCAAATCAGCGAGTCGAAACAGAAGAACACCAAAATAGAGCCTATCGTGAACAAGTATTTTAAAGAAATGAATAAACATAAATACAATGTTGTATAACAGTTTATATATGTAAACATAATTTTTCATTATAATTATAAAATGTATTTACAAATGAGCCATTACAAAAAATATCATGATGGAAGAAGCATTATCAATTACACAATCGACTTACTCCTTAGTAAGAACAAACAGGTAAAAGGAATTGATGAATCAGAAACTAAATTTATTGAACAACATAAAAAAAGTCTTATTCGATAGTCCTGATTAACAAAATAGGATTAATAAAATGGGATTAATAAAATCCTGATTAACCTTAACAGGAACAAATATAGATAATTATTCTAATACATTGAGTACAACACGTAAGTTAATTTCGGACTCCACAATAAGGGGCTTGAGATACTAACCCGCACAACCCGTCATGCCGTATAGTATCAACAGCGCCGTGTTCAAATATTGTACTCGCAATTCTAACGTTTACAGCAAACCTTTTTAACAGATACTTTTTATGACAACACCATATTATTACTATTATTCTTAATCCTCTAATGGACAAATCATTCATATATACATTAAAAAGTTGTCGGATATTTCTGAATTATTAGTTAAAACAAATATTTATTTGCTTATGAAGTATTAATAACAAAAATAACCTCCTATATTCCGTTACAGGTAGCTACAACATCCTACTGCACTGTAAATCAGATAATGTAATTTCCTATGAATGTATTGATGCTATAAAAAATGTAATTATTTAAAAAATTGTAAACTATTTCCTCGCAGTGATATATAAACAATATAATGCCTAACCCGATGCGAAACTTTTGATCGAATATTTTTAAGTATGGTACTAAGAAGCATGAAAGTATAGAAAGAAAGTTTGCATCATCAATCATAGAGCCTATTACATTATCATCCGAGGCGATAACTTTAACAGCATATACTCCGGGCGCACATTATCTGAGTTTTCTTGTAAATCGGCTCGGAGCCCACGCCAAACTGATATTAACATGAAAGGAGATTTCCATGCTAAAGCATCGCCCGGTTTTATGCCAGCTACAAAAATTACAATAAAATACCAATATTTCCTGTCAGTTACCCGCAAGCAAACGCCGTTACCAGAGGCCATTAAACTTTCAAACGATCACCGAACTCATTAAGATGTCTTAACGCCCCAAGCCACCCTTCTATCAAAAATTATGTGTTCCAACCTAATTATCATTTGGGAGCAAGAACATTAAATACCTTAAATTTCTTTATTTTACTTCTACGATTATATACTGCTTGTCTGGTCTGTATACAAGAAGAAAGGGAACTTTTTTAAAGAATATCTATTGTATCAGCATTGAAAATTAAAAAATATATATTTTATATTATTATATATACACCAGAAGGAGCAATGAAGAACAAACAAAGATAGGCGTAGCTTGAAAATGTAAGTACATGTCCCCGAGGATCTTTTCAACGAGATAAGTAAAGAGCGCGAGAGCGGTGAGGTAGAGGACATCCCAACCATAGATTTATAGCTCGGGTTACAACTTCCACCATAGAAGATTTATCCGCCCAGAGTTTTCAACGGATTTAGTCCTAAGAGAAGGGCCGGAAGAAGATCGCCGGCCCCGCTCACAATACAGTTAAGCCCTGAAGTTTCCTCGAGGAGGCTTAATCCATTTTAGCCCAAGTAATTTTAGCTTTCCAAAATCGCTGCCGCGACATTTCCGGTGTCAGTGGTCACCGAAGAAAAAGGTATTGATACGAGGCCAATTTGCACAGATTTAAATGAACAGTATCTTCAGAACCAATTGTAGAACTTTGTAAAACACCTATAATACAATTAGTAGATGCTGTGGAATAACTTCATTGCAGTCCGGAAACTAATAGCGGGACCGTTGTTCCGGGCGAATTTAAAAGCCGAACGAGAAAAGCGTAACAGAAAAACATACAGTCGTCGTTATCCAGCGATAGATTATAATTGGTGTATTGGCGTATTGACGAGATAGGCAAACAGAGCTCGGACCCTGCCAATTGTGATGGGTTGGGCTGATAGAGGAGAGTGAGCTGCGGCGCTCGCAATTAAAACTTTATTATATTGAAGGAGGGTGATGGACGGGGTTGGTGGCGGGTGAGGGTGGGTTGGGGAATCCGCAATTAACGCTGGAATTATCGCGGTGGGGTTCATTATTTGAGGCGCTAATCCGGACGCACCCCGACACACCCCATGAATTATTAATTCCGTCGACGTCCCAACCCACGGTTGAGACCGGCAAAGAATTCCCAAAAGCGCTACGCTCAAATTCACCGATCGGCCGGCACTTGAAATTATGCAAAACGCCGAAGAAGGAACGTTTTGGAATAAATTATAAAACGATCCAATGTCTACCCTAGTACTTAAAATCAGGTACTTTTAAAACAACTGAATATTCGCTCTGGCAATAACTCAGGCTCCAATCACTAGGTTCCAATGCTATAATTCAGTTACTAATTTGAATTGCTCACAAGAGTAGCTCAATGTCTTATACTCGCTTTAAAATTATAAATGTTACAATTATTTAGACGCACACGTACATACTCAGATCTAAAAGATTAGGTTTCAAACCTGTACTATTGAAGCTCTTAACTACTCTGTAGCTATGAGTTTAGTATTATTTATTAGGCGTCAATAAATAATAATGAATTCTCACTGTAAGCGCTTAATAGGATTATGGGGCTGGCTAACTCTAAATGACGCTTATTGAAACTGATTAACTTTATTAATAATATTATGATTCGTGCACACGCGAGAAAGTGTGTGTGTGTGTGTGTGTGTGTGTGTGAGAGAGAGAGAGAGAGAGAGAGAGAGAGAGAGAGAGAGAGAGAGAGAGAGAGAGAGAGAGAGAGAAGGAGAGATTAGGCTCTAGTCAAATAAATATGAACTGTACAGTCCGTTTAACCGGCAAACGCAGCAAGAGAACTGGTTAAGGGAGGTAAAAAAAATGTGTTCTCCACTAAGTAATGTACCGTTATTAATGCGAGTCCGGTCATAATTTCCACAGATATATTGTCGCGGGCCGATGTAAGCTGATAATCTATCTTTCAAGGCGGGGCATTACAGGGAGATTTGTGGGAGCCGATAGGTGTACGATTTAGAGCCGGCCCGATATGAAATCCGCCCCTCTGCCCCCTCACACCATTAAGCCTCCTCATCCACTACCTCCACCACCACTAGCCACTAGACCTAGTCCAATTGCAAATTGACCCATTAAACGAATTTTCATTTTGCCGCTATCAACTTCAACACACACACACACACACACACACACACACACACACACACACACACACACACACAAAATAAACAATTAAATATATTAACCGAATCTCTAACGCCAACGAAATAGCAGCATACATACACATAAACTGTTCATAATGCCTGGAAATAGCATAAGTTTTAAGTATAGTTTACGATAAATATCATACGTTGGCAAAAACGTATTCTTAATGAAAGTATCCCAATGAGATAAAATTTACAATTGATGGTTAATTTATAGCCTTAGTTCAATGGAACTCATATTCATTGAGCACTGCAATGTTGAAGCGAATATTCAAGAGAAATACTGAAAGGGATGTTCCTAAAAATGGCCGTAGCTCAATTTTATGCAAATTGAGTAATGACGAAATTGAGTTTGAGACTTTCTAACTTGTGGAAGCCATTCTTCATTCTTGTTTATCCCCCGTAGCATTATAAGCTACTTTTATCGACACCAAAATATCTTTTCCAGTAAGTTAAATAAGAAAATTGTATCTTATTTTGGAATCTTGTGTTAATACATATTTCACTAGGTATTAACTAGCTACGCGCCTCAGTGCATTAAGCAACTCAATACGGAATAAGGAATTTATTTTATTACCTAAAAAAAGGACATCTGCCGACGATAACGGCAATAAAAAATAATCCCACTTATTTTAATGAAAGGAAGTTCTGTGGAAAAAGTGGGAGGTAAAACTGTTAACGTAGATGCTGGCCAATATCGTGGAGAGTGAGTGAGCATGGCGGGCTATCGCTGTCGGTCTACGGTTCCAATAAAAGCGGACGGAGTAATCAGAAATTTAACGAGGGACCGACAACGACTCGGTCGGGATTCCATTTGGTCTATTGTTTTTCGTTGCAGAGAAACTCCTGCTTCTCATACCACACATCCCACCATCCAACTGCGATAGCGCCGTTGAGACCAACGGTACCCAATAACGGTATATCATTTCGCGGAGTATTTTCTTGGCTCAACACCTAGATAATTTTTGAATTCGGCGCAAAATATATCTGAGACTTAACGGCATCAAAAAATTCCCACGAGAGCGAACAATCATCCAACAGCGAATAATCATCAGAATACATATCGCTTATCATTAGATAGGGAATTTAATTATGAAACACCCTTTATACTAATAACTTGGTAAATAATTTTACATTATATATTATTAAAAAATAAATAATTCTCACTATCATCAACGTGAATGAATATACAGGAATATATATCTCGATTAAGATTTCTAATTCCATCTTAGTAACACGAACAATACCGCCGTGAACTATAATACTGATGGAACGCTACGCGAACTCAGAGCTGAAATATTCCCCTATTAATCGTGAAGAATAACGAACTCGCGTATTTGTAATAAATTTCAAATTGGGTGTATGGACATACAGAAGTATATATTTGGCGTTAGTCGGTAGCATGAGGGGAAACAATGGAGTGGTGGGGGTTGGAGACAGTGAGAGCTTGTCGCGGGGGCCCTTGCTAAATGGGCCGACCGGCCGGCCAGTCGCTCTTCCCCCTCACTCTCACCCTCTCTCTCTCTCTCTCTCTCCCTCTCCCCCTCCTCTACCCGCTCTCTCTCTCCCTCTCTGTGTTTGAAAAGGTGGGTGAGGCGGGCCGAGGGCACAAAGAAGGGGTGGCCCCACCACAACCACCCTCGTTTTGAATTCCCCCGACACACAATGCAACCGGCCCTCTCCCGTCTGTTTGTCTACAATATTGGATACACTATTGTGTCCACTCCTCTATGTGTATGTATGCGCGCTCACCTCCGGCCTACATTTAAGCCTAAGCCCGGCCAATGGACCGCCAGACCGTTTTTATATACTTCCTTCGTACCACACAAAATGCAGAGGTTTGGGGACAGATGACGGATTTACGTCGGTTGTAGATTAAGATTACGCCTTCTTCGTTCTCCCTACTATATGTTCTGCCCCACTTCAAACTCTTCTACACTAGCGAAAATCCTCTTTTTAACTTTTATTTAACCTTTATTCTGCGATATTCATTACCGTATGAATATCGTTTCGGCTACTCGCAATTGTCAGTAAATCGGTATGGATGTAGGTAATCGCATATTGTCTACACTGTGACGCGTTCTTGTTTCTCGGTTCCGAATCTTTATTTTCTAATCTCGATCTGTGGGAAATAAACACAGTTACAGCGCACTTTCAGTAGAAACTAGATACTCAATCGACAACCGACATGTGAAGCTCGCTGATATTCCACACATGATTCCAAGCCATCGCGGAGCTTGTAAAACTTTTAATTGTGTCAATCACCCGCATAGTAAAATAGTGCAGTTAGAAAAAGAGATACCTAAACTTTTTTTTATATATGAATAATAAATATAATACCGC